>CM066593.1:21277505-21877505 GCA_033816785.1 Picus viridis
GCCAGGCCAGGCCAGGGCCAGGCCAGGCCAGGCCAGGCCAGGCCAGGCCAGGCCAGGCCAGGCCAGGGCCAGGGCCAGGCCAGGCCAGGCCAGGCCAGGCCAGGCCAGGCCAGGCCAGGCCAGGCCAGGCCAGGCCAGGCCAGGCCAGGCCAGGCCAGGCCAGGCCAGGCCAGGCCAGGCCAGGCCAGGCCAGGCCAGGCCAGGCCAGGCCAGGCCAGGCCAGGGCCAGGCCAGGCCAGGCCAGGCCAGGCCAGGCCAGGCCAGGCCAGGCCAGGCCAGGCCAGGCCAGGCCAGCCAGGCCAGGGCCAGGCCAGGCCAGGCCAGGCCAGGCCAGGCCAGGCCAGGCCAGGCCAGGCCAGGCCAGGCCAGGCCAGGCCAGGCCAGGCCAGGCCAGGCCAGGCCAGGCCAGGCCAGGCCAGGCCAGGCCAGGCCAGGGCCAGGCCAGGCCAGGCCAGGCCAGGCCAGGCCAGGCCAGGCCAGGCCAGGCCAGGGCCAGGCCAGGCCAGGCCAGGCCAGGCCAGGCCAGGTCAGGCCAGGCCAGGCCAGGCTCAGGCTAGGCCAGGCCAGGCCAGGCCAGGCCAGGGCTAGGCCAGGCCAGGCTAGGTTAGGTTAGGGCTAGGCTAGGCTAGGGCTAGGCCAGGCCAGGCCAGGGCTAGGCCAGGCCAGGAAGAAGGCCAGGCCAGGCCAGGCTAGGCTAGGCCAGGCTAGGGCAAAGGCCAGGGCCAGGCCAGGCCAGGCCAGGCCAGGCCAGGCCAGGCCAGGCCAGGCCAGGCCAGGCCAGGCCAGGCCAGGCCAGGCCAGGCCAGGCCAGGCCAGGCCAGGGCCAGGCCAGGCCAGGCCAGGCCAGGCCAGGCCAGGCCAGGCCAGGCCAGGGGCCAGGCCAGGCCAGGCCAGGCCAGGCCAGGCCAGGCCAGGCCAGGCCAGGCCAGGCCAGGCCAGGCCAGGCCAGGCCAGGCCAGCCAGCCAGGCCAGGCCAGGCCAGGCCAGGCCAGGCCAGGCCAGGCCAGGCCCAGGCCAGGCCAGGCCAGGCCAGGCCAGGCCAGGCCAGGCCAGGCCAGGCCAGGCCAGCCAGGCCAGCCAGGCCAGCCAGGCCAGGCCAGGCCAGGCCAGGCCAGGCCAGGCCAGGCCAGGCCAGGCCAGGCCAGGCCAGGGCCAGGCCAGGCTCAGGGCCAGGCCAGGCCAGGTCAGGCCAGGTCAGGGCCAGGTCAGGGCCAGGCCAGGCCAGGGCCCAGGTCAGGCCAGGCCAGGCCAGGCCAGGCCAGGCCAGGCCAGGCCAGGCCAGGCCAGGCCAGGCCAGGCCAGGCCAGGCCAGGCCAGGCCAGGCCAGGCCAGGCCAGGCCAGGCCAGGCCAGGCCAGGGCCAGGCCAGGCCAGGCCAGGCCAGGCCAGGCCAGGCCAGGCCAGGCCAGGCCAGGCCAGGCCAGGCCAGGCCAGGCCAGGCCAGGCCAGGCCAGGCCAGGCCAGGCCAGGCCAGGCCAGGCCAGGGCCAGGCCAGGCCAGGCCAGGCCAGGCCAGGCCAGGCCAGGGCCAGGCCAGGCCAGGCCAGGCCAGGCCAGGCCAGGGCCAGGCCAGGCCAGGCCAGGCCAGGCCAGGCCAGGCCAGGCCAGGCCAGGGGCCAGGCCAGGGGCCAGGCCAGGCCAGGCCAGGCCAGGCCAGGCCAGGCCAGGCCAGGCCAGCCAGGGGCCAGGCCAGGGGGCCAGGCCAGGCCAGGCCAGGCCAGGCCAGGCCAGGCCAGGGCCAGGCCAGGCCAGGCCAGGCCAGGCCAGGCCAGGGCCAGGCCAGGCCAGGCCAGGCCAGGCCAGGGCCAGGCCAGGCCAGGCCAGGCCAGGCCAGGCCAGGCCAGCCAGGCCAGGCCAGGCCAGGCCAGGCCAGGCCAGGCCAGGCCAGGCCAGGCCAGGCCAGGCCAGGCCAGGCCAGGCCAGGCTGTGCCAGCCAGGCCAGGCCAGGCCAGGCCAGGCCAGGCCAGGCCAGGGCCAGGCCAGGCCAGGCCAGGCCAGGCCAGGGCCAGGCCAGGCCAGGCCAGGCCAGGCCAGGCCAGGCCAGGGCCAGGCCAGGCCAGGCCAGGCCAGGCCAGGCCAGGCCAGGCCAGGCCAGGCCAGGCCAGGCCAGGCCAGGCCAGGGCCAGGCCAGGCCAGGCCAGGCCAGGCCAGGCCAGGCCAGGCCAGGCCAGGCCAGGCCAGGCCAGGCCAGGCCAGGCCAGGCCAGGCCAGGCCAGGCCAGGCCAGGCCAGGCCAGGCCAGGCCAGGCCAGGCCAGGCCAGGCCAGGCCAGGCCAGGCCAGGCCAGGCCAGGCCAGGCCAGGCCAGGCCAGGCCAGGGCCAGGCCAGGCCAGGCCAGGCCAGGCCAGGCCAGGCCAGGCCAGGCCAGGCCAGGCCAGGCCAGGCCAGGCCAGGCCAGGCCAGGCCAGGCCAGGCCAGGCCAGGCCAGGCCAGGCCAGGGCCAGGCCAGGCCAGGCCAGGCCAGGCCAGGCCAGGCCAGGGCCAGGCCAGGCCAGGCCAGGCCAGGCCAGGGCCAGGCCAGGCCAGGCCAGGCCAGGCCAGGCCAGGCCAGGCCAGGCCAGGCCAGGCCAGGCCAGGCCAGGCCAGGGCCAGGCCAGGCCAGGCCAGGCCAGGCCAGGCCAGGCCAGGCCAGGCCAGGCCAGGCCAGGCCAGGCCAGGCCAGGGCCAGGCCAGGCCAGGCCAGGGCCAGGCCAGGCCAGGCCAGGCCAGGCCAGGCCAGGCCAGGGCCAGGCCAGGCCAGGCCAGGCCAGGCCAGGCCAGGCCAGGCCAGGCCAGGCCAGGCCAGGCCAGGCCAGGCCAGGCCAGGCCAGGCCAGGCCAGGGCCAGGCCAGGCCAGGGCCAGGCCAGGCCAGGCCAGGCCAGGCCAGGCCAGGGCCAGGCCAGGCCAGGCCAGGGCCAGGCCAGGCCAGGCCAGGGCCAGGCCAGGCCAGGCCAGGCCAGGCCAGGCCAGGCCAGGCCAGGCCAGGCCAGGCCAGGCCAGGGCCAGGCCAGGCCAGGCCAGGCCAGGCCAGGCCAGGCCAGGCCAGGCCAGGCCAGGCCAGGCCAGGCCAGGCCAGGCCAGGCCAGGCCAGGCCAGGCCAGGCCAGGCCAGGCCAGGCCCAGGCCAGGCCAGGCCAGGCCAGGCCAGGCCAGGCCAGGGCCAGGCTCAGGCCAGGCCAGGCCAGGCCAGGGCCAGGCCAGTGCCAGGCCAGGGCCAGGCCAGGGCCAGCCAGGCCGTATAGCTTAGGTGTAGCTGAAGGCTAGGTTGTGGGGTTAGGCTAGGCTAGGTTATTAGGTTGTGGTTAAAGAAATAAAGAAATAGAAAGAAATAAATATATTATGGTTAAAGAAATTAAATGTATTAGGTTAGGTTAGGTTATTAGGTTAGGTTAGGGGTTAGGTTAGGGTTAGGTTAGGTTAGGTTATGTCAGGTTTAGGTTTAGTTTAGTAATAATAGGTTGAAGATAAAGCAAATAGGTTAAATAAATAGTTAAATAAAGAAGAAGAAAATATTATACTGAAAAATGATATTAAATAAATGTTAAATTATATTATATTATAAATTGAATTAATGTTAAATAAGTTAAATACAAGAAATAAAGAAATTAAATAAATAAATATAAATAAATGAAAATTGTAAGATAAATAAATGAAATAAATAAATAATAAGTCATGTTTATATAAAAGAAAATTGAAAAAGTCAAAGAAAAATAAAAGAAAATTGTTAAATAGTAAATTAATGAAAATAAAAATTATATTAAGAAATAATACATTGAATGAATAAGTTTGAAAATAAATGAAAGAGATTAAAATAGTGTTAAAGAAGTTAAGCTGATATTAAATGCGCTGAAATAAAGAAAGAAATATGAAATAAAGAAAGAAAGAAATAATGAAAGAAATGAAAGAATGAAATATATAAGTATAATAAATAAAATATAATAAATGAAATGAAGAGTTATTTGTATTAAAATGCTACACAAATAAATAAATAAAATAAGTTAAAGAAACAAGAAATAAAGTTAAATAAATAGATGAAAGATCAGTTAAATATGTTGATAATAGAAATATAATAGTGTAAATAGTAAATAAAGATAAAGTATATTAAAAGAAAATGAAAATATTGAAAACAAGAAAAACATAAATAAATGAAAGTAAATGAAATGAAAATAAAATGGTAAAATGAAAATGAAATATATTGAAAATGTAATAGAAAGAAGTGAGAAATTGAAATAAATAAAGTGACGAAATATAAAGCTGAAGAAATGTTGGTAATAAATGAAATAACAGCTTAAATAAGAAAACTTCAAATAAATGAAAAGAAAGAAATGAAATAAATAGTCAAAGAAATATGTCTTACAAGAAGAAAGAAAGAAGTAGCGTTTGAAGAAAGAAGAAGAAGAAAAGATGCTGAAAGAAGAAATGAGAAAGAATGCAAGCTGAAGAAAGAAAATAGAATGATGAACAAAGAAATAAAGCAAATGAAATAAAGAAGAAATAAAGATGTAAGTGCTAAATATAATATGGTATTAAAATTAAATAAACAAGATAAATGTATTGAGTTGAAACAAGAAAGAAAGTTGAAACTAAGTGAAATGAAATAGTTAGAAGTCATGAAATGAACTGAAAATGAAGAAACGAGCTTGCAATAAAGTTAAATGAAGTTAAACAAGAAAATAAAGTTAAATAAAAATGAAAAGTTAATGCTGAAAACAAGAAAGAAATGAAAGAAATAGTATTAAATGAAGAATGACAAAGAAAATGAAAATGAAAATGAAAGAAAATGAAAATGAAAAGATAAACGAAGAAATAAGAAGATAACACAATTATTATGTTGCTATGAAATAAGATTGAATATAAAAAGAGTTGCATCAAAGTTAAAGAAATGGTAATGCATCAAACAATGATTGAATGAAGATCAAAGAAATATAATAATAAATAGAAGAGAAAGAAATAAAGCGAAATTACAAAGAACACTGAAACAGGCGCTGAAACGAAATGCGTCGAAAATGAAAGAAAACAATGAAAAGCTTGAAGTTATAGCTATATTAAAAGAAGAAATGAGTTAAAGCAAATTAAAAGAAAATTACAGCTGCAGTCGAAATGAAGTTAAAGAAGTGAAACAAAATGAAATGAAGACAAGAAGAAAGCTGAAGAGAAGCGTTAAATATTAATGTCACAAGAAACAAAGAAGTGAAAAGAAAAAGCTTGAAAATGAAAGAAAGAAAGGTCGCAAATGATGTTAAAGAAATGAAATTGAAATGAAAAGTCAAAAGTTGAGTTTTCATGAAATCGAAAAAGTCTGAAAGTTGAAAATGAAAAATGAAAAATGAAAATAAAACAAAATAAAAATATAATGAAAATGAAAAATAAATGAAATAACATATTATATATAAATTAGAAATACTGAAAATAAATTAAAGAAACAAGAATAAATAATAAATGAAATTAAGCGAAATAAAGAAACATAGAACGCTGAAATATAAGTTATATATAATAAATGGAAAGAAATAGGTTAACAGAGGCGATGAAAGAGGTCACAATATTGAAATGAAGTAATGTTAGACAAGTTATGAAGTGACATAAAGATCGTTAATGAGAAAGAGAAGCAGAATAGAAGATGTTATAGTTAAAGTTATGTTTTGATGAATGAAATGAAATGGTGTTGAAAATACAAGAAAATATGTTAAGTGTTGAAAGTTAAATATAGAAGAAATAATATGCTGAAAGAAAAAACGCACAGTTATAAATAATAAAGAAAATATATGAAAGAAAAATAATGAAATAATATAAATAGTTAAATAAATGATATTTAATAAATGAAAAATTATACAAAAGAAAAATGAAAATGAAACAAAATGAAAATGCAATGTGAAAGAAACAAGAAATAGTTGATTAAAATAAAGAAAAGATAAATAAATAAATAATATTAAATAAATAGAAGTGCCATAAGAAATAAAGAATATATATTAAAAATAAATATAGAACAAACATAAGAAAGTCGTAAAGATGTTTACAAAATCATTTGAATAGTAATAAATAGTTGAGCGTTTAGAAATAAGGTTGAAATATTTGAAAATGAGTAAATAAATAATTAAATGCGTTTGAAATAAGATACGAACAGTTGAAGAAAAGCTGAAATGAATAAAAAGTCGCACATGAAATAGTAAATATTAACAAATGATAAAGATGCTAAACAAAGAAAATAAATAAATAAATGAAATAACAAAATAAATACTTACAAAGTAGTTGAGCTGTGATAAAGAGGGCACGAGAAGTAAGTAGAATAAATGATAAAGATAATATGTGCTTTAGAATGTCATAAAACCAGCAGTCATAAACGATGTGTCATTGCGGCTTGTATTAAATGAGTGGTACTAATTGTCTTGTAAAAAGGCTTCGAACCCACTCCCACTGGATCTCCTCTAGAGAACAGCCTCTAGAATGGAAAAGCAAATTCTGAGTAGAGCAAAACAGATTTTGAGAATAGACCTATCAAAGTTGTATCAATTAAAAACAGGAGACTCTCCTTTGTGTGTATCTGGGGGGAGGGGGGAAAGCGACGACAACACATTTGTCAACTTTTATTTCTATTTTCATTTGTTGTGGACTTATTTGTTCTTTGTTTTTAATTTGAATGGAAATCCCTGAACAAAGCCCGGAAAGCTGCTTCCCACATGCACAGGGGCAACAAAAGCACCTAACTGGGCTGTTAATACACCTTTTAAGGGGTTCTGATGACATCTGAGGTGGGTCTGGGGGGTATGAAAGGAGAAATTGGGGTGATATGGAGGGATGTGGGGAACCTCTAGAGGGCCCCAAAAGACTCTTTTAGTGTAACATTTAAGGGTTACTTGCAGCCAACACCACGAATAACTACTACTACAGCACGCCGAGCCGCGCCCAGCCGGGCATGAGCAATAAACGCCCAGCCGAGCCACGCCCAGCCATCTACTATGGCACTGCCACCAATCACTGCCCACCACCAGCTACTATGGCACCATGCCAGCCCTGCACCACCAACTACAGTGACTGCCACCAGCTACCACAGCTGACCCTAACCATCCAACTAAAACACCAAGGAGACCCTCCATTGACATGCAAATGCCCCTAAAATTGCCTTGGGGTAGCCCCAGACCCATCACAGAGGCAAACAGAGCCCCTTAGGAGGGTGGCAACACTGACCTGTTTGGGGGAGTCTCTTGCTACTGTGCATGGGAAGGAGCTCAGCCAGCCTCTGTTCAGGGGGTTTCCATTCAAATAAAAAAACCACACTTACCAAAACCACAAACACAGCACACAGCCCAAAACAATCAATATTAAAAACCCTACAACACAAAGGAAAATCCATTACAGATTATTACAGATACACAAGTTTACATATTTCAGAACCCCCATGTAGCTGATGTCAAAGCCTCTTTTCAGATTAATACCACACTTCTACACCTAGTTAAACGAGAGAGAGCGCTACGAAGTTGGAGGAGGGTCAGGGTTAGACAGCCACAAGCAACAACAATAATTCTGCGGGAGCCACACCAGCCCTGAAGACTAAAAATACCATTAAAAAGCGCTCTCCTCTCTATATAAATAGTCAGGAATGGTATTGCTGGCTATGCAAAAAGGCTTCGAAATCAGCCCCACTGGATCTCTTCTATTGATGCAGGCTAAGTGAGAGCACAACAGATTTGAAAAGCAAACCTATGAAGGTCTATCAATTTTAAACAGGTGACCTTCCATTGTGTTTATCAGTGGCCATCATCCAACTTTATTTCTCAACATTTTTTTTTTTTGTGGAATTATTTGTTCTTAGTTTCTTTGTTTTTATTTGAATGGAAAGCTCTCTGAACAGAATTTCTCTCAGCTTCTTCCCCAATGCACAACAACGAAAGAAGCCCCTAACTGGGCTGTTAACACGCCTTTAAGGGGTTCTGATGACATCTGAGTGGGTCCAAAAAATTATCAGAGAGAATTTGGGGGCATATGGAGGGATGTGGGGAGCCTCTACATGGCCCCTAGAAGCATCTTTTAGTTGGACATTTAAGGTTAGTTGGAGCCAGTAACTACTATGGTGCCTGCCGCCAGCCACCACCACCACCACGGCACCCGCCACCAGCGTCAAGAACATGGAGGCATTTCAAACATTCAAGCTGATGCAGAAGAACCCCAGAGAGCAGAAGAGGCTGGCACTTACCTGGAGGGAGCCAAGGAAGCCAGAAAAAGCTGAGCAAAGAGCCATCCTCAGCAGAGCCGGGTGCCACCAAGGGGAGCTGAGGCCCACTGAGTCCAGTCTCAAGTAGCCTGGCTTGACAGAGCCACCATCCTTCTGGGGAAAGGAAATTGTTTCACTTGCTGACCCATCCTAAACATACAGTTTTCACTTCATGTGTCTCTGACCATGCTTGTCACAGAAGCACAGATCAGGACTCCAACTCACTTTGTAGATTTTGTTCCCTACATCTCAATTGTGCCCACACTCAGCTGCATACTCAAACAAAGTTTTTTTGAGGAACTTCCCCTGGTTCCACACAGACAAGGCTACACACGTTAAGTTCTTGGGGATCCCCCTGATCCCATACACTTTGCCCCAGTTGCCACTTTGTATCATGTAACACTACCGCCTTTTCATCATACAGAGTACACAACAAAAAACCCTACGACACACACAAAGAAATCCACTCTGTATTACAGAAGCACACTGTATACTTATAGATTTCAGAACCCCACGTAGCTCATTTCAAAGCCTCCTTTCATACAAATTAATACTATTCTTCTACATCTACTTGAACAGGAGAGCTATGGAGTTGGACTGATTGGGACTCCCTCTTCCTTCATAGATTTTTTTTTCTGTGTCTCAATCGTGCACACGCAGCCACACACTCTAAACAAACAAGGTTTCTAACATTAAGTTCCTTTGGGAACTATCCCTGGTTCCCCACAAACAATGCCTACGATACCTTAAGTTCTTGGAGGATCCCACAGATCCCATACTCTTAAAATACAAATAACGCCTCTAATACTTCAAGTTAAACAGTACCTGTAATAAAGGAACAATAAAAGAAACAATGTTTATAATACCTTTGGAAACCCCTGGTTCCAACCCAAGAGCTCTTCCACCTCAGACAGCAATTTGCCTCTCCCATGTAAAGGGTCCCATTATAGCTTGTGCATTGCCCCTTTCCTTTTAAAGCATACATTTTTCTGCTTGGTGGCCCGTGTCTGTTCCTGCACTGACCTGAAAGAGTGTAAGGAGCTCTGCCCAAGAAGCCTCAGAGGGGGCACCCAGAGATCCTGTTCCTCAGCAGGTCCGTTCCTCTGCAGGTCCCACAGCCAGAGGGTGCTCTGCTGCAGTAACCAGAAAATGATCTGTGGAAAAAGACAAACTCCACAACTCAAGTAAGTTATGGAGTTTTATATGCTTTATTGCAGGGCTAGACAGAGGTGGGATCTCTCATCAAGCCCTGTGTGCCAAACAATTTCACAAACTCGATTTATTTCTGTAATACAGGAAGTGGCACTGTTTTAGTGCCAGAAATCTGTTGCCTTTTTCCCTGTTTTCTGTGTGTTACTGCATATGTTTTTCATCTTCTTTTTTAATCAGCCACTTAGCTAACCATTGTGGTTCTATTGCTCCTTTGACACTCACAGCTTAAAATTCTAATTTTATATAAAAGGTTAATCTTTTCCCATGTTAATTCTTATTTTATGCAAAAAGGTTATTTTCCTCTATCAGGCTCAGCCAACCTCTGTTCAGAGGTTTTTCCATTCAGTTAAAAAAACCAAACAACAAACTCAACACACTTTAAAAAGCCATACAACACAAAGGAAAAGCCACTCTCTGTATATTATATATAAATGTACAGTGTGTATCTATTTAAGAACCCCATGTACCCCATTTCAAAGCCTCCTTTCATACAAATTAATACTGTTGTAGTATAGATGTTTTAATTATTTTGAGCAATGCTTTCTGGACCAGATGTAAGCAGATGAAGTCATTTATTACATTATACAGCAAAGTTATATAGTCTATCAGAAGGAACACATGTCCCATCTCAATTGGTCATTTTCTAGTGGCATACAATAGGTCATAATAACAAAACAGTATTTTTAAACACATCAACCAGATTCTGCCCAGTTTCTCACCTTCGGTTCCAAAGTGTTTACATTACATAAAAGCATAAAATTGCAATCACAAAAAAGGTCACACCTTAGGCCAATATCCCTGTGACTCACAGACCAGCAGCACCTGAGAGAAAAAGGGAACTGCAGAACACTGCACAACTGCTAGATGACATCAGGCTCTGTATTTGCCCTCCTTCACTGAAAATCCACCTTGTTACTTCATATGATAGGGTACCTCTTTATCCCTGCTTGGCAATTTCACTAAGCTGTACCCATGTGATCACACTCTCAAAGACAAAACATAGCTTTCTCTAACTGAAGCAAAGGCACATCTTCCCTATAATCTAAAGCTATCTAAAAACACCCTCTTCCCACATCTCCCCCTTTCTGTGTACTAATAGAACAACACTTTTGATGGACCTTTCTAAAATTCTTTACATACATAGAAGCATGCAAGTTAAAACTAACTATAAAGCAAAAGCTACAGTTCCATAAACATAGCATGTCTAAGACTGATGTAACCCATAAGAGACAATGCTTAGGTTGAGCTAATTAGAACATTCTAACAGAACTGACATAATATATGGTTAAAGATAACAAAACTCCCAGCTACATCTCAGCAAAGTTCACATTACTTTCCACTTACCTTACAAGGTCCAAACACAAACAGAACAGTTGCTTCTTTCAGACAAAGTTTCACCCCACTTACTCACTTCAAAGAACTTACTACTTTGTTACCTGCCTAATCTCTCAAAGAACAACATAGATGTTACTAGTTCAAGTTTTCACACTTCACTCCTCTTACTGAGATGACTTGATTAAGCCCGAATACATCGTACACAGGGATCCAGACACAATGATGTACACACACAACAAACCCTATCCTCACCACTGTCTTTTACAATATGCTTTAAAGGCATGTTACATCATCACTTGCCCAAGACGCTCAAAAATCATAAGTTGTTTTATGTTAGCAAGATTCTCTTTATCCATAAAGACAAAGCTGGCCAGGCTCCATCTCCGTAAGTAAAGAAAATTCTTGCAGGTAAACAGCAAAAGTGAAAAGGCTTCTTTGCTGGGTCAAAGATGACACCTTGAATATCCATGGTTCTGCCCAATATAAAATTGGCCGTAACAATCCATCCTTACTCATCCGAACAATACTGATCTTTTGATACTTTGTTTTTGCTAGGGCACCGAGTCCTATTGATACTATCTTTGGCCCAATGTTGTTTGTTCTTTCAAATTTGTCCTAGCTAAAACATCCAGAATTCTTATATCCTCCATAAACTTTGATAAATAACACTTGATACCACATATAAAATGAAAGTTTGAGAACATAATATACTTTAGCCATTCTTTTTTTGTGATGTAACACCTGAATTGTCCCTTTTTGTTTTTTATAACCTAAAACACAAATATATTTTTGTATTATAATTAGACTTTATCTACCTAAAATTATGACAAACTGGTGAGTTAACATGTAAGTCCATGTCAACATATTCTCTAATCACACAACAATTAAGCAATCATGATATGTAGTGCTAATACACATAGGTTTTTGTTACATTCTTCTGATTGATGCTTTTGATCTCAGATTATCATAACAGACATTGTAATCTGTGTTAGGTAGGTCTGCTGATTTCCAGCTTCATGAAAAATGCTCTTTGTCCCATCCTCTTGATTCTTGTGCTGCTGTTGAGATGATTGCAGTACTGCGTTGCACAATTGATGTTTCCGGTGTCGATGGGGTTAGCTATTTCTTGCTGGTATTACTAAAACCTTAGTTATAAAATATGCATCCTTTTTGTGTTGTTTTCTTTTTTTATATATATAATCCTTATCTTAAAACAATTTTGAATACAAAGAAAACACCAACACCCCCCCCCCCATTCTATAATATCCCTATATCAAACTCTTAATTTTAACATAGTTCTTTCAGTTCTGTAGAGATTTTTGGTGTTAGCATAAGTTATCAAATCAGTGTCTAAAAAGAAAATAAGTTAGAGCTCATTCAAAATGCCATGGCACAAAAAAAGAGAAAAGAAGGAGGTTTGAACTAAAAGAAAAAGTTCAAGTTTGAACTCGTAGAAAAATGAAAGTTTGAATTCATTACCAAATGCTTATACCTTACTATAATTACTGAATATTTAATACTTATAAATACTAAATACTTACTATTCATTATGCTTACTGGTAAAACTTAACTACTGAAAACATGAAAAAAACCAAATCTCTAAAACACATTACAATCAGAAATAATGAAGTAATCATTGTTGCTTTAAATCTGAACACAATTTTCATAGACTAGAGAGGTTATCGGAAACAGAAAGGGGGGGGGGAAACGGAGGGGGGAGGTGGCTGGCTAGCAAAGGCACCATAGGTACAGAGAGAGGAGGGGAAAAAGGGGGTGGGGAGGAGGCCACCGAATTCACAGCAGCTGCTCTTCCAGGCAGCCTCCAGGTCAAATGTAGGATTCCCTGAAAGCACAGAGAGTTCCATGGGAGGTGATAGCAACAATTTTGAGCTTCATTGATGGTTTTGAGCCTAAAACTTGAGGTGCTTGTAGCAGATGACATTGTTTCTTCTCCACTCCATACTGCTGGATGTTAGTGCACACAACTTACAGAAGCAGTTCTTAAGGTACACAAAAGTATCTAGCAATCAGTATTTCTTACAGGCTTCTAGGACAGTCATATTCTCCCAAGTCAAGCTTTTTGCCTAAAATGTCCCTTCTGTCCACAATTAAAACACATTGGAAAAACTTTTAAGAGTTGGGGGTGGGGGTATCCAGCAGCACGGGGGTAGCAGGCTGCTGTTGCTATTGGCCAGGCACCAGTGACTGCAGCTTCAGGGGTGCACGTGAACTTAGCGGCCATGGTGGGGAAGGAGGGCCTGGGGGTGTAGATGTCAGAGCAGCTTTGTTCTGGTGAAATGGCATTGATTACTATTGTAACAGCTTTATAATGCTCTGCTAATTGATCTAAAGAATCCTTAATTAGTCCCCATGTTGTAAGGGAAGACGTAACACTTTTTTGTTTACTTTTGTTGCCCCCTGAACAACGCCATCCCTCCCCGCTCCCATGTCTTTTCATCGTACCTTGTTACAACCGGGGGGGGGGGGGAAAGGGTAAGTAATGACTCCCCGTATCAAGTTCTCTTCTTTTGTTATTTGATTAGCCATTACGTGCTCATCAAAAGGAGGCACCAACCCCAATTACCTCAGTCGCTTACCTCTGTCCGGGTGACCATTTGTTGTAGTATAGATGTTTTAATTACCTCAAGCGATGCTTTCTAGACCAGATGTAAGCAGGCAAAGACATTTATTGCATTATACAGCAAAGTTACATAGTCAAAAGGCACATCTCAATTGGTCATTTTCTACTGGCATACATGTAATTAAGGCATACAATAGGTCATAATAACAAAACTATTTTAACACATCCAACCAAATTCTGCCCAGTTTCTCTCCTTCAGTTCCAAAGTGATCAAATTACTCTCAAAGACAAAACGTAGCCTTCTCTAACTCGAGCAAAGGCAAATCTTCCCTATAGTCTTCAAAAACCATCTTCCCACATAATACCATTCTTCTACATCTAGTTAAACAGGAGAGCTATTGAGTTGGATTGGTAGGGTCAAAGTCTGCTGGCCTCCTAGGGGTTTTAATCCCCTCCAAGAACCTTCAGGCATTTCAAAGGCACTAACCTGGTGTGGAGCCAAGCCACTAAAGGGTGCCCACAGAAACCAGTAAAAGCAGAGCAAAGAGCTGACATCAGCAGAGCCGGGAGGCAGCGAGGGGAGCTGAGCCTTGCCGAGCCCAGTTGGAAGTAGCCGAGGTGGATAGAGCCTCTGTCCTTTTAGGGGAAGGAAATCCTGTCTTCACTGAGAGCACGAAGCCAACTCACCCTAAGACTAAAAATCCAACTAAATCTCTCCTGTTTATTCAGATGTTGAAGAAAGATTAATTGCTATGTGAAAAGGCTTTGAAATCACCTCCACTGTATCTCTATTACATACAAAGGCTTCTGGAATGTAAAAGCAAATTCTAGGGAGAGCAAAACAGGGTTTCAAAAAATACACAGAACATGTGTATTAATTAAAAACAGTGGACCTTCCTTTTGGTCTGTCATGACAACCGCCCGGTTGTCCTTCTTTGTTTCTGGTTGTTGTTTTTTTTTCCCTTTTTTGTTTCTTTGTTTTCAATACAAATGTAAAAACCTTCAAAAGAGGGCCCAACTCAGCTGCTCCCCACACACAGGGGGAAGAGAAGCCCCTAACTGGTCAGTGTTGCCACTGTGTTTAAGGGAATCGGTTGGCACCTGAGGTGCACCTAGGGGTATCAAAGCGGAATTTGGGGGCACACAGAGGGATCAGGAGGGCCTCTGGAGAGTCTCCCAAAGGATCGGGTGGCAACACTGACCGGTTTGGGGGTGTCTCTTGCCACTGTGCAGGGGAAGGAGCTCAGCCAGCCTCTGTTCAGCAGGTTTTTCCTTTCAAATTAAAAAAAAAAAAAAACAACAAAAAAAACCACCACACACAAACACCACAAACAAACCACACAACCACAAACAGAACCCACAAACAACACACAAGACACACCCAAACCAATGAATATTAAAAAACTCTACAACACACAAAGTAACATCCAGTCTTTGTATTACAGATACACACAATATCTTTACATATTTCAGAACCCCATGTAGCTGGTTTCAAAGCCTCTTAATACCACACGTCTACACCTACTTAAACAAGAGAGCTATGGAGTTGGAGGAGGGGGACCAGGGTTAACCAGCCTCCCAGGGGTCTTAATCCCCTCCAAGAACATGCAGGCATTTCAAACGAACCAAGCTGATACAGAAGAGACCCAGAGAGCAGAAGAGACTGGCACTTACCTGGAGGAGAGTCCAAAGAAGCCAGAAAAAAGCTGAGCAAAGAGCCAACCTCGGCAGAGCCGTACGCCACCGAGCCGACTCTGAAGTAGCCTGGCTTGATGGAGCCACCATCCTTTGAGGGATAGGAAATTCTCTCGCTTTGCTGACCGGTCCTAAACATACAATTACTAGCCACACTCCCATTCACACCTTTCGCTTCGTCCGTCTCTGGCCGTGCTCCTCGCGGAGAGACGGAACCGCAGATCGGGACTCCCTCTCGCTTCGTAGATATTTTCTACGTCTCAGTCGTGCCCACACTCACCCGCACACTCAAAACATCAGCAAGGTTTCTAACATTTTCGAGTCTTGCGGGAACTTCCCTGCTTCCACACAGACAATCCTACATTGCATAAGTCCTTAAGTGACCCCCATCATCCCTCACACGTTGCCACTTTTCCCCTTTTTACATTTCACATAACACTTCACAGCACCACCTGAACAGAACACAACAAGTGTCACTACAATAACAATGACCGGTCCTAAACATTCCATTACTGGCCACGCACCCATTCACATCTTTCGCTTCGTCCGTCTCTGGCCGTGCTCCTCGCGGAGAGACGGAACCGCAGATCGGGACTCCCTCTCGCTTCGTAGATATTTTCTACGTCTCAGTCGTGCCCACGCTCACCCGCACACTCAAAACATCCACAAGGCGTCAAACATTTAAAGTTCTGTGAGGAACTTCCCCACATTCCACACAAACTTTCCTACAATTCATTAAGTTCTTAAAAGATCCCTTTGTTTCACAGAAAATTGCACCCTTTGTTTCACAGAAAATTGCACCCTTTGTTTCACTTTTTGTTTCACAGAAAATTGCACAGCCTCTGTTCAGAAGGCTTTCCATTCAAGTAAAAGCAAACACCCAAGCCAATGAGTCTTTATAAACCCACAACACACAGGAAGGAAAAAAAGAGATATTTACCAAGTCTCACTTGTGCCCACACTAACCTCCACACTCAAAACACTGATCCTAAAATTTATCGTGCTTTTAGGAATTTCCCCTGCCTGCACACGGACCATCATACAATATCTAAAGTTCTTAACGGATCATCCTGATCTCATACACTTTACCCTTTTCACATTTCATATAATGCAACGCAGTACCACCTTCGTAGAGGATACAGAACACATAGCGAATACAGTTACAACAATGACCGCTCCTAAATCACAATTATTGGCCACGCACCCATTCACACCTTTCGCTTTGTCCGTCTCTGGCCGTGCTCCTCGCGGAGAGACGGAACCGCAGATCGGGACTCCCTCTCGCTTCGTAGATATTTTCTACGTCTCAGTCGTGCCCACACTCACCCGCACACTCAAAACAGCAACAGGGCATCAAACATTTAAAGTTCTGTGAGGAACTTCCCCTAATTCCACACAAACCTTCCTACAATTCATTAAGTTCTTAAGGGATTCCATTGTTTCACAGAGAATGTTTCACAGCCCCATTGTTTCACAGAGAATGCCCCATTGTTTCACAGAGAATGCCCCATTGTTTCACAGAGAATGCCCCATTGTTTCACAGAGAATTTGTTTCACAGAGAATGCCCCATTGTTTCACAGAGAATGCCCCATTGTTTCACAGCCTCTGTTCAGAAGGTCATCCATTCAAGTAAAAACAACCAAACACCCAAACCAATGAATATTTAACACACGGAAAGGAAAACAAGGGATATTACTTAATTCTCGCTCGTGCCCACACTGACCTGCACACTCAAAACACTGATTCTAAAATTTATCGTGCTTTTAGGAATTTCCCCTGCCTCCACAGGGACCATCCTACAATATCTAAAGTTCTTAAGGGATCATCCTGATCTCATACACTTTACCCTTTTCACATTTCATATAATGCAATGCAGTACCACCTTCGTACAGGATACAGAACACATAACAAATACAATTACAACAGCAATGACTGCTCCTAAATCACAATTATTGGCCACGCACCCATTCACACCTTTTGCTTCGTCCGTCTCTGGCCGTGCTCCTCGCGGAGAGACGGAACCGCAGATCGGGACTCCCTCTCGCTTCGTAGATATGTTCTACGTCTCAGTCATGCCCACGCTCACCCGCACACTCAAAACATCAACAAGGCATCAAGTATTTAAAGTTCTGTGAGGAACTTCCCCTGATTCCACACAAACTTTCCTACAATTCATTAAGTTCTTAAAAAATCCCCTTGTTTCACAGCAGAAAATTGCACCCTTTGTTTCACAGCAGAAAACTGCACCCCCTTTGTTTCACAGCAGAAAACTGCACCCTTTTGTTTCACAGCAGAAAACTGCACCCTTCCTTGTTTCACAGCAGAAAACTGCACCCTTTGTTTCACAGCAGAAAACTGCACCCTTTGTTTCACAGTGCACCCTTTTGTTTCACAGCAGAAAAACTGCTGTTTCACAGCACCCTTCCTTGTTTCACAGCAGAAAACTGCACCCTTTGTTTCACAGCAGAAAACTGCACCCTTTGTTTCACAGCAGAAAACTGCACCCTTTTGTTTCACAGCAGAAAACTGCACCCTTTTTTTCACAGTTTCACAGCAGAAAACTGCACCCTTTTGTTTCACAGCAGAAAACTGCACCCTTTTGTTTCACAGCAGAAAACTGCACCCTTTTGTTTCACAGCAGAAAACTGCACCCTTTTGTTTCACAGCAGAAAACTGCACCCTTTTGTTTCACAGCCTCTGTTCAGAAGGTCATCCATTCAAGTAAAAGCAAACACCCAAAACAATGAATCTTTAAAAACCCACAACACAGAGGAAGGAAAAAAAGAGATATTTACCAAGTCTCACTCGTGCCCACACTAACCTGCACCCTCAAAACACTGATTCTAAAATTTATCGTGCTTTCAGGAATTTCCCCTGCCTCCACACACACCATTCTACAGTTTATTAAGTTCTTAGGGGACGCAATTCCCAGCGAGCGCAACGGCACCAATTCCCAGCGAGCGCGAGCAACGGCACCAATTCCCAGCGAGCGCCACGGGAGCTGCCTCAGAGAGCCACACCAAGCCACCCCCTAAACTAAAAATCAAATTTAAAAAAAAGCTCTCCTCTCTATATAGATTGTGAAGAATGGTACTAATTGTCTTGTAAAAAGGCTTCAAAATCACCCCCACTGGATCTTCGCTATTAGGTGCAACAGCCTCTGGAATGGAAAAGCAAGTTCTAAGTAGAGCACAAAAGATTTTGAGAATAGACCTATCAAAGTTGTATCAATTAAAAACAGGGGACTCTGTGTGTATCGGGGGGGCATTTGTCATCCTTTATTTCTTTTTTCATTTCTTGTGGACTTATTCATTCTTGGTTTTTAACTTGAATGGAAAGCCCTCTGAACAGAGGCCAGCAAAGCTGCTTCCCCCATGCACAAGGGCAACAGAAGCCCCTAACTGGTCTGTTACTACACCTTTTAAGGGGTTCTGATGACATCTGAGGTAGGTCTGGGGGCATGAAAGGAGAAATTGGGGTGATATGGAGGGATGTGGGGAACCTCTAGAGGGCCCCAAGACACTCTCTTAGTTGGACATTCAGGGTTACTTGCAGCCAGCACCTCGAGCCGAGCCGCGCCGAGCCGGAGGGAGCCGAGCCGCGCCGAGCCGGAGGGAGCCGAGCCGCGCCGAGCCGGAGGGAGCCGAGCCGCGCCGAGCCGGAGGGAGCCGAGCCGCGCCGAGCCGGAGGGAGCCGAGCCGCGCCGAGCCGGAGGGAGCCGAGCCGCGCCGAGCCGGAGGGAGCCGAGCCGCGCCGAGCCGGAGGGAGCCGAGCCGCGCCGAGCCGGAGGGAGCCGAGCCGCGCCGAGCCGGAGGGAGCCGAGCCGCGCCGAGCCGGAGGGAGCCGAGCCGCGCCGAGCCGGAGGGAGCCGAGCCGCGCCGAGCCGGAGGGAGCCGAGCCGCGCCGAGCCGGAGGGAGCCGAGCCGCGCCGAGCCGGAGGGAGCCGAGCCGCGCCGAGCCGCCGAGCCGGAGGGAGCCCCTTAGGAGGGGTGGCAACACTGACCGGTTTCAGGGTGTCTCTTGCCACTGTGCATGCGAAGGAGCTCAGCCAGCCTCTATTCAGCAGGTTTTTCCTTTCAAATAATAAAAAAAAAACCACCAACAAAAACAAAAAACACCCAACAACCAAACACCACAAACCAACCACACAACCACAAACAAGACACACCCAAACCAATGAATATTAAAAAACTCTACAACACACAAAGGAACATCCATTCTTTGTGTATTACAGATACACACAATATCCTTACATATTTCAGAACCCCATGTAGCTGGTTTCAAAGCCTCTTAATACCACACTTCAATACCTACTTAAACAAGAGAACTATGGAGTTGGAGGAGGGGGACCAGGGTTAACCAGCCTCCCAGGGGTCTTAATCCCCTCCAAGAACATGCAGGCATTTCAAAAGAACCAAGCTGATACAGAAGAGACCCAGAGAGCAGAAGAGGCTGGCACTTACCTGGAGGGGAGTCCAAGGAAACCAGAAAAAAGCTGAGCAAAGAGCCATCCTCGGCAGAGCCGTACCCCACCGAGGGGAGCTGAGCCCCACCGACCTGACTCTGAAGTAGCCTAGCTTGACGGAGCCACCATCCTTTGAGGGATAGGAAATTCTCCTGCTTTGCTGACCGGTCCTAAACATACAATTACTAGCCACACTCCCATTCACACCTTTCGCTTCGTCCGTCTCTGGCCGTGCTCCTCGCGGAGAGACGGAACCGCAGATCGGGACTCCCTCTCGCTTCGTAGATATTTTCTACGTCTCAGACGTGCCCACACTCACCCGCACACTCAAAACATCAGCAAGGATTCTAACATTTTCGAGTCTTGCAGGAACTTTCCTGCTTCCACACCGACAATCCTACATTGCATAAGTCCTTAAGTGACCCCCATCATCCCTCACACGTTGCCACTTTTCCCCTTTTTACGTTTCACATAATACTTCACAGCACCACCTTTTTGCAAGGTACAGAACACAACAAATGTCACTACAATAACAATGGCTGTCCTAAACATTCCATTACTGGCCACGCACCCATTCACAACTTGCGCTTTGTCCGTCTCTGGCCGTGCTCCTCGCGGAGAGACGGAACCGCAGATCGGGACTCCCTCTCGCTTCGTAGATATTTTCTACGTCTCAGTCGTGGCCACACTCACCCGCATACTCAAAACATCCACAAGGCATCAAGCATTTAATGTTCTGTGAGGAACTTCCCCACATTCCACACAAACTTTCCTACAATTCATTAAGTTCTTAGAAAATCACCTTAGTTTCACAGAAAATGCACCCTTAGTTTCACAGAAAATGCACCCTTAGTTTCACAGAAAATGCACCCTTAGTTTCACAGAAAATGCACCCTTAGTTTCACAGAAAATGCACCCTTAGTTTCACAGAAAATGCACCCTTAGTTTCACAGAAAATGCACCCTTAGTTTCACAGAAAATGCACCCTTAGTTTCAAGAAAATGCACCCTTAGTTTCACAGAAAATGCACCCTTAGTTTCACAGAAAATGCACCCTTAGTTTCACAGAAAATGCACCCTTAGTTTTCACAGAAAATGCAAGTTTCAACAACCAAACACCCAAACCAATGAATATTTAAAAACCCTAGAACACCTAGAAAGAGAAAAAAAAAAGGTATATTTCTCATGTCTCACTCTTGCCCACAGTGACCCGCACACTCAAAACACTGATTCTAAAGTTTGTCGTGCTTTTAGGAATTTCCCCTGCCTCCACACAGACCATCCTACAATACCTGAAGTTCCTAAGGGATCCCCTGATCCCATACACTTTGCCCTTTTTACATTTCATATCGTGCAACGCAGTACCACCTTTGTACAAGGTACAGAACATTTCCCAGAGAGCGAGCACAATGGCAATTTCCCAGAGAGCATCGTGTGAGCTGCCGCAGGGATTTCCCAGAGAGCCGCACCAAGTCCTACACTCCCTAAACTCAGAATCCAATTTAAAAAAAGCTCTTCTCCCTATATAGATTGTGAAGAATGGTAGCAGTTGCCTTGTAAAAGGGCTTTGAAATCACCCCCACTGGATCTCCTCTATTAGAGAACAGCCTCTAGAATGGAAAAGCAAATTCTGAGTAGAGCAAAACAGATTTTGAGAATAGACCTATCAAAGTTGTATCAATTAAAAACAGGGGACTCTCCTTTGTGTGTATCTGGGGGGGGGGGGAGCATCATTTGTCAACTTTTATTTCTATTTTCATTTGTTGTGGACTTATTTGTTCTTTGTTTTTAATTTGAATGGAAAGCCCTCTGAACAAAGCCCAGGAAAGCTGCTTCCCCCATGCACAGGGGCAACAAAAGCACCTAACTGGGCTGTTAATACACCTTTTAAGGGGTTCTGATGACATCTGAGGTGGGTCTGGGGGTATGAAAGGAGAAATTGGGGTGATATGGAGGGATGTGGGGAACCTCTAGAGGGCCCCAAAAGAATCTTTTAGTGTAACATTTAGGGTTACTTGCAGCCAACACCACAAATAACTACTACTACAGCACCTGGAGCCACCAAGCCGAGCCAAAATCCTCTCGCTTCCCTGAGAGTGCTGAGACAACTCACCTTAAGACTAAAAATCCAACTGAAAATCTCTTCTCTTTATATCAACATTCAATAATGATATTAATTGCTATGTAAAAAGGCTTTGAAATCACACACCCACCCACCCCACCTCCTCTATTAGACACTAATAGACACAAAGGCTTCTAGAATGCAAAAGCAAATTCTAAAGTGAAGCAAAACAAATTTTGAAAACATACCTAAAAAAAGGTGTATCAATTACTTAATAACCTTCCTTTGTGTGTATCAAGGGGCATCTGTCATTTTTTATTTCTTTTTGTATTTTTTGTGGGTTTATTTGTTCTTTGTTTTTAATTTGAATGGAAAACCCTCTGAACAGAGACTTGCAAAGCTGCTTCTCATTGCACAAGGGCAAGAGAAGCCCCTAACTGCTCTGTTAACATGCCTTGCAAGGAGTTCTGATGGCAACTGAGGTTAGCCTGGGGGTATCAAAGGAAAATTTGGGGCCATATGGAGGAATGTGGGGAGCCTCTAGAGGGCTCCAAAACAATCTTTTAGTTGGACATTTAAGGTTACTTGCCGCCAGCCAACCACAACCACCACCACCACCACAACAGCAACGACTACTGTGGCGCCTGCCACCAGCCAACCACAACTAACCCTAGCCATCCCACTAGAATACCCACAGGAGACCCTCCACTGGCACCCACACGCCCCTAAAATCCCATTGGATAGCCCAAACACCAAACTGATCAGTATTAAAAAACCTTATGACACAGACAAAGGAAAATCCATTCTTTCTGTATTATAGATACACATTAAGATTACATATTTCAGAACCCCATGTAGCTCATTTCAAAGCCTTTCTTTTCAGACAAATTAATACCATAATTCTACATCTAGTTAGGCAGGAAAACTATGAAGTTGGAGGAGGAGAGGGGTCAGGTTTACCTGGCCTCTTAGGGGTTTTAATCGTCTCCAAGAACAGACAGGCATTTCAAACATTCCAAGCTGATTCAGAAGAACGCGCCCGAGCCGAAGGGAGCCGAGCCGACAACTACTATGGCACCCGCCACCGGCCACCACCACCAACTACAGTGCCTGCCACCAGCAACCCACAACTAACCCTAACCATCCAACTAAAACACCAAGAGGAGACTCTCCATTGGCATCCAAATGCCCCTAAATTGCCTTGGGGTAGCACCACACCCATCACTGAGGCAAACAGAGCCCCTTAGGAGGGGTGGCAACACTGACCGGTTTGGGGGTGTCTCTTGCCACTGTGCATGGGAAGGAGCTCAGCCAGCCGCTGTTCAGCAGGTTTTCCATTCAAATAAAAAAAACACAAGCAAACACACACCACCAAAACCACAAACACACAACACACAGCCAAACCAAGCAATATTAAAAAGACCTAGAACACACACAAAAGGACATCCATTCTTTGTGTATTACAGATACACACCATAAGTTTACATATTTCAGATCCCCATGTAGCTGATGTCAAAGCCTCATCTCAGATTAGTACCACACTTCTACACCTAGTTAAACAAGAGTGTTATGGAGTTGGAGGTGGGGGGGGGGTCGGGTCAGAGTTAAACAGCCACAGCAGCCACAGTTTACAGAGCTAATGCAGCAGCAGCCACGCCGCCACAGGGAGCCACACCAGCCCTTAGGACTAAAAATGCCATTAAATATATAGATAGTCAGGAATGGTATTGCTGGTTAGGCAAAAAGGCTTTGAAATCAGCCCCGCTGGATCTCTTCTATTGATGCCAAGGCTAGAGTAGAGCACAACAGATTTTGAAAGCAAACCTATAAAAGGTCTATCAATTTAAAACAGGTGAACTTCCATTGTGTTTATCAGGAGGCATTTATCATCCTTTATTTATGTTGGGTTTTTTTTGTGAAATTATTTGTTCTTTGTTTCTTTGATTTTAATTTGAATGGAAAGCCCTCTGAACACAGTCTAGCAAAGCTTCTTCCCCAATGCATAATGGCAAGAGAAGCCCCTAACTGGGCTGTTAACATGCCTTTAGGGGTTATGATGACATCTGAGGTGGGTCTGGGGGTATCAGAGGAGAATTTGGGGGCATATGGAGGGATGTGGGGAGCCTCTACAGGGCCCCAAAAGTATCTTTTAGTTGGACATTTAAGGTTAGTTGGAGCCAGTAACTACTATGGTGCTTGCCGCCAGCCACCATCACCACCAACTACTATGGCATCCTCCACCGGCCACCACCACCAACTACAGTGCCAGCCACCAGCAACCCACAACTAACCCTAACCATCCAACTAAAACACCAAGAGGAGACCCTCCATTGGCATCCAAATGCCCCTAAATTGCCTTTCTGCCGTGCCACACTCATCACAGAGGCAAGCAGAGCCCCTTAGGAGGGGTGGCAACACTGACTGGTTTGGGGGTGTCTCTTGCCACTGTGCAAGGGAAGGAGCTCAGCCAGCCTCTATTCAGGAGATTTTCTATTGAAAAAAAAAAAAGTGACACAAAACCACACACACCACCACAAACAACACACAATACACACCCAAACCAAAGAATATTAAAAAAAAAACCCTGCAACACACACAAAGGAACATCCATTCTTTGTGTAATGCAGATACACACCATAAATTTACATATTTCAGAACCCCATGTAGCTGATTTCCAAGCCTCTTAATACCACACTTCTACACCTAGTTAAACATGAGAGCTATGGAGTTGGAGGAGGGGGACCAGGGTTAACCAGCCTCCCAGGGGTCTTAATCCCCTCCAAGAACATGCAGGCATTTCAAACAAACCAAGCTGATACAGAAGAGACCCAGAGAGCAGAAGAGGCTGGCACTTACCTGGAGGGGAGTACAAGGAAGCCAGAAAAAAAGCTGAGCAAAGAGCCAACCTTGGCAGAACCGTGTGCCACGGAGGGCAGCTGAGTCCCACCGAGCCCGGTCTGAAGTACCCTGGCTTGACAGAGCCACCATCCTTTGAGGGATAGAAAATTCTCTTGCTTTGCTGACCGGTCCTAAACATACAATTACTAGCCACACTCCCATTCGCACCTTTTGCTTTGTCCGTCTCGGGCCGTGCTCCTCGCGGAGAGACAGAACCGCAGATCAGGACTCCCTCTTGCTTCGTAGATATTTCCTACGTCTCAGTCGTGCCCACACTCAAAACATCGACAGGGTTTCAAACATTTTGAATTCATGCAGGAACTTCCCCTGTCTCCACACAAACAATTCTACAATTTGTGAAGTTCCTAGGGGATGCATTTCCCCCAGAGCGCAACGGCACTAATTCCCCCAGAGCACCACATGAGCCGCTGCAGGGAGTCCTAAACTAAAATTCCAATTAAAAAAAAGCTCTCCTCTATATATAGAGAGTGAAGAATGGTATTAATTGCCTTGTAAAAAGGCTTTGATATCACCATCACAGGATCTCCTCTATTAGATGCAACAGCCTGTGGAATGGAAAAGCAAATTCTAAGTAGAGCAAAACAGATTTGGGGAATATAACTCTAAAAGTCATATCAATTAAAAACAGGGGACTCTCCTTTGTGTGTATCAGGGGGACATTTGGCATCCTTTATTTTTTTTTTTAATTTGTTGCGGACTTACTTGTTCTTTGTTTTTAGCATGAATGGAAAGCCCTCTGAACACAGCCCAGCAAAGCTGCTTCCCCCATGCACAGGGGCAACAGAAGCCCCTAACTGGTCTGTTAACACACCTTTAAAGGGGTTCTGATGACATCTGAGGTGGGTCGGGGGGTATCAAAGGAGAATTTAGGGTGACATGGAGGGATGTGGGGAACCTCCAGAGGGCCGCAAAATAATATTTTAGTTGGACATTTAGGGTTACTTGCAGCCAGCACCACGAGCAACTACGGGAGCCGAAGGGAGCCGAGCCGCCGGGAGCCGAAGGGAGCCGAGCCGCCGGGAGCCGAAGGGAGCCGAGCCGCCGGGAGCCGAAGGGAGCCGAGCCGCCGGGAGCCGAAGGGAGCCGAGCCGCCGGGAGCCGAAGGGAGCCGAGCCGCCGGGAGCCGAAGGGAGCCGAGCCGCCGGGAGCCGAAGGGAGCCGAGCCGCCGGGAGCCGAAGGGAGCCGAGCCGCCGGGAGCCGAAGGGAGCCGAGCCGCCGGGAGCCGAGCCGCCGAGCCGCCGGGAGCCGAAGGGAGCCGAGCCGCCGGGAGCCGAAGGGAGCCGAGCCGCCGGGAGCCGAAGGGAGCCGAGCCGCCGGGAGCCGAAGGGAGCCGAGCCGCCGGGAGCCGAAGGGAGCCGAGCCGAAGGGAGCCGGCCGAGCCGAAGGGAGCCGAGCCGCCGGGAGCCGAAGGGAGCCGAGCCGAGCCGAGGGCCGAGCCGCCGGGAGCCGAAGGGAGCCGAGCCGCCGGGAGCCGAAGGGAGCCGAGCCGCCGGGAGCCGAAGGGAGCCGAGCCGCCGGGAGCCGAAGGAGCCGAGCCGCCGGGAGCCGAAGGGAGCCGAGCCGCCGGGAGCCGAAGGGAGCCGAGCCGCCGGGAGCCGAAGGGAGCCGAGCCGCCGGGAGCCGAAGGGAGCCGAGCCGCCGGGAGCCGAAGGGAGCCGAGCCGCCGGGAGCCGAAGGGAGCCGAGCCGCCGGGAGCCGAAGGGAGCCGAGCCGCCGGGAGCCGAAGGGAGCCGAGCCGCCGGGAGCCGAAGGGAGCCGAGCCGCCGGGAGCCGAAGGGAGCCGAGCCGCCGGGAGCCGAAGGGAGCCGAGCCGCCGGGAGCCGAAGGGAGCCGAGCCGCCGGGAGCCGAAGGGAGCCGAGCCGCCGGGAGCCGAAGGGAGCCGAGCCGCCGGGAGCCGAAGGGAGCCGAGCCGCCGGGAGCCGAAGGGAGCCGAGCCGCCGGGAGCCGAAGGGAGCCGAGCCGCCGGGAGCCGAAGGGAGCCGAGCCGCCGGGAGCCGAAGGGAGCCGAGCCGCCGGGAGCCGAAGGGAGCCGAGCCGCCGGGAGCCGAAGGGAGCCGAGCCGCCGGGAGCCGAAGGGAGCCGAGCCGCCGGGAGCCGAAGGGAGCCGAGCCGCCGGGAGCCGAAGGGAGCCGAGCCGCCGGGAGCCGAAGGGAGCCGAGCCGCCGGGAGCCGAAGGGAGCCGAGCCGCCGCCGAGCCGAAGGGAGCCGAGCCGCCGGGAGCCGAAGGGAGCCGAGCCGCCGGGAGCCGAAGGGAGCCGAGCCGCCGGGAGCCGAAGGGAGCCGAGCCGCCTCTCACTTCCCTGAGAGCGCTGAGGCCACTCACCCTAAGACTAAAAATCGAACTGAAAATCTCTCCTCTTTATATCGATAGTCAATAATGGTATCAATAGCTATGTTAAAAGGCTTTCAAGTCACCCCCACTAGACCTCCTCTATTAGATGCAAAGGCTTCCAGAATGCAAAAGCAAATTCTGAAGTTGAGCAAAACAAATTTTGAAAATGTATCCTTAAATGGTGTATCCATTCATTAGAAATAGGGGACCTGCCTTTGTGTGTATCAAGGGGCATTTGGGTTTTTTTTTTTTTTTTTTTTTTTTTTTTTTTTAATTTGTTATGAGCTTCGTTGTTTTTAATTTGAACGGAAAGCCCTCTGAACAGAGCCTAGCAAAGCTGCTTTGCATTGCACAAGGTCAAGAGAAGCCTCTAACTGGTCTGTTAGCATGCCTTCTGATGGCATCTGAGGTGGGTTTGGGGGTATCAAAGGAGAATTTGGGGCCATATGGAAGGATGTGGGGAGCTTCTAGAAGGCCCCAAAAGAATCTTTTAGTTGGACATTTAGGGTTACTTGCCAACAACCAACCACACCCACACTACTACGGCGCCTGCCGCCAGCCACCACCACCCACCACTACTACTACTACGGCGCCTGCCGCCAGCCACCACCACCCACCACTACTACAGCAACTACTACTTCTACGCCTGCCGCCAGCCACCACCACCCACCACTACTACAGCAACTACTACGGCGCCTGCCGCCAGCCACCACCACCCACCACTACTACAGCAACTACTACGGCGCCTGCCGCCAGCAACTACTACGGCGCCTGCCGCCAGCCACCACCACCCACCACTACTACAGCAACTACTACGGCGCCTGCCACCAGCCACCCACAACTAACCCTAACCATCCCACTGAAATACCAACAGGAGACCCTCCATTGGCACCCACATGCCCCTAAATTCCCTTTCGATAGGCCCACAGCCATCACAGATGCAAACAGAGCCACCTTAAGAGGGGTGGCAACACTGACCAGTTAGGGGGCAGCTCTTGCTGCTGCGCATGGGAAGCAGCTCAGCCAGCCTCTGTTCAGAAGGTTTTCCATTCAAATAAAACCAAACACCCAATCCAAAGCAATATTTAAAAACCCTATGACACACACAAAGGAAAATCCATTCTTTGTGTATTACAGATACACAGTGTAAGTTTACATATTTCAGAATCCCATGTAGCTCATTTCAAAGCCTCTTTTCAGACAAATTAATACTACACTTAAACAGCAGAGCTATGGAGTTGGAGGAGGAGGGTCAGGGTTGGCCAGCCTCTTAGGGGTTTTAATCCCCTCCAAGAACATGCATGCATTTCAAATGTTCCAAACTGATACAGAGGAACCCCAGAGATCAGAAGAGGCTGGCACTTACCTGGAGGGGAGTCCAAGGAAGCCAGAAAAAAGCTCAGCAAGGAGCCAACTTCAGCAGAGCTGGGAGCCACTGAGGGGAGCTGAGCCCAGTCTGAAGTAGCCCAGCTTGACAGAGCCACCATCCTTTTAGGGTGAGGAAATTCTCTCACTTTGCTGACAGGTCCTAAACATACAATTACTGGCCAGACTCCCATTTACAATTAAAATATGAGCAATGCCTGTAATACTTTAAGTTAAACAGTGCCTGTAATAATAGAACAAACAATGCTTATAACATTTTTGGAACCCACATTATCCCCATTCTTGAATACCTCCCCCTCTTTTCTTTGGGTGTTTTTGCTTGGTCTGAGACTTTTTATGTGTCTTAGTTTTTAATGCAAATGGAAACAACCTCTGAGCAGAGCCCAGTAGAGCTTCTCCCCATGCATAGGGACAGGAGACCCCCCTCAAAACAGTCAGTATTGGAAACCCTCTTACGGGGGTCTGTGGCATTTGTGGTGGGTATGGGGGTACCAAAGGGAAATTTCAGAGCGTGTGGGTGCAAATGGAGGGTCTCCTGGGGGTATTTTAGTTGGATGGTTAGGGGCTGCTGTTGTTGGATCCAACTAATCCTAAATATCCAACTACAAGGTCCTTTGGGACCCTCCAGAGGCTCCCCACATCCCTCTGTGTGTTCCAAAATTCCCCTACAATAACCCCACACCCACCATAGATGCCAACAGACCTGCCTAAGAAAGGGGGCAACATGGACCAGTTAGGGAGGGGCATCTTGTGCCCCTCTGCATGGGGAGCAGCTCGGCCAGCCTATATTCAGAGTTTTCCATTCAAATAAAAAACAACCAAATGCCACTTGAAAAGTCCCTACAACATGCACAAAGGAGAATCCACTCTTTGTATATTATAGATACACACTGTACAATTTCAGAACCACATGTACCTAATCGGAAAGCCTCTTTTCATACAAAATGCCACCAATCTACACCTAGCTAAACACATGAGCTATGGAGTTGGATTCAGATGTCAGAGGGGAGAATCAGGGTTAGCTGGCCTCTTACAGGTTTTACTCCTCTCCCAAAACATTCAGGCATTTCAAACAGAGCTGCTACAGAACCACCCCAGAAAACAACAGAGCATGGCACTAACCTGATGGGCAGCTGAGCCACCTGAGGGAGCCTATGGAAGCTGGAAAAAGGGGAGCAAAGAGGCCACCTCAGAGGAGCCATGTGGCACCAAGCCCAGTCTGAAGCAGCCCAGCTGCTGTCCTTTCAGGGGAAGGAAATCCTCTTGCTTCACTGGCTGGTCCTAAATATGCAATTAGTGCCCACGCTCCCATTCACAACATTCCCTTCGTCTGTCTCTGGCCGTGCTCTTCGCAGAGACCTGGAACCAGAGACTGGGACTCCCTCTCGCTTCATAGATTTTTTTTTCCTGCATCTCAATTGTGCACACTCAGCCACACATTCTAAGAAAACAAGGTTTCTAACATTAAGTTCCTTTGGGAACTATCCCTGGTTCCCCAGAGACAAGGCCTACAATACCTTAAGTTCTTAGAGGATCCCCCATATACACTTAAAATACAAATAATGCCTGTAATACTTCAAGTTAAACAGTACCTGTAATAAAAGAACAATACAAGAAACAATGCTTATAATCATCTTTGGACCCCCTTGTTCCAATCCAAGAGCTCTTTTAACTCAGACAGCAATTTGCCTCTCCCATGTAGGGGGTCCCATCCCAGCTTATGCATTGGCCCTTTCCCTTTAAAGCATACGCCTTTCCAGCTGGTGGCCCTTGTCTGTTCCTGCACTGACCTGAGAAAGTTAAAGGAGCTCTGCCCAAGAAGCCTCGGAATGGGCACCCAGAGAGATTCTGTTCCTCAGCAGGTCCCATTCCTCAGCCACAGCCAGAGAGGGTCCTGCTGCAGTGGCCAGAAAATGATCTGTGGGAAGAGACAGACTCTGCACCTCAAATACGTTGTGGAGTTTTATATGCTTTATTACAGTGCTGGACAGAGGTAGGATCTCTCCTCGAGCCCTGTGTGCCAAACAATTTCACAAACTCCATTTGTTTCTATAATACAGGAAGTGGGATTGTTTTAGTGCCAGAAATCTGTTGCCTTATTTCCTGTGGGTTACTGCATATGTTTTCCACCTTGTTTTTGTCAGCCACTTAGCTATCCATTGTGGTTATTTTGCTCCTTTGACACTCACAGTTGAAAATTCTTATTTTATATAAAATGTTAATCTTTTCCCATGTTCATTCTTATTTTATACAAAAAGGTTAATTTTTCCCATATCAGGCTCAGCCAACCTCTCTTCAGAGAGTTTTCCATTCAGATAAAAACCAACTAACCAACAACAAAATCAATACATTTTGACAAGCCACACAAAGGAAAAGCCACTCTTCACATATTATAGATGCACACTGTACATAGATATATTTGAGGACCCCATGTACCCCATTTCAAAGCCTCCTTTCATACAAATTAATACTGTTGTCATAGAGATGTTTTAATTACCTTGCACAATGCTTTCTGGACCAGAAGCAAGCAGGCAAAGACGTTTATTATGTTATACAGCAAAGTTATATAGTCTACCAGAAGGCACACGTGTCACATCTCAATTGGTCATTTTCTACTGGCATACATGTAATTAAGGCATACAATAGGTCAAAATAACAACACAGTATTTTAACACATCCAACCACATTCTGCCCAGTTACTCTCCTTCATTTCCAAAGTGTTTACATTACCTTTTTTGTGATTGCATTTTTATGCTTTTATGTAACACCTTAGGCCAATATCCCTGTGACTCACAAACCAGTAGCACCTGTGGCCATGTTGGGCGCCATCCACTACTTCTAAACAATTTCATTGGCTGTTTGTACTGTCCATCCATCCGATCTAAAACAATATCTACAATTTGCAAGTGAAGTTCATAGTCCATTCCGGCTATCCTCAGGTATAGATAATTCAGAAGTCCCAGAAAATCAGGAAACAAGAAAATGGAAAACAGTTTGTCTCTTCACAGACAAAGTGAAGAAAAGGGAAACAGGGACTCTCGGTTGACTCAGGGCTCTCAGGATTCTCACACCATAGATTCCTCATGGATTCTTCCTTTGGGCACAATGTAGCTGTACAACATTCTGAAATTAAACTCTGAGCTAAAGATTAATTTCTTTGTGGAATACACTGAGTTTCAGCATTCTCTGGCATTACCCAATAAGTGCGACCAGGACCTTCAGCTGGAACCACCCCTCGGACAGGTTTAGCCTCTCCTCAGGGAGAAAATACCCAGTTTTACCTAACAGATTCTTTTCTCTAACAACAGGAACTCTATCATCTTCTACTTTCTGTAGCATATCTGAATGTGCCAGTCCAGCTCGGGTCACTGAACCTCTACTATTTACCAGCCAGGTTGCTTGTGCTAAATGCTTTTCCCAGTTTTTCAAAGATCCACCCCCCATGGCTTTAAGAGTGGTCTTCAACAAACCGTTGTAGTGTTCAATCTCCCCTGCAGCTGGTGCGTAGTAGGGAATGTGGAGTATCCACTCAATGCCATGTTCATTGGCCCAGTTCTTTACAAGATTGTTTTTGAAGTGAGTTGCGTTGTCTGACTCAGTCCTCTCTGGAGTTCTGTGTCTCCACAGGATTTGTCTCTCCAGACCAAGAATGGTGTTGCATGCGGTTGCATCTGGAACTGGATAAGTTTTCAACCATCCGGTGTTTGCCTCGACCACAGTAAGCACACATTGCTTACCAGAACGAGGTAATGTAGTCAATCTGCCAAGCTAGAATTGCCTCATCATCTGCTCTGATGTAATCCTTATGCACATTTCGAAGCTCTTCGCACCGTGAACAGTGCTGAATATCATCATCTTCTTCCTCATCTTCCTGAACATGTCCCAATAATTCTACTGTCACTCTCCTAAGAATCTCTTTAAGCTCAGAAGCACCACCACCAGCTGCTGTCCTACCATCTCCATCTGCATCTCCATCCAGTGATGACCTCAGTAACTCAGATATATCTTTAAGACAAACCTTCCCTTCCTCCTCAGCAGGCTCTTTTTTAGTAGAAGTTCCCTCACCAGCATCAGCATCTTGCTGCTTTCCTCCATCAGTTCCTGGATCAGCTTTGCACTTTCCAGTTCTCGTACTTAAAACTGCTACTTGCTTAATTGGAGCTGTGTTTGAATTTACAGCTGCCTTAACAGAAGCTGACAGGTTTTGAGACAGATCAGCTACTGTGGGGGATGCTTCCGGTCCTGACGAAGAAGGAGGAAATGGCTTTGCCTCTCTAATGGCTGCCAAGGATGTGAGAACCACCTTGTTAGGCACTGCCGCTACCTCTGCAGCTGGCTGATTGCAGAACCACCAACAGCACCATTCAAAGCAGCCTTTCCGATAGACTTTTTAGTTCTATCTTTAACTGATACAGATTCTCCATTCTCCTCATCACTAGATATCTCTGGAGTAGAGTTAGAGCTATGCTTCCTTCTTTCTGATCTACTCTTAACAACAAAACAAGCCTTAGACACCTTCCTCTCCTGTATCAGAGCTACTAACAAGACCACATTAATTATCACCGATAGCAGGAGTGCACACAAAATAAATCACCTTTGCATCCCAGCCATCACTTAAAACTACTCTTTCACCTACTGGAATCTTAAACTCCTTTGTCTCGATTGGCAGAGTGCTCGCCGTTACGTTTCCGTATCTATTAAGCCAAAAGAATCCCAGACACCGGTCATAGAGAAGCTGAATCTTATACTTAAACCATAAATATAATTTATACATTAAGTATCTGCCTAAGCAACCCAAAATCAATCCTAGAACATGCTTATAGATAGGGACCCCAAAAATTGAAAAAAAAAAAACCACAAACCAAAACCAAAACGCTCTAAAATCCAAAACACTTTCATGTTTGCAACTCCGACTTGAGCAGACAATAAATCAAGTAAATTTTGCCCTGCTTCTGGACAGCAATTAACCACAAGCCGTGAGTTGGGTGCCAATAAAAATACACGGCGGCGAGAGCGAGTTCTCCACACACACACAGAGAAACCACAGCTAACTCAGTCGGAGAAGCAGAATGAATGTGCTATATTTTCAAAGCAGGAATGAAATGCAGTGAATATGTACACAATATACAGTAATTACAATATATACAGAAATATACAGCAATGAATGTAATACAGAAGACCTCTTCCCCTCCTCCAGCCAGGAGGGTTCCCCCTCCTGTACCCCTTCTCCTTCCCTACCTCCCTTTTTTCCCAAAAAGGGTTAGAGAGAGAGAAAAGGGTAATTAAGAAGGAAATTCTGTTAGCTCAAAGCATATGCAAGAATTAGTTTTCTTATCTGGTTAGCTTTGTTAATTCAAGTTCAACGCCGTCCAGCAGCTGTAGCTCAGAGAAAGACAGAAACAGGCTGACAGGAACAGACAGAACAGACTGAGACTCAAACTGAACTAAAACTTAAAGTTGCTTTCTACCAATCTACCAATGAAATTTGTTTAGACCTTATCTTTGTTTTCAATTATTTCACCAAAACATTCAGCCAGAGTGTTCCAGCAACTGTCCCTTTCTTAAAGGCACAGCCTAAAACAGTCACACCTCTTCCCACATCTCCCCCTTTCTGTGTACTACTAGAACAACACTTTTGATGGACCTTTCTAAAATTCTTTGCATACGTAGAAGCAAGCAAGTTAAAACTAACTCTATAGCAAAAGCTGCAGTTCCATAAACATAGCATGTCTAACAGACTGATATAACCCATAAAAAACAATGCTCAGGTTGAGCCAATTAGAACATACTAACAGAACTGGCATAATACATGGTTACAGATAACAAAACTGCCAGCTACATCTCAGTAATAAGTTCACATTCCTTTCCACTTATCTTACAAGCTCAGAACACAGACAGATCAGTTGCTTCTTTCAAAGTTTCATCCTACTCACTTACTTCAAAGAACTTCTTTGTTACCTGCCTAATCTCTCAAAGAGCAGCTTAGATCTTACTAGTTCAAATTTTCACACTTCACTCTTCTTACCAACAAAGATGACTTGATTAGGCCTGAACACATCATACACAGGGATCCAGACACAATGATCTACAAACACAGCAAACCCAATCCTCACCACTATCTTTTACAGTATGCTTTAAAGGTATGTTACATCTTTACTTGTCTAAAATGCTCAAAAAACATAAATTGTTTTATGTCAGCAAGATTCAGCTTGGTCCATAAAGATCAAGCTGGCCAGACTGCATCTCCATCTCCCTAAGTGAGGAAAATTCTTGCAGGTAAACAGCTGAAGTGAAAAGGCTTCTTTGCTGGGTCAAAGATGACATCTTGAATAGTCACAGTTCTGCCCAATATGAAATTGACCATAGCATAACAATCTATCCACACTCATCCTAACAATACTGATCCTCTGATACTTTGTTTTTGCCAGGACACTGAGTCCTATTGATACTATCTTTGGCCTGAGGTTGTTTGTTCTTTAAAATTTCTCCTAGCTAAAACTTCCAGAATTTTTATATCCTCCATAAACTTTGTTAAATCACACTTGAAACCGCATATAAAATGAAAGTTTCAGACCATAATACACTTTAGCCATTCTTTTGTGTGACAGAACACCTGAATTCTCCCTTTTTTTCGTTCTTTTTTTAATAACCCAAAATGCAAATGTATTGTGTTGTAATTAGACTTCAGCTATTTAAAGCTATGACCAACTGGTGAGTTAACGTAAGTCCCTATCAACATATTCTGTAATCACACAAAAATTAAGCAATCCTGATATTCAGTCCTAATACACGTTTTTTTGGTACATTCTTCTGATTGATGCTTTTGGCCTCACTTTATCAGAGCAGACACTGTGATTGGTGCTAGGTAGGTCTGCTGATGTTCAGCTTTGTGGGAAATGCTCTTTGTCCCATCCTCTTGATTCCTGTGCTGTTGTTTGTTGAAATTATTGCAGTACTGCATTGCACAATTGATGTTCCCACGTGTTGATGTGGGTTAGCTATCTCTTGCTGGTATTACTAAAACTTTAGTTATAAAATATGCAACTTTTTAAAATATATATAATCCTTAAAACTATTTTTAATACAAAGAAAAGAAAAAAATATCATTCTGTAATACCCCTACAACAAACTCCTAACGTATGCCAACACCAAAAGTCTCTACAGAACTGAAAGAACTATGTTCAAATTAAATGATCAAATCAATATCTAAGAAGAAACAAAACCAAGTTAGAGCTCTTTCAAAATGCCATGGCACACAAAAAAAAAAAAAGGAGGTTTGAACCAAAAAGAAAAAGCTAACATTTGAACTCATAGAAAAAAATCAAAGTTTGAACTCATTACTAAATGCTTCCACCTTACTATAATTACTAAATACTTATCAACACTAAATACTTACTATTCATTCTGCTTACTGGTAAAACTACTGACAACATGAAATAAAACCAAATCTCTGAAACACATCACAATTAGAAAAAGTTAGCATTGTTGCTTCAAATTAGAACACAATGTTCTTAGACTAGAGAGGTTATCAGAAAGAGAAGGGGGGGGAAATGAAGGGGGGGGGGCGGTGACTTGCTAGCAAAGGCACCATAGGTACGGGGTGGGGGGGCGGGAGAAGGCCACCGAATTCACAGCAGCTGCTGTGAATCCCTTCCAGGCAGCCTCCAGGTCAAATGCAGGATTCCTTGAAGGCACTGAGTTCCATGGGAGGTGATAGCAGCAACTTTGAGCTTCATTGATGGTTTTGAGCCTGAAACTCGAGGTGCTTGCAGCAGATGCCATTGTTTCTTCTCCACTCCCTATCGCTGGATGTTAGTGCATACAACTTACAGTAGCAGTTCCTAAAGTACACAAGTATCTGGCAATCAGTGGTTCTTACAGGTTTCTAGGACAGTTATCTTCTCCCAAGTCATGCTTTTTGCCTAAAATGTCCCTTCTGTCCACAATTAAAACACATTGAAGAACTTTTAAGGGGGCGGGGGGAGCAGCAGGGGGGTTAGTGGGCTGGTGTTGCTATTGGCCAGGCACCAGTGCCTGCAACTCCAGGGGTGTAGGCGAGCTTACGAGCCATGGTGCGGGAAGGGGGTTGGGGGTGTAGATGTCAAAGAGCTTTGTTCTGGTGAAGTGGCATTGATTACTATTGTAACAGCTTTATAATGCTGTGCTAATTGATCTAAAGAATCTTTAATTAGTCCGCATGGTGTAAGGGAAGAGCTAACAATTCTGCTTTTGTTGCCGCCCTGCCCAATGCCACCCCTGCAAGTAATGACTCCCAGTATTCTCTTTTTTTAAATTTGATTACCCATTAGGTGCTCATCCGAAGGAGGCACCAACCCCCAGCTTCCCCAGTCGCTTACCTCTGTCCAGGGTGACCATTTGTTGCAATATAGATGTTCTAATTACCTCGAGCAATGCTTTCTGGACCAGATGTAAGCAGGCAAAGACGTTTATTATACAGCACAGTTATATAGCCTATCAGCAGGCATATGTGGCACATCTCAATTGGTCATTTTATACTGGCATACATGTAATTAAGGCATACAATAGGTCGAAATAACACCACAGTATTTTAACACATCCAACCAAATTCTGCCCAGTTTCTCTCCTTCAGTTCCAAAGTGTTCACATAACTCTGAGTCAAGGACAAAACACAGCTTTCTCTAACTCGAGCAAAGGCAAATCTTCCCTATAGTCTTCCAAAGCTATCCCAAAACCTCTTCCTGCATAATACCATTCTTCTACATCCAGTTAATCAGGAGAGCTATTGAGTTGGATTGGTAGGGTCCGAGTCTGCTGGCCTCCTAGGGGTTGTAATCCCCTCCAAGAACCTTCAGGCATTTCAAAGGCACTAACCTGGTGTGGAGCCAAGCCACCAAAGGGAGGCCACAGAAACCAGTAAAAGCAGAGCAAAGAGCTGACATCAGCAGAGCCAGGAGGCATCAAGGGGAGCCGAGCCTTGCCGAGCCCAGTTGGAAGTAGCTGAGCCGGATGGAGCCGCTGTCCTTTCAGGGGAAGGAAATCCTGTCTTCACTGAGAGTACAAAGCCAACTCACCCTAAAAGTTCAACTAAAAAATAATCTGTTTGTCCAGATCACAGTATCACAGCATCGCCAAGGTTGGAAGAGACCTTAAAGATTCAGTCCAACCTGTCACCACAGACTGCATCACTAGACCATGGCACCAAGTGACACGTCCAGTCCCCTCTTGAACACCTCCAGGGACAGTGATTCCACCACCAGATATTGAAGAAAGATTAACTGCTATGTAAAAAGTCTTTGAAATCACCTCCACTCTATCTCTATTACATATCAAGGCTTCTGGAATGTAAAAGCAAGTTCTAGGGGGAAGCAAAACAGGGTTTCAAAGCATAAATAGAACATGTGTATCAATTAAAAACAGTGGACCTTCCTTTTTGTCTGTCATGGGGAGGGGGGGGGGGGTGTCCTTCCTTGTTTCTTTGGGGGCTTTTCATTTCTTTGTTTTCAATACACATGGAAAAGCCTTCAAAGAAGGCCCAACTCAGCTGCTCCCCACACACAGGGGCAAGAGACGCCCCTAACTGGTGTTGCCACCCCTCTTAGGGGGATCGGTTGGCACCTAAGGTGCACCTGAGGGTATTAAAGGGGAAACTGGGGGCACATAGAGGGATCAGGAGGGCCTCTGGAGAGTCTCCCAAAGGATCTTCTAGTTGGATATTTGGGGTTATTTGGATGCACCACCAAAGGCCGCTACTGCAAAGCTTCCCCCATCCCCCCCACAACTCACCTTAACCACCCAACTAAAATACCCAAAGGAGACCCTCCATTGGCCCCCACATGCCTCTATATGCCTCTAAATTCCCCTTGCCTGCCCATTCCAATTGAAAACCTACAAATGAAGCCAGTGGTGTTTCCTTTGTGTGTCTTGTGGGTTTTTTTTAATTCATAAATAACAGTAATTTCAAAGCCTTTTTGCATCCACATTACTACTGTTCCGCAATCTCTCGAAGAGCGCAGCTTTTCCTCTGCTGGAATACCTCACACTAATACTTACATGTTTTTCCATGGGTTTTCATCCCCTCTGAGAACATTCAGGGTCTTCAAGCAGCTTTTTTGGGACACCTCCCTCACCTGCTCCTCTGCTGCATCATCGCCCACCCCCATGTGTTATCATGGAAGGAAAGAGAGACAGCTGCTTTTCATCAGTCTGACCCAGGGACGCCCTTCTTGGTAGGATTTGCACCTTCAGCACAGGGCTGAGTTTCTGCTGCGCTTCTCTTCTCCATGAGAGCTGCTGCGCAGGTCTGCATCTCCCAGCGTGTTACACTTGCTCTGGTATGTACTACCCCAAAATCACCTTGCATTTGGTGCATTTCCTGATGGCAATCAACCAACCTCTTCCCTCTGTTGCTCTCATTGTTTTGTTTCAGCTTTGAGCCTGTGTCAGTACAACTCCTTCTCAGGGCACCGCGAACAGAGAGAGAAGAGTTTCCTTTTCACCAATGGTTCCAGGAAGAGTCCTGGCACTCTTAGGCAGGCACCAATAGTGTGACAGCTGTGAGGTGACATCAGCCTGGCACTGGGCATTCCAAGCAGATGAGGAAGCCTGGGGAACACCTGCAGAGAAATCTTGGTTCCCCTGTTGGGAAGCACTGGCCTTAGAGACGAAGCTGTCTTTGATCTGGGCACCAGCTGCAGGTCTCAGCAGTGCCCAGCTGCAGAGCAACGGCCTGCACCTTCATCCTGATCCAGGTGGAGAGAGAACTGCCAGGAACACAGCTTCTCTGCTCCGGTTGCAGCATCCCCAGATGCTGAGCGCAGCCTTGCCCTTAGCCTGTTGGAGAGGAACACAGCCCCTGTCAGAATCTCCTGGGGTCAGGAGACAAGCAAGAGTGTTCCACAATGTTGCCACCCCCATTATACCCATCAGAGGCTTTCTGCTTACCTACCTGCTCTGTTGGAGTCCACACCGGCAGAAATTTCAGCTCCTCGGGAAAAGTGTGGACTGAACAATTTCCTTTTCAGCCTTTCCCCCCTGACTCAGATCTAACCCTACCTGGAGCCCACACAAGCCAAGCACAAGGAGATCCCCTGCTAGGCTGCAGGGCGAGGCTGTACTGTCGCGGCAGCCACAGCCCTCGTGCGGACCGTGCCGCTGTTGCGCATCTTGCTTGCTTGGTCAGTGAAGTGGAAAGCAAAGTGTCAATCTGTGAGGAGTAAAGCAAAAAGCAAAGAACAGATCTCAGTTACTCACATGGTAAAGCTGTGAGGAGGTTCGCATGCATCCAATAAAAATACTACAAAATCATTTGTTTCTCCTTCAGCATTCATTTAACTGGCAGAGCTGTGACCTGATGCCATCCCAAAACACAGTCAACATCTGATGGTACTTGGAGCACCAAGAAGAGTTCGGGATACTGGGAGGACACAGGGGCCCCACTGGGAGACGATCTGGAGGTTACTGGGAGCACTGGGAGACTTGGGAAGGCACTAGAAAAGGGTTTTGGAGTTACTGGGAAGAACAAGGAGAACACAGAGGCCATGCTGGAAACAACTGGGAAAGCAGAAGAGAATATAGAATTCACCAGGTTGGAAGAGACCTTCAGGATCACTGAGTCCAACCTATCACGCACCACCATCTAATCAACTCAACCATGGTACTAAGTGCCTCATCCAGTCTTATTTTACACACTTGCAGTGACAGTGACTCCATCACCTCCCATGGCAGTCCCTTCCTCATAAGTGTAACACAACTGCAGACTTACCTGTGGCCTTGTTCTCCAAAGCATAATGTATAGGCTGCTCCTGATGTAGACATACACACACACACCCCATGTACAGAACAGCAAGAGTCCTGCAGCCAAGACTCCTAACAGGAGTGGGGAAACACTGGGTGTACCAGAAAGGAGAAACAGAGATAAAGGGCCAATTCTGTCATCACTTACAGCTCCACACTTCAGTCCTTATTGCATGCACTACGAGCCCGGAGTGCCAAGCATCCCTGGGTACAGTTGAGCCAACCAGCTGCATTGCTCTTCTAGTAGATCTCACTTTCAACCTGATCCAAAAGACAAGGGACTATTTAGGCTGGATGTTAGGAAGAAGTTCTATACAGAGAGAGTGATTGCCCATTGGAACGGGCTGCCCGGGAGGTGGTGGAGTCACCATCATTGGAGGTGTTCAGGAGGAGACCTGATGGGGTGCTTGGGGCCATGGTTTAGTTGTTTAGGTGGGTTGGATTGGTTGATAGGTTGGACATGATGATCTTGAAGGTCTCTTCCAACCTGGTTTATTCTACTCTATTTAGCATGTGAAGTAGAGGAGGAGGTGAAACGACCACCTCACGCCCTTCACTACAGCATTAAGTGTCATTATTTGCACAGCCTGGCTGGGTTTAACAAAACCGCAAGCTCCTATTTCAAAATCTCCTCTGACCTGCAACACCTGCACAGGAAGAAACAGCAAAGATAAACCATGTAGCTTCTCAGACACTCATTTAGATCTATCCTCTCTAAAACCCACACATTCTATTGCTTTTAAAAGGGAGGTTTGCTTCACTGCACTATGACTGCAAACCCTACTGCTTGTTTAGCTTGGGCCTGTCTCACTCTTTGGGTTTAAGGGTGAAACACCTGCACCCTCCAGCTGTCACGCATTAGACTTAGATTCATTTTCAACCTCAAATGGATTGAGGCAGTTTGTATCAATGTCTCCATAAAACAATTCAGCAATAACTCAAGCATATCATTTACACATCTTCCTGACTTACCCATTGACACACTCAGCACATACTCTTACTCCTCCTGATTCTTTCAGGACACTGCAGACCCACACCCCCATCCCGCCTGCCGGCGGCCCCTAGCAGCTGCCGCTTCTCTCTGCCCCCGACACCCCGTCCACCCAGTGGACCACAACGCCTCAGGACCGGCAGCCCGCCGCCAGGTCCAGGGCAAAGTCCTGGAAGTGCTACGGAAGAACCCCAGACAGCAGGAGAGAGCCCCACGCAGCCCGGCAGCGGCGCCCGCCCGCGCCCCCCACCCAGCCCCAACCACCTGCAGCCGCCGCTCGCCCACCGCCCCCCTACAGCGCCGTGGATCCACACGGTCCCGGCACCGTGAGCCTGGAGACAACTCCAAGAACCAGCCCCCAGGCAGAACCAAGGCCCAGAGCTCCAAGAACACACAGACACCCCCTCCCCCGCAAAACAGAGCCAAGGCCCAGAGCTCCAAGAACAACCCGCCCCCCCAAACCAGAGCCAAGGCCCAGAGCTCCAAAAACACACCCCCCCCAAAACAGAGCCAAGGCCCAGAGCTCCAAAAACACACCCCCCCAAAACAGAGCCAAGGCTCCACGAACACCCCCAAAACCAGAGCCAAGACAGAGAGCTCCAAGACCCACCGCCCCCACAAACAGAGCCAAGACAGAGTCTTGCAGCAGCTATAGAAAAACCCCCAGACAGCAGAGGCTAGCACTGACCCAAGACACAGCAGAGGAGCTCAGAGCGCCAACAGCCACGACAGCGCCCTGAGCCGTTTTAAAGCATCCGGCGCCATGTTGGTGAGGGCGGTGCCACCCTGGGGAGGGCGGCGCCAGCTCGAGGAGGGCGACGCCAGCCCGGGGAGGGCGGCGCCAGCCCGGGGAGGGCGGCGCCAGCCCGGGGAGGGCGGCGCCAGCCCGGGGAGGGCGGCGCCAGCCCGGGGAGGGCGGCGCCAGCCCGGGGAGGGCGGCGCCAGCCCGGGGAGGGCGGCGCCAGCTCGGGAGGCCGGTGCCGGTTCTGGAGGGCGGCCCCAGCTCGGGGAGGGCGGCCCCAGCTATGAAAGGCGGCGCCAGCTCGGGAGGGCAGTGCCACCTTGGGCAGGGCGGCGACTTTTTGGGGAGCGCCGCCGGCATCTGGGGTAGGAAGGTCGCCGTAGTGCGCAGGGCGGCGCTGTCTTGGTGCTCCCCGAGCCGTTTCCGTATCTCCAGCCCCCCTTTGTCACCTCCCACTCACAGCTTTCCATGGGTTTCATTCCCCACCAAGAGTGTTGAACAGCTGAGGAGCCCTGGGGAACACCTGCACAGAATGTTCCTCCAATAGCTGTCAGACAAATGTTCATTCCCCCAGTAGGCAGCTCTGGCTTCAGAACCAAAGCCTTCTGTGCTCATTCTGTTAGCTCAGCAGCAGCCGCAGCTATCAGCATCACCAAACTACACAGCAATGGCCTCCTCCCGGGCCCTCCCAGTCCCAACAGTTTCCTCCCACCAAAGGACTGGGAGAGAACTGGAAGCGACTGGGAAGAAACTGGGTGTGACTGGGAGGGCACCAGGTGGAATCTGGGAGGGAAGGAGGAGGAAACTGTCAGAGACTGAAAGAAAACTGGGAGGAAACTGGTAGAGACTAAGAGGTGATGGAGACTCAGGTGGGAGGCACTGGGAAGAACTATGAGAGAGCTCCGAGGGAACTGGGAGGGACTGGGAACAACTGAGAAAAAAAGTCCCAAACACGACCCTAAATTGGCCCAAATGGCCCCAAAGCAGACAGAGCCCGAACTGGGGGAATCTGGACCAATGGAGCCAATGGAAGCACTTCCTGCCTAAACTGCACTGACCAATGAGAGCGCACCTCTGCTTTCCCACTCTGGGAAAGCTGCCACACTGCAAGATGAGAAGCAGACTGGGAGGGACTGAGGGGGACTAGGAAAGAACTGGGAGAGATTGGGAGGGGACTGGGAGGAACTGGGATGACACTGGGACAGACTGGGAGAGGACTGGAAGGGGAGTGGGAGGAACTGGGAGGAAACTGTGAGGGACTGAGAGGGACTGAGAGGGTGTGGTGAAGGCATATTCTGCCCAGATCCCAGATCTGGGCCCCCAGCATGTGGATAGGTCTCCCCTCCTTTAGGAGGAGGACCACTACCAAGTATGGGCATAATTCCAGCTTCATCCTTTCTATAGGCTGAAGCCAGTTGTCTATCAGAGTGCCCATTGGTCAAACCCAGCCTCGAGGAATCTATAAATATTACCCCTGTTGGTAAACAAGTTGCCTCCTCTTCACTTTGCCTCTGGACTTGCTCAGGAGAGCAGCTATCGAGCCACCGTCTCTGCCTTTGAGCTTGTTTTTAGCTTCTGTCACACATGCACGCATACTGAAGCCTCTGCATCGTGAGAAGCACTTTGATCGTGAGGATCAGCCCAGAGGAGGACCTTCGCTGAGCCCGAGAAGCCAGCGTCGCTATTAGCCGGTCATATCTCCAGGGGAGCCCATCGTGCTACCGGAGGACTGGATCAGCCCCGAGGGTAAGATCTGCCCAGTTGTCGGGGAGAAGGGACTATCTCAAGCGTCGCGCTGTTCCTTTAAGCCCAGGAACGAGAAGCCGCACTACCTTCCCTAAGGCCGTTTGCCACGAGGCTGACGCCATAGCTGTTGTCCGACCGGGAACCTCTGAGCCCGCCTATCGGCAATCGTCGCCTCGCCCTGCGGTGCGAGCCGACTCCCAGGGCCGCCCCCACGGACCGAACGCGATCAGGAACCAGTCCAGCGGCAGCAGCCAGCCGGACCTCCGCCTTGCTACAAACATCAGCTACGGAATATCTTCCACGTGCTTTCCACCCACTAGCACTCAGTTCAAAGTCTCCGCGTGTGGCAGAGTCATCGCTGACGCGCACAAAGATTGCAATATCGTGTTTTATATTAGCCAAAAGCCGCCCGCGTTCCGCCGAGTCGCCATCTAGTGGTCAAGCGGCGGAACTGCACCCCTGGTTATATAAAACACAGAGACAGTCTGTAGATAGTTTAATTAAGTTCTGATCATAATACTAAGCCATTTATGGAATGTATTTCACGAACGTGCACTAGAACATGTATATAAGTTGTTGATTCATCGGTTATTAATAATTTGATAATAAAATTTCATATTTTCATAATTCATATTTCATATTCATAAATTTAATAACCTCTTCACAACAGAGGGGACTGGGAAGAAATGGGAAGGACTGGGAGTGATTGGGATGGGACTGGGAGAGATTGGGAAGGGACTGGAAAGTGATTGGGAAGGGCTGGGAGAGGAATGGGAGGGACTGCAAGGAACTGGGAAGGGAATGGGAGGGAATGGGAAGGGACTGGGAGGGACTGGGAGGAACTGGGATGAAAATTGGAGGGACTAGGAGGGACTGGGGGTGACTGAGAGGGACTGGTAAGGAACTGGGAGGGACTGGGATACCCCTGGAACCCTCACAAGTCCATGAGACCGGATGGGATCCATCCCAGGGCAGAGAGCTCTGGCAGATGAGGTCCAAGCCACTGTCCGACATTTGCCACCAGTCCTGCATGACCACAGAGAAACAGGTGGCTGGAAGCTGCCAGTGTGATGCTGTCCACAAGACGGGCCGGAGCGAAGAACCTGGGAACTCCAGGCCTGTAAGCCTGACCTCAGTGCCAGGCAAGACTATGGAGCAGATCATCCTGGGGGCAATCACAGCAAACCTGCAGGACGGGCAAGGGATCAGGCCCAGCCAGCAGAGATCTGGGAGGGGCAGGTCCTGCCTCACCAACCTGATCTCCTTCTATGCCCAGATGACCACCTGGTAGGTGTGGGGAAGGCTGTGGATGTAGTCTGCGTGGACTTCATCAAGGCCTTTGATGCTGTCTGCCACAGCAAACTCCTGGCCAAGCTGGCAGCCCACATCCCAGACAGGAGCACTCTGTCCTGGGTTAGGAACTGGCTGGAGGGCCGAGCCCAGAGAGTGGTGGTGAATGGCGCCACATCCAGCTGGCAGCCAGTAACTAGTGGTGTCCCCCAGGGATCAGTGCTGGGCCCCATCCTGGTCAATATCTTTATTGATGACCTGGATGAGGTCATTGAGCCCATCATCATTAAGTTTGCAGATGACACCAAGCTGGGGGCAGGAGTTGATCTGTTCGAGGGTAGTGAGAGCTCTGCAGAGGGACCTTGACAGGCTGGACAGATGGGCAGATTTTGGAAAGCATGCACGGACTCCCTGGTTGGTGAAGCAGGAATTGTTTATTGGTACAGAACAAGCAGTTTATATAAGAAAAATCAAGCAGGCTAAGCAATTCCCTGACATTCTTGCACCATTGCTGCTAATTGAGTTTTCTCCTTTGATATGCAGCTGTCCATTATTATCTTCATCCCATATCAGGTTGAGCTTCTCCAGCATGGAGGCAAGCATCCTTCTGTCTCGCACTTCAGGTTGTTTACTGCAGTCAGCTCTTCTTTATCATCAGACCATTCTTCCGTTGTCAGCAGCCTGTTGTTCTTTCTTATCCCAAAACCTTCCGTAGATACTTTCTGCTTTCCTACAGGCAGAGTCCAAGGGCACGATATTTAACACACCCAAGTACCAGGTTCTACACATTGGCCACAACAACCCCATGCAGTGCTACAGGCTGGGGTCAGACTAGCTGGAGAGCAACCAGGCAGAAAGGGACCTGAAGGTACTGGTTGATAGTAGGCTGAACATGAGCCAGCAGTGTGCCCAGGTGGCCAAGAAGGCCAATGGCATCCTGGCCTGCATCAGGAATAGTGTAGCCAGCAGGAGCAGGGAAGTCATTCTACCCTGTACTCAGCACTGCTTAGGCCACACCTTGAGTCCTGTGTCCAGTTCTGGCCCCCTTAGTTTAGGAAAGATGTTGAGTTGCTGGAAGGTGTCCAGAGAAGGGCAACAAAACTGGGAAGGGGTCTGGAGCACAGCCCTGTGAGGAGAGGCTGAGGGAGCTGGGGTTGCTTAGCCTGGAGAAGAGGAGGATCAGGGGAGACCTTCTTGCTGTCTACAACTCCCTGAAGGGAGGTTGTAGCCAGGTCTCATTGCTCAGAGCGCCTTTCTCTCGTCCCACCCTTCAGCCGGCACTGCTCCTTTTCTCGACCCCTCTTGCCCTGCCGCACATTGCCTCGCCACTCCACAGTGCGCCTCTTCCTTCTGCTGCGAGGAAGGAGGACAGAGTTAGGCCTTGGTAGTGCCAATTCCTCCCTGCCCGAGGAAAAGAGGCATCGTTGCTCCTAAATCACTGAGTTGTTAGCTTTTTCTGTGCAAAATATCATTTATCTCCTTGAATTATTGTAGCTTCTATTTTTAAAATTTTCATCCTCTGCCCTACAGATTTTCTTTGCAATTCCAGGCATAATGTCCCTTCTGCCCGTCCAAAATCACCTCTGTGTTTCCCTCCAAAACATCACCTTTTTTCCCTCCATCTTTCCTCAGCTCTTCTCTCCCATGTCATCACTCTCCCTCCTAAATAAGCAGTGCTTTTCCCTCTAAAATCTTCATTTTTGTCTCCTATAGGTTACTTTTGCTGTTCACTTCAGTATCTTGTCTCACATATATTTACCTTAGGTCTTCCCTCCCAAGTGTCTCCTGTGTCCCCTCTTGTTTACCTCAAGTTTTCCCAGAAAAATTTCACCTTCTCCCCTATGGATTACCTCAGGTTTCCCCTCCATGCCAGGTCTGCCCCCGCCACATAACCCCAGCTTTTCCATCCTAAATCTTCATTTTCATCCCTTATAAACTACCTCAAAAATTTTCCCTCCCAAATGTCACTTCTGTGTTCTTATTTACCTCAGGGTTTTCTCCATTTTTTAATTTTCTTACCCAGAGATCCTCTCAGCTTTTTCCTCCAAAACGTCACTTCTTTGTCCTTGAATCTCAGTTTTCCCTCCAAAACATTTGTTCTATATAAAAGAACAAACAAACCAAAACCACACAAGTTTTAAGTTATATAATAAAATACTTTATATATTAATAAAAAAGAAATTGTCCCTGAGTTGATTCCCCTCCCCCTGGCCAGTCTCACCCTGTGCCCTCAGAAATCCGCCAAAACCCCTGCGGTGCCTGCCCTGCCCTCTGGCAGCTGCAGGTCTGCCCCAGGAGCATATCCTCGCAGACACCAAACCCAGCAGGGTTGTTCCAGTGCTTCACCGCAATCACTGCAAACATTAATTAACATCACTAATATACTACCACCAAGATGGTTTGAGCGTGGAAAGATACAGGACCAAACACATCCAAGCCGTTATCCTGATCTGATCCCCCCTCCTCCAAATCCATAGCTCTCCTGTTTAAGTGTAGAAGTGTAGTATTAATTTGTCTGAAAAGAGGTTTTGAAATGAGCTACATGGGGTTCTGAAATATGTAAACTTACACTGTAACTGTAATACACATAGAATGGATTTTCCTTTGTGTGTGTCATAGGGTTTTTAAATATTCCTTCAGTTTGGATGTTTGGTTTTATTTGAATGGAAAACCTTCTGAACAGAGGCTGGCTGAACCGCTTTCCCCGTGCAGCGGCAAGAGACGCCCCCTAACTGGTCAGTGTTCCCACCCCTCCTAAGGGGCTCTGTTTGCATCTGTGATGGCTGTGGGGCTATCAAAAGGGAATTTAGGGGCATGTGGGTGCCAATGGAGAGTCTTCTGTTGGTATTTCAGTGGGATGGTTAGGGTTAGGTGCGGCTGGCTGGCAGCAGGCGCTGTAGTAGTTGTTGTTCGTGTGTGGTTGGCTGGCGGCAGGCGCCGTAGAAGTTGTTGTTGTTGTCGTGTGGTGGCAAGTAACTCTAAATGTCCAACTAAAAGATTCTTTTGGGGCCTTTATAGAGGCTCCTCACATCCTTCCATATGGCCCCAAATTCTCCTTTGATACCCCCAAACCAGCTCAGATGCCATCAGAATGGCATGTTAACAGACCAGTTAGGGCTTCTCTCGACCTTGTGCAATGCAAAGCAGCTTTGCTAGGCTCTGTTCAGAGGGCTTTCCATTCAAAATAAAAACAAATAAGCTCACAACAAATAAAGGAAATAATTACAAATGCCCCTTGATACACACAAAGGTAGGTCCCCTGTTTCTAATGAATTGATACACCATTTATAGATACATTTTCAAAATTTGTTTTGCTCAACTTTAGAATTTGCTTTTGCATTCTAGAAGCCTTTGCATCTAATAGAGAAGGTCCAGTGGGGGTGACTTCAAAGCCTTTTTACATACCTATTAATACCATTAGTGACTATCGATATAAAGAGGATAGATTTTTCAGTTGGATTTTCAGGCTTAGGGGGAGTGGCCTCAGCGCTCTCAGGGAAGCGAGAGGGCTCGGCTCGGCTCGGCGCGGCTCCTCCGGCTCGGCGCGGCTCGGCTCCCTCCGGCTCGCCGCGGCTCGGCTCCCTCCGGCTCGGCCGCGGCTCGGCTCCCTCGCCGCGGCTCGCTCGGCGCGGCTCGGCTCCCGGCTCGCCGCGGCTCGGCTCGGCCGCGGCTCGGCTCCCTCCGGCTCGCCGCGGCTCGGCTCCGGCTCGGCGGCTCGCTCGGCTCGGCTCCTCCGGCTCGGCTCGGCTCCCTTCGGCTCGGCTCTCCTCCGGCTCGGCCGCGGCTCGGCTCCCTCTCGGCTCGGCCGCGGCTCTCGGCTCCGCTCCGGCTCGCCGCGGCTCGGCTCCTCCGGCTCGCCGCGGCTCGGCTCCTCCGGCTCGCTCGCGGCTCGGCTCCCTTCGGCGCGGCTCGGCGGCGGCTCGGCTCCCTCTCGGCTCGCCGCGGCTCGGCTCCCTTCGGCTCGCCGCGGCTCGGCTCCCTCGGCTCGCCGCGTTCTTCTGAATCAGCTTGGAATGTTTGAAATGCCTGTCTGTTCTTGGAGACGATTAAAACCCCTAAGAGGCCAGGTAAACCTGACCCCTCTCCTCCTCCAACTTCATAGTTTTCCTGCCTAACTAGATGTAGAAGTATGGTATTAATTTGTCTGAAAAGAAAGGCTTTGAAATGAGCTACATGGGGTTCTGAAATACGTAATCTTAATGTGTATCTATAATACAGAAAGAATGGATTTTCCTTTGTCTGTGTCATAAGGTTTTTTAATACTGATCAGTTTGGTGTTTGGGCTATCCAATCGGATTTTAGGGGCGTGTGGGTGCCAGTGGAGGGTCTCCTGTGGGTATTCTAGGGGATGGCTAGGGTTAGTTGTGGTTGGCTGGCGGCAGGCGCCACAGTAGTCGTTGCTGTTGTGGTGGTTGTGGTTGGCTGGCGGCAAGTAACCCTAAATGTCCAACTAAAAGATTGTTTTGGAGCCCTCTAGAGGCTCCCCACATTCCTCCATATGGCCCCAAATTTTCCTTTGATACCCCCAGGCTAACCTCAGTTGCCATCAGAACTCCTTAAAAGGCATGTTAACAGAGCAGTTAGGGGCTTCTCTTGCCCTTGTGCAATGAGAAGCAGCTTTGCAAGTCTCTGTTCAGAGGGTTTTCCATTCAAATTAAAAACAAAGAACAAATAAGTCCACAACAAATGAAAATAGAAATAAAAGATGACAAATGTTCCCCCCCAGATACACACAAAGGAGAGTCCCCTGTTTTTAATTGATACAACTTTGATAGGTCTATTCTCAAAATCTGTTTTGCTCTACTCAGAATTTGCTTTTCCATTCTAGAGGCTGTTGCATCTAATAGAGGAGATCCAGTGGGGGTGATTTCAAAGCCCTTTTACAAGGCAACTGCTACCATTCTTCACAATCTATATAGGGAGAAGAGCTTTTTTAAATTGGATTCTGAGTTTAGGGAGTGTAGACTTGGTGCGGCTCCCTGCGGCAGCTCACACGATGCTCTCTGGGAAATTGCCATTGTGCTCGCTCTCTGGGAAATGTTCTGTACCTTGTACAAATGTGGTACTGCATTGCATGATATGAAATGTAAAAAGGGCAAAGTGTATGGGATAAGGGGGATCCCTTAGGAACTTCAGGTATTGTAGGATGGTCTGTGTGGAGGCAGGGGAAATTCCTAAAAGCAGGACAAACTTTAGAATCAGTGTTTTGAGTGTGCGGGTCACTGTGGGCACGAGCGCGACATGAGAAATATACCTCTTTTTTTCTTTCTGTGTGTTCTAGGGTTTTTAAATATTCATTGGTTTGGGTGTTTGGTTGTTTTTACTTGAATGGAAAACCTTCTGAACAGAGGCTGTGAAACAAAGGGTGCAATTTTCTGTGAAACCAAGGGTGCAATTTTCTGCTGTGAAACCAAGGGTGCAATGTTCTGCTGTGAAACTAAGGGTGCAATGTTTGCAATGTTCTGCTGTGAAACCAAGGGTGCAATGTTCTGCTGTGAAACTAAGGGTGCAATGTTCTGCTGTGAAACTAAGGGTGCAATGTTCTGCTGTGAAACTAAGGGTGCATTTTCTGTGAAACTAAGGGATCTTTTAAGAACTTAATGAATTGTAGGAAAGTTTGTGTGGAATCAGGGGAAGTTCCTCACAGAACTTTAAATACTTGATGCCTTGTTGATGTTTTGAGTGTGCGGGTGAGCGTGGGCATGACTGAGACGTAGAAAATATCTACGAAGCGAGAGGGAGTCCCGATCTGCGGTTCCGTCTCTCCGCGAGGAGCACGGCCAGAGACGGACGAAGCGCAAGTTGTGAATGGGTGCGTGGCCAATAATTGTGATTTAGGACCGATCATTGCTGTTGTAATTGTGTTTGTTATGTGTTCTGCATCTTGTAAAAAGGCGGTACTGTATTGCATTATATGAAATGTGAAAAGGGCAAAGTGTATGGGATCAGGGGCATCCCTCAGGAACTTCAGGTATTGTAGGATGGTCCGTGTGGAGGCAGGGGAAATTCCTGAAAGCACGATAAATTTTAGAATCAGTGTTTTGAGTGTGCGGCTCAGTGTGGGCACGAGCGAGAATTAAGTAATATCCCTTGTTTTCCTTTCTGTGTGTTAAACATTCATTGGTTTGGGTGTTTGGTTGTTTTTACTTGAATGGATGACCTTCTGAACAGAGGCTGTGAAACAATGGGGCATTCTCTGTGAAACAATGGGGCATTCTCTGTGAAACAATGGGGCATTCTCTGTGAAACAATGGAATCCCTTAAGAACTTAATGAATTGTAGGAAGGTTTGTGTGGAATTAGGGAAGTTCCTCACAGAACTTTAAATGTTTGATGCCCTGTTGCTGTTTTGATTGTGCGGGTGAGTGTGGGCACGTCTGAGACGTAGAAAATATCTACGAAGCGAGAGGGAGTCCCGATCTGCGGTTCCGTCTCTCCGCGAGGAGCACGGCCAGAGACGGACGAAGCGCAAGTTGTGAATGGGTGCGTGGCCAATAATTGTGATTTAGGAGCGGTCATTGTTGTAATTGTATTCGCTATGTGTTCTGTATCCTCTACGAAGGTGGTACTGCGTTGCATTATATGAAATGTGAAAAGGGTAAAGTGTATGAGATCAGGATGATCCGTTAAGAACTTTAGATATTGTATGATGGTCCGTGTGCAGGCAGGGGAAATTCCTAAAAGCACGATAAATTTTAGGATCAGTGTTTTGAGTGTGCAGGTTAGTGTGGGCACAAGTGAGACTTGGTAAATATCTCTTTTTTTTCCTTCCTGTGTGTTGTGGGTTTATAAAGACTCATTGGCTTGGGTGTTTGCTTTTACTTGAATGGAAAGCCTTCTGAACAGAGTGCTCTGAAACAAAGGGTGCAATTTTCTGTGAAACAAAGGGTGCAATTTTCTGTGAAACAAAGGGTGCAATTTTCTGTGAAACAAAGGGTGCAATTTTCTGTGAAACAAAGGGATCTTTTAAGAACTTAATGAATTGTAGGAAAGTTTGTGTCGAATGTGGGGAAGTTCCTCACAGAACTTTAAATGTTTGACGCCTTGTTGATGTTTTGAGTGTGCGGGTGAGCGTGGGCACGACTGAGACGTAGAAAATATCTACGAAGCGAGAGGGAGTCCCGATCTGCGGTTCCGTCTCTCCGCGAGGAGCACGGCCAGAGACGGACGAAGCGAAAGTTGTGAATGGGTGCGTGGCCAGTAATGGAATGTTTAGGACCGGTCATTGTTATTGTAGTGACACTTGTTGTGTTCTGTTCAGGTGGTGCTGTGAAGTGTTATGTGAAATGTAAAAAGGGGAAAAGTGGCAACGTGTGAGGGATGATGGGGGTCACTTAAGGACTTATGCAATGTAGGATTGTCTGTGTGGAAGCAGGGGAAGTTCCCGCAAGACTCGAAAATGTTAGAAACCTTGCTGATGTTTTGAGTGTGCGGGTGAGTGTGGGCACGACTGAGACGTAGAAAATATCTACGAAGCGAGAGGGAGTCCCGATCTGCGGTTCCGTCTCTCCGCGAGGAGCACGGCCAGAGACGGACGAAGCGAAAGGTGTGAATGGGAGTGTGGCTAGTAATTGTATGTTTAGGACCGGTCAGCAAAGCGAGAGAATTTCCTATCCCTCAAAGGATGGTGGCTCCATCAAGCCAGGCTACTTCAGAGTCGGCTCGGTGGCGTACGGCTCTGCCGAGGTTGGCTCTTTGCTCAGCTTTTTTCTGGCTTCTTTGGACTCTCCTCCAGGTAAGTGCCAGTCTCTTCTGCTCTCTGGGGCTCTTCTGTATCAGCTTGGTTCGTTTGAAATGCCTGCATGTTCTTGGATGGGATTAAGACCCCTGGGAGGCTGGTTAACCCTGGTCCCCCTCCTCCAACTCCATAGCTCTCTTGTTTAAGTAGGTGTAGACGTGTGGTATTAAGAGGCTTTGAAACCAGCTACATGGGGTTCTGAAATATGTAAAGATATTGTGTGTATCTGTAATACAAAGACTGGATGTTCCTTTGTGTGTTGTAGAGTTTTTTAATATTCATTGGTTTGGGTGTGTCTTGTGTGTTGTTTGTGGGTTCTGTTTGTGGTTGTGTGGTTTGTTTGTGGTGTTTGTGTGTTTTGTTTTTTTTTTTTTTTTTTTTTTTTTAATTTAATTTGAAAGGAAAAACCTGCTGAACAGAGGCTGGCTGAGCTCCTTCCCATGCACAGTGGCAAGAGACCCCCAAACCGGTCAGTGTGGCCACCCCTCCTAAGGGGCTCTGATTGTCTCTGTGATGGGTGTGGCGCTGCAGAAAGGCAATTTAGGGGCATTTGGATGCCAATGGAGGGTCTCCTCTTGGTGTTTTAGTTGGATGGTTAGGGTTAGTTTTGAGTTGCTGGTGGCAGTCACTGTAGTTGGTGGTGGTGGCTGGTGGAGGATGCCATATTAGTTGGTGGTGGCGGTGGCTGGTGGCAGGCACCATAGTAGTTACTGGCTCCAACTAACCTTAAATGTCCAACTAAAAGATGCTTTTGGGGCCCCATAGAGGCTCCCCACATCCCTCCATATGCCCCCAAATTCTCCAATACCCCCAGACCCACCTCAGATGTCATCAGAACCCCTTAAATGCATGTTAACAGCCCAGTTAGCAGCTTCTCTTGATGTTATGCATTGGGGAAGAAGCTTTGCTAGGCTGTGTTCAGAGAGCTTTCCATTCAAATTAAAAACAAAGAACAAATAATTTCACAAAAAAACCCAACATAAATAAAGGATGATAAATGCCTCCTGATAAACACAATGGAAGTTCACCTGTTTTAAATTGATAGACCTTTTATAGGTTTGCTTTCAAAATCTGTTGTGCTCTACTCTAGCCTTGGCATCAATAGAAGAGATCCAGCGGGGCTGATTTCAAAGCCTTTTTGCATAGCCAGCAATGCCATTCCTGTATATCTATATATTTAATGGCATTTTTAGTCTTAAGAGCTGGCGTGGCTCCCTGTGGCAGCGTTGCTGCTGCTGTATTAGCTCTGTAAACTGCTGCTGCTGTATTAGCTCTGTGCTGCTGCTGTATTAGCTCTGTAAACGCTGCTGCTGCTGTATTAGCTCTGTAAACTGCTGCTGCTGCTGCTGCTTAGCTCTGTAAACGCTGCTGCTGCTGCGACTGTCTAATGGTGACCTGCCCTCCTCCAACTCCATAGCTCTCATGTTTAACTAGGTGTAGAAGTGTGGTATTAAGAGGCTTTGAAATCAGTTACATGGGGTTCTGAAATATGTAAACTTGTGTTGTGTATCTCTAATACAGAAAGAATGGATTTTCCTTTGAGTGTGTCTTAGGTTTTTTTAATATTGATTGGTTTGGCTGTGTTGTGTGTTTGTGGTTTTGGTGTTTGTGTATTTTTCTCTTTATTTGAATGGAAAACCTGCTGAACAGAGGCTGGCTGAGCTCCTTCCCATGCACAGTGGCAAGAGACACCCCCAAACAGGTCAGTGTTGCCACCCCTCCTAAGGGGCTCTGTTTGCCTCTGTGATGGGTGTGGGGCTACCCCAAGGCAATTTAGGGGCATTTGGATGTCTATGGAGGGTCTCCTCTTGGTGTTTTAGTCGGATGGTTAGGGTTAGTTTTGAGTTGCTGGTGGCAGTCACTGTAGTTGGTGGTGGTGGCTGGTGGAGGATGCCATATTAGTTGGTGGTGGCGGTGGCTGGTGGCAGGCACCATAGTAGTTACTGGCTCCAACTAACCTTAAATGTCCAACTAAAAGATGCTTTTGGGGCCCCATAGAGGCTCCCCACATCCCTCCATATGCCCCCAAATTCTCCAATACCCCCAGACCCACCTCAGATGTCATCAGAACCCCTTAAATGCATGTTAACAGCCCAGTTAGCAGCTTCTCTTGATGTTATGCATTGGGGAAGAAGCTTTGCTAGGCTGTGTTCAGAGAGCTTTCCATTCAAATTAAAAACAAAGAACAAATAATTTCACAAAAAAACCCAACATAAATAAAGGATGATAAATGCCTCCTGATAAACACAATGGAAGTTCACCTGTTTTAAATTGATAGACCTTTTATAGGTTTGCTTTCAAAATCTGTTGTGCTCTACTCTAGCCTTGACATCAATAGAAGACAGCAGCAGCGTTTACAGAGCTAATACAGCAGCAGCGTTTACAGAGCTAATACAGCAGCAGTGTTTACAGAGCTAATACAGCAGCAACGCTGCCACAGGGAGCCACGCCAGCTCTTAAGACTAAAAATGCCATTAAATATATAGATATACAGGAATGGCATAGCTGGCTATGCAAAAAGGCTTTGAAATCAGCCCCGCTGGATCTCTTCTATTGATGCCAAGGCTAGAGTAGAGCACAACAGATTTTGAAAGCAAACCTATAAAAGGTCTATCAATTTAAAACAGGTGAACTTCCATTGTGTTTATCAGGAGGCATTTATCATCCTTTATTTATGTTGGGTTTTTTTGTGAAATTATTTGTTCTTTGTTTTTAATTTGAATGGAAAGCTCTCTGAACACAGCCTAGCAAAGCTTCTTCCCCAATGCATAACATCAAGAGAAGCTGCTAACTGGGCTGTTAACATGCATTTAAGGGGTTCTGATGACATCTGAGATGGGTCTGGGGGTATTGGAGAATTTGGGGGCATATGGAGGGATGTGGGGAGCCTCTATGGGGCCCCAAAAGCATCTTTTAGTTGAACATTTAAGGTTAGTTGGAGCCAGTAACTACTATGGTGCTTGCCACCAGCCACCGCCACCACCAACTAATATGGCATCCTCCACCAGCCACCACCACCAACTACAGTGACTGCCACCAGCAACTCAAAACTAACCCTAACCATCCAACTAAAACACCAAGAGGAGACCCTCCATTGGCATCCAAATGCCCCTAAATTGCCTTTCTGCAGCGCCACACCCATCACAGAGACAATCAGAGCCCCTTAGGAGGGGTGGCCACACTGACCGGTTTGGGGGGGGGGGGGGGGGTGTCTCTTGCCACTGTGCAGGGCAAGGAGCTCAGCCAGCCTCTGTTCAGCAGTTTTTTCCTTTCAAATTAAAAAAAAAAAAAAAAAAAAAAAAAAAAAAAAACACAACACAACACACACAACACCACAAACAAACCACACAACCACAAACAGAACCCACAAACAACACACAAGACACACCCAAACCAATGAATATTAAAAAACTCTACAACACACAAAGTAACATCCAGTCTTTGTATTACAGATACACACAATATCTTTACATATTTCAGAACCCCATGTAGCTGGTTTCAAAGCCTCTTAATACCACACGTCTACACCTACTTAGACAAGAGAGCTATGGAGTTGGAGGAGGGGGACCAGGGTTAACCAGCCTCCCAGGGGTCTTAATCCCCTCCAAGAACATGCAGGCATTTCAAACGAACCAAGCTGATACGGAAGAGCCCCAGAGAGCAGAAGAGACTGGCACTTACCTGGAGGAGAGTCCAAAGAAGCCAGAAAAAAGCTGACCAAAGAGCCAACCTCGGCAGAGCCGTACGCCACCGAGCCGACTCTGAAGTAGCCTGGCTTGATGGAGCCACCATCCTTTGAGAGATAGGAAATTCTCTCGCTTTGCTGACCGGTCCTAAACATACAATTACTAGCCACACTCCCATTCCATTCACACCGTAGATATTTTTACATCTCAGTCGTGCCCACACTCACCCGCACACTCAAAACATCAGCAAGGTTTCTAACATTTTCGAGGCTTGCGGGAACTTCCCTGCTTCCGACAATCCTACATTCATAAGTCCTGGCCGTTGCCACTTTTCCCCTTTTTACATTTCACATAACACTTCACAGCACCACCTGAACAGAACACAACAAGTGTCACTACAATAACAATGACCGGGAACCGCAGATCGGAGAGACGGACTCGGGACTCCCTCTCGCTTCGTAGATATTTTCTACGTCTCAGTCGTGCCCACGCTCACCCGCACACTCAAAACATCCACAAGGCGTCAAACATTTAAAGTTCTGTGAGGAACTTCCCAATTCATTAAGTTCTTAAAAGAACCCTTTGTTTCCACACAAAATTGCACCCTTTGTTTTTCCTACAGAAAATTCATTAAGTTCCTTTGTTTCACAGAAAAAACAGAAAATTGCACCCTTTGTTTCACAGAAAATTGCACCCTTTGTTTCACAGAAAATTGCACCCTTTGTTTCACAGCCTCTGTTCAGAAGGCTTTCCATTCAAGTAAAAGCAAACACCCAAGCCAATGAGTCTTTATAAACCCACAACACACAGGAAGGAAAAAAAGAGATATTTACCAAGTCTCACTTGTGCCCACACTAACCTCCACACTCAAAACACTGATCCTAAAATTTATCGTGCTTTTAGGAATTTCCCCTGCCTGCACACGGACCATCATACAATATCTAAAGTTCTTAACGGATCATCCTGATCTCATACACTTTACCCTTTTCACATTTCATATAATGCAACGCAGTACCACCTTCGTAGAGGATACAGAACACATAGCGAATACAATTACAACAATGACCGCTCCTAAATCACAATTATTGGCCACGCACCCATTCACACCTTTCGCTTCGTCCGTCTCTGGCCGTGCTCCTCGCGGAGAGACGGAACCGCAGATCGGGACTCCCTCTCGCTTCGTAGATATTTTCTACGTCTCAGTCGTGCCCACACTCACCCGCACACTCAAAACAGCAACAGGGCATCAAACATTTAAAGTTCTGTGAGGAACTTCCCCCTAATTCCACACAAACCTTCCTACAATTCATTAAGTTCTTAAGGGATCACAGAGAACGCCCCATTGTTTCACAGAGAAATTGTTTGCCCCATTGTTTCACAGAGAATGCCCCATTGTTTCACACAGAATTGCCCCATTGTTTCACAGCCTCTGTTCAGAAGGTCATCCATTCAAGTAAAAACAACCAAACACCCAAACCAATGAATATTTAACACACGGAAAGGAAAACAAGGGATATTACTTAATTCTCGCTCGTGCCCACACTGACCTGCACACTCAAAACACTGATTCTAAAATTTATCGTGCTTTTAGGAATTTCCCCTGCCTCCACAGGGACCATCCTACAATATCTAAAGTTCTTAACGGATCATCCTGATCTCATACACTTTACCCTTTTCACATTTCATATAATGCAATGCAGTACCACCTTCGTAGAGGATACAGAACACATAGCAAATACAATTACAACAATGACCGCTCCTAAATCACAATTATTGGCCACGCACCCATTCACACCTTTCGCTTCGTCCGTCTCTGGCCGTGCTCCTCGCGGAGAGACGGAACCGCAGATCGGGACTCCCTCTCGCTTCGTAGATATGTTCTACGTCTCAGTCATGCCCACGCTCACCCGCACACTCAAAACATCAACAAGGCATCAAGTATTTAATGTTCTGTGAGGAACTTCCCCTGATTCCACACAAACTTTCCTACAATTCATTAAGTTCTTAAAAGATCCCTTTGTTTCACAGCAGAAAATTGCACCCTTTGTTTCACAGCAGAAAATTGCACCCTTTGTTTCACAGCAGAAAATTGCACCCTTTGTTTCACAGCAGAAAATTGCACCCTTTGTTTCACAGCAGAAAATTGCACCCTTTGTTTCACAGCAGAAAATTGCACCCTTTGTTTCACAGCAGAAAATTGCACCCTTTGTTTCACAGCAGAAAAGAAAATTGCACCCTTTGTTTCACAGCAGAAAATTGCACCCTTTGTTTCACAGCAGAAAATTGCACCCTTTGTTTCACAGCAGAAAATTGCACCCTTTGTTTCACAGTTTTGTTTCACAGCAGAAAATTGCACACCTTTGTTTCACAGCAGAAAATTGCACCCTTTGTTTCACAGCCTCTGTTCAGAAGGTCATCCATTCAAGTAAAAGAAAACACCCAAAACAATGAATCTTTAAAAACCCACAACACAAAGGAAGGAAAAAAAAGAGATATTTACCAAGTCTCACTTGTGCCCACACTAACCTGCACCCTCAAAACACTGATTCTAAAATTTATCGTGCTTTCAGGAATTTCCCCTGCCTCCACACACACATTCATTCTTCTACAATTTAGCGAGCGCAAGGGCACCAATTCCCAGCGAGCGCAACGGGCACCAATTCCCAGCGAGCGCAACGGCACCAATTCCCAGCGAGCGCGCCGTGGGAGCTGCCTCAGAGAGCCGCACCAAGCCACCCCCTAAACTAAAAATCAAATTTTAAAAAAAGCTCTCCTCTCTATATAGATTGTGAAGAATGGTACTAATTGTCTTGTAAAAGGCTTCAAAATCACCCCCACTGGATCTCCAGTATTAGGTGCAACAGCCTCTGGAATGGAAAAGCAAGTTCTAAGTAGAGCACAAAAGATTTTGAGAATAGACCTATCAAAGTTGTATCAATTAAAAACAGGGGACTCTGTGTGTATCGGGGGGCATTTGTCATCCTTTATTTCTTTTTTCATTTCTTGTGGACTTATTCATTCTTTGTTTTTAACTTGAATGGAAAGCCCTCTGAACAGAGCCCAGCAAAGCTGCTTCCCCCATGCACAAGGGCAACAGAAGCCCCTAACTGGTCTGTTACTACACCTTTTAAGGGGTTCTGATGACATCTGAGGTAGGTCTGGGGGCATGAAAGGAGAAATTGGGGTGATATGGAGGGATGTGGGGAACCTCTAGAGGGCCCCAAGACACTCTCTCAGTTGGACATTCAGGGTTACTTGCAGCCAGCACCCGAGCCGAGCCGGAGGGAGCGAGCCGCGCCGAGCCGGAGCCGAGCCGCGCCGAGCCGAGCCGCCGAGCCGCGCCGAGCCGGAGGGAGCCGAGCCGCGCCGAGCCGGAGGGAGCCGAGCCGCGCCGAGCCGGAGGGAGCCGAGCCGCGCCGAGCCGGAGGGAGCCGAGCCGCGCCGAGCCGCCGAGCCGCGCCGGCCGGAGGGAGCCGAGCCGGAGGGAGCCGAGCCGAGCCGAGCCGCGCCGAGCGGAGGGAGCCGAGCCGCGCCGAGGAGGAGCCGAGCCGCGCCGAGGAGAGGGCCGGCCAGCCGCGCCGAGCCGGAGGCCGACTGACCGGTTTCAGGGTAGGAGGGGTGGCAACACTCGGTTTGCTTGCCACTGTGCATGGGAAGGAGCTCAGCCAGCCTCTATTCAGCAGGTTTTTCCTTTCAAATAATAAAAAAAAAAACCACCAACAAAACAAAAAACACCCAACAACCAAACACCACAAACAAACCACACAACCACAAACAAGACACACCCAAACCAATGAATATTAAAAAACTCTACAACACACAAAGGAACATCCATTATTTGTGTATTACAGATACACACAATATCCTTACATATTTCAGAACCCCATGTAGCTGGTTTCAAAGCCTCTTAATACCACACTTCAATACCTACTTAAACAAGAGAACTATGGAGTTGGAGGAGGGGGACCAGGGTTAACCAGCCTCCCAGGGGTCTTAATCCCCTCCAAGAACATGCAGGCATTTCGAAAAGAACCAAGCTGATACAGAAGAGACCCAGAGAGCAGAAGAGGCTGGCACTTACCTGGAGGGGAGTCCAAGGAAACCAGAAAAAAGCTGAGCAAAGAGCCATCCTCGGCAGAGCCGTACCCCACCGAGGGGAGCTGAGCCCCACCGACCTGACTCTGAAGTAGCCTGGCTTGACGGAGCCACCATCCTTTGAGGGATAGGAAATTCTCCTGCTTTGCTGACCGGTCCTAAACATACAATTACTAGCCACACTCCCATTCACACCTTTCGCTTCGTCCGTCTCTGGCCGTGCTCCTCGCGGAGAGACGGAACCGCAGATCGGGACTCCCTCTCGCTTCGTAGATATTTTCTACGTCTCAGACGTGCCCACACTCACCCGCACACTCAAAACATCAGCAAGGATTCTAACATTTTGCAGGAACTTTCCTGCTTCCACACCGACAATCCTACATTGCATAAGTCCTTAAGTGACCCCCATCATCCCTCACACGTTGCCACTTTTCCCCTTTTTACGTTTCACATAATACTTCACAGCACCACCTTTTTGCAAGGTACAGAACACAACAAATGTCACTACAATAACAATGGCTGTCCTAAACATTCCATTACTGGCCACGCACCCATTCACAACTTGCGCTTTGTCCGTCTCTGGCCGTGCTCCTCGCGGAGAGACGGAACCGCAGATCGGGACTCCCTCTCGCTTCGTAGATATTTTCTACGTCTCAGTCGTGCCCACACTCACCCGCATACTCAAAACATCCACAAGGCATCAAGCATTTAATGTTCTGTGAGGAACTTCCCCACATTCCACACAAACTTTCCTACAATTCATTAAGTTCTTAAAAGATCCCTTAGTTTCACAGAAAATGCACCCTTAGTTTCACAGAAAATGCACCCTTAGTTTCACAGAAAATGCACCCTTTGTTTCACACAGAAAATGCACCCTTAGTTTCACAGAAAATGCAAGTTTCACCCTTAGTTTTGCACCCTTAGTTTCAGAAAACAGTTTCACAGAAAAACCCTTAGTTTGTTTCACAGAAAATGCACCCTTAGTTTTGCACCCTTAGTTTCACAGAAAATGCACCCTTGCACCCTTAGTTTCACAGCCTCTGTTCAGAAGGTTTTCCATTCAAGTAAAAACAACCAAACACCCAAACCAATGAATATTTAAAAACCCTAGAACACCTAGAAAGAAAAAAGAGGTATATTTCTCATGTCGCGCTCGTGCCCACAGTGACCCGCACACTCAAAACACTGATTCTAAAGTTTGTCGTGCTTTTAGGAATTTCCCTGCCTCCACACAGACCATCCTACAATACCTGAAGTTCCTAAGGGATCCCCCTTATCCCATACACTTTGCCCTTTTTACATTTCATATCAATGCAACACAGTACCACCTTTGTACAAGGTACAGAACATTTCCCTTTGTACAAGGTACAGAACATTTCCCAGAGAGCGAGCACAATGGCAATTTCCCAGAGAGCATCGTGTGAGCTGCCGCAGGGAGCCGCACCAAGCCTACACTCCCTAAACTCAGAATCCAATTTAAAAAAAGCTCTTCTCCCTATATAGATTGTGAAGAATGGTAGCAGTTGCCTTGTAAAAGGGCTTTGAAATCACCCCCACTGGATCTCCTCTATTAGATGCAACAGCCTCTAGAATGGAAAAGCAAATTCTGAGTAGAGCAAAACAGATTTTGAGAATAGACCTATCAAAGTTGTATCAATTAAAAACAGGGGACTCTCCTTTGTGTGTATCTGGGGGGGGGGGGGGGGGGGGACGACGACACATTTGTCAACTTTTATTTCTATTTTCATTTGTTGTGGACTTATTTGTTCTTTGTTTTTAATTTGAATGGAAAGCCCTCTGAACAAAGCCCAGGAAAGCTGCTTCCCCCATGCACAGGGGCAACAAAAGCACCTAACTGGGCTGTTAATACACCTTTTAAGGGGTTCTGATGACATCTGAGGTGGGTCTGGGGGTATGAAAGGAGAAATTGGGGTGATATGTAGGGATGTGGGGAAATTGGGGTGATATGGAGGGATGTGGGGAACCTCTAGAGGGCCCCAAAAGAATCTTTTAGTGTAACATTTAGGGTTACTTGCAGCCAACACCACGAATAACTACTACTACAGCACCTGGAGCTGCCGAGCCAAAATCCTCTCGCTTCCCTGAGAGTGCTGAGACAACTCACCTTAAGACTAAAAATCCAACTGAAAAATCTCTTCTCCTTATATCAACATTCAATAATGATATTAATTGCTATGTAAAAAGGCTTTGAAATCACACACCCACCCACCCCGCGGACCTCCTCTATTAGACACTAATAGACACAAAGGCTTCTAGAATGCAAAAGCAAATTCTAAAGTGAAGCAAAACAAATTTTGAAAACATACCTAAAAAAAGGTGTATCAATTACTTAATAACCTTCCTTTGTGTGTATCAAGGGGCATCTGTCATTTTTTATTTATTTTTGTATTTTTTGTGGGTTTATTTGTTCTTTGTTTTTAATTTGAATGGAAAACCCTCTGAACAGAGACTTGCAAAGCTGCTTCTCATTGCACAAGGGCAAGAGAAGCCCCTAACTGCTCTGTTAACATGCCTTGCAAGGAGTTCTGATGGCAACTGAGGTTAGCCTGGGGGTATCAAAGGAAAATTTGGGGCCATATGGAGGAATGTGGGGAGCCTCTAGAGGGCTCCAAAACAATCTTTTAGTTGGACATTTAAGGTTACTTGCCGCCAGCCAACCACAACCACCACAACAGCAACGACTACTGTGGCGCCTGCCGCCAGCCAACCACAACTAACCCTAGCCATCCCCCTAGAATACCCACAGGAGACCCTCCACTGGCACCCACACGCCCCTAAAATCCGATTGGATAGCCCAAACACCAAACTGATCAGTATTAAAAAACCTTATGACACAGACAAAGGAAAATCCATTCTTTCTGTATTATAGATACACATTAAGATTACGTATTTCAGAACCCCATGTAGCTCATTTCAAAGCCTTTCTTTTCAGACAAATTAATACCATACTTCTACATCTAGTTAGGCAGGAAAACTATGAAGTTGGAGGAGGAGAGGGGTCAGGTTTACCTGGCCTCTTAGGGGTTTTAATCGTCTCCAAGAACAGACAGGCATTTCAAACATTCCAAGCTGATTCAGAAGAACGCGGCGAGCGAGCCGAAGGGAGCCGAGCCGCGGCGAGCCGAAGGGAGCCGAGCCGCGCCGAGCCGAAGGGAGCCGAGCCGCCGAGCCGAAGGGAGCCGAGCCGAAGCGAGCCGAGCCGAAGGGAGCCGAGCCGCGCCGAGCCGAAGGGAGCCGAGCCGGAGCGAGCCGAGGGAGCCGAGCCGCGAGCGAGCCGCCGAGGGAGCCGAGCCGCGGCCGAGCCCGAAGGAGCCGAGCCGCGCCGAGCCGAAGGGAGAGCCGAGCCGAGCCGAGGGAGCCGAGCCGCGGCGAGCCGGAGCCGAGCCGAGCCGCCGAGCCGAAGGGAGCCGAGCCCGAGCCGAAGGGAGCCGAGCCGAGCGAGCCGAAGGGAGCCGAGCCGCCGAGCCGAAGGGAGCCGAGCCGCGCCGAGCCGAAGGGAGCCGAGCCGCGGCGAGAGCCGAGCCGAAGGGAGCCGAGCCGAGCGCCGAGCCGAAGGGAGCCGAGCCGCGGCGAGCCGGAGGGAGCCGAGCCGCGAGCCGAGCCGGAGGGAGCCGAGCCCCTCTCGCTTCCCTGAGAGCGCTGAGGCCACTCCCCCTAAGCCTGAAAATCCAACTGAAAAATCTATCCTCTTTATATCGATAGTCACTAATGGTATTAATAGGTATGTAAAAAGGCTTTGAAGTCACCCCCACTGGACCTTCTCTATTAGATGCAAAGGCTTCTAGAATGCAAAAGCAAATTCTAAAGTTGAGCAAAACAAATTTTGAAAATGTATCTATAAATGGTGTATCAATTCATTAGAAACAGGGGACCTACCTTTGTGTGTATCAAGGGGCATTTGTAATTATTTCCTTTATTTGTTGTGAGCTTATTTGTTTTTATTTTGAATGGAAAGCCCTCTGAACAGAGCCTAGCAAAGCTGCTTTGCATTGCACAAGGTCGAGAGAAGCCCCTAACTGGTCTGTTAACATGCCATTCTGATGGCATCTGAGCTGGTTTGGGGGTATCAAAGGAGAATTTGGGGCCATATGGAAGGATGTGAGGAGCCTCTATAAAGGCCCCAAAAGAATCTTTTAGTTGGACATTTAGAGTTACTTGCCACCACACGACAACAACACCTGCCGCCAGCCAACCACACGACAACAACAACTACGGCGCCTGCCGCCAGCCAACCACACGACAACAACAACTTCTACGGCGCCTGCCGCCAGCCAACCACACGACAACAACAACCTCTACGGCGCCTGCCGCCAGCCAACCACACGACAACAACCACTTCTACGGCGCCTGCCGCCAGCCAACCACACAACAACAACAACCTCTACGGCGCCTGCCGCCAGCCAACCACACAACAACAACAACAACCTCTACGGCGCCTGCCGCCAGCCAACCGCAACTAACCCTAACCATCCCACTGAAATACCAACAGGAGACTCTCCATTGGCACCCACATGCCCCTAAATTCCCTTTTGATAGCCCCACAGCCATCACAGATGCAAACAGAGCCCCTTAGGAGGGGTGGGAACACTGACCAGTTAGGGGGCGTCTCTTGCCGCTGCACGGGGAAAGCGGTTCAGCCAGCCTCTGTTCAGAAGGTTTTCCATTCAAATAAAACCAAACATCCAAACTGAAGGAATATTTAAAAACCCTATGACACACACAAAGGAAAATCCATTCTATGTGTATTACAGTTACAGTGTAAGTTTACATATTTCAGAACCCCATGTAGCTCATTTCAAAACCTCTTTTCAGACAAATTAATACTACACTTCTACACTTAAACAGGAGAGCTATGGATTTGGAGGGAGGGGGTCAGGGTTAGCTGGCCTCTTAGGGGTTTTAATCCCCTCCAAGCACATGCAGGCATTTCAAGCGTTCCGAGCTGATACAGAAGAACCCCAGAGAGCAGCAGAGGCTGGCACTTACCTGGAGAGGAGCCCAAGGAAGCCAGAAAAAAGCTGAGCGAGAGCACCAACCTCAGCAGAGCCGGGCGCCACCGAGGGGAGCTGAGCCCCACCGAGCCCGGTCTGGAGTAGCCCGGCTTGACGGAGCCACCATCCTTTTAGGGACAGGAAATTCTCTCGCTTTGCTGACTGGTCCTAAACATACGATTACTGGCCACATTCCCATTTACAATTAAAATACAAACAATGCCTGTAATAACAATAGAACAAACAATGCTTATAACATCTTTGGAACCCACATTATTCCCCTTCTTGCATACCTCTTCCTCCTTTCTTTGGGTGTTTTTGCTTGGTCTGAGATTTTTTTTTTTTTTGTCTCTTAGTTTTTAATACAAATAGAAACAACCTCTGAGCAGAGCCCAGTAGAGCTGCTCCCCATGAATAGAGACAGGAGACCCCCCTCAAAACAGTCAGTGTTGCAAACCCTCTTATGGGGGTCTGTTGGCATTTGTGGTGGGTGTGGGGGTACCACAGGGAAATTTCAGAGTGTGTGGGTGTAAATGGAGGGTCCCCTGGGGGTATTTTAGTTGGATGGTTAGGGGCTGCTGCTGTTAGATCCAACTAATGCTAAATATCCAACTACAAGGTCTTTTGGGACCCTCCAGAGGCTCCCCACATCCCTCTGTGTGTCCCAAAATTCCCCTACAATAACACCACACCCACCATAGATGCCAACAGATCTCCTTAAGAAAGGGGGCAAGATGGACCAGTTAGGGGAGGGGCATCTTGTGCCCCTCTGCGTGGGGAGCAGCTCGGCCAGCCTATATTCAGTTTTCCATTCAAATAAAAACCAACCAAACGCCACTTGAAAAGTCCCTACAACACACACAAAGGAAAACCCACTCTTCGTATATTATAGATACACACTGTACAATTTCAGAACCACGTATACCTCATCTGAAAGCCTCTTTTCATACAAAATACCACCAATCTTCTACACCTAGCTAAACACATGAGCTATGGAGCTGGATTCAGATGTTCAGAGGGGAAGAATCAGGATTAGCTGGCCTCTTACAGGTTTTATTCCCCTCCCAAAACATTCAGGCATTTCAAACATTCAGAGCTGCTACAGAACCACCCCAGGAAGCAACAGAGCATGGCACTAACCTGGTGGGCAGCTGAGCCACCGAGGGAGCCTATGGAAGCTGGAAAAAGCGGAGCAAAGAGGTGACCTCAGAGGAGCCAGGTGGCACCGAGCCCAGTCTGAAGTAGACCAGCTGCTGTCCTTTCAGGGGAGGGAAATCCTCTTGCTTCACTGGCTGGTCCTAAATATACAATTAATTCGCTTTGAGCTTTAACAAAGTTTTCCCCTTTTAATTACCTTCCTTTCTCTCTCTCTCTCTAACCCTTTTGGGAAAAAGGGGAGGTAGGGAGGGAGAAGGGGGGACAGGCCGAACCCCCTGGCCGCAGGGGGCTTGTTGGGGAAAGGTTTCCTGTATTACATACTTTGCTGTATATTTCTGTATATATTGTAAATATTGTATATTTTTTGTACATATTCACTGCATTCCATATCTGCTTGTAAAATACAGCTTTCATCTGCTTCTCCGGCTGAGTTAGCTGTGGAATTCTTCTGTGTGTGTGTGGGAACCTTCCTACTCCACCACATATTTTTAATTGGCGCCCAACGTGGGGCTTGTGGATAATTGCTGTCCAGAAGCAGGGCTAAAAGAAAGGTTGCTTGATTTATTGCCTGCTCGAGCCGGAGTTGCAAACATGAAAGTGTTTTGGCTTTTGGAACGTTTGGTCTTTTCAGTTTGTTCGGTACTGGTCTACAAGTACTTCATGGGAATGATTTTCGATCGCTTAGGCAGATACTTGATGTATAGATTGTATTTGTGGTTTAAGTATAAGATTCAGCTTCTTTACGACCGGTGCCTGGGATTCTTCTGGCTTAACAGATACGGGAATGTGACCTCCAGCACTCTGCCCATAGAGATAAAGGAGTTTAAGATCCCGGTAGGCGAAAAGGTTGTTTTAAGTGATGGCTGGGATCCAAAGGTGATTTATGTGATGTGTGCAATCCTGCTGTTGGTGATAAGTAATGTGTTCTTGTTATATGCTCTCTATCGGAAGGAAAAAGTGGCTAAAGCGTGCTTTGTAATTAAGCGTAGATCGAAACGCAGAAAGCGCAGGTCTAACTCTACCCCAGAAGTATCTAGTGATGAGGAAAATGCAGAATCTGTATCAGTTAACGACAAGGCTAAAAAGTCCATCGGAAAGGCTGCTCTGAACCGTGCTGTTGGTGGCTCTGGCAATCAGCCAGCGGCAGCTCCTAACATGGCTTCCACGCCCTCGGCAGCCATTAATAAGGCAAATCCATTTCCTCCTTCTTCTTCGGCAGGACCGGAAGTGTCCTCCACAGCAGCTGATTCGTCTCAAAACCTGTCAGCTTCTATTAAGCCAGCTGTAAATCCAAACACAGCTGCAGTTAAGCAGGTAGCTGTTTTAAGTACGAGAGGAAAAAAAGGGCAAAGCTGATCCAGATGCTGATGGGGGAGAGCAGCAGGATCCTGGTGAGGGAACTTCTGCTCAAAGAGACCCTGCTGAGATGGAGGAAAAGGTTTGTCTTAAAGATATAGCTGAGTTATTGAGATCATCACTGGATGGAGATGCAGGGCAAATTGCTGATAGCAGAACAACTAAAGGTGGTACTCCTGACCTTAAGCAGATTCTTAGGAGAGTGACAGTAAGATTATTGGGACAAGAACTTCAGGAAGATGAGGCAGAGGAGGAGGAGTCAGATGACATTGAGAGCTGTTCGTCACCCAGGGAAGAATTGAGGAATGTGCGTAAAGATTACATCAGAGCAGATAAGGAGCCAATCCTAGCTTGGCTTGGTAGATGCTATGATACAGGTGCTCCAGCTCTGGTGGTTGGAGACAAGTCAGCAGCTCAACTAGGAACTCTCTCAAAGGATAATGGAATAGATAGACATCTAGGCAGGACTCTCGGTAAGGTCACTCTGTGGATACGCCTTTTAATGGCAACTCTCATGAGGTATCCTTCCCGAGATGATCTTCCATGGAATGCTAAACCTTGGACTACCATAGATGAGGGAATCAAGCGTCTGAGAGAATTTGCTGTTAGAGAGGTACTCTATGGTGGCCATGAGACTCTGAATCCTGATGAAATTCCTGTAGGAACTGGTCTTGCTAAAAAGCTCATCAAACTTGCTCCTCCTAATTATGCAAATATTCTGGCAAGCAGAATTGTGGCAAGAAATTATGGTGGGGCTTCTCCTACGGTTGGCCAATTCACTGATCAGATGAGACAATTGGAGGACAGCATGACACGTGTTTCTCTGGTTTCAGCCATTGAAACTCTGTCTGGAAAAATTGAGAATTGCATGAAAGAGCTGAAGGATGAATTTAAAAATACCATCTCCCAATTGGCACAAAGAGATAATTCCAATTCTTCCTCCAGATGGATACAGGTTTCCTCTGTGAGGAATAGACGTCCTCCAAAACAGGTCATTCCAAAACAGGTCATTCCAAAACAGGTCATTCCAAAACAGGTCATTCCAAAACAGGTCATTCCAAAACAGGTCATTCCAAAACAGGTCATTCCAAAACAGGTCATTCCAAAACAGGTCATTCCAAAACAGGTCATTCCAAAACAGGTCATTCCAAAACAGGTCATTCCAAAACAGGTCATTCCAAAACAGGTCATTCCAAAACAGGTCATTCCAAAACAGGTCATTCCAAAACAGGTCATTCCAAAACAGGTCATTCCAAAACAGGTCATTCCAAAACAGGTCATTCCAAAACAGGTCATTCCAAAACAGGTCATTCCAAAACAGGTCATTCCAAAACAGGTCATTCCAAAACAGGTCATTCCAAAACAGGTCATTCCAAAACAGGTCATTCCAAAACAGGTCATTCCAAAACAGGTCATTCCAAAACAGGTCATTCCAAAACAGGTCATTCCAAAACAGGTCATTCCAAAACAGGTCATTCCAAAACAGGTCATTCCAAAACAGGTCATTCCAAAACAGGTCATTCCAAAACAGGTCATTCCAAAACAGGTCATTCCAAAACAGGTCATTCCAAAACAGGTCATTCCAAAACAGGTCATTCCAAAACAGGTCATTCCAAAACAGGTCATTCCAAAACAGGTCATTCCAAAACAGGTCATTCCAAAACAGGTCATTCCAAAACAGGTCATTCCAAAACAGGTCATTCCAAAACAGGTCATTCCAAAACAGGTCATTCCAAAACAGGTCATTCCAAAACAGGTCATTCCAAAACAGGTCATTCCAAAACAGGTCATTCCAAAACAGGTCATTCCAAAACAGGTCATTCCAAAACAGGTCATTCCAAAACAGGTCATTCCAAAACAGGTCATTCCAAAACAGGTCATTCCAAAACAGGTCATTCCAAAACAGGTCATTCCAAAACAGGTCATTCCAAAACAGGTCATTCCAAAACAGACCACCAAGGCAATCACGTGCGAGTATTTGGATAACTCTGCGTGATCAGTTTGGTGAGAACATGAACAGATGGGATGGTCAACCAACTGCTAATCTTTTCAGGAGACTGAGGGAACTGCAAAGTGGCAGAACCCGAGGTAGCAATACCAGAAGGGTAGCTGTTACTTCTGCAGTTCCCCAGGACAACTCTAATAGCTCCAACAGTGGCTCCAGTTCTAACACTGCACCATGTGCTCATTGCACATGTGGGCATGTTCCCCATAATTAGGGGTGCCCTGCCTCCCGCCAGGGGGAGGAGAGGGATAACAGAGATAACAGAATCTATTGGGATGTGTACATCCAGTGGCCTGGCACTTCGCAATTTCAGAAGTACAGGGCCTTGGTTGACACAGGGGCTCAGTGCACCATAATGCCATCAAATTATCAGGGATCAGAAGCTATAACTATTCTGGGAGTCACTGGTGGATCTCAAGAGTTAACTAAGGTGGAGGTTGATATAAGTTTAACTGGTAAACAGTGGAGAAAGCATACAGTTGTGACCGGACCTGACGCACCTTGTATTCTGGGAATTGATTTTCTGAGAGAAGGGCGTTTCAGAGACCCTAGAGGTTACAAATGGGCTTTTGGAGTAGCATCTGTAGAAACTGATGGACAAAAGCTGAAGCTGTCTGTTAGACCTGAGCTTTCTGATGAACCTGCAGTTGTGGGACAACACAAGATTCAGGACATTAAATTGCCAGTTGCTTCTCAGACTGTGCATCACAGACAATACAGAACCAACCGTGACTCTTTGTTGCCCATTCAGAATCTGGTTCTTCAGTTGGAGAGTCAGAAAGTCATCAGCAAAACTCATTCACCTTTCAACAGTCCAGTGTGGCCTGTGCGAAAGCCGAATGGAGACTGGCGTCTGACAGTCGACTACCGAGCCCTGAATGAAGTAACTCCACCTATGAGTGCAGCAGTACCAGACATGATGGAACTGCAGTATGAGCTGGAATCCAAAGAGGCCAAATGGTATGCTACCATAGACATTGCTAATGCCTTCTTCTCTATTCCCATAGCAGAGGAATGCAGGCCTCAGTTTGCTTTCACCTGGAGAGGAATCCAGTACACCTTCAACAGATTGCCAATGGGCTGGATCCACAGCTCAAGCATCTGTCATGCAGTGATCCATGATGCTCTGGAGGAAGGTGGTGCTCCAGAACACATCCAGTTCATCGATGACATCATTGTCTGGGGTAAAACTGCTGAGGAAGTCTTCGAGAAAGGTAACAAAATCATTGACATTCTTCTGAATGCAGGTTTTGCCATCAAGCACGCAACACCATTCTTGGTCTGGAGAGACAAATCCTGTGGAGACACGGAACTCCAGAGAGGATTGAGTCAGACAACGGAACTCATTTCAAAAACAACCTTGTAAAGAGTTGGGCCAAAGAGCACGGCATCGAGTGGATATTCCACATCCCCTACTATGCACCAGCTGCAGGGAAGATTGAACGCTACAACGGTTTGTTGAAGACCACTCTTAAAGCCATGGGGGTGGATCTTTGAAAAACTGGGAAAAGCATTTAGCACAAGCAACCTGGCTGGTAAATAGTAGAGGTTCAGTGAACCGAGCTGGACCGGCACACTCAGATCTGCTACAGAAAGTAGAAGGTGATAGAGTTCCTGTTGTTAAAGAAAAGAATCTGTTAGGTAAAACTGTTTGGGTATTTTCTCCCTCAGGAGAGGCTAAACCTGTCCGAGGGGTGGTTTCAGCTGAAGGTCCGGGTCACACTTATTGGGTAATGCAAGAGAATGGTGAAATTCAGTGTATTCCACAAAGAAATTTGACTTTAGCTGAAAGAGTTTAAATTCAGAGTGTTGTACAGCTACATCGCGCCCAAAGGAAGAATCCATGAGGAATCCACGGTGCACGAACCCTGAGAACCCTGAGAGCCCTGAGTCAACTGAGAGTCCCTGTTTCCCTGTTTTCCCTTTTCTTCGCTTCGTCTGTGACGAGACAAACTGTTTTCCATTTTTCGTCTTTCTTGGACTTCTGAATCATCTACACCTGAGGATAGCCGGAACGGACTATGAACTTTACTTACAAACTGTAGATGTTGTTTTGGATTGGATGGACAGTATGAACAGCCAATGAAATTGTTTAGCAGGGGTGGATTGTGACCGGTTTAGGCTGTGCCTTTAAGAAAGGGACACTTTCTGAACACTCTGGGCGAATGTTTTGATATTAGAATGAAAACAATGATATGCTAATTCAATTTCATTGGTGGGACCCGGTTGTAGTTTTTTTGTTTAGTCTTTCAGTCGGGGGGAGTCAGTCAGTAGTCGTCTTCTTCTTCCCCCAATTAGTGCCCACGCTCCCATTCACAACATTTGCTTCGTCCGTCTCTGGCCGTGCTCCTCGCAGAGACGTGGAACCAGAGATTAGGACTCCCTCACGCTTCATAGATTTTTTTCCTGCATCTCAATCGTGCGCACTCAGCCGCACACTCTAAACAAACAAGGTTTCTAACATTAAGTTCCTTTGGGAACTATCCCTGGTTCCCCACAGACAAGGCCTACAATACCTTAAGCTCTTTGAGGATCCCCCATACACTTAAAATACAAATAATGCCTGTAATACTTCAAGTTAAACAGTACCTGTAATAAAAGAACAATACAAGAAACAATGCTTATAATACCTTTGGAACCCTCTCGTTCCAATCCAAGAGCTCTTTTAACTCAGACGGCAATTTGCCTCTCCCGTGTAGGGGGTCCCGTCACAGCTTATGCATTGGCCCTTTCCCTTTAAAGCATACGCTTTTCCGCCTGGTGGCCCTTGTCTGTTCCTGCACTGACCTGAGAGTTAAAGGAGCTCTGCCCGAGAAGCCTCGGAATGGGCACCCAGAGAGATCCTGTTCCTCAGCGGGTCCCACAGCCAGAGAGGGGTCCTGCTGCAGTGGCCAGAAAATGATCTGTGGAAAAAGACAAACTCCACACCTCAAAGACGTTATGGAGTTTTATATGCTTTATTACAGTGCTGGACAGAGGTGGGATCTCTCCTCGAGCCCTGTGCGCCAAACAATTTCACAAACTCCATTTGTTTCTATAATACAGGAAGTGGATTGTTTTAGTGCCAGACATCTGTTGCCTTATTTCCTGTGGGTTATTGCATATGTTTTTCACCTTGTTTTTATCAGCCACTTAGCTATCCATTGTGGTTATTTTGCTCCTTTGACACTCACAGTTGAAAATTCTTCATTTTATATAAAAGGTTAATCTTTTCCCATATCAGGCTCAGCCAACCTCTGTTCAGAGGGTTTTCCATTCAGATAAAAAACAACTAATTGCCAACAAAATCAATACATTTTGACAAGCCATACAACACAAAGGAAAAGCCACTCTTTGCATATTATAGATGCACACTGTACATCGATATATTTGAGAACCCCATGTACCCCATTTCAAAGCCTCCTTTCATACAAATTAATCCTGTTGTAGTAGAGATGTTTGGATTACCTTGTGCAATGCTTTCTGGACCAGAAGCAAGCAGGCAAAGACGTTTTGTGATGTTATACAGCAAAGTTATATAGTCTACCAGAAGGCACACGTGTCACATCTCAATTGGTCATTTTCTACTGGCCTACGTGTAATTAAGGCATACAATAGGTCAACATTACATCACAGTATTTTAATGCATCCAACCAAGTTCTGCCCAGTTACTCTCCTTCGGTTCCAAAGTGTTTACATTACATAAAAGCATAAAAATGCAATCACAAAAAGGTAACACCTTAGGCCAATATCCCTGTGACTCACAGTTACTCTCCTTCGGTTCCAAAGTGTTTACATTACATAAAAGCAATCACAAAAAAGGTAACACCTTAGGCCAATATCCCTGCAGCACCTGAGAGAAAAAGGGAACTGCAGAACACTGCACAACTGCTAGATGACATCAAGCTTTCTATTTGCCCTCCCTCAGTGAAAAACCACCTTGTTACTTCATATGATAGGGTACCTATTTATCCCTGCTTGGCAATTTCATTAAGCTGTACTCGTGAGATCACGCTCTCAGAGTCAAAGACAAAACAGCTTCTCTAACTCGAGTAGAGGCAAATATTCCCTAGAGTCTTCTAAAGCTATCCGAAAACCTCTTCCCACATCTCCCCCTTTCTGTGTGCTAATAGAACAACACTTTTGATGGACCTTTCTAAAATTCTTTGCGTACGTAGAAGCAAGCAAGTTAAAACTAACCCTATAGCAAAAGCTACAGTTCCATAAACATAGCATGTCGAACAGACTGATGTAACCCATAAAAGACAATGCTCAGGTTGAGCCAATTAGAACATTCTAACAGAATTGGCATAATATATGGTTACAGATAACAAAACTCTCAGCTCCATCTCAGTAATAAGTTCACATTCCTTTCCACTTATCTTACAAGCTCAGAACACAAACAGAACAGTTGCTTCTTTTAAAGTTTCATCCTACTTACTCACTTACTTCAAAGAACTTACTTCTTTGTTACCTGCCTAATCTCTCAAAGAAGAACTTAGATCTTACTAGGTCAAATTTTCACACTTCACTCTTCTTACCAACAAAGATGACTTGATCAGGCCTGAACACCTCGTACACAGGGATCCAGACACAATGATCTACAAACACAGCAAACCCTATCCTCACCGCTGTCTTTTACAATACGCTTTAAAGGTATGTCACATCTTTACTTGTCTAAGATGCTCAAAACCCATAGATTGTTTTATGTTAGCAAGATTCTCCTTGATCCATAAAGATGAAGCTGGCCACGCTCCAAGTGAAGAAAAGTAAGTGAAGAAAATTCTTGCAGGTAAACAGCAGAAGTGAAAAGGCTTCTTTGTTGGGTCAAAGATGACATCTTCAATAGTCACGGTTCTGCCCAATATAAAATTGACCATAACAAAACAATCCATCAGTACTCATCCTAACAATACTTATCCTCTGATACTTTGTTTTTGCCAAGACATTGAGTCCTATTGATACTATCTTTGGCCTGAGGTTGTTTGTTCTTCTTTCAAATTTCTCCTAGCTAAAACTTCCAGAATTTTTATATCCTCCATAAACTTTGTTAAATCATACTTGAAACTGCATAAAAGTTTGAGACCATAATATTCCTGTACATGGGAAGCGCCTCAGCCAGCCTCTGTTCAGGTTTTCCGTTCAAATAAACAACCGAACACCAAAACCAACGAGTATTTAAAAACCCTACAACACACACAGAGGAAAATCCATTTGTTGTGTATTAGAGATACACACCATACATTTATACATTTCAGAACCTCATTTCAAAGCCTCTTTTCAGACAAATTAATACCATACTTCTACACCTAGTTAAACAGGAGGGCTATGAAGTTGGGGTGGTGTGGTGGAGTAGGAAGGTTCCCCCCACACACACAAAAAGAATTCCACAGCTAACTCAGCCGGAGAAGCAGATGAAAGCTGTATTTTACAAGCAGATATGGAATGCAATGAATATGTACAAAAATATACAATATTTACAATATATACAGAAATATACAGCAATGTATGTAATACAGGAAACCTTTCCCCAACCCCCCCCGCGGCCAGGGGGGTTCGGCCTTGCCCCCCCCTTCTCCCTCCCTACCTCCCTTTTTTCCCAAAAGGCTTAGAGAGAGAGAGAAAGGAAGGTAATTAAAAGGGGAAAACTTTGTTAAAGCTCAAAGCGAATGCAAAAAGTTAGTTTTCTTATCTGGTTAGAGAGGAATCGTAGAGAGAAACGAGCCAGCTCACAGCACAGGGGGAAGAAGAAAAAGACTGCCAGACTGACTCCCTGACTGAAAGACTAAACAAAAAAACTGCAACTGGGTCTCACCAATGAAATTGAATTAGCATATCATTGTTTTCATTCTAATATCAAAATATTCGCCCAGAGTGTTCAGAAAGTGTCCCTTTCTTAAAGGCACAGCCTAAACCGGTCACAATCCACCCCTGCTAAACAATTTCATTGGCTGTTCATACTGTCCATCCAATCCAAAACAATATCCACAGTTTGTAAGTAAAGTTCATAGTCCATTCCGGCTATCCTCAGGTGTAGATGATTCAGAAGTCCAAGAAAGAAGAAAAATGGAAAACAGTTTGTCTCTTCGCAGAGACGAAGAAAAGCGAAAAAAGGAAAAAGGGAAACAGGGAAACAGGGACTCTCAGTTGACTCAGGGCTCTCAGGGTTCTCAGGGTTCGTGCACCGTGGATTCCTCAGGGATTCTTCCTTTGGGCGCGATGTAGCTGTACAACACTCTGAAATTAAACTCTTTCAGCTAAAGTTAAATTTCTTTGTGGAATACACTGAATTTCACCATTCTCTTTCATTACCCAATAAGTGTGACCCGGACCTTCAGCTGAAACCACCCCTCGGACAGGTTTAGCCTCTCCTGAGGGAGAAAATACCCAAACAGTTTTACCTAACAGTATGGCTTTCACTGGAGAAGCCGTTTGAATGCCCGAGGGGTGAGGCGACGGATTCTGCACCGCGGCGATAGAGGCGTCGGACCTCTGCTGTATGCTCGGGCTGCGGCGGCAGTGGCCTCGGCCGTGCGCTCGGAGTAGCGGCGGGCGGCGCCCGGCCGGCCACACGGGCTGCGGCGGCGGTGGCCTCGGCCGTGCGCTTGGAGCGGCGACGGCGGCCCCCGGCCGGCTGCTCGGGCTCTGCGGTGGCGGCGGGCCTGGCCGTGCCACCGGAGGTTTTTCCCAGGTGACCAGGATGTCCACCGGATCCATGAAGAACTTGCACCGCAGAAGAGTGAACTCTGCATCGCTGGGTGGTTCCATTGGATGAGAGAAGAACTGGAATGGACTGACACTTGACCCTGACTGAGAGACTGTTTGGGTGGACGCCCAGATGAAGATATGGACTTCGCCGGACATGTCATCGGAAGAGTTTTAATTTGATGATATGTTTGGGGTGCAGAGATTATGGTATGAAATAAGGGGTGGCATGTTGCAGTTTGGGCTGGGTGCCCCCCTGCTTCCTGTGTCCAGAGGTCCAGCCCAGTGGGTGGACACAGGAAGTGGGGTATTTCTACCATAATTCTCTGCACCACTATAAGATCTAGTGCGAGGTCTAAGCACCTCCTCTTTCTTTCGCCGTCTCCCGGTAATGGGGAGTTGTTGTCTCCGGCCATGGGCCTGGCTAGGCCCAAGGCCATGGGGATGGGCAGTCTCAGATCTGGCCAGCTGAGACTAGCCTGGCAGTGGGGAGGGGGGAAGAAGGAGCCCTGGGGGTCTTGGATGTACCCCAGGTGGGATGGGATTATCTTGGGACTGTTTGGGATTTCTTTTGTCACTCTGCTTTTGGCTTTCTGTAAAGATTCACCGCTTTTCCTTAAAACTTTCCATCACTTTTGCAATCCGTTTTGTTTTGAGTTGTTTTATTCTGCCCGTGGTGGGGGAGGGTTCGCAGGGGGGCTGCCTAACCCATCACAGTAGGATGAAACTTTAAAAGAAGCAACTGTTCTGTTTGTGTTCTGAGCTTGTAAGATAAGTGGAAAGGAATGTGAACTTATTACTGAGATGGAGCTGAGAGTTTTGTTATCTGTAACCATATATTATGCCAATTCTGTTAGAATGTTCTAATTGGCTCAACCTGAGCATTGTCTTTTATGGGTTACATCAGTCTGTTCGACATATATGTTTATGGAACTGTAGCTTTTTGCTATAGGGTTATTTTAACTTGCTTGCTTCTATGTACGCAAAGAATTTTAGAAAGGTCCATCAAAAGTGTTGTTCTATTAGCACACAGAAAGGGGAGATGTGGGAAGAGGTTTTCGGATAGCTTTAGAAGACTCTAGGAATATTTGCCTCTACTCGAGTTAGAGAAGCTGTTTTGTCTTTGACTCTGAGAGCGTGATCTCACGAGTACAGCTTAATGAAATTGCCAAGGAGGGATAAATAGGTACCCTATCATATGAAGTAACAGGGTGGTTTTTCACTGAGGGAGGGCAAATAGAAAGCTTGATGTCATCTAGCAGTTGTGCAGTGTTCTGCAGTTCCCTTTTCTCTCAGGTGCTGCTGGTTTGTGAGTCACAGGGATATTGGCCTAAGGTGTTACCTTTTTTGTGATTGCATTTTTATGCTTTTATGTAATGTAAACACTTTGTGTCCGAAGGAGAGTAACTGGGCACAACTTGGTTGGATGCATTAAAATACCCCTCTCGCTTCGTAGATATTTTCTACGTCTCAGTCGTGCCCACACTCACCCGCACAGTCAAAACATCAACAAGGCGTCAAACATTTAAAGTTCTGTGAGGAACTTCCCCACATTCGACACAAACTTTCCTACAATTCATTAAGTTCTTAAAAGATCCCTTTGTTTCACAGAAAATTGCACCCTTTGTTTCACAGAAAATTGCACCCTTTGTTTCACAGAAAATTGCACCCTTTGTTTCACAGAAAATTGCACCCTTTGTTTCACAGAAAATTGCACCCTTTGTTTCACAGAAAATTGCACCCTTTGTTTCACAGAAAATTGCACCCTTTGTTTCACAGAAAATTGCACCCTTTGTTTCACAGAAAATTGCACCCTTTGTTTCACAGAAAATTGCACCCTTTGTTTCACAGAAAATTGCACCCTTTGTTTCACAGAAAATTGCACCCTTTGTTTCACAGAAAATTGCACCCTTTGTTTCACAGAAAATTGCACCCTTTGTTTCACAGAAAATTGCACCCTTTGTTTCACAGAAAATTGCACCCTTTGTTTCACAGCCTCTGTTCAGAAGGCTTTCCATTCAAGTAAAAGCAAACACCCAAGCCAATGAGTCTTTATAAACCCACAACACACAGGAAGGAAAAAAAGAGATATTTACCAAGTCTCACTTGTGCCCACACTAACCTGCACACTCAAAACACTGATCCTAAAATTTATCGTGCTTTTAGGAATTTCCCCTGCCTGCACACGGACCATCATACAATATCTAAAGTTCTTAACGGATTATCCTGATCTCATACACTTTACCCTTTTCACATTTCATATAATGCAACGCAGTACCACCTTCGTAGAGGATACAGAACACATAGCGAATACAGTTACAACAATGACCGCTCCTAAATCACAATTATTGGCCACGCACCCATACACAACTTGTGCTTCGTCCGTCTCTGGCCGTGCTCCTCGCGGAGAGACGGAACCGCAGATCGGGACTCCCTCTCGCTTCTTAGATATGTTCTACGTCTCAGTCATGCCCACGCTCACCTGCACACTCAAAACATCAACAAGGCATCAAGTATTTAAAGTTCTGTGAGGAACTTCCCCTGATCCCACACAAACTTTCCTACAATTCATTAAGTTCTTAAAAGATCCCCCGTTTGTTTCACAGCAGAAAACTGCACCCGTTTGTTTCACAGCAGAAAACTGAAAAAAACTGCACCCGTTTGTTTCACAGCAGAAAACTGCACCCGTTTGTTTCACAGCAGAAAACTGCACCCGTTTGTTTCACAGCAGAAAACTGTTTCACCCGTTTGTTTCACAGCAGAAAACTGCACCCGTTTGTTTCACAGCAGAAAACTGCACCCGTTTGTTTCACAGCAGAAAACTGCACCCGTTTGTTTCACAGCAGAAAACTGCACCCGTTTGTTTCACAGCAGAAAACTGCACCCGTTTGTTTCACAGCAGAAAACACCCTTTGTTTCACCCGTTTGTTTCACAGCAGAAAACTGCACCCGTTTGTTTCACAGCCTCTGTTCAGAAGGTCATTCATTCAAGTAAAAGCAAACACCCAAAACAATGAATCTTTAAAAACCCACAACACAGAGGAAGGAAAAAAAGAGATATTTACCAAGTCTCACTTGTGCCCACACTAACCTGCACCCTCAAAACACTGATTCTAAAATTTATCGTGCTTTCAGGAATTTCCCCTGCCTCCACACACACACCATTCTACAGTTTATTAAGTTCTTAGGGGACGCAATTCCCAGCGAGCGCCACGGCACCAATTCCCAGCGAGCGCCACGGCACCTGCCTCAGAGAGCCACACCAAGCCACCCCCTAAACTAAAAATCAAATTTAAAAAAAAGCTCTCCTCTATATATAGATTGTGAAGAATGGTACTAATTGTCTTGTAAAAAGGCTTCAAAATCACCCCCACTGGATCTTCGCTATTAGGTGCAACAGCCTCTGGAATGGAAAAGCAAGTTCTAAGTAGAGCACAAAAGATTTTGAGAATAGACCTATCAAAGTTGTATCAATTAAAAACAAGGGACTCTGTGTGTATCAGGGGGGCATTTGTCATCCTGTATTTCTTTTTTCATTTCTTGTGGACTTATTCATTCTTGGTTTTTAACTTGAATGGAAAGCCCTCTGAACAGAGGCCAGCAAAGCTGCTTCCCCCATGCACAAGGGCAACAGAAGACCCTAACTGGTCTGTTACTACACCTTTTAAGGGGTTCTGATGACATCTGAGGTAGGTCTGGGGGCATAAAAGGAGAAATTGGGGTGATATGGAGGGATGTGGGGAACCTCTGGAGGGCCCCAAGACACTCTCTTAGTTGGACATTCAGGGTTACTTGCAGCCGGGAGCTGAGCCGCGCCGAGGCGGAGGGAGCCGAGCCGCGCCGAGGCGGAGGGAGCCCCTTAGGAGGGGTGGCAACACTGACCGGTTTGGGGGGGGGGGGGGGTCTCTTGCCACTGTGCATGCGAAGGAGCTCAGCCAGCCTCTATTCAGCAGGTTTTTCCTTTCAAATAATAGAAAAAAAACACCAACAAAAAACACCCAACAACCAAACACCACAAACCAACCACACAACCACAAACAAGACACACCCAAACCAATGAATATTAAAAAAACTCTACAACACACAAAGGAACATCCATTCTTTGTGTATTACAGATACACACAATATCCTTACATATTTCAGAACCCCATGTAGCTGGTTTCAAAGCCTCTTAATACCACACTTCAATACCTACTTAAACAAGAGAACTATGGAGTTGGAGGAGGGGGACCAGGGTTAACCATCCTCCCAGGGGTCTTAATGCCCTCCAAGAACATGCAGGCATTTCAAAAGAACCAAGCTGATACAGAAGAGACTCAGAGAGCAGAAGAGGCTGGCACTTACCTGGAGGGGAGTCCAAGGAAACCAGAAAAAAGCTGAGCAAAGAGCCATCTTCGGCAGAGCCGTACCCCACCGAGGGGAGCTGAGCCATACCAACCTTACTCTGAAGTAGCCTAGCTTGACGGAGCCACCATCCTTTGAGGGATAGGAAATTCTCCTGCTTTGCTGACCGGTCCTAAACATACAATTACTAGCCACACTCCCATTCACACCTTTCACTTCGTCCGTCTCTGGCCGTGCTCCTCGCGGAGAGACGGAACCGCAGATCGGGACTCCCTCTCACTTCGTAGATATTTTTTACGTCTCAGACGTGCCCACACTCACCCGCACACTCAAAACATCAGCAAGGATTCTAACATTTTCGAGTCTTGCAGGAACTTTCCTGCTTCCACACAGACAATCCTACATTGCATAAGTCCTTAAGTGACCCCCATCATCCCTCACACGTTGCCACTTTTCCCCATTTTACTTTTCACGTAATACTTCACAGCACCACCTTTTTGCAAGGTACAGAACACAACAAATGTCACTACAATAACAATGGCGGTCCCATACATTCCATTACGGGCCACGCACCCATTCACAACTTGCGCTTTGTCCGTCTCTGGCCATGCTCCTCGCGGAGAGACGGAACCGCAGATCGGGAATCCCACTCACTTCGTAGATATTTTCTACGTCTCAGTCATGCCCACACTCACCCGCATACTCAAAACATCCACAAGGCATCAAGCATTTAATGGTCTGTGAGGAACTTCCCCACATTCCACACAAACTTTCCTACAATTCATTAAGTTCTTAAAAGATCCCTTAGTTTCACAGAAAATGCACCCTTAGTTTCACAGAAAATGCACCCTTAGTTTCACAGAAAATAGTTTCACAGAAAATGCACCCTTAGTTTCACAGAAAATGCACCCTGCACCCTTAGTTTCACAGAAAATGCACCCTTAGTTTCACAGAAAATGCACCCTTAGTTTCACAGAAAATGCACCCTTAGTTTCACAGAAAATGCACCCTTAGTTTCACAGAAAATGCACCCTTAGTTTCACAGAAAATGCACCCTTAGTTTCACAGAAAATGCACCCTTAGTTTCACAGAAAATGCACCCTTAGTTTCACAGAAAATGCACCCTTAGTTTCACAGAAAATGCACCCTTAGTTTCACAGAAAATGCACCCTTAGTTTCACAGCCTCTGTTCAGAAGGTGTTCCATTCAAATACAAACAACCAAACTCCCAAACCAATGAATATTTAGAAACCCGACAACACACAGAAAGTAAAAAAGAGGTATATTTCTCATGTTGCGCTCGTGCCCACAGTGACCCGCACACTCAAAACACTGATTCTGAAGTTTGTCGTGCTTTTAGGAATTTCCCCTGCCTCCACACAGAGCATCGTACAATACATTAAGTTCCTAAGGGATCCCCCTGATCCCATACACTTTGCCATTTTTACATTTCATATCATGCAACGCAGTGCCTCCTTCTTGCAAGGTACAGAACATTGCCCAGAGAGCGATCACAATGGCAATTTCCCAAAGAGTATTGTGTGAGCCAACGCAGGGAGCTGCACCAAGCCAGCCCCTAAACTCAGAATCCAATTTAAGAAAAGTCATGCCAATGCTCACCCGCACACTCAGAACCGCAACACGGCGTCAAACATTTAAAGGTCTGTGAGAAACTTCCCCTGATTCCACACAAACCTTCCTACAATTCATTAAGTTCTTAAGGGATTTGTTTCACAGAATGCGCCCCATTGTTTCACAGCCTCTGGTCAGGTTTCCCATTCAAGTAAAAAGAACCAGACACCCTGTGGTGGGGTAGGAAGCTTCCCACACACACACAAAAGAATCCACAGCTCACTCAGCCAGAGAGGCAGATGAAAGCTATATTTTACAAGCAGAAAATGGAATGCAATGAATATGTACAAAACCATACAATATTTACAATATATACGGAAATATACAGCAATGTATGTAATACAGGAGACCTTTCCCCAAACCCCCTGCGGCCGGGGGGAGTTCAGCCTGTCCCTCCCTTCTCCCTCCCTACCTCCCCTTTTTCCTAAAAGGGTTAGAGACAAAGAGAAAGGAAGGTAATTGAAATGGTGAAATTTTTTTAAGCTCAAAAGCGAATGCAAGAGTTGGTTTTCTCTTATCTGGTTAGCAAAGTTTTGTCCCTGCGTAGCAAGCTGTTGCTTCAGAGAGAGAAACGGGCCAGCTCACAGTACAGGGGGAAGAAGCAGACTGCCTGCCCCCCCCCCCCCCCCCGACTGAAAGACTAAGCTAGAACTTACAGCCGGATTCTACCAATGAAATTGGTTTAGCATATCTTTGTTTTCATTTATAATCCCAAAACATTCAGCCAGAGTGTTCAGAAAGTGTCATTTTCTTAAAGGCACAGCCTAAACCGGTCACACACCCAAACCAATGACTATTTAAAAACCCCACAACACACAGAAGAAAAAAAGGGATATTTTCTACTTCTCGCTCGTGCCCACACTGACCCACACACTCTAAACACTGATTCTAAAATTTATCGTGCTTTCAGGAATTTCCCCTGCCTGCACACACACCATTCTACAATTTATTAAGTTCTTAGGGGACGCAGTTCCCAGCGAGCGCAACGGCACCAGTTCCCAGCGAGCACCGTGGGAGCTGCTGCAGAGAGCCGCGCCACTCCACCCCTAAACTAAAAATCCAATTTAAGAAAAGCTCTCCTCTCTATAGAGATGGTGAAGAATGGTACTAATTGTCTTGTAAAAAGGCTTCAAAATCACCCCCACTGGATCTCCACTATTAGGTGCAACAGCCTCTGGAATGGAAAAGCAAATTCTAAGTAGAACAAAACAGATTTTGAGAATAGACCTATCAAAGTTGTATCAATTAAAAACAGGGGACTCTCCTTTCTGTGTATCTGGGGGACATTTGTCATTTCTTTTTTCATTTCTTGTGGACTTATTCATTCATTTTTTTTAACTTGAATGGAAAGCCCTCTGAACAGAGCTCAGCAAAGCTGCTTCCCCCCTGCACAAGGGCAATAGAAGCCCCTAACTGGTCTGTTACTACACCTTTTAAGGGGTTCTGATGACATCTGAAGTGGGTCTGGGGGTATGAAAGGAGAAATTGGGTTGATATGGAGGGATGAGGGGAACCTCTAGAGGGCCCCAAAAGACTCTTTTAGTTGGACATTCAGGGTTACTTGCAGCAAACACCACGAATAACTGCAGCCGAGCCGCGCCGAGCCGAAGGCAGCCGAGCCGCGCCGAGCCGAAGGCAGCCGAGCCGCGCCGAGCCGAAGGCAGCCGAGCCGCGCCGAGCCGAAGGCAGCCGAGCCCGCGCCGAGCCGAAGGCAGCCGAGCCGCGCCGAGCCGAAGGCAGCCGAGCCGCGCCGAGCCGAGGCAGCCGAGCCGCGCCGAGCCGAAGGCAGCCGCCGCCGAGCCGAAGGCAGCCGAGCCGCGCCGAGCCGAAGGCAGCCGAGCCGCGCCGAGCCGAAGGCAGCCGAGCCGCGCCGAGCCGAAGGCAGCCGAGCCGCGCCGAGCCGAAGGCAGCCGAGCCGCGCCGAGCCGAAGGCAGCCGAGCCGCGCCGAGCCGAAGGCAGCCGAGCCGCGCCGAGCCGAAGGCAGCCGAGCCGCGCCGAGCCGAAGGCAGCCGAGCCGCGCCGAGCCGAAGGCAGCCGAGCCGCGCCGAGCCGAAGGCAGCCGAGCCGCGCCGAGCCGAAGGCAGCCGAGCCGCGCCGAGCCGAAGGCAGCCGAGCCGCGCCGAGCCGAAGGCAGCCGAGCCGCGCCGAGCCGAAGGCAGCCGAGCCGCGCCGAGCCGAAGGCAGCCGAGCCGCGCCGAGCCGAAGGCAGCCGAGCCGCGCCGAGCCGAAGGCAGCCGAGCCGCGCCGAGCCGAAGGCAGCCGAGCCGCGCCGAGCCGAAGGCAGCCGAGCCGCGCCGAGCCGAAGGCAGCCGAGCCGCGCCGAGCCGAAGGCAGCCGAGCCGCGCCGAGCCGAAGGCAGCCGAGCCGCGCCGAGCCGAAGGCAGCCGAGCCGCGCCGAGCCGAAGGCAGCCGAGCCGCGCCGAGCCGAAGGCAGCCGAGCCGCGCCGAGCCGAAGGCAGCCGAGCCGCGCCGAGCCGAAGGCAGCCGAGCCGCGCCGAGCCGAAGGCAGCCGAGCCGCGCCGAGCCGAAGGCAGCCGAGCCGCGCCGAGCCGAAGGCAGCCGAGCCGCGCCGAGCCGAAGGCAGCCGAGCCGCGCCGAGCCGAAGGCAGCCGAGCCGCGCCGAGCCGAAGGCAGCCGAGCCGCGCCGAGCCGAAGGCAGCCGAGCCGCGCCGAGCCGAAGGCAGCCGAGCCGCGCCGAGCCGAAGGCAGCCGAGCCGCGCCGAGCCGAAGGCAGCCGAGCCGCGCCGAGCCGAAGGCAGCCGAGCCGCGCCGAGCCGAAGGCAGCCGAGCCGCGCCGAGCCGAAGGCAGCCGAGCCGCGCCGAGCCGAAGGCAGCCGAGCCGCGCCGAGCCGAAGGCAGCCGAGCCGCGCCGAGCCGAAGGCAGCCGAGCCGCGCCGAGCCGAAGGCAGCCGAGCCGCGCCGAGCCGAAGGCAGCCGAGCCGCGCCGAGCCGAAGGCAGCCGAGCCGCGCCGAGCCGAAGGCAGCCGAGCCGCGCCGAGCCGAAGGCAGCCGAGCCGCGCCGAGCCGAGCACTAACCTGGTGGGCAGCTGAGCCACCGAGGAAGCCTGTGGAAGCTGGAAAAAGCAGAGCAGAGGTGACCTCAGAGGAGCCAGGTGGCACTGAGCCCAGTCTGAAGTAGACCAGCTGCTGTCCTTTCAGGGGAGGGAAATCCTCTTGCTTCATTGGCTGGTCCTAAGTACACAATTAGTGCCTATGCTCCCATTCACAACATTCGCTTGGTCCGTCTCTGGTGGTGCTCCTTGCAGAGATGTGGAACCAGAGACTGGGACTCCCTCTCGCTTCATAGATTTTCTCCCGCCATCTCAATCGTGCGCACTCAGCCGCACACTCCAAACAAACAAGGTTCCTAACATTAAGTTCCTTTGGGAACTATCCCTGGTTCCCCACAGACAAGGCCTACAATACCTTAAGTTCTTCGAGGATCCCCCATACACTTAAAATACAAATAATGCCTGCAATACTTCAAGTTAAACAGTACCTGTAATAAAAGTACAATACAAGAAAATGTTTATAATACCTCTGTAACCTCCTCGTTCCAATCCAAGAGCTCTTTTAACTCAGACAGCAATTTGCCTCTCCCATGTAGGGGGTCCCATCACAGCTTATGCATTGGCCCTTTCCCTTTAAAGCCTACACTTTTCCACCTGGTGGCCCTTGTCTGTCCCTGCACTGACCCGAGAGAGTTAAAGGAACTCTGCCCAAGGAGCCTCGGAGAGGGCACCCAGAGAGATCCTGTTCCTCAGCAGGTCCCACAGCCAGAGAGGGGTCCTGCTGCAGTGGCCAGATAATGATCTGTGGAAAAAGACAAACTGCACACCTCAAATACGTTATGGAGTTTTATATGCTTTATTACAGTGCTGGACAGAGGTGGGAACTCTCCTCGAGCCCTGTGTGCCAAACAATTTCACAAACTCCATTTGTTTCTGTAATACAGGAAGTGGGATTGTTTTAGTGCCAGAAATCTGTTGCCTTATTTCCTGTGGGCTACTGCAGATGTTTTTCACCTTGTTTTTATCAGCCACTTAGCTATCCATTGTGGTTATTTCGTTCCTTTGACACTCACAGTGGAAAATTCTTATTTTATGTAAAAGGTTAATCTTTTCCCATGTTCATTCTTGTTTTATACAAACAGGTTAATTTTTCCCATATCAGGTTCAGCCAACCTCTGTTCAGAGAGTTTTCCATTCAGATAAAAAACAACTAATCGCCAACAAAATCAATACATTTTGACAAGCCATACGACACAAAGGAAAAGCCACTCTTTGCATATTATAGATGCACACTGTACATCGATATATCTGAGTACCCCATGTACCCCATTTCAAAGCCTTCTTTCATACAAATTAGTCCTGTTGTAGTAGAGATGTTTTAATTACCTTGCGCAATGCTTTCTGGACCAGAAGTAAGCAGGCAAAGACATTTATTATGTTATACAGCAAAGTTACATAGTCTACCAGAAGGCACACGTGTCACATCTCAATTGGTCATTTTCTACTGGCCTACGTGCAGTTAAGGCATACAATAGGTCAACATTACACCACAGTATTTTAACACATGCAACCAAATTCTGCCCAGTTACTCTCCTTCAGTTCCAAAGTGTTTACATTACATGAAAGCATAAAAATGCAATCACAAAAAAGGTAACACCTTAGCCCAATATCCCTCTGACTCACAAACCAGCAGCACCTGAGAGAAAAAGGGAACTGCAGAACACGGCACAACTGCTAGATGACATCAAGCTTTCTATTTGCCCTCCTTCATTGGAAAATCACCTTGTTACTTCATATGATAAGGTACCTATCTATCCCTGCTTGGTGATTTCACTAAGCTGTACTCGTGAGATCACGCTCTCAGAGCCAAGGACAAAACAGCTTTCTCTAACTTGAGTAAAGGCAAATCTTCCCTAGAGTCTTCTAAAGCTATCCGAAAACCTCTTCCCACATCTCCCCCTTTCTGTGTGCTAATAGAACACTTTTGATGGACCTTTCTAAAATTCTTTGCGTACGTAGAAGCAAGTTAAAACTAACTCTATAGCAAAAGCTACAGTTCCATAAACATAGCATGTCAAATAGACTGATGTAACCCCTAAAAGACACAATCATAGCATCAGTCAGGGTTGGAAGGGACCACAAGGATCATCTAGTTCCAACCCCTGCCATGGGCAGGGACACCCTACACTAGATAGAATGCTCAGGTTGAGCCAATTAGAACATTCTAACAGAACTGGCATAATATATGGTTACAGATAACAAAACTCTCAGCTACATCTCAGTAATAAGTTCACATTCCTTTCCACTTATCTTACAAGCTCAGAACACAAACAGAGCAGTTGCTTCTTTCAAAGTTTCATCCTACTTACTCACTTACTTCAAAGAACTTACTTTTTTATTACCTGCCTAATCTCTCAAAGAACAGCTTGGATCTTACTAGTTCAAATTCTCACACTTCACTCTTCTAACCAACAAAGATGACTTGATTAGGCCTGAACACATCATACACAGGGATCCAGACACAATGATCTACAAACACAGCAAACCCTATCCTCACCGCTGTCTTTTACAATATGCTTTAAAGGTATGTTACATCTTTACTTATCTCAGATGCTCAAAAACCATGTTTTACGTTAGCAAGATTCTCCTTGATCCATAAAGATGAAGCTGGCCAGGCTCCATCTCCATAAGTGAAGAAAATTCTTGCAGGTAAACAGCAGAAGTGAAAAGGCTTCTCTGTTGGGTCAAAGATGACATCTTCAATAGTCACGGTTCTGCCCAATATAAAATTGACCATAACATAACAACCCATCAGTACTCATCCTAACAATACTTATCCTCTGATACTTTGTTTTTGCCAAGACACTGAGTCCTATTGATACTATCTTTGGCCTGAGGTTGTTTGTTCTTCTTTCAAATTTCTCCTAGCTAAAACTTCCAGAATTTTTATATCCTCCATAAACTTTGTTAAATCATACTTGAAACTGCATAAAAAATGAAAGTTTGAGACCCTAATATTCCCGTACATGGGAAGCGCCTCAGCTGGCCTCTGTTCAGAAGGTTTTCCGTTCAAATAAACAACCGAACACCAAAACCAACGAGTATTTAAAAACCCTACAACACACACGGGAAAATCCAGTTGTTGTGTATTAGAGATACACACCATACGTTTATATATTTCAGAACCTCATTTCAAAGCCTCTTTTCAGACAAATTAATATCATACTTCTACACCTAGTTAAACAGGAGGGCTATGAAGTTGGGGCAGAGACAGGACCGCAGATCGGGACTCCTGCTTGCTTTGTAGATATTTTCTACGTCTCAGTTGTGACCATGCTCACCCGCACACTCAAAACATCCACAAGGTTTCTACCATTTCAGGTTCTTTTACGACAGTCAGTGTGGAAGCAGGGGAAGTTCCTACAATTCATTAAGTTCCTAAGGGATACAGTTCAGAGAGACCCCCCCAGTAGAGCTCACAACTTCAGTACATCTCAGGGAGCCCTCCACCAGGTCAGGCCAGCCCATGACTTCATTGCATCTCAGGGAGCACCCCCCCCCCAGTCCAGTCCCACTCATCACTTCATCACTTGACCCCACTTCAGAGAGGCCCCCACCAGTCCAGCTCACCACTTCAGTGCATTCAAGGGAGCCCCCACCAGGTCAGTTCAACTCATCATTGCACTTCAGAGCACCCCCCACGAGGTCAGGCCAGCCCATCACTTCATTGCATTTCAGAGAGGCCCCCACCAGTCCAGTCCAGCCCATCACTTCATTGCATTTCAGAGAAGCGCCCACCAGGCCAGCTCACCACTTCGTCACTTGGCAGCACATCAGAGAGCCCCCCCCAAGTCCAGTCCCGCTCATCACTTCATTGCATTTCAGAGACACACCCCCCCCCCAAGTCCAGTCCCGCTCATCACTTCATTGCATTTCAGAGAGCTCCCCCCCCCCCCCCCCAAGTCCAGTCCCGCTCATCACTTCGTCACTTGACCCCACTTCAGAGAGGCCCCCACCAGGCCAGCTCACCACTTCAGTGCATTCAAGGGAGCCCCCCACCAGGTCAGTTCAGCTCATCACTTCATGTCATTTCAGAGAGTCCCACATGTGAGCTGATGCAGAATACTGTTCATTCACTGAAAGCACTATGCCAAGTGATCCTAAAACTAAAAATGCAACTAAAAATATCTGCCGTTTCCATGGATAGGCAAGAATATTATCAATTGCTATATGAAAATCTTTGCAATCACCCCCACTGGATCTCTTCCATGACACGAAGGCTTCTAGAATGTAAAAACAAGTTCTAAGCACAGCAACACACAGTTTGAAAACTATGCAATGTGTACCAATTCTCAAAAAACAGGGGACCTTCCTTTGCATGTGTCACAAGGGTTGCCCCTTTTTTGCATCATCTGGGATTTTTTTGCTTCTCAGTTTCAATATAAACATAACCCCTTTTCCCCCTCACCCACCAAATGCAAAACAAACACCCTAAAACTAAAAAAACTGCTAAAAAATATCTGTTTACATAGATAGTAAACAATGGTATCAATTGCTCTGTAGATACTTTGCAATCATCCCCACTAGATCTCTTCCATTACACACGAAGGCTTCTAGAATGAGAAAACAAATTCCAAGTACAGTGACACATGGTTTGAGAACAACTATGAAGTGTGTATCGATTACTCAAAAACGGGGGACCTTCCTTCGCACGTTGTCGCAGTAGGGCGCCGGGCGGCACCCACAGCAACAGGGGTGGAATTCAAGCAGGGGGTAGGGAGCGCCCAGGTCAAGGGCTCCTGCCTGCAGCAGCAAGCCCAGCAGACTGACTACTGCATTCCTCACAGCTCACACTCCTTGCTCTCCTCTTGGTGTGGCTGCCAAGGATTGGCTAATCGACCTCCTCTTCTTACTGGCTGGTGATACTTATTAGGGTAGCGCAGCTGACCCTTATCTCAATCCGAGTTACTTGTTAAGCCATCAACAGGTGGCTCCCATTTCATCTCTCCTTGCAGTTTCTAATCTTCAGGCATTCAGTCCTGGGGACACAGTCCCCCACAATTTCCCCTTTTTGTTTTTCTTCTTTTAATATTTGCCAGCTCCTGTTAAAACTTATTTCTTCATCTTTTTTTTTCTCTTTCTTCACATGTTATTGATCACTTTTCAGACATATTCTTTATCTTTTCTTTTTCTCTTTACATTCCTGATCAGTTTTCAGACATTCCACCTGGGCTTCAAGTTCCCTTATCTTTGTTTATTTCATTATCAGTTGTGCCTTCAAGAGGTAATTCTTCCTTTACTATGATCCCTGAGCTGTCTTCTTTCCTCCACCCTTTCACAAGTTTTCTGCACACCATGCACTCCAGTTTCTTAATTTCTTCATTTTGCTTCTTGTGTATCTCTCTGAAGTTGCTCCTTGGGAAGCTCACTGTTTGTCTGTTCTTTCTTTTAGGTGATTTGTTAACTGTTCAACCTCTCTGTTCTGATACTAACTGACAGGCTAACTAAGTCTTTGTCCTTTATTAATTCTTGGACCATCATATTCGCAGTGACTCACTTGCCTCACCCGGACAAATATCAAAGCTCTGGTTCTAGACCTCTTAGCTACACTGGAATCCGTCCCAGTGGCACACCTGCCTCAGCCGGACAGGTGTCCAAACTCCAGTTCTGGACCGAAACGCAGTATCCCCACTGCCTTTAGCTACACTGGAATCTAGTCCCAGTGGCACACCTGCCTCACCCGGACAGGTGACCAAACTCCGGTTCTGGACAGAAATGCAGTATCCCTACTGCCTTTAGCTACACTGGAATCTAGTCCCAGTGGCTCATTGCCCAGACCCTCTAGAGCCATCAGCATAGGGGTGATACATAAAGGCCATCTCTGCACAAAGTGCTCATGCCATCCACTTCACATCATCTGGCTCTTGGGCTTAAAGTTTCACTGGGCTGTTAACATCTCCTGGTCCTTTTCATGAGCAGCCTGTGCCTTCTCCTTCTTCTAAATCAATATCTACTTTGTGTAATGATGCCTATTCCTCAGTTTCAAATTCACCCATCAGTTATGCAATCCACTATTTAAACAGTACCTCTGACTGGCACTTCAGTAGCTCAATCCCAGGAAGATCCTGGGGTTGAAGCTACTGCTTTCCTTCTTGCTCCAGAAGGGCTGTTTGTGCACTTTCTACTTCAGAGGTTGATGCAGAAACATACATGTTTAAACCATCCTTATGAGCTTCTTCTATTTCAACAGCCAAGGCTTTAAGCTTCCACATACACACAACGGCTATCTCAACCTTCAAATTATTTTGGAAAACCAGTCAATAAGTGTTCAGCCTCCAGCTCACCAATTTGTGCTTGATGCTTTGTCTTTCAGTCTGGTGCTTTGTCCGAAGCTCAGCCTTTCCTTTTTTCCTTCAGGTTCTGCTCTGTTTTGCAGCTCTATGCACAACAATGATAACTTCTGCTTGAATTCTCTGTTCCTCACATCACGTCGGGGTCACCATTTGTCGCAGTAGGGCGCCGGGCGGCACCCACAGCAACAGGGGTGGAATTCAAGCAGGGGGTAGGGAGCGCCCAGGTCAAGGGCTCCTGCCTGCAGCAGCAAGCCCAGCAGACTGACTACTGCATTCCTCCTCGCAGCTCACACTCGTTGCTCTCCTCTTGGTGTGGCTGCCGAGGATTGGCTAATTGACCTCCTCTTCTTACTGGCTGGTGATACTTATTAGGGTAGTGCAGCTGACCCTTACCTCAATCGGAGTTACTTGTTAGGCCATCAACAGGTGGCTCCCATTTCATCTCTCCTTGCAGTTTCTAATCTTCAGGCATTCAGTCCTGGGGACACAGTCCCCCACAGCACATGTCATGAGGGTTGTCATTCTTCATTTCCTTGGGCTTTTCTGCTTCATCTGGCATTCTTTTTTTATCAGTTTTTAATAGAAACACAAACCTACAATACTTTAAGGGATACCGTTGATCCCATACACATAAAATATAAACAATGCCTGTAATAAAAGGACAATAAAACAATGCTTATAATCCCTTTGGAACCCCCTGGTTCCAACCCATGGCCTCTTTTACCTCGGGTGGCAATTTTCCTATCTCGCTCATAGGGCATCCCCTTAAGGCTTACAGGCTACCTCTTTCCCTTTAAACTGTACCTTTTCCTGCCTGGTGGCTCTTCTCTATTCCTGGGGTGATCCGAGAGAGTTAAAGGAGCTCTGCCCGTAAAGCCTCGGAGGGGGTGCCCAGAGAGATCCTGTTCCTCGGCAGGTCCCGCAGCCAAACAGAGGCGTGGTCCTGCCAGGGTCACCACAAAGTCATCTGTGGAAAAAAGATGAACTCCACACCTCAATTTATGGAGTTTTGCAGGCTAGATTACAGTGCTGAACACAGATAGGACCTCTCCTAAAGGCCTGTGTGCCAAACAGTTTTGGAAACTCAGCATATTTTTGTAAAAGTGGAAGTGGGACCGTTTCAGTCCCAGAAATCTGTTTTGCGTTTTCCTATTTTCTGTGGGTTACTGTGTATGCTTTTCATCTTTTACCAGCAACTTCGGTATCTGTTGTGGTTATTTTTCCTCCTTTGACACTGACAGTTTAAAACTCTTATTTTATACAAAAGGCTAATCTTTACCCATGTTAATTCTTACTTTATACAAAAAGGTTATTTTTCCCCTATATCAAGCTCAACCTGCCTCTGTTCAAAGGATTTTCCATTCAAATGAAAAACAACCAGGCAGCAAAAATCAATGAATTTTAAAAAACCCTAGAACACTCACAAAGGCAAACCCACTCATTGTGTATTGTAGATACACACTCTAAATTTATGTATTTCTGACCCTCATGCAGCTCATTTTAAATCCTGTTTTCATAGAAACTAATACCATTCTTCTACATCTAATTAAACAGGACAGCTGTGGAGTTGAATTAGTAGGGTCAGGGGAGGGTTAGCGTGAGTTGGCCTCTCAGGGCATTGCAAACATCCGCCGCCGAAGGGAGCCGAGCCCCACTGCTGAAGAAAGCGGAGCCCCCTTTCAGGGGAAGGAAATTCTCCTGATTCGCTGACGGAGGTAAGCCAACTCACGCTAAGACTGAAAATCCAACTAAAAATCTCTCCTGTTAACTTAAACATTGAAGAACAGTATTAATTCCTAAGTCAAAAGGCTTTGAAATCACCCCTACTGCATCTCTTTTATTACATGCAAAGGCTTCTAGAATATAAAAGCAAATACTAGGTACAGCAAAACAGAGTTTGAAAGCATAAATATTCATTCTCTATCACTCACTTAAAACCAGTTGTCCTTCTTCAGGTTTTTTTGTTTCTGTTGTAGTGTGATGGTTTAACAGCAAAAACTCGGCTGAGCCCAGTCAGAGAAGTGAATGAAGCTGTGTTTTACAAGCAAAAATGGAATGCAATGAGTATGTACAGAACATACAGTACTTACAATACTATACAAGTATTTACAAAGGGGGAAAAAAAAACCACCCCCCCGCACAAAGGCTGGAGCTGCAGTATCACATCACCCCCCACACACACACAGAAGGGCAGAGCTGCAGTACCACCCACCCCCTCCCACCCGCACAAGAGGCCGGAGCTGCAGTACCACCCCCCACCACCACCACCCGCACAAGAGGCCGGAGCTGCAGTACCACCACCCCCACCCCCACAGAAGGTCAGAGCTGCAGTACCCCCCCCCCCCCACACACACACACACAAGAGGCCGGAGCTGCAGTACCACACCCCCCCCCACCCGCACAGAAGGCCGGAGATGCAGTACCACCCCTCCCCCAACCTGCACAAGAGGCTGGAGCTGCAGTACCACCTCCCCCACAAAAGGCCGGAGCTGCAGTACCCCCCCCCGAACACATAAGAAAATCTACTTTGTGTATCATAGATACACACTGTAAAACTTCAGAACCACATGTACCTCATTTGAAAGCCTCTTTTCATACTAATTAATGCAAATCTTCTAGTGAAACACAGGAGCTATGGAGTTGGACTAGGACTCATATGGCCTCTTTTTATTCCCCTCCAAAAACACTCAGGCATTTCAAAGATTCAGAGCTGCTGTAGAAGAACGCCAGAGAGCAGAGGCTGTCACTAAGCTGGTGGGGAGCTGAGCTGCCAGAGGGACCCCACCGAAAATGGAAAAAGCAGTGCCAAGAGCCTACCTCGGTGGAGCCGGGCGGCACTGAGCCCGGTCTGACTTAGCCCAGCCAGATGGAGCTGCTGTCCTTTTAAGGGAAAGAAATCATCTTGCTTTGACTGATCCTAAACATGAAGTTACTGGCCACACTCCCATTCACAATATTTGCTCCGTCCTTTTCTGGCTGTGTGCATTACAGAGATGTCAAACCACAGATCGGGACTCCCACTCGCTTTGTGGATTTTTCCTATATCTCGGTTGTGCATGGTCAGCCACACATTCTAAACAAACAAGATTTCCAACATTTTAAGTTCTTTGGGGAACTTCACCCGGTTCCCTGCAGACAATACCTACAACACCGTAAGTTCTTACAGGATCCCCCTAACCCCTTACACTTAATACAAATAATGCCTGTAATACTTTAAGTTAAACAGTACCTGTAATAAAAGAATAATAAAACAAACACTGCTTGTAATACCTTGTCTGTTCCTGCACCGACCCGAGAGAGTTAGAGGAGCTCTGCCCGAGAATCCTTGGAGGGGGCGCCTAGAGAGATCCTGTTGCTCAGCAGGTCCCACAGCCAAAATAATGGCTAGAAAACGATCTGTGGAAAAAGACAAACTCTACAACTCAAATAAGTTATGAAGTTTTATATGCTTCATTACAGTGCTGGACACTGGTGGGATCTCTCCTAAAGTCTTGCATGCCAAATAATTTCACAAACACATTTCCACAACACAGGAAGTGGGACTGTTTTGGAGCCAGAAATCTGTTGCATGTTTTCCTGTGGGTTTCTGCAAGTGTTGTTACTCTTCTGATTAGCCGCTTAGCCATTGCTGTTATTTTGCTCCTTTGACACTGACAGTTTAAAATTTTTATTTTATAGAAAAGGTTAATCTTTTCCTGTGTGATTTCCTATTTTATAAGAAAATGATATTTTTTCCCTTAAGCTCAGACACCCTCTGGTCAGAGGTTTTTCCATTCAAATAAAGAGCAACCAAACAACAATTAAATCAGTACATTTAAACCCTACAATGCACACAAAGGAAAAACCATTCATTGCATATTATACATACACACTGTAGATTTATGTATTTCAGAATGTAGCTCATTTGAAAGCCTCCTTTCATACAAATTAACACCATTTTTCTACACCTAGTTGAATAGGGAAGCTATTGTGTTGGATTGGTAGGGTCAGCTGGTTTCTTAGGGGTTTTAGTCCCCTCCAAGAACATTCAGAGCTGCTACCTAAGAACCCCAGAGAGCAACAGAGACTGCAACTAACCTGGTAGGGAGCTGAGCAGCTGAAGGGAGCTAACCCTAACCCCTTCCCAACAAAGGCAGGGGCTGCAATCCCCCCACTGCTCAGCCGGCCTCTGTTCAGAGGACCTTCCATTCAAATTAAAACACTAAAAATAAAAACAGTGGGGTTTTCCTTTGTGTGCGGGTTTTTTTATTTATGTATAAACAGGGGTAATTTCAAAGCCTTTTTGCATACACATTACTACTGTTCTGCAATCTCGATAAACTGCCCACCTTTCTCTGCTGGAATACCTCACACTAATACTTACATTTCCCAATGGGTTTTCATCCCCTCCGAGAACATTCAGGCAATTCAAACATTCAGGGCTGCAAGCAGTTTTTTTGGCCCCACCCTTCACTCACCAGCTCCTCTGCTGCATCATCACCCATCCCCATGTGGCATCATGAAAGGAGAGACAGAGACAGCTGAGGGGTTGCCCTCCTTTTTATCACCCCGACCCAGGGACACCCTTCCTGGTAGGATTTGCACCTTCAGCACATAGCTGAGTTTTTGATGCGTTTCTCTTCTCTGTGAGAGCTATTGCACAGGTCTGCATCTCCAAGCATGTTACATGTTCCCTGGGATTTACTACCCCACGATCACCTTGCAGTCAGGGCATTTCTTGCAGGCAATCAACAATCTCTTCTGTCTGTGGTTCTCAAATTGTTTCAATCGTTTCAGCTTTCTAAGCCTGTGTTGGTACAACTCCTCCTCAGGGCACCGCAAACAGAGAGACAAGCCTTCCTTCTGTCTAGTAGTCCCAGGAAAAATCTTGGCACTCTTAGGCAGGCACCATCAGGGTGGCAGCATGGATGTGACATCAGCCGGGCACTGGATCTGGGTGTTCTGAGCAGCCGAGGAACCCTGGGGAATGCCTGCAGAGAAATGTTAGTTCCTCTGTAGGGGAGCACTGGCCTTAGAGACAACGACTTCTTTAATCTGGGCACCAGCTACAGCAGTGTCCAACTGCAGAGCAAGGGCCTGTACCTTCATCCCGATCCAGGTGGAGAGAAAACTGACAGGAATATAGCTTCTCTGCTGCTGTTACAGCATCCCCACAGCCTCACCAACAGCCTGTGCTAGAGGAACATGGCCCCTGTCAGAATCTCCCAGGGTCAGGTGACAAACAAAAGTGTTCCAGAAAGGAAAAATGCAAAGTCTCTTTGCCACCCCCATTATTCCTATCAGAGGCTTTCTGCTTATCTAACTGCTCCATTAGAGACTACCTTGACAGAAACTTTATCTCCTGGGGAAAAGCTTGCACTGAACAATTTCCTTTTCAGCCTTTCCCTTCTGAGCAACAGAAATAAAACCCTCCCTAGAGCCCACACAAGCCGAGGAGAAGGAGATCCCCTGCTAGGCTGCAGGGTGAGGCTGCATGCTGGCATCCACGCTCATGGATTTGCTGCAGCAGCCATGGCCTTTGTGCTGGTCCTGCTGCTGCTGAACATCTTCCTTGCTTGGTTAATGAAGAACAAAACAAAGAGTCAATCTAAACAGTCTGAAAGGTGACGAATAGATCTCAGTTACTCACATTGTAAAGCTGTGAGTAGGTTTGCATGCATCCAAGAGAACTACAACATCAGCATTTTGTTTTCCTTCAGTATCCACTTAACTTACAAAACTGTGACCTGATGCTGCTCAAAACCACACAGTCAACATCTGATGGTAATAGGAGCACCGAGAAGAGAATTCGGGATACTGGGAGGACACAGGGGCCACACTGTAGAGAAGAACTAAACGTTACTGGGAGCACTGGAAGACTTAGGAAGGCATTAGGCGCACTAAGGAGGGAATTAAGAGTTACTGTGAGGAGCAGGAAGAACACATGTGCCACACTAACAGAGCACTTACTGTTAGCGGGAGCAGAGGAGCCCCCGGAGCCGCCGCCGCGGCTCGCCCCTCCGGAGCCCCCGGAGCCGCCGCCGCGGCTCGCCCCTCCGGAGCCCCCGGAGCCGCCGCCGCGGCTCGCCCCTCCGGAGCCCCCGGAGCCGCCGCCGCGGCTCGCCCCTCCGGAGCCCCCGGAGCCGCCGCCGCGGCTCGCCCCTCCGGAGCCCCCGGAGCCGCCGCCGCGGCTCGCCCCTCCGGAGCCCCCGGAGCCGCCGCCGCGGCTCGCCCCTCCGGAGCCCCCGGAGCCGCCGCCGCGGCTCGCCCCTCCGGAGCCCCCGGAGCCGCCGCCGCCGGCTCGCCCCTCCGGAGCCCCCGGAGCCGCCGCCGCGGCTCGCCCCTCCGGAGCCCCCGGAGCCGCCGCCGCGGCTCGCCCCTCCGGAGCCCCCGGAGCCGCCGCCGCGGCTCGCCCCTCCGGAGCCCCCGGAGCCGCCGCCGCGGCTCGCCCCTCCGGAGCCCCCGGAGCCGAATGCCAACGGTCCCGGCACTATAAATTTGTCTCCAGCTCTAGGCGCCCATCAACCCCCACAAACAGAACCAAAAGAAAATCCAGAAGGCGCTACAAGAAAACCCCAAAGTGGAGCAGAAGCACACACTTACGTGAGAGACGGCAGTGGAACCACGACCCCCAATAGCCACAAAAGCGCACTGGGCGCCGTTTTAAAGTCACAAGCGCCTGCGCGCGAAGAGACCCGCGCTGCGGGGCAGGCGCTGAATCCATAGCAACGCTCCGACGCTGGCGCATGCGCGCGAACAGACCCGAGCTGCGGGGCAGGCGCTGAATCCATAGCAACGCTCGCGACGCTGGCGCATGCGCACGAAAAAACCCGCGCTGCGGGGCAGGCGCTGAATCCATAGCAACGCTCCGACGCTGGCGCATGCGCGCGAAGAGACCCGCGCTGCGGGGCAGGCGCTGAATCCATAGCAACGCTCCGACGCTGGCGCATGCGCGCAAACAGACCCGAGCTGCAGCGCGTGCGCGAACAGGTTAGAGCACAGGCACTCAATTTATGGCAACGCTCGAGTCAATCTCCCGCTCTCCCCCTCTTCCCCTCTCTCCACTAAGAATTTTCAGGCATTTCAAGCCTTCAGTGTAGTTAGGCTGCAGCACTGAGCACCGATGGGGCGACACACGACATTGCACAACTGCAGTGATGAGCATTACACAGGCGGTGGCGACACTGAGGGCCCACGGGGCAGCACAGACTGGTGCACAACTGCAGTGCCGAACATTACACACGCGAAAGCAGCAGTGAGCATGTCCCTGGCATGGGTAGCAGCTCAGCTTAACCCTGTTCAGATTTTTTCCCATTTAAATGAAAAAATACAACACACAAAGATGTAAAAGCCACTATTTTTAATTTGTATAGATACAGGATCTGTCAGTATTTCAAGTCCCTATGTGATTTCTATTTTTTTAATTCTAACAGCCTTTATAAAATAGAGGAGATAGAGGGGGGTAATTTGAAAATATTTTTTACACAAAAATTAATACAGTTCTTCAGGCTCTAGCTGAAAATGAAAGTTTTATTTTCCTCCGTATGGCTTCACACCACTACTTGCATGTGTAAATATTTTGTGATCCCCTCCAAGAATTTCAGCATTTTGAGGATGTGCCCCCATCCCTCGCTCACCTGCTCCTATGCTGCATCATCCCCCTGCACCATGTGGCATAATCAGACCACCCAAAAAAGGCAGAAAATACAGAAAACTGCACAGGCAGCAACTCATTCCTTTCATAGTTAAATGTGTACACATCCCCCTCCCCCAAAAGGGGAGCTCTGCTGGAGAAATAAAGATGGGGTGGGGGGAGGGCAGAGGGAAGGGTCCCTCACAAACAGCTGCAGCTACCTTGGCCCCTGTGCCACTGACTGGTGGCTGTCCCACGGTGGGGTATGTGCCAGAGGTCGGTGCCACATCTCTCGCACCCTGGTTTGGTTGGGCTCCTCGGCAGCGATGGTCTCCTTGAGGCATACATTGCACGTTGCAGGAAGGTTCCACGCCGCTGTCTCTGCCTCTCAGACACATGCACCTTTTGATCCTCTTGCAGCCTATTGTGGTGCTCCAGTGCCCTACAGTCTACCCCGAAAGCTACTTTCTAGATTTTTAAAGAGCAGAAAGACAGCTGAGTTTTCCCTCTAGGAACATGAGTCACCAAGTGTCCCAGAGAGATTTTAGAGTACAGCTGGACAGAGGATGCAACACAACACACTCAGCACTTCTTTCTCTGCACTAACAAGCACCAACCTCTCAGCACTACTCAAGATACTTACACAAGTTGCTCTAATACGTGCTTCTGATCTAGTTCACCTCATCAACTGATTTTCTGAATCCTTGAGCGAGTAAGAGAAAGAACTTTTGCCAGGAAAAGCGTGTGGCCAGTTCTGGGCCCCTCAGTTTAGGAAGGATGTTGACTTGCTGGAAGGTGTCCAGAGAAGGGCAACAAGGTTGGTGAGGGGTTTGGAACACAAGCCCTATGAGGAGAGGCTGAGGGAGCTGGGGTTGCTTAGCCTGGAGAAGAGGAGACTGAGGGGTGACCTTCTTGCTCTCTACAACTACCTGAAGGGAGGTTGTAGCCAGGCAGAGGTTGGTCTTTTCTCTCAGGCAGCCAGCACCAGAACAAGAGGACACAGTCTCAAGCTGTGCCAGGGCAGGTTTAGACTGGACTTTAGGAGGAAGTTCTATACAGAGAGAGTGATTGCCCATTGGAATGGGCTGCCTGGGGAGGTGGTGGAGTCACCGTCATTGGAGGTGTTCAGGAGGAGACTTGATGGGGTGCTTGGTGACATGATCTAGTTGTTTGATGGGTTGGATGCGATGATCTTGAAGGTCTCTTCCAACCTGGTTTATTGTATTATTGTGTTATTGAAATGAAGAACAAAGCTTGTAGAAGGAGATATTTATAACACAGGATTTGCAATCGTTGTGAATTACAGAAATAAATCAAAATAGGAAAGGTGTGTGCTTGTGCAAGCAGCTCTTCTCCAGCCATGAAAACAGTCATTTGCAAAACAAAAGGTAGAAGTGATACTTCACTCCTGGCTGCAGCTCTCCTGTCTTGAATAAACAATCATTTCTCTTAGATATCATAATTCACACATACTGTGTGCCTAGATTACACACTTTCTCCTCTCCCTCTCCTTCTCCCCCTTCCTCTTCACATATTGAATCTGGTAAAGATTATAATAACAGCTTGTGGAGAATCCTGACACCTTCAAATTTGTTTTAATTCACAATAATTTAAAAAAAATCACCAGCTTCCCACAGAATGAGAAAAATTACTCAGAACCATTTAACTGTTTCGTTCAGATAGTATCAATATATTATAATGTAAAACACATTATATAATTATAATAGAATGTTAGTTTGCATATTTTATACAACTAAGCAAAATGAATCAACTCAAAGCAAACTTGGTTTTAAGCCTATTTTAAGCATATTTGAAACAATAACATGAAAAAGCAATGGAAAACTGAAATTATTCAACTTCATTTACATTTTTTTGCAGTCAGGGTTGGGGTTTTTTTTTTGTTTTTTTTTTTTTTTTTTAATTGACATATTTCTTCTTCCACTGTTTTTATTCTAGTTTAATTGTCCTTTTTTAAATGTAAATCTTGACTAGTGCTCTCTCTGAGCATAAGCTTACTACTGATTGGAGGACACTGCTTTGAAACATTCAGTAATTTTCTTGTAATTTTTTGTCATTGACCATATATGAAAGGTGATTTCAGTCATTTCTGAAGATTTATTTCCGTGTACTAAGACTCTGCGATTCTGTTCAGGAACTTTCTAAGCAGATGTGGTGATGAAAGTTTCTTAAAGGCACAGCCTAAAACGATCACAGCAGAAAACTATGTCTGAGCTATGTGCAAGAAACCAGTCTTCAGCGACACTAGGACTCATATGTCACCTGGACAGCACACATGCAGCACGTCTATCCCCTGCAGCAAAGCTCTACTGCACACAGCCTGTGCACAGAGAATGTCACCTTTCCTGAAAACTGCTTGGAGTCACTTGCCCATGAGACACATGAGACATCCACAAAGTAAATCAGATACCTTCCTGTAGGTGCCTAGGACCATTTAATGTAGTCCAGTATGTAAGACATTCAGAAGGTCTGGTGGATGTAGCATAAGACACATAGATCTTTGTCCATCTAGGGAAACAGCTGAGGATACCTGCAGACCTAGTTTAGGAGGGCTTTAAACTAGGTCTGAAGGGGTGGGTGAAGACATCGGTCCCTCTGCAGAGGTAAGAGTAGGGCACAAGGTAGGGCCAACTGAGAGGTTGGGAGCCCAGCTGCAGTGCATGTACACCAATGCACGCAGCCTGGGCAATAAGCAAGATGAGCTGGAGGTCCTAATCCACCGGGGCAACTATGATATAGTTGCCATCTCAGAAACCTGGTGGGACAACAGGCACGATTGGAGTGCTACACTGGGGGGTTACAGGCTCTTTAGGAGGGATAGGCGAGGGAGAAGAGGAGGAGGGGTGGCTTTGTATATTAGGGAGACACTTTCTGCCTCTGAACTTGAGGTGGAAGATGAGGGAATTGAGAGCCTGTGGGTTAAAATCAGAGGGCAGCCCAACAAATCTGACATCCTGGTTGGAGTCTGTGATAGACCACCCAACCAGGATGAGGAGGTTGATGAATTATTCTACAAACAACTGGAGGCTGTTTCAAGATCATCAGATCTTGTCCTCGTGGGTGACTTCAACCTGCCAGATATCTGCTGGGAACTTAATTCAGCAGAGAGAAGGCAGTCCAGAAGATTCCTGGAGCGAATAGAGGACTGCTTCCTGACGCAGCTGTTAAGCGAGCCTACCAGGGGACAGGCTCTGCTTGACCTGCTGCTCTCCAATAGGGAAGGGCTGGTGGGAGATGTGACCGTGGGAGGCTGCCTAGGGTGCAGTGACCACGAGATAGTGAAGTTTTCAATATGCAGGGAGATAGGGAGGAGTACCAACAGAACCTTCACCTTGGACTTCCGGAGGGCAAACTTCAGCCTCTTTAAGAAACTTATTTGTAAAGTTCCCTGGGTACCAACCCTCATGAACCGAGGGGTCCAGGAGGGTTGGACCTACTTCAAAAAGGAGCTCTTGAAGGCACAGGAACTGGCGGTTCCCATCTGCCGAAAGATGAGCCGGCGGGGAAGGCGACCGGCCTGGATGAGCAAGCAGCTCCTGGAGGAATTAAGGGAAAAAAGAGGCTGTATCACCTTTGGAAGGAGGGGAAGGCTTCTCGAGGTATGTTCAAGGAAGTGGTTAGATTATGTAGGAATAAAATTAGAGAAGCAAAGGCCCAGTTGGAACTGAAACTGGCCACCTCTGTGAAAGAAAATAAAAAGCAATTTTACAAATATATCAATGCTAAAAAGAAGGGCAAGAAGAATCTCCACTCCTTACTGGACCTGGAGGGGAACACGGTGACCGAAGATCAGGAAAAGGCTGAGGTCCTGAACGCCTTCTTTGCCTCGATGTTTAACAGCAAGGTAGGAGTCCAGGATGAGTGGCCTCCTGAGCTGGGTAGTAGGGTTGGGGAGCAGTGTAGTACCCCAGAAATCCATGAGGAATTAGTTCGGGACCTGCTGAGCCACTTGGACATCCACAAGTCCATGGGACCGGATGGGATCCATCCTAGGGTGCTGAGAGAGCTGGCAGATGAGCTGGCCAAGCCGCTCTCCATCATTTTCCTCCAGTCCTGGCTCACTGGAGAGGTCCCAGATGACTGGAAACTGGCCAATGTGGTCCCCATCCACAAGAAGGGATGGATGGAGGAACCCGGAAACTACAGGCCAGTCAGCCTGACCTCAGTGCCAGGGAAAGTGATGGAACAGATTATCCTGGCGGCAATAACTGCACACCTGCAGGATGGCCAAGGGCTCAGGTCCAGCCAACATGGATTTAGGAAGGGCAGGTCCTGCCTGACCAACCTGATCTCCTTCTATGATCAGGTGACCCGTCTGGTGGACGTGGGGAGGCCTGTGGATGTGGTCTACCTGGACTTCAGCAAGGCCTTTGACACCGTCCCCACAGCAAACTGCTGGCTAAGTTGTCAGCTCATGGTTTGGACAGTAACACTCTGCGCTGGGTTAGGAACTGGCTGGAGGGCCGAGCCCAGAGAGTGGTGGTGAATGGTGCCACATCCAGCTGGCGGCCAGTCACCAGTGGTGTCCCCCAGGGATCAGTGCTGGGCCCCATCCTCTTTAACATCTTCATTGATGATATGGATGAGGGAATTGATTCAGTCATCAGCAAGTTTGCAGATGACACCAAGTTGGGAATAGATGTTAGTCAGTTAGAGGGTAGAAAGGCTCTGCAGAGGGACCTCGACCGACTGGACAGATGGGCGGAGTCCAATGGGATGACATTCAACAAGTCCAAGTGCCGGGTGCTGCACTTTGGCCACAGCAACCCCATGCAGAGCTACAGGCTGGGGTCAGAGTGGCTGGAGAGCTGCCAAACAGAGAGGGACCTGGGGGTGCTGATCGACACCCGCCTAAACATGAGCCAGCAGTGTGCCCAGGTGGCCAAGAGGGCCAATGGCATCCTGGCCTGTATTAAGAACAGTGTGGCCAGCAGGAGCAGGGAGGTCATTGTGCCCCTGTACTCTGCATTGGTTAGGCCACACCTTGAGTACTGTGTCCAGTTCTGGGCCCCTCAGTTTAAGAAGGACATTGAGACACTTGAACGTGTCCAGAGGAGGGCAACAAGGCTGGTGAGAGGCCTTGAGCACAAGCCCTATGAGGAGAGGCTGAGGGAGCTGGGGTTGTTTAGCCTGGAGAAGAGAAGGACCAGGGGTGACCTCATTGCCCTCTACAACTACCTGAAGGGTGGTTGTGGACAGGAGGGGGTTGGTCTCTTCTCCCAGGCAACCAGCACCAGAACAAGGGGACACAGTCTCAAGCTGTGCCAGGGGAGGTTTAGACTCGAGGTGAGGAGGAAGTTCTTCACTGAGCGAGTCATTCGTCATTGGAATGGGCTGCCCGGGAGGTGGTGGAGTCGCCGTCCCTGGAGGTGTTCAAGAGGAGACTGGACATGGCACTTGGTGCCATGGTCTAGTTGTGAGGTCTGTTGGGACGGGTTGGACTTGATGATCCTTGGGGTCTCTTCCAACCTTGGTTATACTGTGACACTGTGATACTGTGATAGGATGTCTAAAGTGGTACTAGAGCCATATCTGGTGACAGGGCATGTTCTCACCATGAAGAACAGGCTGATGTGTGAATATCCATGTGTGTATGTGTATGTGTATGGGCTTTAAAGACAATCAGGTTTGAATATCTGCTTTGACAACATTCCTGGGCAAAAATAAGGGGTAATATCTAGGGAAAGGAAGACTAAAGGATGCGCATTTAGATGTTCTGGAAATTATATGAATTGTTCTTTTTGGATTTGATTCCATGTTTGGGGGTTTTGATTGTTTTGTTTGATTTGGGTTTTTTGTTGGTCTGGTGCTGTTTTGGGTTTGGTTTTGTTTGATTTGTTTTGCTTTGTTTTTCCTCCAGATGACAAAAATCTCAGCAGGAATAGCCTCTCTTTCTAGTTTCCTAAAGTGTAAGACAGCAGAAGATCTCCAATATGGGGCTGCTTGAGATACCACCATGATTTGAAGTGAGGCACTCTGGAACACTCTAAACACAGGTCTCGTTTGGCCTGGCTTCAAATCTGGCTTCAAACTGAGATCTGGGTCAAAGCCCTCTGTCTTTGTGCTTTCTACTGCTTCTGCTTCTGGCGCTGATGGTTCGTATGGTGCCAGACTGAAGCTGGGTTAAAGCCTTGTGCTGCTCGCTACCTCCACGATGTGACTCACTTGAAATTCTAAATGCATTGTGGGTTCTCTTAATGTATGTTACTGTTTCCACTGATGCAAGAGCCTTGGATGTCTGTGCAGTGGCATATGTAGGGCATTACCCAAGTCTGCTGCCAGTAAGTGTCTAAGGAAACTGCCATTAGGATGGCTTACTGTGAAAGGCAGTGAAGTCTCACAGCAATTTGTTATTGGAAGAGTTCACTACTGAGTCAAGGCAGTAACAGCCTTGAGTGGTGGTACCATCAAACAGGAATTTGGTTCTGGAAATTTGGCAACCAAAACTTCAGATATTAAATTCATTTTAATTTACAGATTGGATGTCATGGTGACAGTAGACCTTGTGTTGTCTCTGTTTTGAAGTTATATTGCATATTATTATGTAAATGCTACATGCAGTAATTTGTAGAAAGTGTCTTCCCTTGCATGGATGGAGTGGTTTCAACAAATTCCTTCTGAGGAATGTGTAGTGCTCTCCCTTTCTGCCTGATTTCCCAGCAGCTTTCTAAGAGCACTGTTCGAGGCTCTCTGGCAGGTTATCCAGCAGCTGGAGAACCATTAATGGTTTGGATTTAAACTGGCCATTTAAGCAATTGCAGATATGCGGCAGAGAAACTGCCAACCTCGTAGAACCATGGAAGCTCTAGGCTCAGAGTTTCTGACTTTGGTCTGCTTTAGTTTGTAGTTCATTCAGGCAATCATACAATTTGAGGTCTTCTGAAGTTCTGAGTATTTGGAATCAAAGAATCCACAGAACAGATACTCAAAGGACACATTAAGTGACCAAATGCTGAGAGAGACCACTCCACCCCCCCACCCCAACTTCATAGCCCTCCTGTTTAAACTAGGTGTAGAAGTATGTATTAATTTGTCTGAAAAGAGGGTTTGAAATGAGGTTCTGAAATGTATACATGTATGGTGTGTATCTCTACTACACAACAAATGGATTTTCCCCTGTGTGTGTTGTAGGGTTTTTAAATACTCGTTGGTTTTGGTATTCGTTGTTTATTTGAATGGAAAAACCTGAACAGAGGTTTATTGAGGCGCTTCCCATGTACAGGAATATTATGGTCTCAAACTTTTATGCAGTTTCAAGTATGTGATTTAACAAAGTTTATGGAGGATATAAAAAATTCTGAAGTTTTAGCTAGGAGAAATTTGAAAGAAGAACAAACAACCTCAGGGCAAAGATAGTATCAATAGGACTCAATGTCTTGGCAAAACAAAGTATCAGAGGATAAGTATTGTTAGGATGAGTACTGATGGATTGTTACGTTATGGTCATTCTTATATTGGGCAGAACCGTGACTATTTGAAGATGTCATCTTTGACCCAACAAAGAAGCCTTTTCACTTCTGCTGTTTACCTGCAAGAATTTTCTTCACTTACTTTTCTTCACTTGGAGCGTGGCCAGCTTCATCTTTATGGATCAAGGAGAATCTTGCTAACATAAAACAATCTATGGGTTTTGAGCATCTTAGACAAGTAAAGATGTGACATACCTTTAAAGCGTATTGTAAAAGACAGCGGTGAGGATAGGGTTTGCTTTGTTTGTAGATCATTGTGTCTGGATCCCTGTTTACGAGGTGTTCAGGCCTGATCAAGTAATCTTTCTTGGTAAGAAGAGTGAAGTGTGAAAATTTGACCTAGTAAGATCTAAGTTCTTCTTTGAGAGATTAGGGCAGGTAACAAAGAAGTAAGTTCTTTGAAGTAAGTGAGTAAGTAGGTGTTGCAGTTTGGGCTGGGTGCCCCCCTGCTTCCTGTGTCCAGAGGTCCAGCCCAGTGGGTGGACACAGGAAATTGGGTATTTCTACCATAATTCTGCACAACTATAAGATCTAGTGCGAGGTCTAAGCACCTCCTCTTTCTTCCTCGCCGTCGCCCGGTAATGGGGGAGTTGTCATCTCCCGGCCATGGGCCTGGCTAGGCCAAAGACCCATGGGGGGATGGGCAGTCTCAGATCTGGCCAGCTGAGACTAGCCTGGCAGTGGGGAGGGGGAAGAAGGAGCCCCTGGGGGTCTTGGATGTACCCCCAGGTGGGGATGGGATTATCTTGGGACTGTTTGGGATTTCTTTTGTCACTCTGCTTTTGGCTTTCTGTAAAGATTCACCGCTTTTCCTTAAACTTTCCATCACTTTTGCAATCCGTTTTGTTTTGAGTTGTTTTATTCTGCCCGTGGTGGGGAGGGTTCGGAGGGGGCTGCCTAACCCATCACATTATTGGTAGCAGAGGATGGTTGTGATGGGAGAGTGGGGTCTGCCCTCAACCCCTTTTGCACTCCTGGCGAGCCAGGCAGGAGTAGGAGTTTGTTATTGTGGCCACTTTGCAGATCGGATTGCAAAAAACGGAGAGTTTAAATCAGTTCTGGGCGCGGGTTTGGCTTTTGGAAGTTGGGGTCAAGTTTTGTTGTTGGGGCGATTGTGTGAATTCTTGTGGATTGCAGGGGGACACCTGTGTGCGTGGGTCGGCGGCACGGAGCCCCTCTCTCCTGCTCTTCCATGCAGGGGTGGTTCCTGACCATCGGAATTGGGGTACCGCTTTAAGAACGCGGGACCTGCCCTTCTTCCACCCTTGCCTTCATGGCGGTAGAAGCGGCGGGGGAGTGAAGCAGGGGAGGGGCAGCGGCGAGCACTCCGACCATATAAATTTCAGTAAGTTCTTAGGGTCTCATCAGAACTATGTAAAAATAACTGCTGCAAGAGGCAATCTTTATAGCATCTAAAAGTAGTTTTAGAGTGTGTCCCAAAATTACTTCTTGCCAATCTTCATGGGAATAATTGAGTTTTTCATTATTCCTGAGTTTTCCATCCTATTCGGATGATGAATAGCACAACCTTTGTACAGTATTCTTTCTCTTCAGAGCTGATATTTTCAGATCAGAGAGAGCATTTTGTGTCGATGCAGTTAATCTCTTTGCCTTGTTTGGCTTCCTCTGCATTTACAGTGCTGCACAGCCCTGGGCCTCAAGTCAGGCTACGCAGAGGAGACTGTGGCCATGCTGCTTGAAGCTAGCTGCACGTTTACAAGGTTTACAGCCTGGCCAAAGACTCTTCAGATCCTGCAGATTTGTATTTGGCCTCAGCCACAAACCCTGTCACAGAGCGGGATGCTTTGGTGTCAGAATGTGGAGCTGTTGGAAACCAAATTCCTCACCGTGAGTGGCTTGGAAACGAATTTGCTTTGGCAGCTGGGGGCAAGAATGTCACTGTGGTAAGGCGCTGCAACATGCCAGCCTTGGGGACTCTAAACACCTTCTCCCTTAAAGCTTGCATGGAGGAAATGAACTTCTGCCTCGGCCGCTCTGTGACTCTTGACCTCCGCGGTTCTCCCGCTCTGCTAAGAGTTTGGCCGGACAAGATGCAGCAGGTTTGTAATACTTGATTTTGCTGCCACATGCTGAGGATCCTGCGGCTCACCTGTGAGTATCTGCTGAGCAGAGTAGCACAGAGCTTTCCTTAGGTCTTTCCAAGTCCCGACGCTTGCCAACGGTGAACGGCTTAGGGTGTGAGGTAATGAAAACCGAAGGGAGTTTTCAGGGCGGGGAGTAGCCTCCGCCCTGCTGAGACCCATTGGTGTGGTGTAGCTAAGATCTCTGTCAGGGAATTCTTTCCCTCGGAGAAATCACTTTACAGTCAGTGGGTAGCAAGCAAGAAAAGCTGTCTGGATCTGGCTGATGTGGTGGCCAAAGCAGCTGAGGTCTTCGGCTGAGCCTGCTGCTTTGTGGCCAGGGCTATCACTGTGAAGATCATTGTGTGAGCAGCCTCTGTCACAGGTGTAGCTTTTATTTGTGGAGTCAAGCCTTTCATTCTTCATGTTAAATGATGGAAGTGGAGAAAAAAGCCCAGCAGTGACAGGGGATTTTAGCTGGGTTAAAGGTCACAGAATCATAGAACCAACCAGGTTGGAAAAGACCTCAGAGATCATTAAGTCCAACCTATTACCTAATACCCAGCACCTCATGAGTACTAAACCATGGCTCCAAATGCCACATCCAATCCTTTTTTGAATACCTCCAGGGCTGGTGACTCCACCATCTCCCTGGGCTGCACATTCCAATGGCAAATAACTCTTCCTGGGAAGAACTTTCTCCTCACCTCGAGCCTAAACTTCCCCTGTGTGGCCGGTTTAGGGTTTAAGAAATGGACACTTTCTGAACACTCTGGCTGAATGTATTGAAAACAAAGATATGCTAAACTAATTTCATTGGTGGATAGGTATAATGCAACTTTGAGTTTTGGGTTCAGTCTGTTTTGAGTTAGTCTGTTCTTTTCTGTCCTGTGGGCTGGCCTGTTTCTCTCTGAAGCAACAGCTTGCTGAGCAGGAGCGACCTTGCTAACCAGATAAGAAAACTAACTCTTGCATTCACTTTGAGCTAACAGAATTTATTTTCTCCTTAATTACCTTTCTCTCTCTCTCTCTAACCCTTTTTGGGAAAAAAATGGGAGGTAGGGAGGGAGAAGGGGGATAGCGGCCTGGGTGGGGGGCACACCCTCCTCCGGCTGTGGATTTCATGTATTACATACATTGCTGTATATTTCTGTATATATTGTGAATATTGTATATTTTTGTACATATGCATTGCATTCCATTTCTGCTTGTAAATATAGCTTTCATCTGCTTCTCTGGCTGAGTTAGCTGTGGAATCTTTTGTGTGTGTGTGTGTCTAACTTTCTCACCCTACCACACCCTGGTGCAGCTTGAGAGTGTCCTCCTGTTCTGTGGCTGGTTGCCTGGGAAAAGAAACCAACCCCCACCTGTCTACAACCTCCTTTGAGGTAGCTGTAGAGAGCAATAAAGTCTCCCCTGAACCTCCTCCAGGCTAAACAACCCCAGCTTCCTCAGCCTCTCTTCATAGGGCTTGTGCCCCAGATCTCTCCCCAGCCTCATTGCCCTTCTCTAGACACGTTCAAGCATCTTAATATCCTTCTTAAATTGAGGGGCCCAGAGCTGGCCACACACTTTCCCTGGCAAAAGTTCTTTCTCTTTCTCACTCACTCAAGGATTCAGCAAATCAGTTGATGAGGTGAAATAGATCAGAAGCACATATTAGAGCAACTTGTGTAAGTATCTTGAGTAGTGATGAGAGGTTGGTGCTTGTTAGTGCAGAGAAAGAAGTGCTGAGTGTGTTGTGTTGCATCCTCTGTCCAGCTGTACTCTAAAATCTCTCTGGGACACTTGGAGACTCATGTTCCTAGAGGGAAAACTCAGCTGTCTTTCTGTTCTTTAAAAATCTAGAAAGTAGCTTTTGGGGTAGACTGTAGGGCACTGGAGCACCACAATAGGCTGCAAGAGATTTAAAAGGTGCATGTGTCTGAGAGGCAGAGACAGAGGCATGGGACCTTCCTGCAACGTGCAATGTATGCCTCAAGGAGACCATCGCTGCCGAGGGGTCCAACCAAACCAGGGTGTGAGAGATGTGGCGCCGACCTCTGGCACGTTCCCCACCATGAGACAGCTGCCAGTCGGTGGCACAGGGGCTGGGGTAGCTGCAGCTGTTTGTGGGGGACCCTTCCCTGCCTGTGCAGTTTTCTGTATTTTCTGCCTTTTTTGGGTGAATCAAAAGGAGGCTTTCTGGGTGGTCTGATTCTGCCACATGGTGCAGGGGGATGATGCAGCATAGGAGCAGGTGAGCGAGGGATGGGGGCACATCCTCAAAATGCTGAAATTCTTGGAGGGGGTCACAAAATATTTACACATGCAAGTAGTGGTGTGAAGCAATACGGAGGAAAAAAAACTTTCAGCTAGAGCCTGAAGAACTGTATTAATTTTTGTGTAAAAAATATTTTTAAATGACCCCCCTCTATCTCCTCTATTTTATAAAGGCTTTTAGAATTAAAAAAATAAAGGTCACCTAGGGACTTGAAATACTGACAGAGCCTGTGTCTATACAAATTAAAAATAGTGGCTTTTACATCTTTGTGTGTTGTATTTTTTCATTTAAATGGGAAAAAAAATCTGAACAGGGTGAAGCTGAGCTGCTCCCCATGCCAGGGACGTGTTCAGTGCTGCCCTCGCGTGTGTAATGTTCGGCACTGCAGCTGTGCACCAGTCTGTGCTGCCCCGTGGGCCCTCAGTGCCGCCACCGCCTGTGTAATGGTCGGCACTGCAGTTGTGCGATGTCGTGTGCCGCCCCATCGGTGCTCAGTGCTGCAGCCTAACTACGCTGAAGGCTTGAAATGCCTGAAAATTCTTAGTGGAGAGAGGGGAAGAGGGGGAGAGCAGGAGATTGACTCGAGCATTGCCATAAAGAGAGTGCCTGCGTTCTAACCTTTTGGCGCATGCGCTAGCGTCGCGAGCGTTGCTATGGATTCAGCGCCTGCCCCGCAGCGCGGGTCTGTTCGCGCGCATGCGCCAGCGTCGCGAGCGTTGCTATGGATTCAGCGCCTGCCCCGCAGCGCGGGTCTGTTCGCGCGCATGCGCCAGCGTCGCGAGCGTTGCTATGGATTCAGCGCCTGCCCCGCAGCGCATGTCTCTTCGCGCGCAGGCGCTTGTGACTTTAAAACGGCGCCCAGTGCGCCGTCGTGGCTACTGGGGTTCATAGTTCCTCTGCCGTCTCTCCCGTAAGTGTGTGCGCTTCTGCTCCACTTTTGGGTTTTTTGTAGCACCTTCTGGGCTTTCGTTTGGTTCTGGTTGTGGGGGTTGATGGGTGCCTAGAGCTGGAGACAAATTTATGGTGCCGGGACCGTTGGCATGCGGCGGGGGCTCCGGGGGGGCGAGCCGCGGCGGCGGCGGGGGCTCCGGGGGGCGAGCCGCGGCGGCGGCGGCGGCGGGGGCTCCGGGGGGCGAGCCGCGGCGGCGGCGGCGGCGGGGGCTCCGGGGGGGCGAGCCGCGGCGGCGGCGGCGGCGGGGGCTCCGGGGGGGCGAGCCGCGGCGGCGGCGGCGGCGGGGGCTCCGGGGGGCGAGCCGGCGGCGGCGGCGGGGGCTCGGCGGCGAGCCGGCGGCGGCGGGGGCTCTTCTGCTCCCAGTAAGTGCTCTGTTAGTGTGGCAGCCGTGTTCTTTATGTTCCTCACAGTTACTCCTCATTCCCTCCTTAGTGCTCCTAATGCCTTCCTAAGTCTTCCAGTGTTCCCAGTAACCTTTAGTTCTTCTCTACAGTGTGGCCCCTGTGTCCTCCCACTATCCCAAATTCTCGGTGCTCCTATTACCATCAGATGCTGACTGTGTGGTTTTGAACGGCACCAGGTCACAGCTTTGTAAGTTAAGTGGATACTGAAGAAAACAAAATGCTTATGTAGTAGTTCTCTTGGATGCATGCAAACCTACTCACAGCTTTACAATGTGAGTAATTGAGATCTATTAATTGCTTTTCAGACTGTTTAGATTGACTCTTTGTTTTGTTCTTCATTAACCAAGCAAGGAAGATGTTCAGCAGCAGCAGGACCACCACAAGGCCCATGGCTGCTGCAGCAGCAAATCCATGAGTGTGGATGCCAGCATGCAGCCTCACCCTGCAGCCTAGCAGGGGATCTCCTCCTTGGCTTGTGTGGGCTCTAGGTAGGGTTTTATTTCTGTTGGTCAGAAGGGAAAGGCTGAAAAGGAAATTGTTCAGTGCAAGCTTTTTCCCAGGAGATGAAGTTTTTGTCAAGGTAGTCTCTAATGGAGCAGTTAGATAAGCAGGAAGCCTCTGATAGGAATAATGGGGGTGGCAAAGAGACTTTGCATTTTTCCTTTCTGGAACACTTTTGTTTGTCACCTGACCCTGGGAGATTCTGACAGGGGCTCTGTTCCTCTAGCACAGGCTGATGGTGAGGCTGTGGGGATGCTACAACCGCAGCAGAGAAGCTGTATTCCTGTCAGTTCTCTCTCCACCTGGATTGGGATGAAGGTGCAGGCCCTTGTTCTGCAGTTGGGCACTGCTGAGAGCTGTAGCTGGTGCCCAGATTCAAGAAGCCTTTGTCTCTAAGGCCGGTGCTCCCCTACAGAGGAACTAACACTTCTCTGCAGGCGTTCCCCAGGGTTCCTCGGCTGCTCAGAACACCCAGCCCCAGTGCCAGGCTGATGTCACCTCCAGGCTGCCACCCTGTTGGTGTCTACCTAAGAGTGCCAGGATTCTTCCTGGGACTACTAGACAGAAGGAAGGTTTGTCTCTCTGTTTGCGGTGCCCTGAGGAGGAGTTGTACCGACACAGGCTTAGAAAGCTGGAACGATTGAAACAATTTGAGAACAACAGACAGAAGAGATTGTTGATTGCCAGCAAGAACTGCACTGACTGCAAGGTGATCTTGGGGTAGTAAATACCGGGGAACATGTAACATGCTTGGAGATACAGACCTGTGCAACAGCCCTCACAGAGAAGGGAAACACATCCAAAACTCAGCCATGTGCTGAAGGTGCAAATCCTACCAGGAAGGGTGTCCCTGGGTCGGGGTGATAAAAAGGAGGGCAAGCCCCTCAGCTGTCTCAGTCTTTCTTTTCATGATGCCACATGGGGATGGGTGATGATGCAGCAGAGGAGCTGGTGAGTGAAGGGTGGGGCCAAAAAAACTGCTTGCAGCCCTGAATGCTTGAATTGCCTGAATGTTCTCGGAGGGGATGAAAACCCATTGGAAAATGTAAGTATTAGTGTGAAGTATTCCAGCAGAGAAAGGTGTGCAGTTTATTGAGATTGCAGAACACTAGTAATGTGTATGCAAAAAGGCTTTGAAATTACCCCTGTTTATACATAAATAAATAAGAAAACCCACACACAAAGGAAACCCCACTGGTTTTATTTTTAGTGTTTTAATTTGAATGGAAGGTCCTCTGAACAGAGGCCAGCTGAGCAGTGGGGGGATTGCAGCTCCTGCCTCTGTCAGGAGGGGGTTAGGGTTAGCTCCCTTCAGCTGCTCAGCTCCCTACCAGGTTAGTTGCAGTCTCTGTTGCTTCTGGGGTTCTTATGTAGCAGCTCTGAATGTTCTTGGAGGGGACTAAAACCCCTAAGAAGCCAGCTGACCTTACCAATCCAACACAATAGCTTCCTTATTCAACTAGATGTAGAAAAATGGTATTAATTTGTATGAAAGGAGGCTTTCAAATGAGCTACATTCTGAAATACATAAATCTAGTGTGTATCTATAATATGCAATGAATGGTTTTTCCTTTGTGTGCATTGTAGGGTTTAAATGTACTGATTTAATTGTTGTTTGGTTGCTCTTTATTTGAATGGAAGAACCTCTGAACAGAGGGTGGCTGAGCTTAATAACGGAAAAAATATCATTTTTGTACAAAATAGGAAATCACACAGGAAAAGATTAACCTTTTGTATAAAACAAAAATTTTAAACTGTCAGCGTCAAAGGAGTGAAATAACAGCAACGGCTAAGCGGCTAATCAGAAGAGTAACAACACTTGCGGAAACCCACAGGAAAATATGCAACGGATTTCTGGCTCCAAAACAGTCCCACTTCCTCTATTGTGGAAATGAGTTTGTGAAATTGTTAGGCACGCAAGACTTTAAGAGAGATCCCACCTGTGTCCAGCACTGTAATGACGCATGTAAAACTCCATAACTTATTTGAGTTGTGGAGTTTGTCTCTTTCTGCAGATCATTTTCTGGCCACTATTTTGGCTGTGGGACCTGCTGAGGAACAGGATCTCTCTAGGTGCCCCCTCCAAGGATTCTCGGGCAGAGCTCCTCTAACTCTCTCGGGTCGGTGCAGGAACAGACAAGGTGTTACAAGCATTATTTGTTTTATTATTCTTTTATTACAGGTACTGTTTAACTTATAGTGTTACAGGCGTTATTTGTATTAAGTGTAAAGGGTTAGGGGGATCCTCTAAGAACTTAGTGTTGTAGGCATTGTCAGCGGGGACCCGGGGGAAGTTCCCCAAAGAACTTAAAATGTTGGAAATCTTCTTTGTTTAGATTGTGTGGCTGACCGTGCACGACCAAGACGCAGGAAAAATCCACAAAGCGAGTGGGAGTCCCGATCTGTGGTTTGACATCTCTGTAATGCACACAACCAGAAAAGGATGGAGCAAATGTTGTGAATGGGAGGGTGGCCAGTAATTTCATGTTTAGGCTCAGTCAAAGCGAGAGGATTTCTTTCCCCTAAAAGGACAGCAGCTCCATCTGGCTGGGCTAATTCAGACCGGGCTCGGTGCCACCCGGCTCTGCCGAGGTTGGCTCTTTGCACCGCTTTTTCCATCTTCTGTGGGGTCCCTCTGGCAGCTCAGCTCCCCACCAGGTTAGTGCCAGCCTCTGCTCTCTGGGGTTCTTCTACAGCAGCTCTGAATCTTTGAAATGCCTGAATGTTTTTGGAGGGGAATAAAAAGAGGCCAGCTAACCCTGACCCTCCCCCTCAGACCGTATGAGTCCTAGTCCAACTCCATAGCTCATGTGTTTCACTAGAAGATTGGCATTAATTAGTATGAAAAGAGGCATTCAAATGAGGTACATGTGGTTCTGAAGTTTTACAATGTGTATCTATAATACACAAAGTAGACTTTCTTATGGGTGGGGTTGGGTGGTACTGCAGCTCCGGCCTTTGTGCGGGTGGGGTTGGGTGGTACTGTAGCTCCGGCCTTTTGTGCGGGTGGGGGGATTGGGGAGGTGGTACTGTAGCTCCGGCCTTTTTTGGGGGGGGGGGGGGGGGCGACGACGTGGTACTGCAGCTCTGTCCTCTTGTGTGGGGGGAGGGGGTGGTACTGCAGCTCCGGCCTTCTGTGCGGGTTGGGGAGGGGGTGGTACTGCAGCTCTGGCCTTCTGTGTGGGTGTGTGTGGGGGTGGTGGTACTGCAGCTCTGGCCCTTTGTGCGGGGGGGGGTGGTGGGGGTGGTGGTGGTTCTGCAGCTCTGGCCTTTGGGCGGGGAGGTGGTGGTGGTGGTGGTGGCTGTGATGGTGGTATTGCAGCTCTGGCCTTTGTGGACCCTTAAGAGAAGTGGTAACACTGACCAGTCAGGGGCTTCTCTTGCCCCTGTGCATGGGAAACAGTTTAGCTGGGCTCTCTTCAGAGGATTTTACACTTGTATTAAAAGCAAAGAAACAAAAAGCCCCAGATGAAACTGTGACAGTTGAGGCTGTGCCTTTAGGCTAGGAGCTACAGTTGATGTAAAAAGGAAAACAAGAGAGCAATAATTCTAAATGAATTTCATTGGTAGGTGAGTGGAATGTAGTTTTACCATCTTAAACTCAACCTCTCTCTTTGTGGTGGAATGCATGCATGCTGCCCTTAGACACTGCTTATCAGCACATGGCATAAGCAAAACTAATTTCTTAACAACACTTTGAGCTAACTGAAATTTCCCTAACATTTCTCCTCTTCTTCTAATGAACTAGAGAGAAAAGGGAGGGAGATGTTGGGGGGAGGCAAGGTGGAATCCTCCTGCCCAAGGAGGACTTCTGTGGTTTTTTCCCCCTTTGTAAATGCTTGTATAATATTGTAAGTACTGTATGTTCTGTACATACTCATTGCATTCCATTTTTGCTTGTAAAACACAGCTTCATTTGCTTCTCCGACTGGGCTCAGCCGGGTTTTTTGCTGTTAAACCATCACACTGCAACAGAAACAAAAAAACCTGAAGAAGGACAACTGGTTTTAAGTGAGTGATAGAGATTGTATATTTATGCTTTCAAACCCTGTTTTGCTGTACCTAGTATTTGCTTTTATATTCTGGAAGCCTTTGCATGTAATAAAAGAGATGCAGTAGGGGTGATTTCAAAGCCTTTTGACTTGGGAATTAGTACTATTCTTCAATATCTAAGTTAACAGGAAAGATTTGTAGTTGGATTTTCAGTCTTAGAGTGAGTTGGCTTACCTCTGTCAGCAAATCGAGAGAATTTGCTTCCTCTGAAAGGAGGCTCAGCTTTCTTCAGCAGTGGGGCTCGGCTCCCTTCGGCGGCAGATGTTTGCAACGCCTTAAGAGGCCAACTCATGCCGACCCTCCTCTGACCCTCCCAATCCAACTCCATAGCTGTCCTGTTTAATTAGATGTGGAGGAATGGTATTAGTTTTTATGATAACAGGCTTTAAAATGAACTGCATGAGGTTCAGAAATACATAAATGTAGAGGGTGTATCTACAATACACAATGAGTGGGTTTGCCTTTGTGAGTGTTCTAGGGTTTTTTTTAAATTCATTGATTTTTGCTGCCTGGTTGTTTTTCATTTGAATGGAAAATCTTCTGAACAGAGGCCGACTGAGCTTGATATAGGGAAAAATAACCTTTTTGTATAAAGTAAGAATTAGCATGGGTAAAGATTAGCCTTTTGTATAAAATAAGAGTTTTAAACTGTCAGTGTCAAAGGAGGAAAAATAACCACAATGGATAGCGAAGTTGCTGATAAAAGATGAAAAGCATACATAGTAACCCACAGAAAATAGGAAAACGCAAAATAGATTTCTGGGACCGAAATGGTCCCGCTTCCTCTTTTACGAAAATATGTTGAGTTTCCAAAACTGTTTGGCACGCAGGCCTTTAGGAGAGGTCCTATCTGTGTTCAACACTGTAATCTAGCCTGCAAAACTCCATAAATTCAGGTGTGGAGTTCATCTTTTTTCCACAGATGACTTTCTGGTGACCCTGGCAGGACCACGCCTCTGTTTGGCTGCGGGACCTGCCGAGGAACAGGATCTCTCAGGGCGCCCTCTCTGAGACTTTTAGGGCAGAGCTCCTTTAACTCACTCAGATCACCCCAGGAATAGAGAAGAGCCACCAGGCAGGAAAAGGTACAGTTTAAAGGGAAAGAGGTAGCCTGTAAGCCATAAGGGGATGCCCTATGAGCGAGATAGGAAAATTGCCACCCAAGGTAAAAGAGGTTGTGGGTTGGAACCAGGGGGTTCCACAGGGATTATAAGCATTGTTTTATTGTCCTTTTTATTACAGGCATTGTTTATATTTTGTGTATGGGCCCTCCTGCTCCTCTTCCACATGGTCTAGGCCCTGATCCTTCTCTCCATTTGCTCCATGCTTCTCCAGAAAGGCTGGTTTTGTATTACTCTCTTGTTTTTTTGTCCCACTCCCATCCATCATTGTTCCCTGCTCCTTGGAACATTTCTTCTGTTATATATTGCTTAAAGACAACTCTCTACCTCTCCTACTGTTCCAAAACTTGCGACTCAAAGTGTTGTTTTGTAATTGCTCCTTCCTTTTCTCCACTCTCTGTTGGGAGGAAGGAGAGGGGAGGAAGTGGGGGAAGAGATTCTCAGTTTCTGCCCCGTCTGGAGCTCTTAACTTCCAGTTAAGGCTCAAACCAATTTTTTTTGCCCAGCGTGGGGCTTGAAATGATCTTGCATTGGGAAAGCAATACTTTTTCTGAAAAAGGGACTGGAAGTAGAGATGGCAATTTTGAAGAATCTGGTGGTCCAAGCCTTTGCGTGGGTGTTTGGCTGGATCTTTTGGACCTACATCTACAAATTAATAACTTACCATGTGGTGTGGTTAATGATAGAGAAACTGATCAAATGGATGAAAACTTTACCAATGAAGCTGGGCATGTATCTCCTGAATTCATTGAATTTCACTGTCAGTGGTAACTTTTCTAACACAGGAAAATTTCCTGAAGCAGGCTATGAAACCAATGGTGTAGATTAAGTTCTGCCTGTGATGGAAAATTGCTGTACATTGCAATATGCTCCATATGCTTGAATGTAATCTTTATAGGGCGTTTGCTGTGACTGTGTTGGGTGGGGGACGAGCTAACCCATTAAGAGCTGTTTGGAGGTGATAACTTATACTCCTTTGCACTCTTTAACGACTGGGGACGTGTCTGCTGTGGGCATTGTAAACACAAAGAGGGAGGGGTGGGCTTGTAATGAGTGTGCCACATCTCAGCCTGAGCCCCAGGCACAAGGGTTTGCACCCCCCCCCCCCCAGCAGTTCCACAGTTAACTCCTGATGCTCCTGCCAATGCAGTCTCTCTGCACGGTCACCACACGCAAGAAAAGAAGTCAAAAATCATCACCAAGCACAGATGGTGAGGAAGGAACCTCAGCAGGCCCCAGCACCTCACAGAACCCAGCGGTGGATGAAGATGAGTCAGACCAGGAAATAACTGTTACATCGCTACCCTGAACTAAGGCAAACTCGTCTGGGTTACGCAGGAAGAAGAGGTGAGCCAATACTATGAGCTGGGGCCTGAGATGCTGGGGATGGGGGTGGACACAGTGGACCTGGAGGAAGAGGGAGGCTGAGCAGGCTCCACAGGCTCGTGATGCTGGTCTGGACAAAGAGTTAGCCAACTCAATGGAACACACACTCTCTGGGCCCAGATCCTCTTAAATACCATCAAGAGCTGGGTACACTCAAGAGATGACCTGCCCTGGGCCCCAGTTAGATGGACAACTATGGAACAGGTATTTGCTACCTGAGACAGATGGCCGTGCTGGAAATAATTATGGGGATGGCTGGCTCCCCTCGGACCCAGATGAGGTGCCCATGAGACGGCCCTTCATAAAGAAACTCACCCAGGGTGCCCCTCAGAAATATGCTCACACGCTAGGAGGGATACTCCTGACTGGACAGGATGGAAGTCCTAAAACTGTCTGTGAGTTTGCCAGTGAGGATTTAGGGAATGAGGACACGTAAATCAGAAAGTCCCTCATCTCAGCCACATAGAACTATAGCTAAAGACATTGTCCAAGATCAGATCTCCATGTCTGAACTGAAAAGGGGGAGTTTAGTGCCTCCTTTTCCTTTCCCCCTTATGGATCCAGGTTTCAGCGATCAGGAACAGGTGACTTTCCCTAGGAGATCACCCCAAGCCAATCAGGGATGTCAAGGGGGTCTCTGTGGAGGTTCCTCTGTGACCACAGAGAGGACATGGACACCTGGCATCGCCAACCCACCTCTGCGCTCTGGAACAGAGTGCGGGAACTGCAAGGTGGGCACCATGGGGATAACTCATCCAGGAGAAGGGCTGCCCCAGTTTCCCGGAGTGGTCCCTCTCGTTCAAGAGACCCTTCCCCTAGTAACACAGGACCCTGTGACAAGTCTGGACTTCGAGCCAGCATTAGGAGGTGCCCCACCTCCATCCAGGTGGAGGCCAGGGACAACAGAGTATACTGGGATGTGTATGTGAAATGGCCTGGCACTTCGAAGCCCAGAAGTACCGAGCTCTGGTGGACACAGGGGCCCAATGCACCCTGATACCATCGAGGTACAAAAGGTCTGAACTCATAAGCATTCAGGGAGTCACAAGACCTGACTGTACTGCAAGCTGAGATAAGCCTGACCGGGAATGAATGGGGAAAGCACGACATAGTGACTGGTCCAGATGCACCTTGCATTCTTGGCATTGACTTTCTGCGGGAGGGATGCTTCAAGGACGCTAAGGGGCACAAGTGGGCATTTGGGGTGGCAGCTGTGGAGACAGCAGGCAAAGAACAGCTGTCCACCAAGCCTGAGCTGTCAGATGATCCCTCTGTAGTAGGCAGCCATAAGGTGCAGGATTTGAAGTTACCTATTGCCTCTCGCATAGTACATCGCAGGCAATACAGGACCAACAGAGACTCCCTGAACCCCATACACCAACTGATTTGACAACTGGAAAGCCAGAAGGTGATCAGCAAGGCTCACTCCCCCTTCAACAGCCTGATATGGCCAGTGTGGAAGGCAAATGGGGAATGGAGACTGACCGTGGACTACCGTGGCCTGAATGAGGTGACTCCTCTGATCAGGGCTGCTGTGCCGGACATGCTGGAGCTCCAGTACGAGCTAGAATCGAAGGCAGCCAAGTGGTATGCCACAATTGATATTGCTAATGCCTTTTTCTCCATTCCCATTGCAGAAGAATGCAGGCCACAGTTTGCTTTCACCTGGAGGGGAGTACAGTATCAATGGAATCGGTTGCCTCAGGGCTGGGTCCATAGCTCAACCATCTGCCATGAGGTGATCCAGACTGCCCTTAGAGAAAAGTGGAGCCCCTGAGCATCTGCAGTTCATCGATGACATCATCGTATGGGGTGAGACAGCAGAGGAAGTCTACCAGAAGGATGAGAAGATAATCGATATCCTGCTGGAGGCTGGCTTCCCCATCAAGAGAAGTAAGGTAAAAGGGCCTGCCAGGGAGATCCAGTTCCTGGGCGTTCAATGGCAGGATGGCTGTCGCCACATCCCTCAGGAGGTGGTGAACAGGGTAGCCACTATGGTGCAGCCCACAAACAAGAAGGAGACACAGTCCTTTTTGGGGCTTGTGGGCTTCTGGAAAATGCACATTCCCGGGTACAGTCAGATTGTGAAGCCTCTCTTCCATGTAACAAGGAAGAAAAATGATTTTGTGTGGGGACCTGAGCAGCAGGTGGCATTTGACCAGATCAAACGAGAGGTGGTCCATGCTATGGCTCTGGGACCTGTTCAAACTGGACCAGAGATCAAGAATGTGCTGTACACTGCGGCCGGTGAGAATGGTCCTATGTGGAGCTTGTGGCAGAAGGCCCCTGGTGAAACCAGGGGCAGGCTCTTAGGTTTCTGGAGTAAGGGGTACAAAGGCTCCGAGGCCAACTACTCCATGACAGAAAAGGAAATCCTAGCTGCCTATGAGGGCATCTGGGCTGCCTCTGAGGTAATTGGGACTGAGTCACCTCTATTTCTGGCTCCAAGGCTTCCGGTCCTGACCTAGATGTTCAAAGGAAGAGGCTCAACCCCACATCATGCCACAGATGCCACCTGGAGTAAGTGGATGGCCCTGATAACTCAGCGAGCTTGAATGGGGAGTTTCGAACGCCCTGGCATAGTGGAAGTGATCACCAACTGGCCAGAGGGTGCCGACTTTGGAATGCCACCAGAGCAGACAGTGATCCGTGCTGAGGAGGCTCCCCCATACAACAATCTCCCTGACAATGAGAAGGGCTATGCTCTATTTACAGATGGGTCCTGACGGCTTGTGGGAAGCAAGCGGAGATGGAGGGCAGCTGTCTGGAGCCCAACAAGGCAAGTGGCGGAAGCAAGGGATGGAGAAGGCGAGTCCAGTCAGTACGCAGAGGTAAAAGCTGTCCAGCTGGCCCTGGCTATAGGGGAACGGGAGAACTGGCCAGTGCTATACCTCTACACTGACTCCTGGATGGTAGCCAATGCCTTGTGGGGGTGGTTGAAAGAGTGGAGGAGGAACGGGTGGCAGAGAAAAGGGAAGCCTGTTTGGGATGCCAAGCTGCGGCAAGACATCACTGCCCGCCTGGACAGGCTGCCAACAAAGGTACGGCACATCGATGCACACGTCCCCAAGAGCAGAGCCAATGAAGAACACCAGCACAACCACCAAGCAGATCTGGCTGCTAAAATCTCCCAAATAGACTTGGATTGGGAACACAAGGGTGAGCTGTTCTTAGCTCACTGGGCCCATGACACTTCTGGCCACCAAGGGAGAGATGCCACATACCGGTGGGCTCGGGACAGTGTGGTGGAGTAGGAAGGTTTCCCCCCCCCCCCCCCCCAAAGAATTCCACAGCTAACTCAGCCGGAGAAGCAGATGAAAGCTGTATTTTACAAGCAGATATGGAATGCAATGAATATGTACAAAAATATACAATATTTACAATATATACAGAAGTATACAGCAATGTATGTAATACAGGAAACCTTTCCCCAACCCCCCTGCGGCCAGGGGGGTTCGGCCTTTCCTCCCTACCTCCCCTTTTTTCCAAAAGGGTTAGAGAGAGAGAAAGGAAGGTAATTAAAAGGGGAAAACTTTGTTAAAGCTCAAAGCGAATGCAAAAGTTAGTTTTCTTATCTGGTTAGCAAGAATTGTAGAGAGAAACGAGCCAGCTCACAGCACAGGGGGAAGAAGAAGACGACTGACTGACTCCCCCGACTGAAAGACTAAACAAAAATCTACAGCCGGGTTCCACCAATGAAATTGGATTAGCATATCTCTTGTTTTCATTCTAATATCAAAATATTCGCCCAGAGTGTTCAGAAAGTGTCTCTTTCTTAAAGGCACAGCCTAAACCGGTCACAGACAGATCCGTGGACATCTCTATGGATGCCATCTCACAGGTCATCCGTGAGTGTGACATCTGTGATGCCATCAAGCAGGCCAAGTGCATGAAGCCTCTGTGGTATGGGGGAGATGGTCGAAATATAGGTACAGAGAGGCCTGGCAGATCGACTACATCACCCTTCCTCGGTCTCACAGCGGCAAGCAGTACGTACTGACCATGGTGGAGGCAAGTACAGGGTGGCTGGAGACCTACCCAGTACCTCATGCCACTGCTCGCAACACCATCCTGGGCCTGGAGAGACATATCCTGTGGAGACACAGCACCCCCGGGAGGATTGAGTCAGACAATGGAACCCACTTCAAGAACCACCTCATAAGAGACTGGGCAAAGGAACATGGGATTGAGTGGATTTACCACATCCCATACCATGCACCAGCTGCCGGGAAGGTTGAACGCTACAATGGCTTGCTAAAGACCACCCTAAAAGCCATGGGGGTGGAACCTTCAGGAACTGGGAAAAACACTTAGCTCAAGCCACTTGGTTAGTGAACAGCAGAGGATCTGTGAACCGAGCTGGTCCTGCCCAGTCCCACCTGCTGCAGACAGTGGATGGAGATGGGGTTCCTGTGATTGCTGAGAAGAACCTGCTGGGAAAGGCAGTGTGGGTTTTTCCTGCTGCTGGTGGGGGCAAACCAACCTGAGGGGTGGTCTCAGCTGAGGGTCCTGGTCACACATACTGGGTCATGTTAGAAACCGGGGACATCCAGTGTATCCCACAGCGGAACGTGACTCTGGCTGAGAGGGGATGAACTCGGGGACGACAATTATCAATGTATTATAGTCATTGTGTAAATAGTTAGAAGTTGTTCTAAGTTTCTCCCTCCTAGCCTAATACCAGCCTAGCATCCAGGACACAATGTACACACTGCACACCAACCCAGAGAGCTCCTGCATCATCTCACCTGCACCCAATGTCCCCACAGCAACAGACTGCACCCGATGTCCCTACAGCAATGGACTGTTCCTGATCTCTCCATTTCCCTTTCAAAGACAAACTGATTCCTGATTTTTTTTTTTTTTTTTTTCAGATCCCTGCCCAGTTTAGACAGCACCTATATTGACCATCACCAGAGAGAGAGAGACTTGCCCTGGGAGAGAGCGAGCCGGGATAACAAGGGACTTGCATCAAGGATCCGAGCATCACGTGTCAAGATTGCATGAAGGGGCTGTGGCAGGAGAGAGGAAGTGGAACAGAGGGGTGCATTGTGGTGGGTTAACACCCTTTTCTGAAAACAAAAGAACAAAACAGGGTGGAGGACTTGCAGGTACTTTTCACTCCCTGCAGAGCACTTTTTCGCCTGGGAAGCTGAGTCTGTTCCACTCCCTCCTCCCTGCTCAGCTAGGGTATAAAAAAGCAGGACATCGTAGCTGTTGGCACGGCTTTTTGGCTCCTGCCTCTGCTGGATGAGAGCTACTGCAGCTGCCCTCCTGCTCCTCTTCCACGTGGTTGGCCCTGGGATCAACGGTATCCCTTAAGGTATTGTAGGTTTGTGTTTCTATTAAAAACTAATAAAAAAAGATGCCAGATGAAGCAGAAAAGCCCAAGGAAATGAAGAATGACAACCCTCGTGACACGTGCAAAGGAAGGTCCCCCATTTTTGAGTAATTGATACGCACTTCATAGTTGTTCTCAAACTGTGTGTCGCTGTGCTTGGAATTTGTTTTCACATTCTAGAAGCCTTCGTGTGTAATGGAAGAGATCCAGTGGGGGTGATTGCAAAGTATCTACAGAGCAATTGATACTATTTTTTACTATCTATGTAAACATTTTTTTTACTTGTTTTTTAGTTTTAGGGTGTTTGTGCATTTGGTGGGTGAGGGGGAAAAGGGGTTGTACTTGTACTGAAACTGAGAAGCAAAAAAATCCCAGATGATGCAAAAAGGGCAACCCTTGTGACACATGCAAAGGAAGGTCCCCTGTTTTTTGAGCATTGATACACATTGCATAGTTTTCAAACTGTGTGTTGCTGTGCTTGGAACTTGTTTTTACATTCTAGAAGCCTTCATGTGTCATGGAAGAGATCCAATGGAGGTGATAGCAAAAATTTTCACATAGCAATTGATAATATTCTTGCCTATCCATGTAAATGGCAGATAATTTTAGTTGGATTTTTAGTTTTAGGGTCACTTGGCATAGTGCTTTCAGTGAACGAACAGAATTCTACATCGGCTCACGTGGGACTCTCTGAAATGACATGAAGTGATGAACTGAAATGGTGGTGGGCTCTCTGCAATGCAATGAAGTGATGAGCTGGACTGGTGGGGGGGCTCTGAAATGCAATGAAGTGATGAGTGGGACTGGAACGGGGGTGGCTCCCTGGAATGCACTGAAGTGGTGAGCTGGACTGGTGGGGAGCCTCTCTGAGATGTGGTCAAGTGGTGAACTGGTGACCTGGCTTGGTGGGGGGGCCTCTCTGAAGTGGGGTCAAGTGATGAAGTAGTGAGCTGGACTGACCTGGTGGGGGGCTCTCTGGAATGAGAGGAAGTGTTGAGCAGGACTGAACTGGGGGCAGGGGTGCCTCTCTGAAATGCAATGAAGTGATGGGCTGGACTGGACTGGTGGGGGGGGCTCTCTGAAATGCAATGAAGTGATGAGCAGGACTGGACTGGTGGGGGGCTCTCTGAAATGCAATGATGAGTGACTGGACTGCTCTCTGGACTGATGACTGGACTGGGGGGGGGCTCTCTGAAATGCAATGAAGTGATGAGCGGGACTGGACTTGGGGGGCTCTCTCTGAAATGCAATGAAGTGATGGGCTGGACTGGACTGGTGGGGGGGCTCTCTGAAATGCAATGAAGTGGTGAGCGGGACTGGACTCGGGGGGGCTCTCTGAAATGCAATGAAGTGATGAGCGGGACTGGACTTGGGGGGGCCTCTCTGAAATGCAATGAAGTGATGGTCTAAACTGGACTGGTGGGGGGGCTCTCTGAAATGCAATGAAGTGATGAGCGGGACTGGACTTGGGGGGGGGCTCTCTGAAATGCAATGAAGTGATGGGCTAAACTGGACTGGTGTGGGACCTCTCTGAAATGCAATGAAGTGATGGGCTGGCCTGGACTGGTGGGGGGGCTCTCCAAAATGCAATGAAGTGATGGGCTGGCCTGACCTGGTGGGGGGTGCTCTGGAATGCGATGAAGTGATGAGCTGAACTGACCTGGTGGAGGGCTCCCTTGAATGCACTGAAGTGATGGGCTGGCCTGGACTGGTGGGGGCCCTCTTGACATGTGGGGAAGTGGTGAGCTGGCCTGGTTGGGGGCCTCTCTGAGATGTGGTCAAGTGATGAAGTTGTGAGCTGGACTGGCCTGGTGGGGGGCTCTCTGAAATGCAATGAAGTGATGAGCGGGACTGGACTGGGGGGGGGGGGGGGGGGGGGGGGGAGATGCAAGGAAATGATGAGCTGGGGGGGGGCTCCTGAGATGCACTGAAGTCGTGAGCTCTACTGGGGGGGGACACACCTCTCTGAACTGTATCCCTTAGGAACTTAATGAATTGTAGGATGGTCAGTGTGGAAGCAGGGGAAGTTCCTAAAAGAACCTGAAATGGTAGAAACCTTGTGGATGTATTGAGTGTGCAGGTGAGCATGGTCACAAATGAGACGCAGAAAATACCTACAAAGTGAGCAGGAGTACCGATCTGCGGTCCCATCTCTACGAGGAGCACGGCCAGAGACGGACGAAGCAAAAGTTGTGAATGGGAGTGTGGCTGATGGTTGTGTGTTTAGGACCGGTCATTGTTACTGTAATATTTGTTTTGAGATTTGTGTGTGAGGGGGGAAAAGGGTTTGCATTTGTACTAAACGAAGAAACAAAAAAAAAAAAAAATCCTGGATGTAGCAAAAAAGCCCCAAGAAATAATGATAGCTCCCTCGACACACACAGAGGAAGGCTGCCTTTTTAAATTGATAACTACAAAAAGGCTGTTTTTAAACCTTGCGTTGCTCTACTTGGAATTTGTTTATACATTCTGGAAGCCTTTGTATGTAACAGGAGATCCAGTGGGGGTGATTGCAAAGCCTATATAGCAATTAATAGCATTTGTTACTGCCTATGTAAACTGAGATTTTTAGTTGGGTTATTAGAGTGAGTTGGCTAAGTTCTTTCAGGAAAGGAAGAGAATTTCCTTCCCCTGAGATGTTGGCAGCTGGCCCCTGTCGTTAAAACCCCTAAGAGGCCAGCTCACGCTGACCCTCCCCCTGACCCTACCAATCCCACTCCATAGCTCTCCTGTTCAAGTAGATGTGGAAGAACAGTATTAACTGGTATGAAAGGAGACTTTGAGCTACATGGGGTTCTGAAATATATAAGGATACAGTGGTTTTTTGTAATAAGCAAAGAATGGATTTTCTTTCGTGTATTCTGTGTTGTGAGAAGGTGGTACTGAGTTGCATTATACAAAATGGAAACCGGATCTAAGTGTAAGGGATAAGGGAGATCCCCTAAGAACATAAGGTATTACAGGATTGTCTGTGTGGAACCAGGGGAAGTTCCTCGAAGAACTTAAAATGTTAGAAACATACTTTGTTTGGAACGTGCGGCTGAGCGTGGGCACAATAAAGATGTAGAAAAAAAAATCTTCAATCTGAGTTGGAGTCCCGATCTGTGGTTCTGCATCTCTGTGACAGCACGGCCGGAGACAGATGAAGTGAAAATTGTGAATGGGTGTGTGGCCAGTAACTGTATGCTTAGGACAAGTCAGAAAGCAAGAGAAATTCCTTTCCCTAAAAGGATGGTGGCTCTGTCAAGATGGGCTACCTCAGATGGGGCTCGGTGGGGCTCCGGTCCCCTTGGTGGTGCCCGGCGCTGCCAAGGTCGGTTCTTCACTCGGCTTTTTCCTGGTTTCCTCGGGCTCCCTTCCAGGTAAGCGTCAGCCTCCGCCGCTCTCTGGGGTTCTTCTGTATCGGCGTGTTTAAAATGCTTGTATGCTCTCAGAGGGGATTAAAACCCTTAAGAGGCCAGCTGACCCTGACACCACCCCCCCCCCCCCCCAACTTCATAGCCCTCCTGTTTAACTAGGTGTAGAAGTACGGTATTAATTTGTCTGAAAAGAGGCTTTGAAATGAGGTTCTGAAATATATAAATGTATGGTGTGTATCTCTAATACACAACAAATGGATTTTCCTGTGTGTGTGTTGTAGGGTTTTTAAATACTCATTGGTTTTGGTGTTGGGTTGTTTATTTGAATGGAAAACCTTCTGAACAGAGGCTGGCTGAGGCGCTTCCCATGTACGGGAATATTATGGTCTCAAACTTTCATGTTTTATGCAGTTTCAAGTATGATTTAACAAAGTTTATGGAGGATATAAAAATTCTGGAAGTTTTAGCTAGGAGAAATTTGAAAGAAGAACAACCAACCTCAGGCCAAAGATAGTATCAATAGGACTCAATGTCTTGGCAAAAACAAAGTATCAGAGGATAAGTATTGTTAGGATGAGTACTGATGGATTGTTACGTTATGGTCAATTTTATATTGGGCAGAACCGTGACTATTGAAGATGTCATCTTTGACCCAACAAAGAAGCCTTTTCACTTCTGCTGTTTACCTGCAAGAATTTTCTTCACTTACTTTTCTTCACTTGGAGATGGAGCTTCATCTTTATGGATCAAGGAGAATCTTGCTAACATAAAACAATCTATGGGTTTTGAGCATCTTAGACAAGTAAAGATGTGACATACCTTTAAAGCGTACTGTAAAAGACAACGGTGAGGATAGGGTTTGCTGTGTTTGTAGATCATTGTGTCTGGATCCCTGTACTCTTGTTTTCTGTCCTTTTTTTTTTTTTTCAGGGAGCTTAACTGCTTTGCCTGAGGACAAGTTGCAGACTTGTGTTTGGCCTCAGCCACAGAGCCCGACAGGGAGCGGGATGCTTTGGGGTCAGAATGTGGAGCTGTTGGAAACCAAATAGCTGAGAGCTGAAGCCGGACCTCACCATAATTCCTTGAGCTTCCTCTTCAGCCACTCCTCATGAGGCTTGTTATCCAGACCCTTCCCCAGCTCTGTTGCCCTTCTCTGGACACGCTCTCTCGCCTCCATGTCCTGGGGAACACCTCTTGTGCCCGGCCGGCCATTGGCTGTGTTTAACTCTGTTCCTCCCTGCTCTCAGCCCAGTCATCCATCCCATTCTGTTATCCAGGAATCTTTTTGAAAGCAATAGATCTGAAAAAAGAAGTGGTAGAGAAGGGAAGTTGAAGCTGCCAACATTGCAGTGCCCTCAGTTCTTGTGGTACCCTCTGTGAGATCCTAAGCTATTTGACTTGAGCTGGTCAGGCTGCTGTGCTAGAGCAGCAGTGTCTTCTGGAGAGTTTATAGGTGCCTGTTCTATGGTGTTTGTTGAAGTGAGTGGCCAGTCGTTCTACATGAACAATTGTCTTAGTAAGTAGGAGGCTCTGAAATGTCGTAGTTTGCATGCTCCATCATTACTTTCCCTTGAGGAGGAATCGGCTGTTTCATTGAATGCAGTGCTTTCACACGAAAAGAAGGGAACTCCTCTTAGTCCACAGAGGACATGGACAGGGGAAAATGACTTTAGCCCGTGAGATGGCTTCTGCTACAGTCCATCTTCTTCATCACCTCATTACACATTCAACTTTCATTTCCCATCTTGTTTTCAGATAAACTTGTTAGGGAAGGCTTTCAAGTCCTGCCTTACAGCGACCAGCAGGAAAGCTTTTCCTCCCGATGATGGGATTTGGAGCAAGGTCACCTGGTTACAGAGGGAGATTAGGTTAGTGTTCACACATCTTTTCTGTTAGGCATGAGGACCCAAACGTCCTGTATGGTGCCTGCGATGGCCCTCAAGATGATCTGCTCTCTAACCTCCTGTGGTACTCAGGTCAGAAGAACAGGCTGGTTGTTGCCAAGAGCCTCCTGTCCTCGTTAGCACGTGCCTGATTGTCGCTGTCTGAGCAGGTGACTCCATCTATTGGGGAAATGGCATTTCTCAGCATTCTGGTATCACAGGAGTGGAAAATGGAGTCAGAGTGGCTTAGAGAGGCTTAGATCAAAGGCCCAAGCCCAGCCCTATCTTCCGTTCTTTCAGTCGAGTGTTGGGCCTTATCGGATTCAATTAGACACCGAACCAGCAGGTGCAGACTAGCATACTCCTCAGGGTACTTCTTCAGCTTTGTGTGGCTTAGGGGACTTCCTAAAGCAGAGCTTGTATCTCAATGCTTTCCAGCCCTTTATGAGTTTCCATTTATTTTCCTAACTTGTTCCTGAACTCGCTTCCGCTGTCGGCATCCAAAGTAAACTGTAACAATGAATCCCAAGGTTCAGTCCTACGTTGAAAGGAAAACCAAAACTTAAACCCACTGCACTATAATTTCACCTAAGGCTCTGATAATGACTTTGCTCTGTGAAGGACTTCTGTGTTCTGATTGTCTGCCCTGATCATCCCTAGGGTTTTGCGTGTGGTTAATTTGTTTGGTTTTTGTTTGTCACTGAGCTGGCATTTTCTTAGGTGTGTCCAGAGGCTCTCCAAGTGCCTTTCATGGGTTCAAAATACCTAGTTTAGAGGTTTCACTGTTTATAGACAGTGACAATTTCCATTTGTCCTTCTCCCATCTGCATAGCCTTGTCTATGTTGCCTCTGCCTTTATACCACCCAGATAGTTGTGTGAGGAGCTTTTGGAACCTTTCAAAACTTGCTCAAAGTGATCCTTTTTCTCCTCCTGTTGTTTCCTGTCCTTCAGGTATGTGTTAATCCACCGTCTTTCAGGTAGCTATAAATCCAGAGGCAGAAGTTTGTTTTGGTAATCCACGACTGTTGACTTCATTTCCGCCACTTGTAGAATACCTTATTGATACCTGAATTTATTCTTTCTGACAACTTAATGCACTTAATTGGTGTTCCTGCTTTTGCATTTATCTATACATCTGTCTGTGACTTTAATTCTACTAATCTACCTGTAAAGGATCAGACATGCAGCTTCTTCATTTTCTACTTCTTCCCCATGTTTCCCCTCCTGAATTTGTCTAAGGGTCCTTTGGAGAAAAATGACATGAAATTTGCGAGCTTATTCTTCTCACAGCGGAGCTGACTTCAACAAGACCGTAAGAAAGATCTGTAATCAAATGACAAGGTCATATTTGAGTTTTTTGAAGAACCCCTGAGTTTATACCGTCTCGTCTTGGCGGTTTGTTGCTATCCCTTGATCTCTCTGGTCTAAAATCACTTCTGTTGACACTGTAATTGAAGAGAGTTCCTCCAGGTCATCTTTAGCTAAGGATAGAGCCACTGTGGGAATCTTCCTAAACTCTGCAGTGGTATCGATTTGAAGAACTGATTTAATTTTTCTGCCATGGTCTTCTCTCCTTTGAGTTGTCCTCTTCCCCCTCCATCATCTGTCAGCTCTGCAGACTCTGGCAGACATTCTGATTCTGATGGGCGGAGGCAAATGGCTTATTATTAGTTTCATGCCTTTGACGAGCTTGTCAGCTAAACCTTTTTCTAAGTCTCTGTGTGTGTGTAATTTTATATATATTTTTTTGTTTTTTCCCTTCATTCCTCTAGGGAAGAGGAATGTCAATGTAGTGCCATCAGGAGTTTGAAACGATTCTCCGACCATGTAAATTTCAGTAAGTTCTTAGGGTCTCATCAGAACTATGTAAAAATAACTGCTGCAAGAGGCAATCTTTATAGCATCTAAAAGTAGTTTTAGAGTGTGTCCCAAAATTACTTCTTGCCAATCTTCATGGGAATAATTGAGTTTTTCATTATTCCTGAGTTTTCCGTCCTATTCAGATGATGAATAACACAACCTTTGTACAGTATTCTTTCTCTTCAGAGCTAATATTTTCAGATCAGAGAGAGCATTTTGTGTCGATGCAGTTAGTCTCTTTGCCTTGTTTGGCTTCCTCTGCATTTACAGTGCTGCACAGCCCTGGGCCTCAAGTCAGGCTACGCGGAGGAGACTGTGGCCACGCTGCTTGAAGCTAGCTGCACGTTTACAAGGTTTACAGCCTGGCCAAAGACTCTTCAGATCCTGCAGATTTGTATTTGGCCTCAGCCACAAACCCTGACACGGAGCGGGATGCTTTGGTGTCAGAATGTGGAAACCAAATTCCTCACCGTGAGTGGCTCAGAAATGAATTTGCTTTGGCAGCTGGGGGCAAGAATGTCACTGTGGTAAGATGCTGCAACATGCCAGCCTTGGGGACTCTAAACACCTTCTCCCTTAAAGCTTGCATGGAGGAAATGAACTTCTGCCTCAGCCGCTCTGTGACTCTTGACCTCCGCGGTTCTCCCGCTCTGCAAAGAGTTTGGCCGGACAAGATGCAGCAGGTTTGTAATACTTGATTTTGCTGCCACATGCTGAGGATCCTGCGGCTCACCTGTGAGTATCTGCCGAGCAGAGTAGCACAGAGCTTTCCTTAGGTCTTTCCAAGTCCTGACGCTTGCCAACGGTGAACGGCTTAGAGTGTGAGGTGATGAAAACCGAAGGGAGTTTTCAGGGGCGGGGAGTAGCCTCCGCCCTGCCGAGACCCATCGGTGTGGTGTAGCTAAGATCTCTGTCAGGGAATTCTTTCCCTTGGAGAAATCACTTTACAGTCAGTGGGTAGCAAGCAAGAAAAGCTGTCTGGATCTGGCTGATACGGTGGCCAAAGTAGTTGAGGTCTTCAGCTGAGCCTGCTGCTTTGTGGTCAGGGCTATCACTGTGAAGATCATTGTGTGAGCCGCCTCTGTCACAGGTGTAGCTTTTATTTGGGGAGTCAAGCCTTTCATTCTTCATGTTAAATGATGGAAGTGGAGAAAAAACCCAGCAGTGCCAGGGGATTTTAGCTGGGTTAAAGGTCACAGAATCATAGAACCAACCAAGTTGGAAAAGACCTCAGAGATCATCAAGTCCAACCTATTACCTAATACCCAGCACCTCATGAGTACTAAACCATGGCTCCAAATGCCACATCCAATCCTTTTTTGAATACCTCCAGGGCCGGTGACTCCACCACCTCCCTGGGCTGCACATTCCAATGGCCAATAACTTCCTGGGAAGAACTTTCTCCTCACCTCGAGCCTAAACTTCCCCTGGTGCAGCTTGAGAGTGTCCTCCTGTTCTGTGGCTGGTTGCCTGGGAGAAGAAACCAACCCCCACCTGTCTACAACCTCCTTTGAGGTAGCTGTAGAGAGCAATAAGGTCTCCCCTGAACCTCCTCCAGGCTAAACAACCCCAGCTCCCTCAGCCTCTCTTCATAGGGCTTGTGCCCCAGATCCCTCCCTAGCCTCGTTGCCCTTCTCTAGACCAGCCCCAGCTCCCTCAGCCTCTCCTCATAGGGCTTGTGCTCAAGGCCTCTCACCAGCCTTGTTGCCCTTCTCTGGACACGTTCAAGTGTCTCGATGTCCTTCTTAAACTGAGGGGCCCAGAACTGGACACAGTACTCAAGGTGCGGCCTAACCAAAGCAGAGTACAGGGGCACAATGACCTCCCTGCTCCTGCTGGCCATACTATTCCTAATGCAGGCCAGGATGCGGTTGGCCCTCTTGGCTGCCTGGGCACACTGCTGGCTCATGTTCAGCTTCCCATCAACCAGCACCCCCAGGTCCCTCTCAGCCTGGCCGCTCTCCAGCCACTCTGACCCCAGCCTGTAGCGCTGCCTGGGGTTGTTGTGGCCAATGTGCAGAACCCGGCACTTGGATGTGTTAAATCTCATGCCATTGGACTCTGCCCATCTGTCCAGCCTGTCGAGGTCTCTCTGCAAAGCCTCTCTGCCCTCCAGCAGATCAACTCCTGCCCCCAGCTTGGATGTTCAAGCATCTTAATATCCTTCTTAAATTAAGTGGCCCAGAACTGGCCACACACTTTCCCTGGCAAAAGTTCTTTCTCTTACTCGCTCAAGGATTCAGCAAATCAGTTGATGAGGTGAAATAGATCAGAAGCACGTATTAGAGCAACTTGTGTAAGTATCTTGAGTAGTGCTGAGAGGTTGGTGCTTGTTAGTGCAGAGAAAGAAGTGTTGAGTGTGTTGTGTTGCATCCTCTGTCCAGCTGTACTCTAAAATCTCTCTGGGACATTTGGAGACTCATGTTCCTAGAGGGAAAACTCAGCTGTCTTTCTGCTCTTTAAAAATCTAGAAAGTAGCTTTCGGGGTAGACTGTAGGGCACTGGAGCACCACAATAGGCTGCAAGAGGATCAAAAGGTGCATGTGTCTGAGAGGCAGAGACAGCAGCGTGGAACCTTCCTGCAACGTGCAATGTATGCCTCAAGGAGACCATTGCCGCCGAGGGGTCCAACCAAACCAGGGTGCGAGAGATGTGGCGCCGACCTCTGGCGCATTCCCCACCGTGGGACAGCCACCAGTCGGTGGCACAGGGGCCGGGGTAGCTGCAGCTGTTTGTGGGGGACCCTTCCCCCTGCCCTCCACCCGCCCCATCTTTATTTCTCCAGCAGAGCTCCCCCTTTTGGGGAGGGGGGATGTGTACACATTTAACTATGAAAGGAATGAGCTGCTGCCTGTGCAGTTTTCTGTATTTTCTGCCTTTTTTGGGTGAATCAAAAGGAGTGGGGGCTTTCTGGGTGGTCTGATTATGCCACATGGTGCAGGGTGATGATGCAGCATAGGAGCAGGTGAGCGAGGGATGGGGGCACATCCTCAAAATGCTGAAATTCTTGGAGGGGATCACGAAATATTTACACATGCAAGTAGTGGTGTGAAGCAATACGGAGGAAAATAAAACTTTCATTTTCAGCTAAAGCTTGAAGAACTGTATTAATTTTTGTGTAAAAAATATTTTTAAATGACCCCCTCTATCTCCTCTATTTTATAAAGGCTTTTAGAATTAAAAAAATAAAGGTCACATAGGGACTTGAAATACTGACAGAGCCTGTGTCTATACAAATTAAAAATAGTGGCTTTTACATCTTTGTGTGTTGTATTTTTTCATTTAAATGGAAAAAAAACTGAACTGGGTGAAGCTGAGCTGCTCCCCATGCCAGGGACGTGCTCCGTGCTGCCCTCGCGTGTGTAATGTTCGGCACTGCAGTTGTGCACCAGTCTGTGCTGCCCTGTGGGCCCTCAGTGCCGCCACCGCCTGTGTAATGGTCGGCACTGCAGTTGTGCGATGTCGTGTGCCGCCCCATCGGTGCTCAGTGCTGCAGCCTAACGACGCTGAAGGCTTGAAATGCCTGAAAATTCTTAGTGGAGAGAGGGGAAGAGGGGGAGAGCGGGAGATTGACTCGAGCGTTGCCATAAATTGAGTGCCTGTGCTCTAACCTGTTGGCGCATGCGCCAGCGTCGGAGCGTTGCTATGGATTCAGCGCCTGCCCCGCAGTGCGGGTCTGTTCGCGCGCATGCGCCAGCGTCGGAGCGTTGCTATGGATTCAGCGCCTGCCCCGCAGCGGGGGTTTGTTCGCGCGCATGCGCCAGCGTCGGAGCGTTGCTATGGACTCAGCGCCTGCCCCGCAGCGCGGGTCTGTTCGCGCGCATGCGCCAGCGTCGGAGCGTTGCATGGATTCAGCGCCTGCCCCGCAGCGCGGGTCTCTTCGCGCGCAGGCGCTTGTGACTTTAAAACGGCGCCCAGTGGGCTGTTGTGGCTAGTGGGGTTCGTGGTTCCTCTGCCGTCTCTCACGTAAGTGTGTGCTTCTGCTCCACTTTTGGGTTTTCTTGTAGCGCCTTCTGGACTTTTTTTTGGTTGTGTTTGTGGGGGTTGATGGGCGCCTAGAGCTGGAGAAAAATTTATGGTGCCGCGACCGTTGGCATTCGGCGGCGGGGGCTCCGGGGCGAGCCGCGAGCGGCGGCGGGGGCTCCGGGGGGCGAGCCGCGAGCGGCGGCGGGGCGGCGGCGAGCGGCGGCGGGGGCTCCGGGGGGGCGAGCCGCGAGCGGCGGGCGGCGAGCCGCGGGGCGGCGGGGGGGGGCGAGCGAGCGGCGGCGGCGGCGCGAGGGGGGGCGCGAGCGGCGGCGGGGCTCGGGGGGGCGAGCCGCGAGCGGCGGCGGGGGCTCCGGGGGGGCGAGCCGCGAGCGGCGGGGGCTCTGGGGGGGGCGCGAGCGGCGGCGGGGGCTCCGGGGGGGGAGCGGCGGCGGGGGCGAGCAGTAACAGTAAGTGTTCTGTTAGTGTGGGCGGTGCGAGCGGCTTCCGTGGGGCGGCTGGGGGCTGCATGGCACACTTCCTGTGTCCAGGAGCCAGCGAGCGGCGGCAGGAAAACCGTGTATCTTCTACCACAATCCCCTGCACCGCTATAAGACCTTGGGGGCTCGCCGGCGCACGGCTGGGGGAGACGTCTCCCAGCCTTGGGCCTGGCGAGCGGCGGCTCTTCTGCTCCCAGTAACAGTAAGTGCTCTGTTAGTGTGGCACCGGTGTTCTTCATGTTCCTCACAGTAACTCCTAATTCCCTCCTTAGTGCTCCTAATGCCTTCCTAAGTCTTCCCGTGTTCCCAGTAACCTTTAGTTCTTCTCTGCAGTGTGGCCCCTGTGTCCTCCCAGTATCCCAAATTCTCTTCTCGGTGCTCCTATTATCATCAGATGCTGACTGTGTGGTTTTGAACGGCATCAGGTCACAGTTTTGTAAGTTAAGTGGATACTGAAGGAAAACCTAATGCTTATGTAGTAGTTCTACTCACAGCTTTACAATGTGAGTAACTGAGATCTATTTGTTGCTTTTCAGTCTGTTTAGATTGACTCTTTGTTTTGTTCTTCATTAACCAAGCAAGGAAGATGTTCAGCAGCAGCAGAACCAGCACAAGGGCCATGGCTGCTGCAGCAAATCCATGAGCGTGGATGCCAGCATGCAGCCTCACCCTGCAGCCTAGCAGGGGATCTCCTTCTCCTCGGCTTGTGTGGGCTCTGGGTAGGGTTTTATTTCTGTTGGTCAGAAGGGAAAGGCTGAAAAGGAAACTGTTCAGTGCAAGCTTTTCCCCAGGAGATAAAGTTTCTGTCAAGGTAGTCTCTAATGGAGCAGTTAGATAAGCAGAAAGCCTCTGATAGGAATAATGGGGGTGGCAAAGAGACTTTGCATTTTTCCTTTCTGGAACACTTTTGTTTGTCACCTGACCCTGGGAGATTCTGACAGGGGCCATGTGGATGCGGGGAGGCCTGTGGATGTGGTCTACCTGGACCTCAGCAAGGCCTTTGACACCGTCCCCCACAGCAAACTCCTGGCCAAGCTGGCAGCCCATGGCTTGGACAGGAGCACACTGCGTTGGGTTAGGAACTGGCTGGAGGGCCGAGCCCAGAGAGTGGTGGTGAATGGTGCCACATCCAGCTGGCGGCCTGTCACTAGTGGTGTGCCCCAGGGATCAGTGCTGGGCCCCATGCTTTTCAACATCTTTATTGATGATCTGGATGAGGGCATTGAATCCATCATCAGTAAAATTGCAGATGACACCAAGCTGGGGGCAGGAGTTGATCTGCTGGAGGGCAGAGAGGCTTTGCAGAGAGACCTCGACAGGCTGGACAGATGGGCAGAGTCCAATGGCATGAGATTTAACACATCCAAGTGCCGGGTTCTGCACATTGGCCACAACAACCCCAGGCAGCGCTACAGGCTGGGGTCAGAGTGGCTGGAGAGCGGCCAGGCTGAGAGGGACCTGGGGGTGCTGGTTGATGGGAAGCTGAACATGAGCCAGCAGTGTGCCCAGGCAGCCAAGAGGGCCAACCGCATCCTGGCCTGCATTAGGAATAGTATGGCCAGCAGGAGCAGGGAGGTCATTGTGCCCCTGTACTCTGCTTTGGTTAGGCCGCACCTTGAGTACTGTGTCCAGTTCTGGGCCCCTCAGTTTAAGAAGGACATTGAGACACTTGAACGTGTCCAGAGAAGGGCAACAAGGCTGGTGAGAGGCCTTGAGCACAAGCCCTATGAGGAGAGGCTGAGGGAGCTGGGGCTGTTTAGCCTGGAGAAGAGGAGGCTCAGGGGCGACCTCATTGCTCTCTACAACTACCTGAAGGGTGGTTGTAGCCAGGAAGCGGTTGGCCTCTTCTCCCTAGCAACCAGCACCAGAACAAGGGGACACAGTCTCAAGCTGCACCAGGGGAAGTTCAGGCTCGAGGTGAGGAGAAAGTTCTTCACCGAGAGAGTGATTTCCTCTAGCACAGGCTGATGGTGAGGCTGTGGGGATGCTACAACCGCAGCAGAGAAGCTATATTCCTGTCAGTTCTCTCTCCACCTGGATCGGGATGAAGGTGCAGGCCCTTGCTCTGCAGTTAGGCACTGCTGAGAGCTGTAGCTGGTGCCCAGATTAAAGAAGTCTTTGTCTCTAAGGCCGGTGCTCCCCTACAGAGGAACTAACACTTCTCTGCAGGCATTCCCCAGGGTTCCTTGGCTGCTCAGAACATCCAGCTCCAGTGCCAGGCTGATGTCACCTCCAGGCTGCCACCCTGATGGTGCCTGCCTAAGAGTGCCAGGATTCTTCCTGGGACTACTAGACAGAAAGAAGGTTTGTCTCTCTCTGTTTGCGGTGCCCTGAGGAGGAGTTGTACCGACACAGGCTTAGAAAGCTGAAACGATCGAAACAATTTGAGAACAACAGACAGAAGAGATTGTTGATTGCCAGCAAGAAATGCACTGACTGTAAGGTGATCTTGGGGTAGTAAATCCCAGGAACATGTGAAATGGTTGGAGATGCAGACCTGTGCAACAGCTCTCACAGAGAAGAGAAACACATCAAAAACTCAGCCATGTGCTGAAGGTGCAAATCCTACCAGGAAGGGTGTCCCTGGGTCGGGGTGGTAAAAAGGAGGGTAACCCCTCAGCTGTCTCTGTCTTTCCTTTCATGATGCTACATGGGGATGTGTGATGGTGAGCTGGTGATTGAAGGGTGGGGCCAAAAAAACTGCTTGCAGCCCTGAATGATTGAATTGCCTGAATGTTCTCGGAGGGGATGAAAACCCATTGGAAAATGTAAGTATTAGTGTGAGGTATTCCAGCAGAGAAAGGTGTGCAGTTTATCGAGATTGCAGAACAGTAATGTGTATGCAAAAAGGCTTTGAAATTACCCCTGTTTATACATAAATAAATAAAAAAACCCACACACAAAGGAAACCTCACTGTTTTTATTTTTAGTGTTTTAATTTGAATGGAAGGTCCTCCAAACAGAGGCCAGCTGAGCAGTGGTGGGGGGGATTGCAGCTCCTGCCTTTGTCTGGAGGGGTTAGGGTTAGCTCCCTTCAGCTGCTCAGCTCCCTACCAGGTTAGTTGCAGTCTCTGTTGCTCTCTGGGGTTCTTATGTAGCAGCTCTGAATGTTCTTGGAGGGGACTAAAACCCCTAAGAAGCCAGCTGACCCTACCAATCCAACACAATAGGTTCCCTATTCAACTAGATGTAGAAAAATGGTATTAATTTGTGTGAAAGGAGGCTTTCAAATGAGCTACATTCTGAAATACATAAATCTACAGTGTGTATCTATAATATGCAATGAATGGTTTTTCCTTTATGTGTGTTGTAGGGTTTAAATGTACTGATTTAATTGTTGTTTGGTTGCTCTTTATTTGAATGGAAAAACCTGTGAACAGAGGGTGGCTGAGCTTAATAAGGGAAAAAAATATCATTTTTGTATAAAATAGGAAATCACACAGGAAAAGATTAACCTTTTGTATATAATAAAAATTTTAAACTGTCAGTGTCAAAGGAGCAAAATAACAGCAACGGCTAAGCGGCTAATCAGAAGAGTAACAACACTTGCGGAAACCCACAGGAATATATGCAACGGATTTCTGGCTCCAAAACAGTCCCGCCTCCTCTGTTGTGGAAATGAGTTTGTGAAATTGTTTGGCACGCAAGACTTTAGGAGAGATCCCACCTGTGTCCAGCACTGTAATGAAGCATATAAAACTCCTTAACTTATTTGAGTTGTGGAGTTTGTGTTTTCCGCAGATCATTTTCTGGCCACTATTTCGGCTGTGGGACCTGCTGAGGAACAGGATCTCTCTAGGCGCCCCCTCCAAGGATTCTCGGGCAGAGCTCCTCTAACTCTCTCGGGTCAGTGCAGGAACAGACAAGGTATTGCAAGCAGTGTTTGTTTTATTATTCTTTTATTACATGTACTGTTTAACTTAAAGTATTACAGGCATTATTTGTATTAAGTGTAAGGGGTTAGGGGGATCCTCTAAGAACTTAGTGTTGTAGGCATTGTCTGCGGGGAACCGGGGGAAGTTCCACAAAGAACTTAAAATGTTGGAAATCTTGTTTGTTTAGAATGTGTGGCTGACCATGCATGACCGAGACGTAGGAAAAATCCACAAAGCGAGTGGGAGTCCCGATCTGTGGGTCTCTGTAATGCACACAGCCAGAAAAGGATGGAGCAAATGTTGTGAATGGGAGTGTGGCCAGTAATTTCATGTTTAGGATCAGTCAAAGCGAGAGGATTTCTTTCCCCTAAAAGGACAGCAGCTCCATCTGGCTGGGTTAATTCAGACCGGGCTCGGTGCCGCCCGGCTCCGCTGAGGTCAGCTCTTTGCACCGCTTTTTCCATCTTCTGTGGGGTCCCTCTGGCAGCTCAGCTCCCCACCAGGTTAGTGCCAGCCTCTGCTCTCTGGGGTTCTTCTACAGCAGCTCTGAATCTTTGAAATGCCTGAATGTTTTTGGAGGGGAATAAAAAGAGGCCAGCTAACCCTGACCCTCCCCCTCAGACCATATGAGTCCTAGTCCAACTCCATAGCTCATGTGTTTCACTAGAAGATTGGCATTAATTAGTATGAAAAGAGGCTTTCAAATGAGGTACATGTGGTTCTGAAATTTTACAGTGTGTATCTATAATACACAAAGTAGACTTTCTTATGTGGGGGGTGGGTGGTACTGCAGCTCCGCCCTTTGTGGGGGTGGGGGGTGGGTGGTACTGCAGCTCCGCCCTTTGTGTGGGGGGTACTGCAGGGGGGGGGGGGTGGGTGGTACCGCAGCTCCGCCCTTTGTGGGGTGGGTGGTACCGCAGCTCCGCCCTTTGTGTGTGGGGGGGGGTGGGTGGTACCGCAGCTCCGCCCTTTTGCGGGTGGGGGGGGTGTACCGCAGGGGTGGGTGGTACCGCAGCTCCGCCCTTTGTTTGTGGGGGGCAGGGTGGGGGTGGGTGGTACCGCAGCTCCGCCCTTTGTGGGTGGGTGGTGGTACCGCAGCTCCGGCCTCTTTGCGGTGGGGGGTGGGTGGTGGTACCGCAGCTCCGGCCTCTTGGGGGTGGGGGGTGGGTGGTACTGCAGCTCCGCCCTTTGTGGGGGGGGTGGGTGGTGGTACCGCAGCTCCGCCCTTTGTGCGTTTGGGGGGGGGGGGGGGTGGGGGGTGGGTGGTACCGCAGCTCCGCCCTTTGTGCGCAGGTGGGGGGGGGGGGGTACCGCAGCCGGCCGCCCGTTTGGGGGCGTGGGTGGTTGTGGGTGGTGGTACCGCAGCTCCGGCCTCTTGCGCCGGGTACCGGGGCGTGGGTGGGGGGCACCGCAGCTCCGGCCTCTTGCGCGGGTGGGGGTGGGGGGGTACCGCAGCTCCGGCCCCTTTGGTGGGGGGGTGGGGGCGTGGGGGGGGGGTACCGCAGCAGCTCCGCCCTTTGTGGGTGGGTGGGGTACCGCAGCTCCGGCCTCTTGGTAGGGGGGGGGGGTACCGCAGCTCCGGCCTCTTGCGCGGGTGTGCTCCGGCCTCTTGTGTGTGGTACTGCAGCTCCGGCCTCATGGGTGGGGTGGTACCGCAGCTCCGGCCTCTTGTACCGCAGCGGCCTCTTGGGTGGGGGGGGGGGTGGTACCGCAGCTCCGGCCTCTTGTGCGGGTGGGGGAGGGGGGTGTGGGGTACTGCAGCTCCGGCCTCTTGTGCGGGTGGGGGGGTGGGTGGTACTGCAGCTCCGGCCTCTTGTGCGGGTGGGGTGGTACTGCAGCTCCAGCCCTTTGTGCGGGGGGAGGTGGGGGTTACTGCAGCAGTGGCCTTTGTGGGGGGGTGGGGGAGTGGTGTGCTACTGCAGCTCTGGCCTTTGTGTGTGTGTGGTGGGGGGGGTGGTGTGGTGGTGCAGCTCTGGCCTTGCAGTGTGTGGTGGGTGGTGGTGGTGGGTGTGGTGGTGGTATTGCAGCTCTGGCCTTTGTGGACCCTTAGGAGAGGTGGTAACACTGACCAGTTAGGGGCTTCTCTTGCCCCTGTGCATGGGAAACAGTTTAGCTGGGCTCTCTTCAGCGGTTTTTACACTTGTATTAAAAGCAAAGAAACAAAAAGCCCCAGATGAAACTGTGACAGTTGAGGCTGTGCTTTTAGGCTAGGAGCTACAGTTGATGTAAAAAGGAAAGAGAGCAATAATTCTAAATGAATTTCAATGGTAGGTGAGTGGAATGTAGTTTGACAATCTTAAACTCAACCTCTCTCTTTCTGCTGGAATGCATGCATGCTGCCCTTAGACACCGCTTATCAGCAGACTTGAGATAAGCAAAACTAATTTCTTAACAACACTTTGAGCTAACTGAAATTTCCCCTAACATTTCTCCTCTTCTTCTAATGAACTAGAGGGAAAAGGGAGGGAGATGTGGGGGGAGGCAAGGTGGAATCCTCCTGCCCAAGGAGGACTTCTGTGTTTTTTTCCGCCTTTTGTAAATACTTGTATAATATTGTAAGTACTGTATGTTCTGTACATACTCATTGCATTCCATTTTTGCTTGTAAAACACAGCTTCATTCGCTTCTCCGACTGGGCTCAGCCGAGTTTTTGCTGTTAAACCATCACACTACATCAGAAACCAAAAGACCTGAAGAAGGACAACTGATTTTAAGTGAGTGATAGAGATTGTATATTTATGCTTTCAAACCCTGTATTGCTGTACCTAGTATTTGCTTTTATATTCAAAGCCTTTGAATGTAAAAGAGATGCAGTAGGGGTGATTTCAAAGCCTTTTGACTTAGGAATTAATACTATTCTTCAATATCTAAGTTAACAGGAGAGATTTTTAGTTGGATTTTCAGTCTTAGAGTGAGTTGGCTTACCTCTGTCAGCGAATCAAGAGAATTTCCTTCCCCTGAAAGGGGGCTCAGCCTTTTTTGGCGGTGGGGCTCGGCTCCCTTCAGCGGCGGATGTTTGCAACGCCCTAAGAGGCCAACTCATGCCGACCCTCCCCTGACCCTACCAATCCAACTCCATAGCTGTCCTGTTTAATTAGATGTAGAATGGTATTAGTTTTTATGAAAACAGGCTTTAAAATGAGCTGCATGAGGTTCAGAAATACATAAATTTAGAGTGTGTATCTACAATACACAATGAGTGGGTTTGCCTTTGTGAGTGTTCTAGGGTTTTTTAAAATTCATTGATTTTTGCTGCCTGGTTGTTTTTCATTTGAATGGAAAAATCTTCTGAACAGAGGCCAGCTGAGCTTGATATAGGGAAAAATAACCTTTTTGTATAAAGTAAGAATTAACATGGGTAAAGATCAGCTTTTTGTATAAAATAAGAGTTTTAAACTGTCAGTGTCAAAGGAGGAAAAATAACCACAACGGATAGCGAAGTTGCTGATAAAAGATGAAAAGCATACACAGTAACCCACAGAAAATAGGAAAACGCAAAATAGATTTCTGGGACCGAAACGGTCCCACTTCCTCTTTACGAAAATATGTTGAGTTTCCAAAACTGTTTGACACGCAGGCCTTTAGGAGAGGTCCTATCTGTGTTCAGCACTGTAATCTAGTCTGCAAAACTCCATAAATTGAGGTGTGGAGTTCATATTTTTTCCACAGATGACTTTCTGGTGACCCTGGCAGGACCACGCCTCTGTTTGGCTGCGGGACCTGCCGAGGAACAGGATCTCCCTGGGCGCCCCCTCCGAGGCTTTTCGGGCAGAGCTCCTTTAACTCACTCAGATCACCCCAGGAATAGAGAAGAGCCACCAGGCAGGAAAAGGTACAGTTTAAAGGGAAAGAGGTAGCCTGTAAGCCATAAGAGAATGCCCTATGAGTGAGATAGGAAAATTGCCACCTGAGGTAAGAGGTCATGGGTTGGAACCAGTGGGTTCCAAACAGATTATAAGCATTGTTTTATTGTCCTTTTTATTACAGGCATTGTTTATATTTTATGTGTATGGGTGTGGTGGGTTAACACCCTTTTCTGAAAACAAAAGAACAAAGCAGGGTGGAGGGCTTGCAGGTACTTTTCACTCCCTGCAGAGCATTTTTCACCTGGGAAGCTGAGTCTGTTCCACTCCCCCTCCCTGCCCAGCTAGGGTATAAAAAAGCAGGACATCATAGCTGTTGGGATGGCTTTTTGGCTCCTGCCTCTGCTGGATGAGAGCTACTCTGCAGCTGCCCTCCTGCTCCTCTTCCACATGGTCGGCCCTGATCCTTCTCTCTGCTGCCTCCATGCTTCTCCAGAAAGGCTGGTTTTGTATTACTCTCTTGTTTTTTTGTCCCACTCCCATCCATCATTGTTCCTTGCCCTTGTGAACATTTCTTCTGTTATATATTGCTTAAAGACAACTCTTTACCTCTCTACTTCCAAGCCGACTCCAAATTATTGTTTGGTAAATTTGCTCCTTCCTTTTCTCCGCTCTCTGTTGGGAGGAAGGAGAGGGGGAGGGGAAGTGGGGGAAGAGATTCTCAGCCTTGCCCCATCTGAGCTCTTAACTTCCAGTTAAGGCTCAAACCACCACAATTTTTGGTGCCCAACGTGGGGCTTGGAAATTAATCTTGCATTGGGAAAGCAATACTTTTTTCTGAAAAAGGGACTGGAAGTAGAGATGGCAATTTTGAAGAACCTGGTGGTCCAAGCCTTTGCGTGGGTGTTTGGCTGGATCTTTTGGACCCACATCTACAAATTAATAACTTACCATGTGGTGTGGTTAATGATAGAGATACTGATCAAATGGATGAAAACTTTACCAATGAAGCTGGGCATGTATCTCCTGAATTCATTGAATTTCACTGTCAGTGGTAACTTTTCTAACACAGGAAAATTTCCTGAAGCAGGCTATGAAACCAATGGTGTAGATTAAAGTGCCTGTGATGGAAAATTGCTGTACATTGCAATATGCTCCATATGCTTGAATGTAATCTTTATAGGGGTGTTTGCTGTGACTGTGTTGGGTGGGGGACGAGCTAACCCATTAAGAGCTGTTTGGAGGGTGATAACATACTCCTTTGCACTCTTTAACGACTGGGGACGTGTCTGCTGTGGGCATTGTAAACACTGGGTAAACACAAAGAGGGAGGGGTGGGCTTGTAATGAGTGTGCCACATCTCAGCCTGAGCCCCAGGCACAAGGGTTTGCCCCCCCCCCCCAGCAGTTCCACAGTTAACCCCTGATGCTCCTGCCAATGCAGTCTCTCTAGCACCGGTCACCACACGCAAGAAAAGAAGTCAAAAATCATCGCCAAGCACAGATGGTGAGGAAGGAACCTCAGCAGGCCCCAGCACCTCACAGAACCCAGCGGTGGATGAAGATGAGTCAGACCAGGAAATAACTGTTACATCGCTACCCAGAAAGGAACTAAGGCAAACTCGTCTGGATTACGCAAGGAAAGAGGGTGAGCCAATACTGAGCTGGGCCCTGAGATGCTGGGATGAGGGGGTGGACACAGTGGACCTGGATAAGAGGGAGGCGAAGCTTTTAGGCTCCCTGACTCGTGATGCTGGTCTGGACAAAGAGTTAGCCAAACTCGATGGAACACACACTCTCTGGGCCCAGATCCTCAATGCCATCAAGAGCCGGTACCACTCAAGAGATGACCTGCCCTGGGCCCCAGTTAGATGGACAACTATGGAACAGGGTATTCGCTACCTGAGACAGATGGCCGTGCTGGAAATAATTTATGGGGATGGCCGGCTCCCCTCGGACCCAGATGAGGTGCCCATGAGACGGCCCTTCGTAAAGAAACTCACCCAGGGTGCCCCTCAGAAATATGCTCACACACTAGGAGGGATACTCCTGACTGGACAGGATGGAAGTCCTAAAACTGTCTGTGAGTTTGCCAGTGATTTAAGGGAATATGAGGACAGCGTAAATCAGAAACCCCTCATCTCAGCCATAGAAACTATAGCTAAAGACATTGTCAAAGAGATCAAGATCTCCATGTCTGAACTGAAAAGGGGGAGCGATGCCTCCTTTTCCCCTTCCCCTTCATATGGATCCAGGTTTCAGCGATCAGGAACAGGTGACTTTCCCCTAGGAGATCACCCCAAGCCAATCAGGGGATGTCAAGGGGGTCTCTGTGGAGGTTCCTCTGTGACCACGGAGAGGACATGGACACCTGGCATCGCCAACCCACCTCTGCGCTCTGGAACAGAGTGCGGGAACTGCAAGGTGGGCACCATGGGGATAACTCATCCAGGAGAAGGGCTGCCCCAGTTTCCCGGAGTGGTCCCTCTTGCTCAAGAGACCCTTCCCCTAGTAACACAGGACCCTGTGACAAGTCTGGACTTCGAGCCAGCATTAGAGGTGCCCCACCTCCAGCCAGGTGGAGGCCAGGGACAACAGAGTATACTGGGATGTGTATGTGAAATGGCCTGGCACTTCAGAAGCCCAGAAGTACCGAGCTCTGGTGGACACAGGGGCCCAATGCACCCTGATACCATCGAGGTACAAAAGGTCTGAACTCATAAGCATTCAGGGAGTCACAAGACCTGACTGTACTGCAAGCTGAGATAAGCCTGACCGGGAATGAATGGGGAAAGCACGACATAGTGACTGGTCCAGATGCACCTTGCATTCTTGGCATTGACTTTCTGCGGGAGGGATGCTTCAAGGACGCTAAGGGGCACAAGTGGGCGTTTGGGGTGGCAGCTGTGGAGACTGCAGGCAAAGAACAGCTGTCCACCAAGCCTGAGCTGTCAGATGATCCCTCTGTAGTAGGCAGCCATAAGGTGCAGGATTTGAAGTTACCTATTGCCTCTCGCATAGTACATCGCAGGCAATACAGGACCAACAGAGACTCCCTGAACCCCATACACCAACTGATTCGATGACTGGAAAGCCAGAAGGTGATCAGCAAGGCTCACTCCCCCTTCAACAGCCTGATATGGCCAGTGTGGAAGGCAAATGGGGAATGGAGACTGACCGTGGACTACCGTGGCCTGAATGAGGTGACTCCTCTGATCAGGGCTGCTGTGCCGGACATGCTGGAGCTCCAGTACGAGCTAGAATCGAAGGCGGCCAAGTGGTATGCCACAATTGATATTGCTAATGCCTTTTTCTCCATTCCCATTGCAGAAGAATGCAGGCCACAGTTTGCTTTCACCTGGAGGGGAGTACAGTATCAATGGAATTGGTTGCCTCAGGGCTGGGTCCATAGCTCAACCATCTGCCATGAGGTGATCCAGACTGCCTTAGAGAAAAGTGGAGCCCCTGAGCATCTGCAGTTCATCGATGACATCATCGTATGGGGTGAGACAACAGAGGAAGTCTACCAGAAGGATGAGAAGATAATCGATATCCTGCTGGAGGCTGGCTTCGCCATCAAGAGAAGTAAGGTAAAAGGGCCTGCCAGGGAGATCCAGTTCCTGGGCGTTCAATGGCAGGATGGTGGTCGCCACATCCCTCAGGAGGTGGTGAACAGGGTAGCCACTATGGTGCAGCCCACAAACAAGAAGGAGACACAGTCCTTTTTGGGGCTTGTGGGCTTCTGGAAAATGCACATTCCCGGGTACAGTCAGATTGTGAAGCCTCTCTTCCATGTAACAAGGAAGAAAAATGATTTTGTGTGGGGACCTGAGCAGCAGGTGGCATTTGACCAGATCAAACGAGAGGTGGTCCATGCTATGGCTCTGGGACCTGTTCAAACTGGACCAGAGATCAAGAATGTGCTGTACACTGCGGCCGGTGAGAATGGTCCTATGTGGAGCTTGTGGCAGAAGGCCCCTGGTGAAACCAGGGGCAGGCTCTAGGTTTCTGGAGTAAGGTACAAAGGCTCTGAGGCCAACTACTCCGTGACAGAAAAGGAAATCCTAGCTGCCTATGAGGGCGTCTGGGCTGCCTCTGAGGTAATTGGGACTGAGTTCCAAGCACAGCAACACACAGTTTGAAACTATGCAATGTGTATCAATGCTCAAAAACAGGGACCTTCCTTTGCATGTGTCACAAGGTTGCCCTTTTTGCATCATCTGGGATTTTTTGCTTCTCGCTCTAGCAGTACAAGTACAACCCCTTTCCCCCTCACCCACCAAATGCCAAAATAATCTAAAACTAAAAAACAAGAAAAATATGTTTACATAGATAGTAAAAATAGTATCAATTGCTCGTAGATACTTTGCAATCACCCCCACTGATCTCTTTCATTACACACGAAGGCTTCTAGAATGTGAAAACAAATTCCAAGCACACATACACACAGTTTGAGAAAATAACCATGAAGTGCGTATCACTACGCAAAAATGGGGGACCTTCCTTTGCACGTGTCACGAGGGTTGTCATTCTTCATTTCCTTGGGCTTTTCTGCTTCATCTGGCATTTTTTATTAGTTTTTAATAGAAACACAAACCTACAATACCTTAAGGGATACCGTTGATCCCAGGGCCGACCACGTGGAAGAGGAGCAGGAGGGCAGCTGCAGTAGCTCTCATCCAGCAGAGGCAGGAGCCAAAAAGCCGTGCCAACAGCTACGATGTCCTGCTTTTTTATACCCTAGCTGAGCAGGGAGGAGGGAGTGGAACAGACTCAGCTTCCCAGTAAAAAGTGCTCTGCAGGGAGGAAAAGTACCTGCAAGTCCTCCACCCTGTTTTGTTCTTGCTTTCAGAAAAGGGTGTTAACTCACCACAATCCACCCCTCTGTTCCACTTCTCTCTCCTGCCACAGCCCCTTCATGCAATGTGACACGTGATGCTCGGATCCTTGATGCAAGTCCCTTGTTATCCCGGCCCGCTCTCTCCCAGGGCAAGTCTCTCTCTCTGGTGATGGTCAGTTTAGGTGCTGTCTCAACTGGGCAGGGATCTGAAAAGAAAAAAAAAAAACAATCAGGAATCAGTTTGTCTTTGAAATTTCTCTAAGGCAGTCTGGATCACCTCATGGCAGATGGTTGAGCTATGGACCCAGCCCTGAGGCAACCAATTCCATTGATACTGTACTCCCCTCCAGGTGAAAGCAAACTGTGGCCTGCATTCTTCTGCAATGGGAATGGAGAAAAAGGCATTAGCAATATCAATTGTGGCATACCACTTGGCTGCCTTCGATTCTAGCTCGTACTGGAGCTCCAGCATGTCCGGCACAGCAGCCCTGATCGGAGGAGTCACCTCATTCAGGCCACGGTAGTCCACGGTCAGTCTCCATTCCCCATTTGCCTTCCACACTGGCCATATCAGGCTGTTGAAGGGGGAGTGAGCCTTGCTGATCACCTTCTGGCTTTCCAGTTGTCAAATCAGTTGGTGTATGGGGTTCAGGGAGTCTCTGTTGGTCCTGTATTGCCTGCGATGTACTATGCGAGAGGCAATAGGTAACTTCAAATCCTGCACCTTATGGCTGCCTACTACAGAGGGATCATCTGACAGCTCAGGCTTGGTGGACAGCTGTTCTTTGCCTGCAGTCTCCACAGCTGCCACCCCAAACGCCCACTTGTGCCCCTTAGCGTCCTTGAAGCATCCCTCCCGCAGAAAGTCAATGCCAAGAATGCAAGGTGCATCTGGACCAGTCACTATGTCGTGCTTTCCCCATTCATTCCCGGTCAGGCTTATCTCAGCTTGCAGTACAGTCAGGTCTTGTGACTCCCTGAATGCTTATGAGTTCAGACCTTTTGTACCTCGATGGTATCAGGGTGCATTGGGCCCCTGTGTCCACCAGAGCTCGGTACTTCTGGGCTTCTGAAGTGCCAGGCCATTTCACATACACATCCCAGTATACTCTGTTGTCCCTGGCCTCCACCTGGCTGGAGGTGGGGCACCTCTAATGCTGGCTCGAAGTCCAGACTTGTCACAGGGTCCTGTGTTACTAGGGGAAGGGTCTCTTGAGCAAGAGGGACCACTCCGGGAAACTGGGGCAGCCCTTCTCCTGGATGAGTTATCCCCATGGTGCCCACCTTGCAGTTCCCGCACTCTGTTCCAGAGCGCAGAGGTGGGTTGGCGATGCCAGGTGTCCATGTCCTCTCTGTGGTCACAGAGGAACCTCCACAGAGACCCCCTTGACATCCCCTGATTGGCTTGGGGTGATCTCCTAGGGGAAAGTCACCTGTTCCTGATCGCTGAAACCTGGATCCATATGAAGGGGAAGGGGAAAAGGAGGCATCGCTCCCCCTTTTCAGTTCAGACATGGAGATCTTGATCTCTTTGACAATGTCTTTAGCTATAGTTTCTATGGCTGAGATGAGGGGTTTCTGATTTACGCTGTCCTCATATTCCCTTAAATCACTGGCAAACTCACAGACAGTTTTAGGACTTCCATCCTGTCCAGTCAGGAGTATCCCTCCTAGTGTGTGAGCATATTTCTGAGGGGCACCCTGGGTGAGTTTCTTTATGAAGGGCCGTCTCATGGGCACCTCATCTGGGTCCGAGGGGAGCCGGCCATCCCCATAAATTATTTCCAGCACGGCCATCTGTCTCAGGTAGCGAATACCCTGTTCCATAGTTGTCCATCTAACTGGGGCCCAGGGCAGGTCATCTCTTGAGTGGTACCGGCTCTTGATGGCATTGAGGATCTGGGCCCAGAGAGTGTGTGTTCCATTGAGTTTGGCTAACTCTTTGTCCAGACCAGCATCACGAGTCAGGGAGCCTAAAAGCTTCGCCTCCCTCTTATCCAGGTCCACTGTGTCCACCCCCTCATCCCAGCATCTCAGGGCCCAGCTCAGTATTGGCTCACCCTCTTTCCTTGCGTAATCCAGACGAGTTTGCCTTAGTTCCTTTCTGGGTAGCGATGTAACAGTTATTTCCTGGTCTGACTCATCTTCATCCACCGCTGGGTTCTGTGAGGTGCTGGGGCCTGCTGAGGTTCCTTCCTCACCATCTGTGCTTGGTGATGATTTTTGACTTCTTTTCTTGCGTGTGGTGACCGGTGCTAGAGAGACTGCATTGGCAGGAGCATCAGGGGTTAACTGTGGAACTGCTGGGGGGGGGGGGTGCAAACCCTTGTGCCTGGGGCTCAGGCTGAGATGTGGCACACTCATTACAAGCCCACCCCTCCCTCTTTGTGTTTGTGTTTACAATGCCCACAGCAGACACGTCCCCAGTCGTTAAAGAGTGCAAAGGAGTATGTTATCACCCTCCAAACAGCTCTTAATGGGTTAGCTCGTCCCCCACCCAACACAGTCACAGCAAACGCCCCTATAAAGATTACATTCAAGCATATGGAGCATATTGCAATGTACAGCAATTTTCCATCACAGGCACTTTAATCTACACCATTGGTTTCATAGCCTGCTTCAGGAAATTTTCCTGTGTTAGAAAAGTTACCACTGACAGTGAAATTCAATGAATTCAGGAGATACATGCCCAGCTTCATTGGTAAAGTTTTCATCCATTTGATCAGTTTCTCTATCATTAACCACACCACATGGTAAGTTATTAATTTGTAGATGTGGGTCCAAAAGATCCAGCCAAACACCCACGCAAAGGCTTGGACCACCAGGTTCTTCAAAATTGCCATCTCTACTTCCAGTCCCTTTTTCAGAAAAAGTATTGCTTTCCCAATGCAAGATTAATTTCCAAGCCCCACGTTGGGCACCAAAAATTGTGGTGGTTTGAGCCTTAACTGGAAGTTAAGAGCTCAGATGGGGCAAGGCTGAGAATCTCTTCCCCCACTTCCCCTCCCCCTCTCCTTCCTCCCAACAGAGAGTGGAGAAAAGGAAGGAGCAAATTTACCAAACAATAATTTGGAGTCGGCTTGGAAATAGAGAGGTAAAGAGTTGTCTTTAAGCAATATATAACAGAAGAAATGTTCACAAGGGCAAGGAACAATGATGGATGGGAGTGGGACAAAAAAAACAAGAGAGTAATACAAAACCAGCCTTTCTGGAGAAGCATGGAGGCAGCAGAGAGAAGGATCAGGGCCGACCATGTGGAAGAGGAGCAGGAGGGCAGCTGCAGTAGCTCTCATCCAGCAGAGGCAGGAGCCAAAAAGCCATCCCAACAGCTATGATGTCCTGCTTTTTTATACCCTAGCTGGACAGGGAGGGGGAGTGGAACAGACTCAGCTTCCCAGGTGAAAAATGCTCTGCAGGGAGTGAAAAGTACCTGCAAGCCCTCCACCCTGCTTTGTTCTTTTGTTTTCAGAAAAGGGTGTTAACCCACCACACCCATACACATAAAATATAAACAATGCCTGTAATAAAAAGGACAATAAAACAATGCTTATAATCTGTTTGGAACCCACTGGTTCCAACCCATGACCTCTTACCTCGGGTGGCAATTTTCCTATCTCACTCATAGGGCATTCTCTTATGGCTTACAGGCTACCTCTTTCCCTTTAAACTGTACCTTTTCCTGCCTGGTGGCTCTTCTCTATTCCTGGGGTGATCTGAGTGAGTTAAAGGAGCTCTGCCCAAAAAGCCTCGGAGGGGGCGCCCGGAGAGATCCTGTTCCTCGGCAGGTCCCGCAGCCAAACAGAGGCGTGGTCCTGCCAGGGTCACCAGAAAGTCATCTGTGGAAAAAATATGAACTCCACACCTCAATTTATGGAGTTTTGCAGACTAGATTACAGTGCTGAACACAGATAGGACCTCTCCTAAAGGCCTGCGTGTCAAACAGTTTTGGAAACTCAACATATTTTCGTAAAAGAGGAAGTGGGACCATTTTGGTCCCAGAAATCTATTTTGCGTTTTCCTATTTTCTGTGGGTTACTGTGTATGCTTTTCATCTTTTATCAGCAACTTTCGCTATCCGTTGTGGTTATTTTTCCTCCTTTGACACTGACAGTTTAAAACTCTTATTTTATACAAAAAGCTGATCTTTACCCATGTTAATTCTTACTTTATACAAAAAGGTTATTTTTCCCTATATCAAGCTCAGCTGGCCTCTGTTCAGAAGATTTTTCCATTCAAATGAAAAACAACCAGGCAGCAAAAATCAATGAATTTTAAAAAACCCTAGAACACTCACAAAGGCAAACCCACTCATTGTGTATTGTAGATACACACTCTAAATTTATGTATTTCTGAACCTCATGCAGCTCATTTTAAAGCCTGTTTTCATAAAAACTAATACCATTCTACATCTAATTAAACAGGACAGCTATGGAGTTGGATTGGTAGGGTCAGGGGAGGGTCGGCATGAGTTGGCCTCTTAGGGCGTTGCAAACATCCACCGCTGAAGGGAGCCGAGCCCCACCGCCAAAAAAGGCTGAGCCCCCTTTCAGGGGAAGGAAATTCTCTTGATTCGCTGACAGAGGTAAGCCAACTCACTCTAAGACTGAAAATCCAACTAAAAATCTCTCCTGTTAACTTAGATATTGAAGAATAGTATTAATTCCTAAGTCAAAAGGCTTTGAAATCACCCCTACTGCATCTCTTTTATTACATTCAAAGGCTTCCAGAATATAAAAGCAAATACTAGGTACAGCAATACAGGGTTTGAAAGCATAAATATACAATCTCTATCACTCACTTAAAATCAGTTGTCCTTTTTCAGGTCTTTTGGTTTCTGATGTAGTGTGATGGTTTAACAGCAAAAACTCGGCTGAGCCCAGTCAGAGAAGCGAATGAAGCTGTGTTTTACAAGCAAAAATGGAATGCAATGAGTATGTACAGAACATACAGTACTTACAATATTATACAAGTATTTACAAAAGGCGGAAAAAAACACAGAAGTCCTCCTTGGGCAGGAGGATTCCACCTTGCCTCCCCCAACATCTCCCTCCCTTTTCCCTCTAGTTCATTAGAAGAAGAGGAGAAATGTTAGGGGAAATTTCAGTTAGCTCAAAGTGTTGTTAAGAAATTAGTTTTGCTTATCTCAAGTCTGCTGATAAGCGGTGTCTAAGGGCAGCATGCATGCATTCCAGCAGAAAGAGAGAGGTTGAGTTTAAGATTGTCAAACTACATTCCACTCACCTACCATTGAAATTCATTTAGAATTATTGCTCTCTTTCCTTTTTACATCAACTGTAGCTCCTAGCCTAAAAGCACAGCCTCAACTGTCACAGTTTCATCTGGGGCTTTTTGTTTCTTTGCTTTTAATACAAGTGTAAAAACCGCTGAAGAGAGCCCAGCTAAACTGTTTCCCATGCACAGGGGCAAGAGAAGCCCCTAACTGGTCAGTGTTACCACCTCTCCTAAGGGTCCACAAAAGCCAGAGCTGCAATACCACCACCACACCCACCACCACCACCCACACACAAAGGCCAGAGCTGCAGTAGCACACCACTCCCCCACCCCCCACAAAGGCCACTGCTGCAGTAACCCCTCCTCCCCCGCACAAAGGGCTGGAGCTGCAGTACCACCCCCCCCCACCCCACAGGAGGCCGCACACCCCACCCCAGGCCGGAGCTGCGGTACCACCCACCCCCCCCCACCGCAAGAGGCGGAGCTGCGGTACCCCCCCCACCGCAAGAGGCCGGAGCTGCGGTACCCCCCCACCGCAAGAGGCCGGAGCTGCGGTACCCCCCCACCGCAAGAGGCCGGAGCTGCGGTACCCCCCACCGCAAGAGGCCGGAGCCGGTACCCCCCCACCGCAAGAGGCCGGAGCTGCGGTACCCCCCCCCACCGCAAGAGGCCGGAGCTGCGGTACCACCCCCCCACCGCAAGAGGCCGGAGCTGCCACCCCCCCACCGCAAGAGGCCCCCCATCCACCCCCACCGCAAGAGGCCGGAGCTGCGGGCCCCCCCACCGCAAGAGGCCGGAGCTGCCCCCACCGCAAGAGGTACCACCAAGAGGCCCCACGCCCCCAAGAGGCCGGAGCTGCGCAAGAGGCCGGTGCCCCCCCACCGGAGCTGCGGTGCCACCCCCCACCCCACACCCCCCCCCCCCCCCCGGCCGGAGCTGCGGTGCCACCCCCACGCCCCCAAAACGCGCAAGCGGAGCGGTGCCACCACCCACGCCCCCAAACCGCGCAAGAGGCCGGAGCTGCGGTGCCACCACCCACGCCCCCAAAACGCGCAAGCGGCCGGAGCTGCGGTGCCACCCCCCACGCCCCCAAACCGCGCAAGCGGCCGGAGCTGCGGTGCCCACCCACGCCCCCAAACGCGCAAGCGGCCGGAGCTGCGGTGCCACCACCCACCCCCCAAACGCGCAAGAGGCCGGAGCTGCGGTGCCACCACCCCACGCCCCCAAACGCGCAAGCGGCCGGAGCTGCGGTGCCCACCACACCCCCCACCCCCGGTGCCACCACCCACGCCCCCCGCGCAGCGGCCGGAGCTGCGGTGCCACCACCCACGCCCCCAAACGCGCAAGCGGCCGGAGCTGCGGTGCCACCACCCACGCCCCCAAACGCGCAAGCGGCCGGAGCTGCGGTGCCACCACCCACGCCCCCAAACGCGCAAGCGGCCGGAGCTGCGGTGCCACCACCCACGCCCCCAAACGCGCAAGCGGCCGGAGCTGCGGTGCCACCACCCACGCCCCCAAACGCGCAAGCGGAGCTGCGGTGCCACCACCCACGCCCCCAAACGCGCAAGCGGCCGGAGCTGCGGTGCCACCACCCACGCCCCCAAACGCGCAAGCGGCCGGAGCTGCGGTACCCACCACCCACGCCCCCAAACGCAAGAGGCCGGAGCTGCGGTGCCACCCCCACCCCCCCCACGCGCAGCAAAGGCCGGAGCTGCGGTACCCCCACCCCACACAAAGGGCCGGAGGGCCCCCAAACGGAGCTCCCCCACCCGCACAGGAGGCCGGAGCTGCGGTACCCCCCCACCCCCACCCGCACAAAGGGCGGAGCTGCGGTACCCCCCCCCCACCCCCCCCCCCCCGCACAAAAGGCGGAGCTGCGGTACCCCCCCCTCCCCCCGCACAAAGGGCGGAGCTGCGGTACCCCCACCCCCCCCCCCGCACAAAGGGCGGAGCTGAGGCACAAAGGGCGGAGCTGCAGTACCCCCCCCGCACAAAGGGCGGAGCCACCCCCCCCCCCGCACAAAGGGCGGAGCTGCGGTACCCCCCCCCCCCCCGCACAAGAGGCCGGAGCTGCTGCCACACCCCCCCCCCACCCCCCACCTGCACAAAGGGCGGAGCTGCAGTACCACCCACCCCCCACACATAAGAAAGTCTACTTTGTGTATTATAGATACACACTGTAAAATTTCAGAACCACATGTACCTCATTTGAAAGCCTCTTTTCTATTAATTAATGCCAATCTTCTAGTGAAACACATGAGCTATGGAGTTGGACTAGGACTCATATGGTCTGAGGGGAGGGTCAGGGTTAGCTGGCCTCTTTTTATTCCCCTCCAAAAACATTCAGGCATTTCAAAGATTCAGAGCTGCTGTAGAAGAACCCCAGAGAGCAGAGGCTGGCACTAACCTGGTGGGGAGCTGAGCTGCCAGAGGGACCCCACAGAAGATGGAAAAAGCAGTGCAAAGAGCTGACCTCAGCGGAGCCGGGCGGCACCGAGCCCGGTCTGAATTAACCCAGCCAGATGGAGCTGCTGTCCTTTTAGGGGAAAGAAATCCTCTCGCTTTGACTGATCCTAAACATGAAATTACTGGCCACACTCCCATTCACAACATTTGCTCCATCCTTTTCTGGCTGTGTGCATTACAGAGACCCACAGATCGGGACTCCCACTCGCTTTGTGGATTTTTCCTACATCTCGGTCATGCATGGTCAGCCACACATTCTAAACAAACAAGATTTCCAACATTTTAAGTTCTTTGTGGAACTTCCCCCGGTTCCCCGCAGACAATGCCTACAACACTAAGTTCTTAGAGGATCCCCCTAACCCCTTACACTTAATACAAATAATGCCTGTAATACTTAAGTTAAACAGTACATGTAATAAAAGAATAATAAAACAAACACTGCTTGCAATACCTTGTCTGTTCCTGCACTGACCCAAGAGAGTTAGAGGAGCTCTGCCCGAGAATCCTTGGAGGGGGCGCCTAGAGAGATCCTGTTCCTCAGCAGGTCCCACAGCCGAAATAGTGGCCAGAAAATGATCTGCGGAAAAACACAAACTCCACAACTCAAATAAGTTAAGGAGTTTTATATGCTTCATTACAGTGCTGGACACAGGTGGGATCTCTCCTAAAGTCTTGCGTGCCAAACAATTTCACAAACTCATTTCCACAACAGAGTAGGCGGGACTGTTTTGGAGCCAGAAATCCGTTGCATATATTCCTGTGGGTTTCCGCAAGTGTTGTTACTCTTCTGATTAGCCGCTTAGCCGTTGCTGTTATTTTGCTCCTTTGACACTGACAGTTAAAAATTTTTATTATATACAAAAGGTTAATCTTTTCCTGTGTGATTTCCTATTTTATACAAAAATGATATTTTTTCCCTTATTAAGCTCACCCAAACGCCCTTCTCTCAGAAAATCAATTCCCAAAATACAAGGTGCGTCAGGTCCGGTCACAACGGTATGCTTTGTCCACTGTTTACCAGTTAAACTTATATCAACCTCCACCTTAGTTAACTCTTGAGATCCACCAGTGACTCCCAGAATAGTTATAGCTTCTGATCCCTGATAATTTGATGGCATTATGGTGCACTGAGCTCCTGTGTCAACCAAGGCCCTGTACTTCTGAAATTGTGAAGTGCCAGGCCACTGGATGTACACATCCCAATAGATTCTGTTATCTCTGTTACCCCTCTCCTCCCCCTGGCGGCAGGCAGGGCACCCCTAGTTATGGGGAACATGCCCACATGTGCAATGAGCACAGTGTGCAGTGTTAGAACTGGAGCCACTGTTGGAGCTATTAGAGTTGTCCTGGGGAACTGTGGAAGTAACAGCTACCCTTCTGGTATTGCTACCTCGGGTTCTGCCACTTTGCAGTTCCCTCAGTCTCCTGAAAAGATTAGCAGTTGGTTGACCATCCCATCTGTTCATGTTCTCACCAAACTGATCACGCAGAGTTATCCAAATACTCGCACGTGACTGCCTTGGTGGTCTGTTTTGGTTGGATCTGTTTTGGAATGACCTGTTTTGGAATGACATCCTTGGAGGATGTCTATTCCTCACAGAGGAAACCTGTATCCATCTGGAGGAAGAATTGGAATTATCTCCTTGTGCCAACTGGGAGAATGTATTTTTAAATTCATCCTTCAGCTCTTTCATGCAATTCTCAATTTTTCCAGACAGAGTTTCAATGGCTGAAACCAAAGAAACACGTGTCATGCTGTCCTCCAATTGTCTCATTTGATCAGTGAATTGTCCAACCGTAGGAGAAGCTCCACCATAATTTCTTGCCACAATTCTGCTTGCCAGAATATTTGCATAATTAGGAGGAGCAAGTTTGATGAGCTTCTTAGCAAGACCAGTTCCTACAGGAATTTCATCAGGATTCAGAGTCTCATGGCCACCATAGAGTACCTCTCTAACAGCAAATTCTCTCAGATGCTTGATTCCCTCATCTATGGTAGTCCAGGGTTTAGCATTCCATGGAAGATCATCTCGGGAAGAATACCTCATGAGAGTTGCCATTAAAAGGCGTATCCACAGAGTAACCTTGCCGAGAGTCCTGCCTAGATGTCTATCTATTCCATTATCCTTTGAGAGAGTTCCTAGTTGAGCTGCTGACTTGTCTCCAACTACCAGAGCTGGAGCACCTGTATCATAGCATCTACCAAGCCAAGCTAGGATTGGCTCCTTATCTGCTCTGATGTAATCTTTACGCACATTCCTCAATTCCTCCCTGGGTGACGAACAGCTCTCAATGTCATCTGACTCCTCCTCCTCTGCCTCATCTTCCTGAAGTTCTTGTCCCAGTAATCTTACTGTCACTGTCCTAAGAATCTGCTTAAGGTCAGGAGTACCACCTTTAGTTGTTCTGCTATCAGCAATTTGCCCTGCATCTCCATCCAGTGATGATCTCAATAACTCAGCTATATCTTTAAGACAAACCTTTTCCTCCATCTCAGCAGGGTCTCTTTGAGCAGAAGTTCCCTCACCAGGATCCTGCTGCTCTTCCCCATCAGCATCTGGATCAGCTTTGCCCTTTTTTCCTCTCGTACTTAAAACAGCTACCTGCTTAACTGGAGCTGTGTTTGGATTTACAGCTGGCTTAATAGAAGCTGACAGGTTTTGAGATGAATCAGCTGCTGTGGAGGACACTTCCGGTCCTGCCGAAGAAGAAGGAGGAAATGGCTTTGCCCCATTAATGGCTGCCAAGGGTGTGGAAGCCATGTTAGGAGCTGCCGCTGCCCGATTGCCAGAGCCACCAACAGCACCGTTCAGAGCAGCCTTTCCGATGGCCTTTTTAGCCTTGTCGTTGACTGATACAGATTCTGCATTTTCCTCATCACTAGATACCTCTGGGGTAGAGTTAGAGCTGCGCTTTCTGCGTTTCGATCTACGCTTAAGTACAAAGCACGCTTTAGCCACTTTTTCCTTCCGATACAGAGCATATAACAAGTACCCAATCACCATCACCAGCAGCAGATTTAAACACATCAAATAAATCACCTTTGGATCCCAGCCATCACTTAAAACAACCCTTTCGCCTACCGGGATCTTAAACTCCTTTATCTCTATGGGCAGAGTGCTAGAGGTCACATTCCCGTATCTGTTAAGCCAAAAGAATCCCAGGCACCGGTCGTAAAGAAGCTGAATCTTATACTTAAACCATAAATACAATCTATACATCAAGTATCTGCCTAAGCGATCGAAAATCATTCCCATGAAGTACTTGTAGACCAGTACCGAACAAACTGAAAAGACCAAACGTTCTAAAAGCCAAAACACTTTCATGTTTGCAACTCCGACTCGAGCAGGCAATAAATCAAGCAACCTTTTAGCCCAGCTTCTGGACAGCAATTATCCACAAGCCGCACGTTGGACCGCCAATGAAAATATGTGTGGTGGAGTAGGAAGGTTCCCACACACACACAAAAGAATTCCACAGCTAACTCAGCCGGAGAAGCAGATGAAAGCTGTATTTTACAAGCAGATATGGAATGCAATGAATATGTACAAAAATATACAATATTTACAATATATACAGAAGTATACAGCAATGTATATAATACAGGAAACCTTTCCCCCCCCCCCCCTGCAGCCAGGGGGGTTCGGCCTGCCGCTCCCTTCTCCCTCCCTACCTCCCCTTTTTCCCAAAAGGGTTAGAGAGAGAGAGAAAGGAAGGTAATTAAAAGGGTGAGAACTTGTTAAAGCTCAAAGCGGATGCAAAAGTTAGTTTTCTCTTATCTGGTTAGCAAGAATCATAGAGAGAAACGAGCCAGCTCACAGCACAGGGGGAAGAAGAAGACGACTACTGACTGACTCCCCCAACTGAAAGACTAAACAAAAATTTACAGCCGGGTTCCACCAATGAAATTGGATTAGCATATCATTGACCCTCTGTTCACAGGTTTTTCCATTCAAATAAAGAGCAACCAAACAACAATTAAATCAGTACATTTAAACCCTACAACACATAAAGGAAAAACCATTCATTGCATATTATAGATACACACTGTAGATTTATGTATTTCAGAATGTAGCTCATTTGAAAGCCTCCTTTCACACAAATTAATACCATTTTTCTACATCTAGTTGAATAGGGAACCTATTGTGTTGGATTGGTAGGGTCAGCTGGCTTCTTAGGGGTTTTAGTCCCCTCCAAGAACATTCAGAGCTGCTACATAAGAACCCCAGAGAGCAACAGAGACTGCAACTAACCTGGTAGGGAGCTGAGCAGCTGAAGGGAGCTAACCCTAACCCCCTCCAGACAAAGGCAGGAGCTGCAATCCCCCCCCACCTGCTCAGCTGGCCTCTGTTTGGAGGACCTTCCATTCAAATTAAAACACTAAAAATAAAAACAGTGAGGTTTCCTTTGTGTGTGGGGTTTTTTTATTTATTTATGTATAAACAGGGGTAATTTCAAAGCCTTTTTGCATACACATTACTGTTCTGCAATCTCGATAAACTGCACACCTTTCTCTGCTGGAATACCTCACACTAATACTTACATTTTCCAATGGGTTTTCATCCCCTCCGAGAACATTCAGGCAATTCAATCATTCAGGGCTGCAAGCAGTTTTTTTGGCCCCACCCTTCAATCACCAGCTCACCATCACACATCCCCATGTAGCATCATGAAAGGAAAGACAGAGACAGCTGAGGGGTTACCCTCCTTTTTACCACCCCGACCCAGGGACACCCTTCCTGGTAGGATTTGCACCTTCAGCACATGGCTGAGTTTTTGATGTGTTTCTCTTCTCTGTGAGAGCTGTTGCACAGGTCTGCATCTCCAACCATTTCACATGTTCCTGGGATTTACTACCCCAAGATCACCTTACAGTCAGTGCATTTCTTGCTGGCAATCAACAATCTCTTCTGTCTGTTGTTCTCAAATTGTTTCGATCATTTCAGCTTTCTAAGCCTGTGTCGGTACAACTCCTCCTCAGGGCACCGCAAACAGAGAGAGACAAACCTTCTTTCTGTCTAGTAGTCCCAGGAAAAATCCTGGCACTCTTAGGCAGGCACCATCAGGGTGGCAGCCTGGAGGTGACATCAGCCTGGCACTGGAGCTGGATGTTCTGAGCAGCCAAGGAACCCTGGGGAATGCCTGCAGAGAAGTGTTAGTTCCTCTGTAGGGGAGCACCGGCCTTAGAGACAAAGACTTCTTTAATCGGTCGTGGAACAGAGACCTCACCAGCAGGAACAAATAACAGTTTAAACAACATGCACAAAAATCCAGAAACAACAAACATCACTTTAAACTGTAAAGCAAAGAAACCTCGGCACTGCAGCCGGCGGTTGCCTACAACGTGGGGGGAACCCCGAACTCCCCAGGGCAACAGACCTGCAATAGATGCACGTGGAAGCTGCAGGAGCAGAGTTTCACTTTCCGTTGGGGTCTACAGCTTATTGCTGAGACAGGATTTGGTCCCAAAGGGTTTGTAGCCAAAAGCTTTGTAGAGAGGAGGTTTCTCGGCTGTGGTCCTTTTGCAGCAGCGCTCGCTCCTTGCTCCAATCAAACGAAACTGTCCCGGGGACTCGGCTCCTCTGGGGTTTTGCCTCTCGGCCCGACAAGATAAGTATCTGTCCTCTGGGCTTTACAACGCTGAGAATAGCGAGGGGTCTTTGCTGTCTGGTCTGGGTAAACTGGAACACAGTTCAGCTTCCAAGCGAGGGATGTGGTTCCTTCCAGAGCGTGGACAATAGCAAGACAAAGCTCTGGCCCTTCGGGCTGATATTTATAGTTTCCCGAGACAATAATGGCCAGGAGCAACACAGGTCTAGGGGTCAACCCTGGTATTGCAACCTATAGAAAGCCTTCTTCCCAAACGTGGCCAAAAGCACGCCCACCTGGCTCATCCTGGCTCTGAAACATGTCCAGGCAAGCCCAAAGAAGCTTCTGCCTCATTGTCTGGTTCAGAGCCATTTTGAGGCTTTTTTTGTCCATCCAGGACATCTGGGCACCAGCTACAGCTCTCAGCAGTGCCTAACTGCAGAGCAAGGGCCTGCACCTTCATCCCGATCCAGGTGGAGAGAGAACTGACAGGAATATAGCTTCTCTGCTGCGGTTGTAGCATCCCCACAGCCTCACCATCAGCCTGTGCTAGAGGAACATGGCCCCTGTCAGAATCTCCCAGGGTCAGGTGACAAACAAAAGTGTTCCAGAAAGGAAAAATGCAAAGTCTCTTTGCCACCCCCATTATTCCTATCAGAGGCTTTCTGCTTATCTAACTGCTCCATTAGAGACTACCTTGACAGAAACTTTATCTCCTGGGGAAAAGCTTGCACTGAACAGTTTCCTTTTCAGCCTTTCCCTTCTGACCAACAGAAATAAAACCCTACCCAGAGCCCACACAAGCCGAGGAGAAAGAGATCCCCTGCTAGGCTGCAGGGTGAGGCTGCATGCTGGCATCCACGCTCATGGATTTGCTGCAGCAGCCATGGCCCTTGTGCTGGTTCTCTGCTGCTGAACATCTTCCTTGCTTGGTTAATGAAGAACAAAACAAAGAGTCAATCTAAACAGACTGAAAAGCAACAAATAGATCTCAGTTACTCACATTGTACAGCTGTGAGTAGAACTACTACATAAGCATTACGTTTTCCTTCAGTATCCACTTAACTTACAAAACTGTGACCTGATGCCGTTCAAAACCACACAGTCAGCATCTGATGATAATAGGAGCACCAAGAAGAGAATTTGGGATACTGGGAGGACACAGGGGCCACACTGCAGAGAAGAACTAAAGGTTACTGGGAACACGGGAAGACTTAGGAAGGCATTAGGAGCACTAAGGAGGGAATTAGGAGTTACTGTGAGGAACATGAAGAACACCGGTGCCACACTAACAGAGCACTTACTGTTACTGGGAGCAGAAGAGCCGCCGCTCGCAGCTCGCCCCCCCGGAGCCCCCCCGCCGCCGCTCAGCCCCCGCCGCCGCTCGCGGCTCCCCCCGGAGCCCCCGCCGCCGAATGCCAACGGTCGCGGCACCATAAGTTTTTCTCCAGCTCTAGGCACCCATCAACCCCCACAAACACAACCAAAAAAAAAGTCCAGAAGGCGCTACAAGAAAACCCAAAAGTGGAGCAGAAGCACACACTTACGTGAGAGACGGCAGAGGAACCACGAACCCCACTAGCCACAACAGCCCACTGGGCGCCGTTTTAAAGTCACAAGCGCCTGCGCGCGAAGAGACCCGCGCTGCGGGCAGGCGCTGAGTCCATAGCAACGCTCCGACGCTGGCGCATGCGCGCGAACAGACCCGCGCTGCGGGGCAGGCGCTGAGTCCATAGCAACGCTCCGACGCTGGCGCATGCGCGCGAACAGACCCGCGCTGCGGGGCAGGCGCTGAGTCCATAGCAACTACAGGTAAACACTTGGAACAACAATGAATGGTCGAAAACATTCCTTGGCTGGCAATGCTCCCATTGACAACTCATGCTACAAGACATTAAGTTCCGGGGGTTACAGAGCACAGCGGGGGCAAGGGGGGGTTACAGAGCACAGCGGGGGCAAGGGGGGGGGGTTACAGAGCACAGCGGGGGCAAGGGGGGGTTACAGAGCACAGCGGGGGCAAGGGGGGTTACAGAGCACAGCGGGGGCAAGGGGGGTTACAGAGCACAGCGGGGGCAAGGGGGGTTACAGAGCACAGCGGGGGCAAGGGGGGGGTTACAGAGCACAGCAAGGGGGGGCAAGGGGGGGTTACAGAGCACAGCGGGGGCAAGGGGGGTTACAGAGCACAGCGGGGGCAGAGCACAGCGGGGGCAAGGGGGGTTACAGAGCACAGCGGGGGCAAGGGGGGTTACAGAGCACAGCGGGGGCAGGGGGGGGGGTTACAGAGCACAGCGGGGGCAAGGGGGGTTACAGAGCACAGCGGGGGCAAGGGGGTTACAGAGCACAGCGGGGGCAAGGGGGGTTACAGAGCACAGCGGCGGCAAAGGGGGTTACAGAGCACAGCGGCGGCAAGGGGGTTACAGAGCACAGCGGCGGCAAAGGGGGTTACAGAGCACAGCGGCGGCAAGGCCACAGGGAGTCATGCCCCCCTTAACACTAAAAATGCGTTTATGAAAAGTTCTCCTGTCTATATAGATAGTGAGGCATGGTATTAACAGCTATGCAAAAAGGGTTTGAAATCAGCCCCACTGGTTCTCTTCTATTTGATGCCAAGGCTTCTAGAATGTAAAAGCAAATTCCAAGTAGAGCACAACAGATTTTGAAAGCCAGCCTATAACATGTACATCAATTACAATCAGTTGAACGTCCCTTGTGTTCATCAGGAGGCATTTATCATCCTTTATTTATTTGGTTTGTGGTTGTGGAATTATTTGTTCCTTGTTTCTTCATTTTTAATTTCAATAGAAAACCCTCTTAAGAGAGCCTAGCAAAACTGCTTCCCCATGCACAAGGGCAAGAGAACCCCGTAACTGGGCTGTTAACATGCCTTTTAAGGGGTTCTGATGACATCTGAGGTGGGTCTGGGGGTATCAAAGGAGAAGGCAGCCGAGCCGCGCGCAGCCGCGCCAGCTACTATGGCGCCTGCCACCACTCACCACCACCAACTACTATGGCACCCGCCACTGGCCACCACCACCAACTACATTGACTGCCACCAGCAACCCACAACTAACCCTTACCATCCGACTAAAACACCAAGAGGAGACCCTCCATAGACATCCAAATGCCCCTAAATTGCCTTGGGGTAGCCCCACTCCCATCACCAAGGCAAACAGAGCCCCTTAGGAGGGGTGGCAACACTGACCTGTTTGGGGGTGTCTCTTGCCACTGTGCATGGGGAGGAGCTCAGCCAGCCTCTGTTCAGCAGGTTTTCCATTCAAATAAAAAGAAAAATGCACAACACCAAAACCACAAACACACAACACAGCCAACCCAATCAATATCAAAAAAACCTAAAACACAAAGGAAAATCCATTCTTTGTGTATTACAGATACACAACACAAGTTCACATATTTCAGAACCCCATGTGGCTGATTTCAAAGCCTCTAAATACCACACTTCTACACCTAGTTAAACATGAGAGCTATGGAGTTGGAGGAGGGCAGGTCAGCATTAGACAGTCGCAGCAGCAACAGTGTTTACAGAGCTGACACAGCAGCAGCAACAGTGTTTACAGAGCTGACACAGCAGCAGCAACAGTGTTTACAGAGCTGACACAGCAGCAGCAACAGTGTTTACAGAGCTGACACAGCAGCAGCAACAGTGTTTACAGAGCTGACACAGCAGCAGCAACAGTGTTTACAGAGCTGACACAGCAGCAGCAACAGTGTTTACAGAGTTTACAGAGCAGCAACAGTGTTTACAGAGCTGACAGCAGCAGCAACAGTGTTTACAGAGCTGACACAGCAGCAGCAACAGTGTTTACAGAGCTGACACAGCAGCAGCAACAGTGTTTACAGAGCTGACACAGCAGCAGCAACAGTGTTTACAGAGCTGACACAGCAGCAGCAACAGTGTTTACAGAGCTGACACAGCAGCAGCAACAGTGTTTACAGAGCTGACACAGCAGCAGCAACAGTGTTTACAGAGCTGACACAGCAGCAGCAACACAGTGTTTACAGAGCTGACACAGCAGCAGCAACACAGTGTTTACAGAGCTGACACAGCAGCAGCAACACAGTGTTTACAGAGCTGACACAGCAGCAGCAACAGTGTTTACAGAGCTAACACAGCAGCAGCAACAGTGTTTACAGAGCTAACACAGCAGCAGCAACGCTGCCACAGGGAGCCACGCCAGCCCTTAAGACTAAAAATACCATGAAATATATAGATATTCAGGAATGGCATTGCTGGCTATGCAAAAAGGCTTTGAAATCAGCCCCGCTGGATCTCTTCTATTGATGCCAAGGCTAGAGTAGAGCACAACAGATTTTGAAAGCAAACCTATAAGAGGTCTATCAATTTAAAACAGGTGAACTTCCATTGTGTTTATCAGGAAGCATTTATCATCCTTTATTTATGTTGGGGTTCTTTGTGAAATTATTTGTTCTTTGTTTCTTTGTTTTTAATTTGAATCAAAAGCTCTCTGAACACAGCCTAGCAAAGCTTCTTCCCCAATGCATAACATCAAGAGAAGCCGCTAACAGGGCTGTTAACATGCATTTAAGGGGTTCTGATGACATCTGAGATGGGTCTGGGGGTATCAGAGGAGAATTTGGGGGCATATGGAGGGATGTGGGGAGCCTCTATGGGGCCCCAAAAGCATCTTTTAGTTGGACATTTAAGGTTAGTTGGAGCCAGTAACTACTATGGTGCCTGCCACCAGCCACCACCACCACCACCAACTAATATGGCATCCTCCACCGGCCACCACCACCAACTGCAGTGCCTGCAACCAGAAACTCACAACTAACCCTAACCATCCAACTAAAACACCAAGAGGAGACCCTCCACTGGCATCCAAATGCCCCTAAATTGCCTTTCTGCAGCACCACACCCATCACAGAGACAATCAAAGCCCCTTAGGAGGGGTGGCAACACTGACCGATTTCAGGGTGTCTCTTGCCACTGTGCATGGGAAGGAGCTCAGCCAGCCTCTATTCAGCAGGTTTTTCCTTTCAAATAGAAAAAAAAACAAAACACCAACAAAACCAGAAAACACCCAACAACCAAACACCACAAACAAACCACACAACCACAAACAGAACCCACAAACAACACACAAGACACATCCAAACCAATGAATATTACAAAACTCTACAACACACACAAAGGAACATCCATTCTTTGTGTATTACAGATACACACAATATCTTTACATATTTCAGAACCCCATGTAGCTGGTTTCAAAGCCTCTTAATACCACTTCTACACCTACTTAAACAAGAGAGTTATGGAGTTGGAGGAGGGGGCCAGGATTAACCAGCCTCCCAGGGGTCTTAATCCCCTCCAAGAACATGCAGGCATTTCAAACGAACCAAGCTGATACAGAAGAGCCCCAGAGAGCAGAAGAGGCTGGCACTTACCTGGAGGGGAGTCCAAGGAAACCAGAAAAAAGCTGAGCAAAGAGCCATCCTCGGCAGAGCCGTACCCCGCCCGGGGAGCTGAGCCCCACCGAGCCGACACTGAAGTAGCCTGGCTTGACGGAGCCACGATCCTTTGAGGGATAGGAAATTCTCTCGCTTTGCTGACCGGTCCTAAACATACAATTACTAGCCATGCTCCCATTCACACCTTTCGCTTCGTCCGTCTCTGGCCGTGCTCCTCACGGAGAGACGGAACCGCAGATCGGGACTCCCTCTCGCTTCGTAGATATTTTCTACGTCTCAGACGTGCCCACACTCACCCGCACACTCAAAACATCCACAAGGCGCCAAGCATTTAAAGTTCTGTGAGGTACTTCACCACATTCCACACAAGCTTTCCTACAATTCATTAAGTTCTTAAAAGAACCCCCTGTTTCACAGAAAACTGTTTCACAGAAAACGCACCCCCTGTTTCACAGAAAACGCACCCCCTGTTTCACAGAAAACGCACCCCCTGTTTCACAGAAAACGCACCCCCTGTTTCACAGCCTCTGTTCAGAAGGTTTTCCCTTCAAGTAAAAACAACCAAAAACCCAAGCCAATGAATATTTAAAAACCCTACAACACACAGAAAAAAAAAAAAAAGAGGTATATTTCTCATGTCGCGCTTGTGCCCACAGTGACCCACACACTCAAAACACTGATTCTAATGTTTGTCGTGCTTTTAGGAATTTCCCCTGCCTCCACACAAACCATCCTACAATACCTGAAGTTCCTAAGGGATCCCCCTGATCCCATACACTTTGCCCTTTTTACATTTCATATCATGCAACTCATTACCTCCTTTTTACAAGGTACAGAACATTTCCCAGAGAGCAATCGCAATGGCAATTTCCCAGAGAGCGAACGCAACGGCAATTTCCCAGAGAGCATCATGTAAGCCGCCGCAGGGAGCCCGGCAAGCCAGCCCCTAAACTCAGAATCCTATTTAAGAAGAGTTCTTCTCCCTATATACATTGTGAAGAATGGTATTAATTGTCTTGTAAAAGGGCTTTGAAATCACCCCCACTGGATCTCCTCTATTAGATGCAACAGCCCCTGGAATGGAAAAGCAAATTCTGAGTAGGGCAAAACAGATTTTGAGAATAGACCAATCAAAGTTGTATCAAGTAAAAACAGGGGACTCTCCTTTGTGTGTATCCGGGGGGGGGGGACATTTGTCATCTTTTACTTCTATTTTCATTTGTTGTGGACTTATTTGTTCTTTGTTTTTAATTTGAATGGAAAGCCCTCTGAACAAAGCCCAGCAAAGCTGCTTCCCCCATGCACAGGGGCAACAAAAGCACCTAACTGGGCTGTTAATACACTTTTTAAGGGGTTCTGATAACATCTGAGGTGGGCCTGGGGGTATGAAAGGAGAAATTGGGGTGATATGGAGGGATGTGGGGAACCTCTAGAGGGCCCCAAAAGAATCTTTTAGTTGGACATTTAGGGTTACTTGCAGCCAACACCATGAATAGCTACTACTACAGCACCTGGAGCTGCTGAGCCGAAGGGAGCCAAAATCCTCTCGCTTCCCTGAGAGTGCTGGGACAACTCACCCTAAGACTAAAAATCCAACTGGAAATCTCTTCTCTTTATATCAGCAGTCAATAATGGTATTAATTGCTAAGGAAAAAGGCTTTGAAATCACACACCCACCCCCACCCCGCAGACCTCCTCTATTAGGCACAAAGGCTTCTAGAATGCAAAGGCAAATTCTAAAGTAAAGCAAAACAAATTTTGAAAACATACCTAAAAAACATGTATCAATTACTTAAAAACCTTCCTTTGTGTGTATCAAGGGGCATCTGTCATTTTTTATTTCTTTTTGTATTTTTTGTGGGTTTATTTGTTCTTTGTTTTTAATTGGAATGGACAGCCCTCTGAACAGAGACTTGCAAAGCTGCTTCGCATTGCACAAGGGCAAGAGAAGCCCCTAACTGCTCTGTTAACATGCCTTGTAAGGAGTTCTGATGGCAATTGAGGTTAGCCTGGGGGTATCAAAGGAAAATTTGGGGCCATAGGGAGGAAGGTGGGGAGCCTCTAGAGGGCTCCAAATCAATCTTTTAGTTGGACATTTAGGGTTACTTGCCACCAGCCAACCACAACCACCACAACAGCAACAACTACTGTGGCGCCTGCCGCAAGCCAACCACAACTAACCCTAGCCATCCCACTAGAATACCCACAAGAGACCCTCCATTGGCACCCACTTGCCCCTAAAATCCCATTGGTTAGCCCAAACACCAAACTGATCAGTATTAGAAAAACCTTACGACACAGACAAAGGAAAATACATTCTTTCTGTACTATAGATACACATTAGGATTACATATTTCAGAACCCCATGTAGCTCATTTCAAAGCCTTTCTTTTCAGACAAATTAATACCATACTTCTACACGTAGTTAAGCAGGAAAACTATGAAGTTGGAGGAGGAGAGGTGTGACCGGTTTAGGCTGTGCCTTTAAGAAAGGGACACTTTCTGAACACTCTGGGCGAATGTTTTTGATATTAGAATGAAAACATTGATATGCTAATTCAATTTCATTGGCGGGACCCAGTTGTAGTTTTTTTTGTTTAGTCTTTCAGTCGGGGAGTCAGTCAGGCAGTCGTCTTCTTCTTCCCCCTGTGCTGTGAGCTGGCTCGTTTCTCTCTACGATTCCTCTCTAACCAGATAAGAAAACTAACTTTTTGCATTCGCTTTGAGCTTTAACAAAGTTTTCCCCTTTTAATTACCTTCCTTTCTCTCTCTCTCTAACCCTTTTGGGAAAAAAAGGGGAGGTAGGGAGGGAGAAGGGAGGGACAGGCCGAACCCCCCTGGCCAAAGGGGGGGGGGGTTGGGGAAAGGTTTCCTGTATTACATACATTGCTGTATATTTCTGTATATATTGTAAATATTGTACATTTTTGTACATATTCACTGCATTCCATATCTGCTTGTAAAATACAGCTTTCATCTGCTTCTCAGGCTGAGTTAGCTGTGGAATTCTTTTTGTGTGTGGGGGGGAACCTTCCTACTCCACCACATATTTTTAATTGGCGCCCAACGTGGGGCTTGTGGATAATTGCTGTCCAGAAGCTGGGCTAAAAGGTTGCTTGATTTATTGCCTGCTCGAGTCGGAGTTGCAAACATGAAAGTGTTTTGGCTTTTGGAACGTTTGGTCTTTTCAGTTTGTTCGGTACTGGTCTACAAGTACTTCATGGGAATGATTTTCCGAGCCGCGCCGAGCCGAGGGAGGGAGCCGCGGCGAGCCGGGAGGGAGCCCTCTCGCTTCCCTGAGAGCGCTGAGGCCACTCCCCCTAAGCCTGAAAATCCAACTGAAAAATCTATTCTCTTTATATCGATAGTCACTAATGGTATTAATAGGTATGTAAAAAGGCTTTAAAGTCACCCCCACTGGACCTTCTCTATTAGATGCAAAGGCTTCTAGAATGCAAAAGCAAATTCTAAAGTTGAGCAAAACAAATTTTGAAAATGTATCTATAAATGGTGTATCAATTCATTAGAAACAGGGGACCTACCATTGTGTGTATCAAGGGGCATTTGTAATTATTTCCTTTTTTATTTGTTGTGAGCTTATTTGTTTTTATTTTGAATGGAAAGCCCTCTGAACAGAGCCTAGCAAAGCTGCTTTGCATTGCACAAGGTCAAGAGAAGCCCTAACTGGTCTGTTAACATGCCATTCTGATGGCATCTGAGCTGGTTTGGGGGTATCAAAGGAGAATTTGGGGCCATATGGAAGGATGTGAGGAGCCTCTATAAAGGCCCCAAAAGAATCTTTTAGTTGGACATTTAGAGTTACTTGCCACCACATGACAACAACAACTACTACGGCGCCTGCCGCCAGCCAACCACACGACGACAACAACAACAACAACAACTCCTACGGCGCCTGCCACCAGTCAACCACAACTAACCCTAACCATCCCACTGAAATACCAACAGGAGACTCTCCATTGGCACCCACATGCCCCTAAATTCCCTTTTGATAGCCCCACAGCCATCACAGATGCAAACAGAGCCCCTTAGGAGGGGTGGGAACACTGACCAGTTAGGGGGCGTCTCTTGCCGCTGCACGGGGAAAGCGGTTCAGCCAGCCTCTGTTCAGAAGGTTTTCCATTCAAATAAAACCAAACATCCAAACTGAAGGAATATTTAAAAACCCTATGACACACACAAAGGAAAATCCATTCTATGTGTATTACAGTTACAGTGTAAGTTTACATATTTCAGAACCCCATGTAGCTCATTTCAAAACCTCTTTTCAGACAAATTAATACTACACTTCTACACTTAAACAGGAGAGCTATGGATTTGGAGGAGGGGGTCAGGGTTAGCTGGCCTCTTAGGGGTTTTAATCCCCTCCAAGCACATGCAAGCATTTCAAACGTTCCGAGCTGATACAGAAGAACCCCAGAGAGCAACAACTGCTAGATGACATCAAGCTTTCTATTTGCCCTCCTCATTGAAAAACCACCTTGTTACTTCATATGATAGGGTACCTATTTATCCCTGCTTGGCAATTTCATTAAGCTGTACTCGTGAGATCACGCTCTCAGAGTCAAAGACAAAACAGCTTCTCTAACTCGAGTAGAGGCAAATATTCCCTAGAGTCTTCTAAAGCTATCCGAAAACCTCTTCCCACATCTCCCCCTTTCTGTGTGCTAATAGAACAACACTTTTGATGGACCTTTCTAAAATTCTTTGCGTACGTAGAAGCAAGCAAGTTAAAACTAACCCTATAGCAAAAGCTACAGTTCCATAAACATAGCATGTCGAACAGACTGATGTAACCCATAAAAGACAATGCTCAGGTTGAGCCAATTAGAACATTCTAACAGAATTGGCATAATATATGGTTACAGATAACAAAACTCTCAGCTCCATCTCAGTAATAAGTTCACATTCCTTTCCACTTATCTTACAAGCTCAGAACACAAACAGAACAGTTGCTTCTTTCAAAGTTTCATCCTACTTACTCACTTACTTCAAAGAACTTACTTGTTTGTTACCTGCCTAATCTCTCAAAGAAGAACTTAGATCTTACTAGGTCAAATTTTCACACTTCACTCTTCTTACCAACAAAGATGACTTGATCAGGCCTGAACACCTCGTACACAGGGATCCAGACACAATGATCTACAAACACAGCAAACCCTATCCTCACCGCTGTCTTTTACAATACGCTTTAAAGGTATGTCACATCTTTACTTGTCTAAGATGCTCAAAACCCATAGATTGTTTTATGTTAGCAAGATTCTCCTTGATCCATAAAGATGAAGCTGGCCACGCTCCAAGTGAAGAAAAGTAAGTGAAGAAAATTCTTGCAGGTAAACAGCAGAAGTGAAAAGGCTTCTTTGTTGGGTCAAAGATGACATCTTCAATAGTCACGGTTCTGCCCAATATAAAATTGACCATAACAAAACAATCCATCAGTACTCATCCTAACAATACTTATCCTCTGATACTTTGTTTTTGCCAAGACATTGAGTCCTATTGATACTATCTTTGGCCTGAGGTTGTTTGTTCTTCTTTCAAATTTCTCCTAGCTAAAACTTCCAGAATTTTTATATCCTCCATAAACTTTGTTAAATCATACTTGAAACTGCATAAAACAAAAGTTTGAGACCATAATATTCCTGTACATGGGAAGCGCCTCAGCCAGCCTCTGTTCAGGTTTTCCGTTCAAATAAACAACCGAACACCAAAACCAACGAGTATTTAAAAACCCTACAACACACACAGAGGAAAATCCATTTGTTGTGTATTAGAGATACACACCATACATGTATACATTTCAGAACCTCATTTCAAACCCTCTTTTCAGACAAATTAATACCGTACTTCTACACCTAGTTAAACAGGAGGGCTATGAAGTTGGGGGGGGGGGGTGGGTGGTGTCAGGGTCAGCTGGCCTCTTAAGGGTTTTAATCCCCTCTGACAGCATGCAAGCATTTTAAACACGCCGATACAGAAGAACCCCAGAGAGCGGCGGAGGCTGACGCTTACCTGGAAGGGAGCCCGAGGAAACCAGGGAAAAGCCAAGCGAAGAACCGACCTCGGCAGCGCCGGGCACCACCAAGGGGACTGGAGCCCCGCCGAGCCCCATCTGATGTAGCCCATTTTGACAGAGCCACCATCCTTTTAGGAAAAGGAATTTCTCTTGCTTTCTGACTTGTCCTAAGCATACAGTTACTGGCCACACACCCATTCACAATTTTCACTTCATCTGTCTCCGGCCGTGCTGTCACAGAGATGCAGAACCACAGATCGGGACTCCAACTCAGATTGAAGATTTTTTTTTCTACATCTTTATTGTGCCCACGCTCAGCCGCACGCTCCAAACAAAGTATGTTTCTAACATTCTAAGTTCTTCGAGGAACTTCCCCTGGTTCCACACAGACAATCCTGCAATACCTTATGTTCTTAGGGGATCTCCCTTATCCCTTACACTTAGATCCAGTTTCCATTTTGTATAATGCAACTCAGTACCACCTTCTCACAACACAGAATACACGAAAGAAAATCCATTCTTTGCTTATTACAAAAAAAGACATTGTATCCTTATATATTTCAGAACCCCATGTAGCTCAAAGTCTCCTTTCATACCAGTTAATACTGTTCTTCCACATCTACTTGAACAGGAGAGCTATGGAGTGGGATTGGTAGGGTCAGGGGGAGGGTCAGCGTGAGCTGGCCTCTTAGGGGTTTTAACGACAGGGGCCCAGCCGCCAACATCTCAGGGGAAGGAAATTCTCTTCCTTTCCTGAAAGAACTTAGCCAACTCACTCTAATAACCCAACTAAAAATCTCTCCTGTTTACATAGGCAGTAACAAATGCTATTAATTGCTATATAGGCTTTGCAATCACCCCCACTGGATCTCCTGTTACATACAAAGGCTTCCAGAATGTATAAACAAATTCCAAGTAGAGCAACGCAAGGTTTAAAAACAGCCTTTTTGCAGTTATCAATTTAAAAAGGCAGCCTTCCTCTGTGTGTGTCGAGGGAGCTGTCATTATTTCTTGGGGCTTTTTTGCTACATCCAGGTTTGTTTTTTTTTTTTTTTTTCTTCATTTAGTACAAATGCAAACCCTTTTCCCCCCTCACACACAAATCTCAAAACAAATATTACAGTAACAATGACCGGTCCTAAACACACAACCATCAGCCACACTCCCATTCACAACTTTTGCTTCGTCTGTCTCTGGCCGTGCTCCTCGTAGAGATGGGACCGCAGATCGGTACTCCTGCTCACTTTGTAGGTATTTTCTGCGTCTCATTTGTGACCATGCTCACCTGCACGCTCAATACATCCACAAGGTTTCTACCATTTCAGGTTCTTTTAGGAACTTCCCCTGCTTCCACACTGACCATCCTACAATTCATTAGGTTCCTAAGGGATACAGTTCAGAGAGGCGGCCCCCTTCCCCGCCATAGAGCTCATGACTTCAGTGCATCTCAGGGAGCCCCCCCAGTGTCAAGTCCAGTCCCGCTCATCATTTCCTTGCATCTCAGAGACCCCCCCCCCCCCCCAAGTCCAGTCCCGCTCATCACTTCATTGCATTTCAGAGAGCCCCCCCCCAGTCCAGTCCCTGCTCATCACTTCATTGCATTTCAGAGAGCCCCCCACCAGGCCAGTCCAGCTCACAACTCATCACTTCACATTGACCGCATCATTCAGAGAGGCCCCCAACCAGGTCCAGCTCACCACTTCAGTGCATTTAGAGGGAGCCCCCACCAGGTCAGTTCACCTCATCACTTCATCGCATTCCAGAGCACCCCCCACCAGGTCCAGGCCAGCCCATCACTTCATTGCATTTCAGAGAGTCCAGTCCCCCCCACCAGTCCAGTCCAGTCCCGCCCATCACTTCATTGCATTTCAGAGAGCCCCCCCCAGTCCAGTCCCCCATCACTTCATTGCATTTCAGAGAGCCCCCCACCAGTCCAGTCCAGCCATCACTTCATTGCATTTCAGAGCCCCCCCCAGTCAGTTGCATCACTTCATTGCATTTCAGAGAGCCCCCCCCAGTCCAGTCCCAGCTCATCACTTCATTGCATTTCAGAGAGAGTCCCCCCCAGTCCAGTCCAGTCCAGCCCATCACTTCATTGCATTTCAGAGAGCACCCCCTGCCCCCAGTTCAGTCCCGCTCAACACTTCATCTCATTCCAGAGAGCCCCCCACCAGGTCAGTCCAGCTCACTACTTCATCACTTGACCCCACTTCAGAGAGGCCCCCCCACCAAGCCAGGTCACCAGTTCACCACTTGACCACATCTCAGAGAGGCTCCCCACCAGTCCAGCTCACCACTTCAGTGCATTCCAGGGAGCCACCCCCATTCCAGTCCCACTCATCACTTCATTGCATTTCAGAGCCCCCCACCAGTCCAGCTCATCACTTCATTGCATTGCAGAGAGCCCACCACCATTTCAGTTCATCACTTCATGTCATTTCAGAGAGTCCTACGTGAGCCGATGTAGAATTCTGTTCGTTCACTGAAAGCACTATGCCAAGTGACCCTAAAACTAAAAATCCAACTAAAATTATCTGCCGTTTACATGGATAGGCAAGAATGTTATCAATTGCTATATGAAAATCTTTGCTATCACCTCCATTGGATCTCTTCCATGACACACGAAGGCTTCTAGAATGTAAAAACAAGTTCCAAGCACAGCAACACACAGTTTGAAAACTATGCAATGTGTATCAATGCTCAAAAAACAGGGGACCTTCCTTTGCATGTGTCACAAGGGTTGCCCTTTTTTGCATCATCTGGGATTTTTTTGCTTCTCAGTTTCAATACAAATACACAACCCTTTTCCCCCTCACCCACCAAATGCACAACAAACACCCTAAAACTAAAAAAACAAGTAAAAAAATCTGTTTACATAGATAGTAAAAAATAGTATCAATTGCTCTGTAGATACTTTGCAATCACCCCCACTGGATCTCTTCCATTACACACGAAGGCTTCTAGAATGTGAAAACAAATTCCAAGTACAGCGACACACAGTTGAGAACAACTATGAAGTGCGTATCGATTACTCAAAAATGGGGGACCTTCCTTTGCACGTGTCACGAGGGCTGTCATTCTTCATTTCCTTGGGCTTTTCTGCTTCATCTGGCATCCTTTTTTTGTTAGTTTTTAATAGAAACACAAACCTACAATACCTTAAGGGATACCGTTGATCCCAGGGCCGACCACGTGGAAGAGGAGCAGGAGGGCAGCTGCAGTAGCTCTCATCCAGCAGAGGCAGGAGCCAAAAAGCCGTGCCAACAGCTACAATGTCCTGCTTTTTTATACCCTAGCTGGGCAGGGAGGAGGGAGTGGAACAGACTCAGCTTCCCAGGCGAAAAATGCTCTGCAGGGAGTGAAAAGTACCTGCAAGCCCTCCACCCTCCTTTGTTCTTTTGTTTTCAGAAAAGGGTGTTAACCCACCACAATCCACCCCTCTGTTCCACTTCCTCTCTCCTGCCACAGCCCCTTCATGCAATCTTGACACGTGATGTTCGGATCCTTGATGCAAGTCCCTTGTTATCCTGGCTCGCTCTCTCCCAGGGCAAGTCTCTCTCTCTCTGGTGATGGTCAATGTAGGTGCTGCCTAAACTGGGCAGGGATCTGGAAAAAAAAAAAAAAAAAAAAAAATCAGGAATCAGTTTGTCTTTGAAAGGGAAATGGAGAGATCAGGAACAGTCCATTGCTGTAGGGACATCGGGTGCAGGTGCAGATGATGCAGGAGCTCTCTGGGTTGGTGTGCAGTGTGTACATTGTGTCCTGGATGCTAGGCTGGTATTAGGCTAGGAGGGAGAAACTTAGAACAACTTTTAACTATTTACACAATGACTATAATACATTGATAATTGTTGTCCCCCGAGTTCATCCCCTCTCAGCCAGAGTCACGTTCCGCTGTGGGATACACTGAATGTCCCCAGTTTCTAACATGACCCAGTATGTGTGACCAGGACCCTCAGCTGAGACCACCCCTCAGGTTGGTTTGCCCCCACCAGCAGCAGGAAAAACTCACACTGCCTTTCCCAGCAGGTTCTTCTCAGCAATCACAGGAACTCCATCTCCATCCACTGTTTGCAGCAGGTGGGACTGGGCAGGACCAGCTTGGTTCACAGATCCTCTGCTGTTCACTAACCAAGTGGCTTGAGCTAAGTGTTTTTCCCAGTTCCTGAAGGTTCCACCCCCATGGCTTTTAGGGTGGTCTTTAGCAAGCCATTGTAGCGTTCAACCTTCCCGGCAGCTGGTGCATGGTATGGGATGGGATGTGGTAAATCCACTCAATCCCATGTTCCTTTGCCCAGTCTCTTATGAGGTGGTTCTTGAAGTGGGTTCCATTGTCTGACTCAATCCTCCCGGGGGTGCCGTGTCTCCACAGGATATGTCTCTCCAGGCCCAGGATGGTGTTGCGAGCAGTGGCATGAGGTACTGGGTAGGTCTCCAGCCACCCTGTACTTGCCTCCACCATGGTCAGTACGTACTGCTTGCCGCTGTGAGACCGAGGAAGGGTGATGTAGTCGATCTGCCAGGCCTCTCTGTACCTATATTTCAACCATCTCCCCCCATACCACAGAGGCTTCATGCACTTGGCCTGCTTGATGGCAGCACAGATGTCACACTCATGGATGACCTGTGAGATGGCATCCATAGAGATGTCCACAGATCTGTCCCGAGGCCACCGGTATGTGGCATCTCTCCCTTGGTGGCCAGAAGTGTCATGGGCCCAGTGAGCTAAGAACAGCTCACCCTTGTGTTCCCAATCCAAGTCTATTTGGGAGATTTTAGCAGCCAGATCTGCTTGGTGGTTGTGCTGGTGTTCTTCATTGGCTCTGCTCTTGGGGACGTGTGCATCGATGTGCCGTACCTTTGTTGGCAGCCTGTCCAGGCGGGCAGTGATGTCTTGCCACAGCTCAGTGTCTCAAACAGGCTTCCCTTTTCTCTGCCACCCGTTCCTCCTCCACTCTTTCAACCACCCCCACAAGGCATTGGCTACCATCCAGGAGTCAGTGTAGAGGTATAGCACTGGCCAGTTCTCCCGTTCCCCTATATCCAGGGCCAGCTGGACAGCTTTTACCTCTGCGTACTGACTGGACTCGCCTTCTCCATCCCTTGCTTCTGCCACTTGCCTTGTTGGGCTCCAGACAGCTGCCCTCCATCTCCGCTTGCTTCCCACAAGCTGGCAGGACCCATCTGTAAATAGAGCATAGCCCTTGTCATTGTCAGGGAGATTGTTGTATGGGGGAGCCTCCTCAGCGCAGGTCACTGTCTGCTCTGGTGGCATTCCAAAGTCGGCACCCTCTGGCCAGTAGGTGATCAATTCCACTATGCCAGGGCGTTTGAAGCTCCCCATTCGAGCTTGCTGAGTTATCAGGGCCATCCACTTACTCCAGGTGGCATCTGTGGCATGATGTGGGGTTGAGCCTCTTCCTTTGAACATCCAGGTCAGGACCAGAAGCCTTGGAGCCAGAAATAGAGGTGACTCAGTCCCAATTACCTCAGAGGCAGCCCAGACGCCCTCATAGGCAGCTAGGATTTCCTTTTCTGTCGCGGAGTAGTTGGCCTCAGAGCCTTTGTACCCCTTACTCCAGAAACCTAGGAGCCTGCCCCTGGTTTCACCAGGGGCCTTCTGCCACAAGCTCCACATAGGACCATTCTCACCGGCCGCAGTGTACAGCACATTCTTGATCTCTGGTCCAGTTTGAACAGGTCCCAGAGCCATAGCATGGACCACCTCTCGTTTGATCTGGTCAAATGCCACCTGCTGCTCAGGTCCCCACACAAAATCATTTTTCTTCCTTGTTACATGGAAGAGAGGCTTCACAATCTGACTGTACCCAGGAATGTGCATTTTCCAGAAGCCCACAAGCCCCAAAAAGGACTGTGTCTCCTTCTTGTTTGTGGGCTGCACCATAGTGGCTACCCTGTTCACCACCTCCTGAGGGATGTGGCGACCGCCATCCTGCCATTGAACGCCCAGGAACTGGATCTCCCTGGCAGGCCCTTTTACCTTACTTCTCTTGATGGCGAAGCCAGCCTCCAGCAGGATATCGATTATCTTCTCATCCTTCTGGTAGACTTCCTCTGCTGTCTCACCCCATACGATGATGTCATCGATGAACTGCAGATGCTCAGGGGCTCCACTTTTCTCTAAGGCAGTCTGGATCACCTCATGGCAGATGGTTGAGCTATGGACCCAGCCCTGAGGCAACCAATTCCATTGATACTGTACTCCCCTCCAGGTGAAAGCAAACTGTGGCCTGCATTCTTCTGCAATGGGAATGGAGAAAAAGGCATTAGCAATATCAATTGTGGCATACCACTTGGCCGCCTTCGATTCTAGCTCGTACTGGAGCTCCAGCATGTCCGGCACAGCAGCCCTGATCGGAGGAGTCACCTCATTCAGGCCACGGTAGTCCACGGTCAGTCTCCATTCCCCATTTGCCTTCCACACTGGCCATATCAGGCTGTTGAAGGGGGAGTGAGCCTTGCTGATCACCTTCTGGCTTTCCAGTTGTCGAATCAGTTGGTGTATGGGGTTCAGGGAGTCTCTGTTGGTCCTGTATTGCCTGCGATGTACTATGCGAGAGGCAATAGGTAACTTCAAATCCTGCACCTTATGGCTGCCTACTACAGAGGGATCATCTGACAGCTCAGGCTTGGTGGACAGCTGTTCTTTGCCTGCAGTCTCCACAGCTGCCACCCCAAACGCCCACTTGTGCCCCTTAGCGTCCTTGAAGCATCCCTCCCGCAGAAAGTCAATGCCAAGAATGCAAGGTGCATCTGGACCAGTCACTATGTCGTGCTTTCCCCATTCATTCCCGGTCAGGCTTATCTCAGCTTGCAGTACAGTCAGGTCTTGTGACTCCCTGAATGCTTATGAGTTCAGACCTTTTGTACCTCGATGGTATCAGGGTGCATTGGGCCCCTGTGTCCACCAGAGCTCGGTACTTCTGGGCTTCTGAAGTGCCAGGCCATTTCACATACACATCCCAGTATACTCTGTTGTCCCTGGCCTCCACCTGGCTGGAGGTGGGGCACCTCTAATGCTGGCTCGAAGTCCAGACTTGTCACAGGGTCCTGTGTTACTAGGGGAAGGGTCTCTTGAGCAAGAGGGACCACTCCGGGAAACTGGGGCAGCCCTTCTCCTGGATGAGTTATCCCCATGGTGCCCACCTTGCAGTTCCCGCACTCTGTTCCAGAGCGCAGAGGTGGGTTGGCGATGCCAGGTGTCCATGTCCTCTCCGTGGTCACAGAGGAACCTCCACAGAGACCCCCTTGACATCCCCTGATTGGCTTGGGGTGATCTCCTAGGGGAAAGTCACCTGTTCCTGATTGCTGAAACCTGGATCCATATGAAGGGGAAGGGGAAAAGGAGGCATCGCTCCCCCTTTTCAGTTCAGACATGGAGATCTTGATCTCTTTGACAATGTCTTTAGCTATAGTTTCTATGGCTGAGATGAGGGGTTTCTGATTTACGCTGTCCTCATATTCCCTTAAATCACTGGCAAACTCACAGACAGTTTTAGGACTTCCATCCTGTCCAGTCAGGAGTATCCCTCCTAGTGTGTGAGCATATTTCTGAGGGGCACCCTGGGTGAGTTTCTTTACGAAGGGCCGTCTCATGGGCACCTCATCTGGGTCCGAGGGGAGCCGGCCATCCCCATAAATTATTTCCAGCACGGCCATCTGTCTCAGGTAGCGAATACCCTGTTCCATAGTTGTCCATCTAACTGGGGCCCAGGGCAGGTCATCTCTTGAGTGGTACCGGCTCTTGATGGCATTGAGGATCTGGGCCCAGAGAGTGTGTGTTCCATCGAGTTTGGCTAACTCTTTGTCCAGACCAGCATCACGAGTCAGGGAGCCTAAAAGCTTCGCCTCCCTCTTATCCAGGTCCACTGTGTCCACCCCCTCATCCCAGCATCTCAGGGCCCAGCTCAGTATTGGCTCACCCTCTTTCCTTGCGTAATCCAGACGAGTTTGCCTTAGTTCCTTTCTGGGTAGCGATGTAACAGTTATTTCCTGGTCTGACTCATCTTCATCCACCGCTGGGTTCTGTGAGGTGCTGGGGCCTGCTGAGGTTCCTTCCTCACCATCTGTGCTTGGCGATGATTTTTGACTTCTTTTCTTGCGTGTGGTGACCGGTGCTAGAGAGACTGCATTGGCAGGAGCATCAGGGGTTAACTGTGGAACTGCTGGGGGGGGGGGGGGGCAAACCCTTGTGCCTGGGGCTCAGGCTGAGATGTGGCACACTCATTACAAGCCCACCCCTCCCTCTTTGTGTTTACTGAGTGTTTACAATGCCCACAGCAGACACGTCCCCAGTCGTTAAAGAGTGCAAAGGAGTATGTTATCACCCTCCAAACAGCTCTTAATGGGTTAGCTCGTCCCCCACCCAACACAGTCACAGCAAACGCCCCTATAAGATTACATTCAAGCATATGGAGCATATTGCAATGTACAGCAATTTTCCATCACAGGCACTTTAATCTACACCATTGGTTTCATAGCCTGCTTCAGGAAATTTTCCTGTGTTAGAAAAGTTACCACTGACAGTGAAATTCAATGAATTCAGGAGATACATGCCCAGCTTCATTGGTAAAGTTTTCATCCATTTGATCAGTATCTCTATCATTAACCACACCACATGGTAAGTTATTAATTTGTAGATGTGGGTCCAAAAGATCCAGCCAAACACCCACGCAAAGGCTTGGACCACCAGGTTCTTCAAAATTGCCATCTCTACTTCCAGTCCCTTTTTCAGAAAAAGTATTGCTTTCCCAATGCAAGATTAATTTCCAAGCCCCACGTTGGGCACCAAAAATTGTGGTGGTTTGAGCCTTAACTGGAAGTTAAGAGTTGGGGAACTTCCCTTGGTTCCCCACAGACAATGCCTACAATACCTTAAGTTCTTAGAGGATCCCCCTAACCCCATACACTTAATACAAATAATGCCTGTAATACTTTAAGTCAAACAGTACCTCTAATTAAAGAATAATAAAACAAAATGCTTGTAATACTTTGTCTGTTCCTGCACTGACCTGAGAGAGTTGAAGGAGCTCTGCCTGAGAAAGCCTTGGAGGGGGCACCCAGAGAGGTGCTATTCCTCAGCAGGTCCCACAGCCAGATGGGGGTCCTGCTGCAGCAGCCAGAAAATGGTCTGCAGAAAAAGACAAACTGCACAAGTCAAATAAGTTATGGAGTTTTATATGCTTTGTTACAGCACTGGACAGAGGTGGGAATCTCTCCTAAAGCCCTGTGCACTAAACAATTTCACAAACAATTAATTTCCATAATACAGGAAGTGAGACTGTTTTAGTGCCAAAAATCTGTTGCATATTTCCCTGTTTTCTGTGGGTTATTGCATATGTTTTTGATCTTTTTTGTCAGCCACTTAGCTACCCATTGTGGTTATTTTGCTCCTTTGACACTGACAGGTTAAAATTCTTACTTTATATGAAATGTTAAACTTTTCCCAGGTAGGTAGGTTGGTTAATTCTTTCTGTCTATACAAAAATGTTGGTTAATTTTTCCCATATCAGGCTCAGCCAGCCTCTGTTCAGAGTGTTTTGCATTCAGATAAAAACCAACAAAACCAGTATTTCAAAAAACCCTACAACACACCAAGGAAAAACCACTCTTTGTATATTATAGATACACACTGTACATTTATGTATTTCAAAACCCCATGTAGCTCATTTCAAAGCCTCCTTTCATACAAATACCATTCTTCTACATCTATTTAAATAGGGAAGCTATTGAGTTGGACTGGTAGGGTCAGGGGCAGCTGACCTCTTAGGGGTTTTAGTCTCCTCCAAGAACAAGTACTTCAAACATTCAGAGCTGCTACATAAGAACCCCAGAGAGCAACAGAGGCTGGAACTAACCTGGTGGGGAGCCAAGCAGCTGAAGGGAGCTGCAACACACACACAGGCCAGAGCCGCAAACCACCCCCACCCCCCACACACAAAGGCCGGAGCCGCAAACCCCCCCCACCCCCCACACACAAAGGCCGGAGCCGCAAACGCACCCCCCACCCCCCACACACAAAGGCCGGAGCCGCAAACGCACCCCCCCACCCCCCACACACAAAGGCCGGAGCCGCAAACGCACCCCCCCCACCCCCCACACACAAAGGCCGGAGCCGCAAACGCACCCCCCCCCCCCCCACACACAAAGGCCGGAGCCGCAAACGCACCCCCCCACCCCCACACACAAAGGCCGGAGCCGCAAACGCACCCCCCCACCCCCCACACACAAAGGCCGGAGCCGCAAACGCACCCCCCCCCCCCCACACACAAAGGCCGGAGCCGCAAACGCACCCCCCACCCCCCACACACAAAGGCCGGAGCCGCAAACGCACCCCCCACCCCCCACACACAAAGGCCGGAGCCGCAAACGCACCCCCCACCCCCCACACACAAAGGCCGGAGCCGCAAACGCACCCCCCCACCCCCCACACACAAAGGCCGGAGCCGCAAACGCACCCCCACCCCCCCCCCCACACACAAAGGCCGGAGCCGCAAACGCACCCCCCACCCCCCACACACAAAGGCCGGAGCCGCAAACGCACCCACCCACCCCCCACACACAAAGGCCGGAGCCGCAAACGCACCCACCCACCCCCACACACAAAGGCCGGAGCCGCAAACGCACCCACCCACCCCCCACACACAAAGGCCGGAGCCGCAAACGCACCCACCCACCCCCCACACACAAAGGCCGGAGCCGCAAACGCACCCACCCACCCCCCACACACGCAAGGCCGGAGCCGCAAACGCACCCACCCACCCCCCCCCAAACACAAAGGCCGGAGCCGCAAACGCACCCACCCACCCCCAAACACAAAGGCCGGAGCCGCAAACCCACCCCACCCCCCAAACACAAAGGCCGGAGCCACAAACCCCACCCCCCACAACAACTAAGCCTAACCATCCAACTAAAACACCCCCAGAAGACACTCCATTGGCTCCCACATGCTTCTATATGCCCCTAAATTCCCCTTTGATACCCCCACACCCAGCATGGATGCCAACAGATGCCCTTAAGAGGGGTGGCAACACTGACCAGTTAGGGGTCCTCTCCTGCCCCTGTGCATGGGGAGCAGCTCAGCAGGCCTTGGTTCAGAGGGTTTTCCATTCAGAAAAAAAGCTAAACAAAATCACTACATTGCAAAGAACCCTACAACACACACACAGGAAAATCCACTCTGTGTATTATAGATACACACTAAAGTTTCAGAACCACATGTACCTCATTTGAAAGCCTCTTTTCACACACATTAATACCAATCTTCTACACCTAGTAAAGCACATGAGCTATGGAGTTGGATTCATATGGTTGGAGGGGAGGGTCAGGGTTAGCTGGCCTCTTACATGTTTTATTCCCCTCCAAAAACATTCAGGCATTTCAAGCATTCAGAGCTGCTACAGAACCACCCCAGAGGGCAACAGAGGCTGGCACTAGCCTGGTGGAGAGCTGAGCCACTGAAGGGAGCCCATGCAAGCTGGAAGGCGTGAAGAAGCAAAGAGGCCACCTCAGCCCAGCCAGGTGGCACCGAGCCCAGCTAGACAGAGCAGCTGTCCTTTTAGGGGAAGGAAATCCTCTCTCTTCACTGACTGGCCCTAAATATACAATTACTGCCCACACTCCCATTCACAACATTTGCTTCGTCTGTCTCTGGCCATGATCTTTGTGGAGACATGGAACTGCAGATCAGGACTCCTGCTCGCTTTGTAGATATTTGCTACATCTCAGTCGTGTCACCCCCACACTCACCCACACACTCAAAACAAGGTGTCAAACATTCAGTTCTTGCAGGAACTTCCCCTGCTTCCACACAGACCATCCTACAATTCATTAAGCTCTTAAGGGATCCACTTTATATAATACAACAGCCAAGCCCCCACAGGGAGCCCCCTAAGACTAAAAATCCAATTTAAAAAAATCTCTCCTCTATAGAGATAGTCAGGAATGGTATTAGTTGCTATGTATGCTTTGAAATCACCCCCACTGGTTCTCTTCTATTAGATGCAAAGGCTTCTAGAATGTAAAAGCAAATTCTAAGTAGAGTGAAACAGATTTTGCAAACATACCTATGAAAGGTGCATCAATTCAAACCAGGGGACCTTCCTTTGTGTGTATCAGGGGGGCATTTGTCATCCTTTAGCTCTTTTTTTATAGCTTTTTTTATTTGTTGTGGAATTATTTGTCCTTGGTTTCTTTGGATTTCTTTGTATTTGGAAAGCCCTCTGAACCGAGCCTAGCAAAGCTGCTTCCCCATGCACAAGGGCAAGAGAAGCCCCTAACTGGTCTGCTAGCACACCTTTTAAGGGGCTCTGATGCCATCTGAGGTGGGTCTGGGAATATCAAAGGAGAATTTGGGGGCATATGGAGAGATGTGGGGCACCTCTAGAAGCCCCCAAAAGGATCTTTTAGTTGGACATTTAGGGTTACCTGGAGCCAGCCACCACCACCAACTACTGCTGCACCTGCCCCCAGCCAACAACAACAACTACTACTACGGCACCTGATATCAGCCAAAAACAACTAACCCTAAATCCCTAAGATACCACAGAAGACCCTCCATTGGCACCCACATGCCCCTCGATTCCCTTTGGGTAGCCCCACACCCATCACAGATGTAAACAGACCCCCTTAGGTGGGGTGGGAACACTGACCAGTTGGGGGTGTCTCTTGCCACTGTGCATGGGAAGGTCAGCTGGCTCTGTTCAGAAGGTTTTCCATTCAAATAAAAACCCAACACCCAAAACAATGAATATTAAGAAATCCTACAACAGACAAGAGGAAAATCCATTCTTTGAGTGTTAGAGATACACACTGTAAGTTTACATATTTCAAAACCCCATGTACCTCATTTCAAAGCCTCTTCTCAAATTAATACCATACTTCTACACATAGTTAAACAGGATAGCTATGGAGTTGGAGGAGGAGGGTCAGGGCTAGCTGGCCTCTTAGTGGTTTTAATCCCCTCCAAGAACATGCAGGCATTTCAAACATTCCAGGCTGACACAGAAGAACACCAGAGAGCAGCAGAGGCTAGCACTTACCTGGAGGGGAGCCCAAGGAAGCCCAAAAAGGCTGAGCAAAGAACCAACCTCAGCAGAGCTGGTCTGGGAGTATCAAATGGCAATTTGGGGGCATAGAGAGGGATCTGGGGAGCCTCTGGAGGGTCCCAAAGGATCTCTTAGTTGGATATCTAGTGTGGGGTGTCCCTGCCCATGGCAGGGGGTTGGAACTAGATGATCCTTGTGGTCCCTTCCAACCCTGACTGATACTATGATACTACTATGATATTCAGGATTAGTTGGGTCCAACAATAACAGCCACAACAGGACACCCCCCACACCCCACACCCCCCCCCCCCCCCGGCCGCTCCACTAAAGTACCCAGACAAGACCCTCCATTGGCCTCCACATCTCCCTAAATTCCCTTTTGATATCCCCACACCCACCACAGGTGCCAACAGATCCCCTTAAGAGGAGTGGCAACACTGACAAGTTGGGGGCTGTCTCCATACCCTGTGCATATGGAGCAGCTCAGCTGGACTGTGTTCAGTGGCTTTCCCAATCAAACCAAAAACAACCAGACAAAAATAAAAACAATGAATATTCAAAAACCCTACACACACAAAGGAAAACCCACTGTGTATTACAGATATACACTGTACAGTTCTGTAGTTCAGCCTGGAGCTCATTTTTCATACAAATTAATACCATTCTTCTACATCCACTGAAACAGGAGAGCTATGGACTTGGATTGATAGGGTCAGCAGGATGGTCAACATTAGCTGGCCTCTTAAGGGTTTTAACCTCAAGGGCCCGGCTGCCATCAGCTCAGGGGAGGAAAATTCTCTTCCTTCACTGAAAGCACTAAGCCAACTCACCCTAAAAACACTAAAAATCTCTCCTGTTTGCATAGTCAGGAATATTATGCTATATTGCTATGTAGAAAGCTTTGCAATCACCCCCATTGGATCTCTGCCATTACACACACAGGCTTCTACAATGTAAAAAAAAAAAAAACAAATTCTAAGTAGAGCAACACAGAGTTTGAGAACAACTATGAAATGTGTATCAATTACTCAAAACCAGGGAATCTTCCTTTGCATGCATCACAGGGGTTGTCATTCTTTATTTCTTTGGGCTTATTTGCTCTATCAGGGATTTTTTTTCTTTATTTTTAATAAAAACCCAAACCCTTCTCCCCTTTCCCCCTCCCCCCCAACTCACAGCAAATGCAATTACAATAAGAATGACCAGTCCTAAACACACAATTACTGACCACACTCCTGTTCACAATTTTGGCTTCATCCACCTCTGGCCATGCTCTTCATGGAGACATGGAACCACAGATTGGGACTCCCGCTCACTTCGTAGATATTTTTTATGTCTCAGTCATGCCCACTCAAAACCAACACCTGCACACTCAAAACCAACAAGGTGTCAAACAAGTTCCTTCAGGAGCTTCCCCTGGTTCCACACAGACAATGCTACAATACCTTATGTTTTCACGGATGACCCCAAACCCATGCACATAAAATACAAATGACGCCATTAACGATTTAAACAGTGCCTGTAATAAAACAGTAGAAGAAACAATGCTTAGTGGAACCCCCAGGTTCCACCCTGAGGGCTCTTTTACCTGCAGCAGCATTTTGCCTTTCTCCCTTGTAGGATGCCCCCTTACAGCTTACACATTACCCTTTTCTCTTTACAGCAAACCTATTCCCGCCTGGCGGCCCTTGTCTGTTCCTGTGGTGATTTGAGTGAATTAAAGGAGCTCTGCCCGAGAAGCCTCTAAGCGGGCGCCCAGAAAGGTCCTGTTCCTCAGCAGGTCCCACAGCCAAATGGAGAGGGGTCCTGCCACCGACCTCAGAAACCAATCTGGGGAAAAAGACAAATGCCACAACTCAAATAACTTATGGAGTTCTATGGGCTTCGCTACAGCCCTGGACACAGGTGTAGGGTGTCTCCTAAAGCCCTCAGTGCCAAGCAGTTTCACAAACTCAGCTTAATTTAATAGAAGAGGAAGTTGGACTATTTCCCAGAAGTCTGTTGCATATTTTCCTGTTTTCTGTGGGTTTCTGCAGATAGTTTTCCTTCTTTTCTTACCAGCCACTTATGTGAACTCTTGGGGGTTTTAATCCCCCTCCTAGAACACTCAGGCATATCCAACCTTCAGAGCACCTACACAGGAACCGCAGAGAGCAACAGAGGCTGGCACTAACCTCATGCAGAGCTGAGCCAGATGAAGGGAGACCACGGAAGCTAGAAGAAGCTGAGCAGAGAGCAGACCTCAGCAGAGCCGGCCAGCACCCAGGGGAACCAAGCCCTGCCACACCCAGTGAGAAGTAGCCCAGCTTGACAGAGCCGAGCCAGACAGCGCCACCATCTCTTCAGGGGAAGGAAATCCTCTGGCTTCACTGAGAGCACCAAGCCAACTCACCCTAAGACTAAAAAAAACCTCTCCTGTCCATATAGGTAGTCAGGAATGGCATTAATTGCCAGGTAAAAAGGCTTTGAACTCACCCCCACTGTGTCTCTTCCATTACACACAAAGGCCGCTAGAAGGTAGAAGCCAATTTCAAGTAGAGCAAAACAGTTTGAAAACAGAACTACAAAATGGGTCTCAAAGAATTAAAACCAGGGAACCCTCCTCTGTGTGTGTCAGGAGGAGGGTGATGTGTGTCTGTTTCTTTCACTTTTATTCTTTGTCCTGAGGTTTCTTTGGGTTTTTGTCTCTTTTCTTTAATTTGAATGGGAAAAAAACCTCTGAAGAGAGTCCAGCCAAGCCTCACCCCACACACAGGGGTGAGAATCCCCTACCTGGTCAGTGCTGCCCCCACTCTTAAGGGGTCTGCTGGCAGGAATTTGGGAACATAGAGAGGGATGTGGGGTGCCTCTGGAGGGTCTCCCAAAGTATCTTTCTGTTGGATCCAACACAGGCCACCGCTGCCAAGCCAGCCCCCTGCAAACCGGAGGCCGCTGCTGCCGAGCCAGGCCCCCCCCCCCCCCAAACCACAGAGGCCCCCACTGCCGTGTCAGGCCTGCCCCCCAAACCACAACTAATCCCAACCATCCAACTAAAGTGCCCACACAAGACCCTTCATTGGCTCCCACATGCCCCTAAATTCTCCTTTGATACCCCCACACCCACCATAGATGCCAACAGACCTCCTTATGAAGGGGGGCAACACTGATCAGTTGGGGGGGGAGGGGGGGGCACATCTCCTGCCTGTGCTCCTCCCTGTGCATGGGGAGCAGCTCAGCCAGCCTCTCTTCAGAGACACTTCCATTCAAATTAAACAACTAAACAGAAAACCAGTGGGGTCTCCTCTGCGTGTGTTGTGCAGTTTTAATTTGCAGCTAGGAGTAATTTGGAACTTTTTTGCATACACATTACTGCTCTGCAATCTCTTGATGAGCAGCACAGCTTTTCCTCTGCTAGAATACCTCACACTAATACTTACATTTTGTCATGGGTTTTCATCCCATCCAAGATTGTTCCGGCAAGCAGTCTGCAAGCAGCAATTTGGGGAGGCTGCCCCCACCCCTCACTCACTTCCTCCTCTGCTGCATCATCGCTGTAGGGGTTTGAGCCTTAACTGGGAGTTAAGAGCTCAGCTGGAGGCAAGGCTGCGAATCTCTTCCCTGCTCCCTCCCTCCCAACAGAGAGAAAAAAAAAAAAAAAAGGAAAGGGAAGGAGCAAATCCACCAAGAAATAATTTGGAGTCAGCTTGGAAGTAGAGAGATAAAGAGTTTTCCTTAAACAATATATATAACAATAACAGGTAAGGTTCACAAGGGCAAGGAACAAGGATGGATGGGGTGGGGGTGGTGGTGGTGGGAAAGCCAAGAATACAAAAACAGTCTCTTCCTCTCTGAAGAGGCACAGAGGTAGCAGGGAGAAGGATCAGGCCCGACCACGTGGCAGAGGAGCAGGAAAGCAGCTGCAGTAGCTCTCGTCCAGGAAAGGCAGGAGCCAAAAAGCAGAGATAATGGCTAATGTCCTTCCTTTTATACCCTCTCTGGGCAGGGAGGGGGAGGGGGAGTGGAACACACTCAGTTTCCCAGGGGGAAAACACCCTGCAGGGAGGGCAAAGCACTCGCAAGCCCTCCACCCTGTTTTCAGAATGGGCGTTAACCCACCACAATCCACCCCTCTGTTCCACTTCCACTCTTCTGTCACAGCCCCTTCATCCAATCTTGACATATGGTATTTGAGTCCTCGATGCAAGTCTCTTGTTATCCCTGCTCCTCTCTCTCAGGGCAGTCTCTCTGGTGCTGGTCGATGTAGGTGGTTGAACTGGGCTGGGATGTGGAGAAGAACCAGGAATCAGTCTGTCTTTGAAAGGGAAAGAAAAAGTCAGGAACAGTCCATTGCTGTAGGGACAGCAGGAACAGGTGCAGGCGAGATGACCCAGGAGCTCTCTGGGTTGGTGTGCGGTGTGTATGTTGAGTCCTGGATGCTAGGCTGGTATTAAGCTAGGAGGGACAAAACTTAGACCAACTTCTAACTATTCACACAGTGACTATAATACACTGATGTATGTTGCCCCCTCTGAGCTCATCCTCTCTCAGCCAGTCACCTTCTGCTGTGGGATACACTGAATGTCCCCAGTTTCTATCATGACCCAGTAGGTGTGACCAGGCCCCTCAGCAGAGACCACCCCAGGGGTTGGTTTGCCCAGCACTTGCAAGCCCTCCACCCTGTTTTCAGAATGGGTGGTAACCCACCACAATCGCCCATCCCCATGTGGCAACGTGGAAGGAAAGACGGAGACAGCTGAGGGGCTGCCCTGCTTTTTATAAGCCTGACCCAGGGACACCCTTCTTGGTAGGGTTTGCACCTTCAGCACATGGCTGAGGTTTTGCTGCGCTTCCCTGTGAGAGCTGTTGCACAGCTCTGCATCTCCAAGTATGTTCCATGTTCCCCAGGATTTACTACCCCCAGATCACCTTGCAGTCAGTGCATTTCTCCCTGGCAATCAACCCATCTCTTCTGTCTGTTGCTCTCTAATTAAATCTTTTGATGGTTTCAGCTTTCTGAGCCTGTGTCGGTACAACTCCTCCTCAGGGCACCAAGAGAGAAACAAAGCTTCCTTCTGTCCTGTGGTTCCTGGAAGGGTCCTGGCACTCTCAGGCAGGCACCAACAGGGTGGCAGCCATGAGGTGACATCAGCCTTGCTTGGTCAACAAAGTTGAAAGCAAAGAGTCAATCTGTAGGGAGTAGAGCAAAAAGCAAAGCATAGATCTCAGTTACTCACGTTGTAAAGCTGTGAGTAGGTTTCCATGCACCCTATAAAAACACTACACAAGCATTTCATTTTCCTCTGGCATTCATTTAACTCACAGAGCTGTGAGCTGATGCCGTTCAAAAACCACAGTCAGCATCTGGTGGCACTGGGAGCACCGAGGAGAGAGTTTGGTATACTTGGAGGACAGAGGGGCCACACTGGGGAGGAGATCTGGAGATTACTGGGAGCACTGGGAGACTTCGGAAAGCACTGGGAGCACTAGAAAGGGAATTTGCAGTTACTGGGAGGAACACAAAGACGACAGGTTCCACGCTAGGAGAGTACTTACTGTTACTAGGAGAGCCCTCCTGACTCTTCCAACTGCTAGAGCCCCAGCCGCTCGCCCCAGCCCCAGCCGCTCGCCCCAGCCCCAGCCGCTCGCCCCAGCCCCAGCCGCTCGCCCCAGCCCCAGCCGCTCGCCCCAGCCCCAGCCGCGCCGCCCCAGCCCCAGCCGCTCGCCCCAGCCCCAGCCGCTCGCCCCAGCCCCAGCCGCTCGCCCCAGCCCCAGCCCCTCGCCCCAGCCCCAGCCCCTCGCCCCAGCCCCAGCCCCAGCCCCTCGCCCCAGCCCCAGCCCCAGCCCCAGCCCCTCGCCCCAGCCCCAGCCCCAGCCCCTCGCCCCAGCCGGTAGTGCGCTACTTCCCCGCCCCGTCGCGGCTCCAAACGGTCCCGGCTCCGGGAAGCTGCCACAACCAGAGCCAACACACAGTCCTGCCGCTGCTAGAGAAAAGCCCCAGAGAGCAGCAGGGACTGGCACTGACTTGGCGCAGAGCAACCAAGAACCCGGTAGCCACAATAGGGCAGTGAGCGCCGTTTTAAAGCCGTCAGCGCCATGCGCACAAACAGCACTCGCTGCGGCGCATGCGCTGAATTCATGGCAACGATCGCGACGCTATCACCCTGTCGGGACCAGAGCCTCGCTGCGGCGCATGAGCTGCACCCGTGTCAGCGCTCGAGCCAATCTCTCTCTCCCTCTTCCCTTCTTCCTCTAACAATTTTTCAGCATTTCAAGCATTCAGCGCAGTTTGCTGCAGCACTGAGCGCCCACGGGGCGGCACACGCCGCTGCAGGGCTGCAGTGCCGACCATTACACACGCGGGGGCAGACCTGAGCACTGCCCTGGGCGTGGGCAGCAGCTCGGCCCGGCCCTGTTCAGGGTGTTTTTGCATTTAAATTAAAACCCACACCACACACGGGTAAAAGCATCAGTTTGTAATGAGTACAGACACAGGCTGTGCTTATAGCTCAAGCCGCTGTGTGACTTTATTACGATTCTCACAGCCTTCAAAACAGAGAGGGGGACAGGGCATCGTTTCCAAAGCTTTGTTACAGAGCAGTCACTCCAACTCCTTCTCCAGCTGAAAAGGAGAGGTTCTGCTCCGCATCGCCTCACACAGCACTTACATTGTGAAATATTTTGTGGTCCCCTCCGAGACTTTTCAGCATGTTAGGGGGATGCCCCCAGCCCTTGCTCACTTGCTCCTCTGCTGCAGCATCCCCCTGCCCCATGTGGCACAATCAGTCCACCCAGAATCCTCCCACTCCCTTTGATTCTCCCCCAAAAGGCAGAAAGTAAAGCAAACTGCCCAGCCAGCAGCTTGTTCCTTTCCTAGTCAGATGTGTACATATCCCCCTCTCCCAAAAGGGGAGCTCTGCTGCAGAAATGGGGGGGGGGGAGGGAAAGGTCCCCCACAAACAGCTGCAGCTACTCCAGCCCCTGTGCTGCCAGCTGGTGGCTGCCCCACGGTGGGGAATGTGGCAGAGGTCGCTGCCTCTCACACCCAGTTTTGGTTGGACCCTTCGGCAGTGATGCTCCCCTTGAGGCCTCCATCGCACATTGCAGGCAGGTTCCTCGCTGCTGTCTTTGCATCTCAGACACACGCACCCTTGGATCCTCCTGAAGCGATGCAGCCTACTGCGGTGCTCCAGCGCCCTACAGTGTACCCCGAAAGCTACTTCCTAGACTTACATGGAGCAGAAAGAGAGCTGAGTTTTCTCTTGCTAGGAACAGGAGACTCCCGTGTCGGAATGCATGCAGGGACTCCCTTGGTGCAGCAGGAATCAGTTACGGGTACAGAATAAGCAGTTTATATAGGGAAAATCAAGCAGCCTAAGCACTTCCCTGACATTCCTGCACCACTGCTGCTCATTGAGTTTTCTCCTTTGAGATGCAGCTGCCCATTGTGTGATGAATGGAATGATAATTCGTGTCAATTAGATGATTTTGATTAAAGCAAAAGCAGGAGCATGAATGGTGAAACAAGGGATCAGACACTGGGAACTCACATGTGTAACCACAGTAAGATTTTTTTAGGCTTTATTATAATCAGTTGTTTATGACTAATTTGATTTGCTTTAATACAGGGTAAGATTTTAGGTTTTATTATAACCTCTTGTTTATTAATTTGATTTTAATATATGTATACAAAGGCCCTAGTGAAATGTTAGGAACTAACAGCTAACAGTTGAAATACTATGAAACAATACGTTGTTCAAGGATGAGAAAGGAAGAGAGATTGCTACAGAGGAAGTGAACACAAGAGACAATTGTGAGAATCACAAGATCCCATGTGCAACCTGGGAAGGACGTTGATTGTAACAACAGAGCTAAAAAAGATACAACCGCAAGGTTTAATCCCCTCTGACAGCATGCAAGCATTTTAAACACGCCGATACAGAAGAACCCCAGAGAGCGGCGGAGGCTGACACTTACCTGGAAGGGAGCCCGAGGAAACCAGGAAAAAGCCGAGCGAAGAACCGACCTTGGCAGCGCCGGGCACCACCAAGGGGACCGGAGCCCCGCCGAGCCCCATCTGATGTAGCCCATCTTGACAGAGCCACCATCCTTTTAGGGAAAGGAATTTCTCTTGCTTTCTGACTTGTCCTAAGCATACAGTTACTGGCCACACACCCATTCACAATTTTCACTTCATCTGTCTCCGGCCGTGCTGTCACAGAGATGCAGAACCACAGATCGGGACTCCAACTCAGATTGAAGATTTTTTTTTCTACATCTTTATTGTGCCCACGCTCAGCCGCACGCTCCAAACAAAGTATGTTTCTAACATTTTAAGTTCTTCGAGGAACTTCCCCTGGTTCCACACAGACAATCCTGCAATACCTTATGTTCTTAGGGGATCTCCCTTATCCCTTACACTTAGATCCAGTTTCCATTTTGTATAATGCAACTCAGTACCACCTTCTCACAACACAGAATACACGAAAGAAAATCCATTCTTTGCTTATTACAAAAAAGACATTGTATCCTTATATATTTCAGAACCCCATGTAGCTCAAAGTCTCCTTTCATACCAGTTAATACTGTTCTTCCACATCTACTTGAACAGGAGAGCTATGGAGTGGGATTGGTAGGGTCAGGGGGAGGGTCAGCGTGAGCTGGCCTCTTAGGGGTTTTAACGACAGGGGCCCAGCCGCCAACATCTCAGGGGAGGGAAATTCTCTTCCTTTCCTGAAAGAACTTAGCCAACTCACTCTAATAACCCAACTAAAAATCTCTCCTGTTTACATAGGCAGTAACAAATGCTATTAATTGCTATATAGGCTTTGCAATCACCCCCACTGGATCTCCTGTTACATACAAAGGCTTCCAGAATGTATAAACAAATTCCAAGTAGAGCAACGCAAGGTTTAAAAACAGCCTTTTTGCAGTTATCAATTTAAAAAGGCAGCCTTCCTCTGTGTGTGTCGAGGGAGCTGTCATTATTTCTTGGGGCTTTTTTGCTACATCCAGGTTTTTTTTTTTTTTTTTTCTTCATTTAGTACAAATGCAAACCCTTTTCCCCCCCTCACACACAAATCTCAAAACAAATATTACGGTAACAATGACCGGTCCTAAACACACAACCATCAGCCACACTCCCATTCACAACTTTTGCTTCGTCTGTCTCTGGCCGTGCTCCTCGTAGAGATGGGACCGCAGATCGGTACTCCTGCTCACTTCGTAGGTATTTTCTGCGTCTCATTTGTGACCATGCTCACCTGCACGCTCAATACATCCACAAGGTTTCTACCATTTCAGGTTCTTTTAGGAACTTCCCCTGCTTCCACGCTGACCATCCTACAATTCATTAGGTTCCTAAGGGATACAGTTCAGAGAGGAGGCCCCTCCCCGCCAGTAGCTCATGACTTCTCATGACTTCAGTCCCTCATCATTTCCTTGCATCTCAGGGAGCCCCCCCCAAGTCCAGTCCCGCTCATCACTTCCTTGCATCTCAGAGAGCCAGCTCCCCCCCCCCAAGTCCAGTCCCGCTCATCACTTCTTGCATTCTCAGAGAGCCCCCCACCAGAGTCCAGTCCAGCTCATCACTTCACTTGCATCTCAGAGAGGCCACCAAGCCAGTCCAGTCACAGCTTCATCACTTCATTGCATTTCAGAGAGCCCCCCCACCAGTCCAGTCCAGCTCATCACTTCATTGCATTTCAGAGAGCCCCCCACCAGTCCAGTCCAGCTCATCAACTTCATCACTTGACCGCATTTCAGAGAGCCCCCCACCAGGTCCAGGCCAGCTCATCACTTCATTGCATTGCATTCCAGAGAGCCCCCCACCAGTCCAGTCCAGCCCATCACTTCATTGCATTTCAGAGAGCCCCCCACCAGTCCAGTCCAGCCCATCACTTCATTGCATTTCAGAGAGCCCCCCACCAGTCCAGTCCCGCTCATCACTTCATTGCATTTCAGAGAGCCCCCCCACCAGTCCAGTCCTGCTCATCACTTCATTGCATTTCAGAGAGCCCCCCACCAGTCCAGTCCAGCTCATCACTTCATTGCATTTCAGAGAGCCCCCCCCCCAGTCCAGTCCCGCTCATCACTTCATTGCATTTCAGAGAGCCCCCCACCAGTCCAGTCCAGCTCATCACTTCATTGCATTTCAGAGAGCCCCCCCCACCAGTCCAGTCACCAGTTCATCACTTCATTGCATTTCAGAGAGCCCCCCCCAGTCCAGTCCAGCTCATCACTTCATTGCATTTCAGAGAGCCCCCCCCAGTCCAGTCCCGCTCATCACTTCATTGCATTTCAGAGCCCCCCCACCAGTCCTCCCCGCCCCCAGTTCAGTCCCGCTCAACACTTCTCTCATTCCAGAGAGCCCCCCACCAGGTCAGTCCAGCTCACTACTTCATCACTTGACCCCACTTCAGAGAGGCCCCCCCACCAAGCCAGGTCACCAGTTCACCACTTGACCACATCTCAGAGAGGCTCCCCACCAGTCCAGCTCACCACTTCAGTGCATTCCAGGGAGCCACCCCCCATTCCAGTCCCACTCATCACTTCATTGCATTTCAGAGCCCCCCACCAGTCCAGCTCATCACTTCATTGCATTGCAGAGAGCCCACCACCATTTCAGTTCATCACTTCATGTCATTTCAGAGAGTCCTACGTGAGCCGATGTAGAATTCTGTTCGTTCACTGAAAGCACTATGCCAAGTGACCCTAAAACTAAAAATCCAACTAAAATTATCTGCCGTTTACATGGATAGGCAAGAATGTTATCAATTGCTATATGAAAATCTTTGCTATCACCTCCATTGGATCTCTTCCATGACACACGAAGGCTTCTAGAATGTAAAAACAAGTTCCAAGCACAGCAACACACAGTTTGAAAACTATGCAATGTGTATCAATGCTCAAAAAACAGGGGACCTTCCTTTGCATGTGTCACAAGGGTTGCCCTTTTTTGCATCATCTGGGATTTTTTTGCTTCTCAGTTTCAATACAAATACAACCCCTTTTCCCCCTCACCCACCAAATGCACAACAAACACCCTAAAACTAAAAAAACAAGTAAAAAAATCTGTTTACATAGATAGTAAAAAATAGTATCAATTGCTCTGTAGATACTTTGCAATCACCCCCACTGGATCTCTTCCATTACACACGAAGGCTTCTAGAATGTGAAAACAAATTCCAAGTACAGCGACACACTGAGAACAACTATGAAGTGCGTATCGATTACTCAAAAACGGGGGACCTTCCTTTGCACGTGTCACGAGGGCTGTCATTCTTCATTTCCTTGGGCTTTTCTGCTTCATCTGGCATCCTTTTTTTGTTAGTTTTTAATAGAAACACAAACCTACAATACCTTAAGGGATACCGTTGATCCCAGGGCCGACCACGTGGAAGAGGAGCAGGAGGGCAGCTGCAGTAGCTCTCATCCAGCAGAGGCAGGAGCCAAAAAGCCGTGCCAACAGCTACAATGTCCTGCTTTTTTATACCCTAGCTGGGCAGGGAGGAGGGAGTGGAACAGACTCAGCTTCCCAGGCGAAAAATGCTCTGCAGGGAGTGAAAAGTACCTGCAAGCCCTCCACCCTCCTTTGTTCTTTTGTTTTCAGAAAAGGGTGTTAACCCACCACAATCCACCCCTCTGTTCCACTTCCTCTCTCCTGCCACAGCCCCTTCATGCAATCTTGACACGTGATGTTCGGATCCTTGATGCAAGTCCCTTGTTATCCTGGCTCGCTCTCTCCCAGGGCAAGTCTCTCTCTCTCTGGTGATGGTCAATGTAGGTGCTGCCTAAACTGGGCAGGGATCTGAAAAAAAAAAAAAATAAAAAAAAGTCAGGAATCAGTTTGTCTTTGAAAGGGAAATGGAGAGATCAGGAACAGTCCATTGCTGTAGGGACATCGGGTGCAGGTGCGATGATGCAGGAGCTCTCTGGGTTGGTGTGCAGTGTGTACATTGTGTCCTGGATGCTAGGCTGGTATTAGGCTAGGAGGGAGAAACTTAGAACAACTTTTAACTATTTACACAATGACTATAATACATTGATAATTGTTGTCCCCCGAGTTCATCCCCTCTCAGCCAGAGTCACGTTCCGCTGTGGGATACACTGAATGTCCCCAGTTTCTAACATGACCCAGTATGTGTGACCAGGACCCTCAGCTGAGACCACCCCTCAGGTTGGTTTGCCCCCACCAGCAGCAGGAAAAACTCACACTGCCTTTCCCAGCAGGTTCTTCTCAGCAATCACAGGAACTCCATCTCCATCCACTGTTTGCAGCAGGTGGGACTGGGCAGGACCAGCTTGGTTCACAGATCCTCTGCTGTTCACTAACCAAGTGGCTTGAGCTAAGTGTTTTTCCCAGTTCCTGAAGGTTCCACCCCCATGGCTTTTAGGGTGGTCTTTAGCAAGCCATTGTAGCGTTCAACCTTCCCGGCAGCTGGTGCATGGTATGGGATGGGATGTGGTAAATCCACTCAATCCCATGTTCCTTTGCCCAGTCTCTTATGAGGTGGTTCTTGAAGTGGGTTCCATTGTCTGACTCAATCCTCCCGGGGGTGCCGTGTCTCCACAGGATATGTCTCTCCAGGCCCAGGATGGTGTTGCGAGCAGTGGCATGAGGTACTGGGTAGGTCTCCAGCCACCCTGTACTTGCCTCCACCATGGTCAGTACGTACTGCTTGCCGCTGTGAGACCGAGGAAGGGTGATGTAGTCGATCTGCCAGGCCTCTCTGTACCTATATTTCAACCATCTCCCCCCATACCACAGAGGCTTCATGCACTTGGCCTGCTTGATGGCAGCACAGATGTCACACTCATGGATGACCTGTGAGATGGCATCCATAGAGATGTCCACAGATCTGTCCCGAGGCCACCGGTATGTGGCATCTCTCCCTTGGTGGCCAGAAGTGTCATGGGCCCAGTGAGCTAAGAACAGCTCACCCTTGTGTTCCCAATCCAAGTCTATTTGGGAGATTTTAGCAGCCAGATCTGCTTGGTGGTTGTGCTGGTGTTCTTCATTGGCTCTGCTCTTGGGGACGTGTGCATCGATGTGCCGTACCTTTGTTGGCAGCCTGTCCAGGCGGGCAGTGATGTCTTGCCACAGCTCAGTGTCTCAAACAGGCTTCCCTTTTCTCTGCCACCCGTTCCTCCTCCACTCTTTCAACCACCCCCACAAGGCATTGGCTACCATCCAGGAGTCAGTGTAGAGGTATAGCACTGGCCAGTTCTCCCGTTCCCCTATATCCAGGGCCAGCTGGACAGCTTTTACCTCTGCGTACTGACTGGACTCGCCTTCTCCATCCCTTGCTTCTGCCACTTGCCTTGTTGGGCTCCAGACAGCTGCCCTCCATCTCCGCTTGCTTCCCACAAGCTGGCAGGACCCATCTGTAAATAGAGCATAGCCCTTGTCATTGTCAGGGAGATTGTTGTATGGGGGAGCCTCCTCAGCGCAGGTCACTGTCTGCTCTGGTGGCATTCCAAAGTCGGCACCCTCTGGCCAGTAGGTGATCAATTCCACTATGCCAGGGCATTTGAAGCTCCCCATTCAAGCTTGCTGAGTTATCAGGGCCATCCACTTACTCCAGGTGGCATCTGTGGCATGATGTGGGGTTGAGCCTCTTCCTTTGAACATCCAGGTCAGGACCAGAAGCCTTGGAGCCAGAAATAGAGGTGACTCAGTCCCAATTACCTCAGAGGCAGCCCAGACGCCCTCATAGGCAGCTAGGATTTCCTTTTCTGTCACGGAGTAGTTGGCCTCAGAGCCTTTGTACCTCCAGAAACCTAGGAGCCTGCCCCTGGTTTCACCAGGGGCCTTCTGCCACAAGCTCCACATAGGACCATTCTCACCGGCCGCAGTGTACAGCACATTCTTGATCTCTGGTCCAGTTTGAACAGGTCCCAGAGCCATAGCATGGACCACCTCTCGTTTGATCTGGTCAAATGCCACCTGCTGCTCAGGTCCCCACACAAAATCATTTTTCTTCCTTGTTACATGGAAGAGAGGCTTCACAATCTGACTGTACCCAGGAATGTGCATTTTCCAGAAGCCCACAAGCCCCAAAAAGGACTGTGTCTCCTTCTTGTTTGTGGGCTGCACCATAGTGGCTACCCTGTTCACCACCTCCTGAGGGATGTGGCGACCGCCATCCTGCCATTGAACGCCCAGGAACTGGATCTCCCTGGCAGGCCCTTTTACCTTACTTCTCTTGATGGCAAAGCCAGCCTCCAGCAGGATATCGATTATCTTCTCATCCTTCTGGTAGACTTCCTCTGCTGTCTCACCCCATACGATGATGTCATCGATGAACTGCAGATGCTCAGGGGCTCCACTTTTCTCTAAGGCAGTCTGGATCACCTCATGGCAGATGGTTGAGCTATGGACCCAGCCCTGAGGCAACCAATTCCATTGATACTGTACTCCCCTCCAGGTGAAAGCAAACTGTGGCCTGCATTCTTCTGCAATGGGAATGGAGAAAAAGGCATTAGCAATATCAATTGTGGCATACCACTTGGCCGCCTTCGATTCTAGCTCGTACTGGAGCTCCAGCATGTCCGGCACAGCAGCCCTGATCGGAGGAGTCACCTCATTCAGGCCACGGTAGTCCACGGTCAGTCTCCATTCCCCATTTGCCTTCCACACTGGCCATATCAGGCTGTTGAAGGGGAGTGAGCCTTGCTGATCACCTTCTGGCTTTCCAGTTGTCGAATCAGTTGGTGTATGGGGTTCAGGGAGTCTCTGTTGGTCCTGTATTGCCTGCGATGTACTATGCGAGAGGCAATAGGTAACTTCAAATCCTGCACCTTATGGCTGCCTACTACAGAGGGATCATCTGACAGCTCAGGCTTGGTGGACAGCTGTTCTTTGCCTGCAGTCTCCACAGCTGCCACCCCAAACGCCCACTTGTGCCCCTTAGCGTCCTTGAAGCATCCCTCCCGCAGAAAGTCAATGCCAAGAATGCAAGGTGCATCTGGACCAGTCACTATGTCGTGCTTTCCCCATTCATTCCCGGTCAGGCTTATCTCAGCTTGCAGTACAGTCAGGTCTTGTGACTCCCTGAATGCTTATGAGTTCAGACCTTTTGTACCTCGATGGTATCAGGGTGCATTGGGCCCCTGTGTCCACCAGAGCTCGGTACTTCTGGGCTTCTGAAGTGCCAGGCCATTTCACATACACATCCCAGTATACTCTGTTGTCCCTGGCCTCCACCTGGCTGGAGGTGGGGCACCTCTAATGCTGGCTCGAAGTCCAGACTTGTCACAGGGTCCTGTGTTACTAGGGGAAGGGTCTCTTGAGCAAGAGGGACCACTCCGGGAAACTGGGGCAGCCCTTCTCCTGGATGAGTTATCCCCATGGTGCCCACCTTGCAGTTCCCGCACTCTGTTCCAGAGCGCAGAGGTGGGTTGGCGATGCCAGGTGTCCATGTCCTCTCCGTGGTCACAGAGGAACCTCCACAGAGACCCCTTGACATCCCCTGATTGGCTTGGGGTGATCTCCTAGGGGAAAGTCACCTGTTCCTGATTGCTGAAACCTGGATCCATATGAAGGGGAAGGGGAAAAGGAGGCATCGCTCCCCCTTTTCAGTTCAGACATGGAGATCTTGATCTCTTTGACAATGTCTTTAGCTATAGTTTCTATGGCTGAGATGAGGGGTTTCTGATTTACGCTGTCCTCATATTCCCTTAAATCACTGGCAAACTCACAGACAGTTTTAGGACTTCCATCCTGTCCAGTCAGGAGTATCCCTCCTAGTGTGTGAGCATATTTCTGAGGGGCACCCTGGGTGAGTTTCTTTACGAAGGGCCGTCTCATGGGCACCTCATCTGGGTCCGAGGGGAGCCGGCCATCCCCATAAATTATTTCCAGCACGGCCATCTGTCTCAGGTAGCGAATACCCTGTTCCATAGTTGTCCATCTAACTGGGGCCCAGGGCAGGTCATCTCTTGAGTGGTACCGGCTCTTGATGGCATTGAGGATCTGGGCCCAGAGAGTGTGTGTTCCATCGAGTTTGGCTAACTCTTTGTCCAGACCAGCATCACGAGTCAGGGAGCCTAAAAGCTTCGCCTCCCTCTTATCCAGGTCCACTGTGTCCACCCCCTCATCCCAGCATCTCAGGGCCCAGCTCAGTATTGGCTCACCCTCTTTCCTTGCGTAATCCAGACGAGTTTGCCTTAGTTCCTTTCTGGGTAGCGATGTAACAGTTATTTCCTGGTCTGACTCATCTTCATCCACCGCTGGGTTCTGTGAGGCTGGGGCCTGCTGAGGTTCCTTCCTCACCATCTGTGCTTGGCGATGATTTTTGACTTCTTTTCTTGCGTGTGGTGACCGGTGCTAGAGAGACTGCATTGGCAGGAGCATCAGGGGTTAACTGTGGAACTGCTGGGGGGGGGGGGGCAAACCCTTGTGCCTGGGGCTCAGGCTGAGATGTGGCACACTCATTACAAGCCCACCCCTCCCTCTTTGTGTTTACTGAGTGTTTACAATGCCCACAGCAGACACGTCCCCAGTCGTTAAAGAGTGCAAAGGAGTATGTTATCACCCTCCAAACAGCTCTTAATGGGTTAGCTCGTCCCCCACCCAACACAGTCACAGCAAACGCCCCTATAAAGATTACATTCAAGCATATGGAGCATATTGCAATGTACAGCAATTTTCCATCACAGGCACTTTAATCTACACCATTGGTTTCATAGCCTGCTTCAGGAAATTTTCCTGTGTTAGAAAAGTTACCACTGACAGTGAAATTCAATGAATTCAGGAGATACATGCCCAGCTTCATTGGTAAAGTTTTCATCCATTTGATCAGTATCTCTATCATTAACCACACCACATGGTAAGTTATTAATTTGTAGATGTGGGTCCAAAAGATCCAGCCAAACACCCACGCAAAGGCTTGGACCACCAGGTTCTTCAAAATTGCCATCTCTACTTCCAGTCCCTTTTTCAGAAAAAAGTATTGCTTTCCCAATGCAAGATTAATTTCCAAGCCCCACGTTGGGCACCAAAAATTGTGGTGGTTTGAGCCTTAACTGGAAGTTAAGATCTGAATTAGCCCAGCCAGACAGAGCTGCTGTCCTTTTAGGGGAAAGGAATCCTGTCACTTTGATCCTAAACATGAAATTACTGGCCCCACTCACATTCACAACATTTGCTTCATCCGTCTCTGGCTGTACGCATCACGGAGACATGGAACCATAGATCAGGACTCCCACTCACTTTGTGGGTTTTTTCCCTACGTCTCAGTCATGCACAGTCAGCCACACACTCTAAACAAACAAGGTTTCTAACATTAAGTTCTTTGGGGAACTTCCCTTGGTTCCCCACAGCCAATGCCTACAATACCTTAAGTTCTTAGAGGATCCCCCTAACCCCATACACTTAATACAAATAATGCCTGTAGTACTTTAAGTCAAACAGTACCTGTAATTAAAGAATAATAAAACAAAATGCTTGTAATACCTTGTCTGTTCCTGCACTGACCTGAGAGAGTTAAAGGAGCTCTGTCCAAGAAAGCCTTGGAGGGGGCACCCAGAGAGGTGCTATTCCTCAGCAGGTCCCACAGCCAGATGGGGGTCCTGCTGCAGCGGCCAGAAAATGGTCTGCGGAAAAAGACAAACTGCACAAGTCAAATAAGTTATGGTGTTCTATATGCTTTGTTACAGCACTGGACAGAGGTGGGAATCTCTCCTAAAGCCCTGTGTGCTAAACAATTTCACAAACAATTAATTTCCATAATACAGGAAGTGAGACTGTTTTAGTGCCAAAAATCTGTTGCATATTTCCCTGTTTTCTGTGGGTTATTGCATATGTTTTTCATCTTTTTTTGTCAGCCACTTAGCTACCCATTGTGGTTATTTTGCTCCTTTGACACTGACAGGTTAAAATTCTTACTTTATATGAAATGTTAAACTTTTCCCAGGTAGGTAGGTTGGTTAATTCTTTCTCAGTCTATACAAAAAGGTTAATTTTTCCCATATCAGGCTCAGCCAGCCTCTGTTCAGAGTGTTTTGCATTCAGATAAAAACCAACAAAACTAGTATTTCAAAAAACCCTACAACACACCAAGGAAAAACCACTCTTTGTATATTATAGATACACACTGTACATTTATGTATTTCAAAACCCCATGTAGCTCATTTCAAAGCCTCCTTTCATACAAATACCATTCTTCTACATCTATTTAAATAGGGAACCTATTGAGTTGGACTGGTAGGGTCAGGGGCAGCTGACCTCTTAGGGGTTTTAGTCTCCTCCAAGAACATTCAGGTACTTCAAACATTCAGAGCTGCTACATAAGAACCCCAGAGAGCAACAGAGGCTGGAACTAACCTGGTGGGGAGCCAAGCAGCTGAAGGGAGCTGCAACACACACACACCCCCCCCAACACAAAGGCCGGAGCCGCAAACCCACCCACCCCCCCCCAAACACAAAGGCCGGAGCCGCAAAACCCACCACCACCCCCCCCCAAACACAAAGGCCGGAGCCGCAAACCCACCACCACCCCCCCAAACACAAAGGCCGGAGCCGCAAACCCACCACCCCCCCCAAACACAAAGGCCGGAGCCGCAAACCCACCACCACCCCCCCAACACAAAGGCCGGAGCCGCAAACCCACCACCACCCACCCCCCCAAACACAAAGGCCGGAGCCGCAAACCCACCACCACCACCCCCCAAACACAAAGGCCGGAGCCGCAAACCCACCACCCCCCCCCAAACCACAAAGGCCGGAGCCGCAAACCCACCACCACCACCCCCCAAACCACAAAGGCCGGAGCCGCAAACCCCCCCCCCCCCCCCCAAACCACAAAGGCCGGAGCCGCAAACCCACCCCCCACACCCCCCCCCAAACACAAAGGCCAGAGCCGCAACCCCCCCCCCACCCCCCCCCAAACACAAAGGCCGGAGCCGCAAACCCACCCCCCACCCCCTCCCCCCACCCCCTCCCCCCCCAAAACACAAAGGCCGGAGCCGCAAACCCGACCCCCACAACAAAGCCTAACCATCCAACTAAAACACCCCCAGAAGACACTCCATTGGCTCCCACATGCCCCTAAATTCCCCTTTGATACCCCCACACCCACCATAGATGCCAACAGATGCCCTTAAGAGGGGTGGCAACACTGACCAGTTAGGGGTCCTCTCCTGCCCCTGTGCATGGGGAGCAGCTCAGCAGGCCTTGGTTCAGAGGGTTTTCCATTCAGGAAAAAACTAAACAAAATCACTACATGGCAAAAAACCCTACAACACACACACAGGAAAATCCGCTCTGTGTATTATAGATACACACTAAAGTTTCAGAACCACATGTACCTCATTTGAAAGCCTCTTTTCACACACATTAATACCAATCTTCTACACCTAGTAAAGCACATGAGCTATGGAGTTGGATTCATATGGTTGGAGGGGAGGGTCAGGGTTAGCTGGCCTCTTACATGTTTTATTCCCCTCCAAAAACATTCAGGCATTTCAAGCATTCAGAGCTGCTACAGAACCACCCCGGAGGGCAACAGAGGCTGGCACTAGCCTGGTGGAGAGCTGAGCCACTGAAGGGAGCCCATGCAAGCTGGAAGACGTGAAGCAAAGAGGCCACCTCAGCCCAGCCAGGCGGCACCGAGCCCAGCTGGACGGAGCAGCTGTCCTTTTAGGGGAAGGAAATCCTCTCTCTTCACTGACTGGCCCTACATATACAATTACTGCCCACACTCCCATTCACAACATTCGCTTCGTCCGTCTCTGGCCATGATCTTTGTGGAGACATGGAACTGCAGATCAGGACTCCTGCTCGCTTCGTAGATATTTCCTGTGTCTCAGTTGTGTCCACACTCACCCACACACTCAAAACAAGGTGTCAAACATTCAGTTCTTGCAGGAACTTCCCCTGCTTCCACACAGACCATCCTATAATTCATTAAGCTCTTAAGGGATCTACTTTATATAATACAACAGCCAAGCCCCCACAGGGAGCCCCCTAAGACTAAAAATCCAATTTAAAAAAATCTCTCCTCTATCAAGATAGTCAGGAATGGTATTAGTTGCTATGTATGCTTTGAAATCACCCCCACTGGTTCTCTTCTATTAGATGCAAAGGCTTCTAGAATGTAAAAGCAAATTCTAAGTAGAGTGACACAGATTTTGCAAACATACCTATGAAAGGTGCATCAATTCAAACCAGGGGACCTTCCTTTGTGTGTATCAGGGGGGCATTTGTCATCCTTTAGCTTTTTTATTTGTTGTGGAATTATTTGTCCTTGGTTTCTTTGGATTTCTTTGTATTTGGAAAGCCCTCTGAACCGAGCCTAGCAAAAGTGCTTCCCCATGCACAAGGGCAAGAGAAGCCCCTAACTGGTCTGCTAGCACACCTTTTAAGGGGCTCTGATGCCATCTGAGGTGGGTCTGGGAATATCAAAGGAGAATTTGGGGGCATATGGAGAGATGTGAGGCACCTCTAGAAGGCCCCAAAAGGATCTTTTAGTTGGACATTTAGGGTTACCTGGAGCCAGCCACCAACAACAACTGCTGCTGCTGCACCTGCCCCCAGCCAACAACAACTACTACTACGGCACCTGATATCAGCCAAAAACAACTAACCCTAACCACAGAAGACCCTCCATTGGCACCCACATGCCCCTCGATTCCCTTTGGGTAGCCCCACACCCATCACAGATGTAAACAGACCCCCTTAGAAGGGGTGGGAACACTGACCAGTTAAGGGGGGAGTGTCTCTTGCCACTGTGCATGGGAAGGTCAGCTGGCCTCTGTTCAGAAGGTTTTCCATTCAAATAAAAAACCCAACACCCAAAACAATGAATATTAAGAATCCCTACAACAGACAGAGGAAAATCCATTCTTTGAGTGTTAGAGATACACACTGCAAGTTTACATATTTCAAAACCCCATGTACCTCATTTCAAAGCCTCTTCTCAAATTAATACCATACTTCTACACGTAGTTAAACAGGATAGCTATGGAGTTGGAGGAGGAGGGTCAGGGCTAGCTGGCCTCTTAGGGGTTTTAATCCCCTCCAAGAACATGCAGGCATTTCAAACATTCCAGGCTGACACAGAAGAACACCAGAGAGCAGCAGAGGCTGGCACTTACCTGGAGGGCAGCCCAAGGAAGCCCAAGAAAGGCTGAGCAAAGAACCAACCTCAGCAGAGCCGGTCTGGGAGTATCAAATGGCATTTGGGGGTGTAGAGAGGGATCTGGGGAGCCTCTGGAGGGTCCCAAAGGATCTCTTAGTTGGATATCTACTGTGGGGTGTCCCTGCCCATGGCAGGGGGTTGGAACTAGATGATCCTTGTGGTCCCTTCCAACGCTGACTGATACTATGATACTACTATGATATTCAGGATTAGTTAGGTCCAACAATAACAGCCACAGCAGGACACACACACACACCCCCCCCCGCCGCTCCACTAAAGTACCCAGACAAGACCCTCCATTGGCCTCCACATCCCCCTAAATTCCCTTTTGATATCCCCACACCTACCAGAGGTACCAACAGACCCCCTTAAGAGGAGTGGCAACACTGACAAGTTGGGGGGCTGCCTCTTTACCCTGTGCATATGGAGCAGCTCAGCTGGACTGTGTTCAGTGGTTTTCCCAATCAAACCAAAAACAACCAGACAAAAATAAAACCAATGAATATTCAAAAACCCTACGACACACAAAGGAAAACCCACTCTGTGTATTACAGATATACACTGTACAGTTCTGTAGTTCAGCCTCCTTTCATACAAATTAATACCATTCTTCTACATCCACTGAAACAGGAGAGCTATGGACTTGGATTGATAGGGTCAGCAGGATGGTCAACATTAGCTGGCCTCTTAGGGGTTTTAACCTCAAGGGCCCGGCTGCCATCAGCTCAGGGGAGGAAAATTCTCTTCCTTCACTGAAAGCGCTAAGCCAACTCACCCTAACACTAAATATCTCTCCTGTTTGCATAGATAGTCAGGAATATTATGCTATATTGCTATGTAGAAAGCTTTGCAATCACCCCCATTGGATCTCTGCCATTACACACACAGGCTTCTACAATGTAAAAACAAATTCTAAGTAGAGCAACACAGAGTTTGAGAACAACTATGAAATGTGTATCAATTACTCAAAACCAGGGGATCTTCCTTTGCATGCATCACAGGGGTTGTCATTCTTTATTTCTTTGGGCTTATTTGCTTTATCAGGGATTTTTTTTGTTTATTTTTAATACAAACCCAAACCCTTCTCCCCTTTCCCCCTCCCCCCAACTCACAGCAAATGCAATTACAATAAGAATGACCAGTCCTAAACACTCAATTACTGACCACACTCCTGTTCACAATTTTGGCTTCATCCGCCTCTGGCCATGCTCCTCATGGAGACATGGAACCACAGATTAGGACTCCCGCTCACTTCATAGATATTTTCCATGTCTCAGTCATGCCCACTCAAAACCAACACCTGCACACTCAAAACCAACAAGGTGTCAAACAAGTTCCTTCAGGAGCTTCCCCTGGTTCCACACAGACAATGCTACAATACCTTATGTTCATCACGGATGACCCCAAACCCATGCACATAAAATACAAATGACGCCATTAACGATTTAAACAGTGCCTGTAATAAAACAGTAAAAGAAACAATGCTTAGTGGAACCCCCTGGTTCCACCCTGAGGGCTCTTTTACCTGCAGCAGCATTTTGCCTTTCTCCCTTGTAGGATGCCCCCTTACAGCTTACACATTACCCTTTTCTCTTTACAGCAAACCTATTCCCGCCTGGCGGCCCTTGTCTGTTCCTGTGGTGATTTGAGTGAATTAAAGGAGCTCTGCCCAAGAAGCCTCTAAGTGGGCGCCCAGAAAGGTCCTGTTCCTCAGCAGGTCCCACAGCCAAATGGAGAGGGGTCCTGCCACCGTCCTCAGAAACCAATCTGGGGAAAAAGACAAATGCCACAACTCAAATAACTTACGGAGTTCTATGGGCTTCGCTACAGCCCTGGACACAGGTGTAGGGTGTCTCCTAAAGCCCTCAGTGCCAAGCAATTTCACAAACTACTTAATTTAATAAAAGAGGCAGTTGGACTATTTCCCAGAAGTCTGTTGCATATTTTCCTGTTTTCTGTGGGTTTCTGCAGATAGTTTTCCTTCTTTTCTTACCAGCCACTTATGTGAACTCTTAGGGGTTTTAATCCCCTCCTAGAACACTCAGGCATATCCAACCTTCAGAGCACCTACACAGGAACCGCAGAGAGCAACAGAGGCTGGCCCTAACCTCGTGCAGAGCTGAGCCAGATGAAGGGAGACCACGGAAGCTAGAAAAAGCTGAGCAGAGAGCAGACCTCAGCAGAGCCAGCCAGCACCCAGGGGCACCAAGCCCCGCCACACCCAGTGAGAAGTAGCCCAGCTTGACAGAGCTGAGCCAGACAGCGCCACCATCTCTTCAGGGAAAGGAAATCCTCTGGCTTCACTGAGAGCACCAAGCCAACTCACCCTAAGACTAAAAATACCTCTCCTGTCCATATAGGTAGTCAGGAATGGCATTAATTGCCAGGTAAAAAGGCTTTGAACTCACCCCCACTGTGTCTCTTCCATTACACACAAAGGCCGCTAGAAGGTAGAAGCCAATTTCAAGTAGAGCAAAACAGTCTGAAAACAGAACTACAAAATGGGTCTCAAAGAATTAAAACCAGGGAACCCTCCTCTGTGTGTGTCAGGAGGAGGGTGATGTGTGTCTGTTTCTTTCACTTTTATTCTTTGTCCTGAGGTTTCTTTGGGTTTTTGTCTCTTTTCTTTAATTTGAATGGGAAAAAAACCTCTGAAGAGAGTCCAGCCAAGCCTCACCCCACACACAGGGGTGAGAATCCCCTACCTGGTCAGTGCTGCCCCCACTCTTAAGGGGTCTGCTGGCAGGAATTTGGGAACATAGAGAGGGATGTGGGGTGCCTCTGGAAGATCTCCCAAAGTATCTTTCAGTTGGATCCAACAGAGGCCGCCACTGCCGTGCCAGGCCTGCCCCCCAAACCACAACTAATCCCAACCATCCAACTACAGTGCCCACACAAGACCCTCCATTGGCTCCCACATGCCCCTAAATTCTCCTTTGATACCCCCACACCCACCGTAGATGCCAACAGACCTCCTTATGAAGGGGGGCAACACTGATCAGTCGGGGGGGGGGGGCACATCTCCTGCCTGTGCTCCTCCCTGTGCATGGGGAGCAGCTCAGCCAGCCTCTCTTCAGAGACATTTCCATTCAAATTAAACAACTAAACAGAAAACCAGTGGGGTCTCCTCTGCGTGTGTTGTGCGGTTTTAATTTGCAGCTAGGAGTAATTTGGAAGGCTGCCCCCACCCCTCACTCACTTCCTCCTCTGCTGCATCATTGCTGTAGGGGTTTGAGCCTTAACTGGGAGTTAAGAGCTCAGCTGGAGGCAAGGCTGCGAATCTCTTCCCTGCTCCCTGCCTCCTCCCTCCCAACAGAGAGGGAAAAAAAAAATAAAGGAAAGGGAAGGAGCAAATCCACCAAGAAATAATTTGTAGTCAGCTTGGAAGTAGAGAGGTAAAGAGTTTTCTTTAAACAATATATATAACAATAACAGGTAAGGTTCACAAGGGCAAGGAACAAGGATGGATGGGGGGTGGGGGGGTGGGAAAGCCAAGAATACAAAAACAGTCTCTCCCTCTCTGAAGAGGCACAGAGGTAGCAGGGAGAAGGATCAGGCCCGACCACATGGCAGAGGAGCAGGAAAGCAGCTGCAGTAGCTCTCATCCAGGAAAGGCAGGAGCCAAAAAGCAGAGATAACGGCTAATGTCCTTCCTTTTATACCCTCTCTGGGCAGGGAAGGGGGAGTGGAACACACTCAGTTTCCCAGGGGGAAAACACCCTGCAGGGAGGGCAAAGCACTCGCAAGCCCTCCACCCTGTTTTCAGAATGGGCGTTAACCCACCACAATCCACCCCTCTGTTCCACTTCCACTCTTCTGTCACAGCCCCTTCATCCAATCTTTACACATGGTATTCGAATCCTCGATGCAAGTCCCCTCTTATCCCAGCTCACTTTCTCTCAGGGCAGTCTCTCTCTCTGGTGCTGGCCAATGTAGGTGGTTGAACTGGGCAGGGATGTGGAGAAGAATCAGGAATCAGTCTGTCTTTAAAAGGGAAAGAAAAGAAAAGAAAAAAATCAGGAACAATCCGTTGCTGTAGGGACATCAGGAACAGGTGCAGGTGAGATGACCCAGGAGCTCTCTGGGTTGGTGTGCAGTGTGTATGTTGAGTCCTGGACACTAGGCTGGTGTTAAGCTAGGAGGGAAAAAGCTTAGACTAACTTCTAATTATTCACACAGTGACTATAATACATTGATGTGTGTTGCCCCCTCCGAGTTCATCCCCTCTCAGCCAGAGTCACATTCCACTGTGGGATACACTGAATGTCCCCAGTTTCTAACATGACCCAGTAGGTGTGACCAGGCCCCTCAGCAGAGACCACCCCTCAGGTTGGTTTGCCCAGCACTCACAAGCCTGTTTTCAGAATGGTCGGTAACCCACCACAATCACCCACCCCCATGTGGCATCGTGAAAGGAAAGACAGAGACAGCTGAGGGGCTGCCCTGCTTTTTATAACCCTGACCCAGGGATGCCCTTCTTGGTAGGGTTTGCATCTTCAGCACACAGCTGAAGTTTTGTTGCACCTCTCTGTGAGAGCTGTTGCACAGCTCTGCATCTCCAAGTATGTTCCATGTTCCCTAGGATTTACTAGCCCCAGATCACCTTGCAATCAGTGCATTTCTCCCTGGCAATCAACCACTCTCTTCTGTCTGTTGCTCTCTAATTAAATCTTTCAATGGTTTCTGCTTTCTGAGCCTATGTCAGTACAACTCCTCCTCAGGGCACCAAGAGAGAGACAAAGCTTCCTTCTGTTCTGTGGTTCCAGGAAGGGTCCTGGCACTCTCAGGCAGGCACCAACAGGGTGGCAGCTGTGAGGTGACATCAGCCTTGCTTGGTCAACAAAGTTGAAAGCAAAGAGTCAATCTGTAAGGAGTAGAGCAAAAAGCAAAGCATAGATCTCAGTTACTCACACTGTAAAGCTGTGAGTAGGTTTCCATGCACCCTATAAAAACACTACACAAGCATTTCATTTTCCTCTGATATTCATTGAACTCACAGAGCTGTGAGTTAATCCCATTCAAAAACACACAGCACCGGGTGGTACCGGGAGCACCAAGGAGAGAGTTTGGGATATTGGGAGGACACAGGGGTTACACTGGGGAGGAGATCTGGAGGTTACTGGGAGACTTGGGAAGGCACTGGGAGCACTAGGAAGGGAATTTGGATTTACCGTGAGGAACACAAAGACGAGAGGTGCCACGATAAGAGAGTACTTACTGTTACTGGAAGGAGAGCCCTCCTGACTCTTCCCGACTGCTGCTTGCTCGCCCCAGCCCCGCTCGCCCCAGCCCCAGCCCCAGCCCCAGCCCCAGCCCCAGCCCCAGCCCCAGCCCCAGCCCCAGCCCCAGCCCCAGCCCCAGCCCCAGCCCCAGCCCCAGCCCCAGCCCCAGCCCCAGCCCCAGCCCCAGCCCCAGCCCCAGCCCCAGCCCCAGCCCCAGCCCCAGCCCCGCTCGGTAGTGCGCCACTCCCCCGTCCCATGGCGGCTCCAAACAGACCCGGCTCCGGGAACCCGGCTCAAGCGGAGCCAGAGCACAGTCCTACAGCCACTAGAGAAAAGCCCCAGAGACCAGCACTAACTCGGTGCAGAGCAACCAAGAACCCGGTAACCACGACGGGGCAGCGAGCGCCGTTTTAAAGCCGCCAGCATCATGCGCACGAACAACCCTCGCTGCGGCGCATGCCCTGAATCCATGGCAACGATCGAGACGCTATCACCCTGGCGGGACCAGCGCCTCGCTGCGGCGCATGAGCTGTACCCATGTCAGCGCTCGAGTCACTCTCTCTCCCTCTTCCCTTCTTTCCCTAACAATTTTCCAGCATTTCAAGCATTCAGCGCAGTTTGCCTGCAGCACTGAGCGCCCACGGGGCGGCATACGCCGCTGCACGGCTGCAGTGCCGACCAGTACGCGCGCGGGGCAGCCCTGAGCACTGCCCTGGGCGTGGGCAGCAGCTCGGCTTGGTCCTGTTCAGGATGTTTTTGCATTTAAATTAAACCCCATACCACATACGGGTAAAAGCCTCAGTTTATAATGGGTACAGACACAGGCTGTGGTTATAGCTTAAGCCCCTGTGTGACTTTATTACGATTCTCAAAGCCTCTAAAACAGAGAGGGGAGACAGGGGGTCGCTTCCAAAGCTTTGTTACACAGCATTCACTCCAACTCCTCCCTCTCCAGCTGAAAACGAGAGGTTCTGCTCTGCATCGCCTCACACTGCACTTACATTGTGAAATATTTTGTGGTCCCCTCTGAGACTTTTCAGCACTTTAAGGGGGTGCCCCCAGCCCTCGCTCACCTGCTCCTCTGCTGCAGCATCCCCCTGCCCCATGTGGCACAGTCAGTCTACCCAGATTCCCCCCACTCCCTTTGATTCTCTCCCAAAAGGCAGAAAGTAAAGCAAAATGCCCATCCAGCAGCTTGTTCCTTTCCTAGTCAGATGTGTACACATCCCCCTCCCCCAAAAGGGGAGCTCTGCTGCAGAAATGAAGGGGGAGGGAAGGGTCCCACACACACAGCTGCAGCTACTCCAGCCCCTGTGCTGCCAGCTGGTGGCTGCCCCACGGTGGGGAATGTGCCAGAGGTCGATGTCTCTCACACCCAGTTTTGGTTGGACCCTTTGGCAGTGATGCTCCCCTCGAGGCCTCACTCGCACGTTGCAGGCAGGTTCCTCGCGGCTGTCTTTGCATCTCAACCACACACACCCTTGGATCCTGCTGAAGCGATGCAGCCTACTGCGGTGCTCCAGTGCCCTACAGTCTACCCCGAAAGCTATGTCCTAGACTTACATGGAGGAGAAAGAGAGCTGAGTTTTCTCTTGCTAGAAACAGGAGACTCCCGTGTTGGAATGCATGCAGGGACTCCCTTGGTGCAGCAGGAATCATTTATTGGTACAGAACAAGCAGTTTATATAGGGAAGAATCAAGCAGTCTAAGCACTTCCCTGACATTCCTGCACCACTGCTGCTCATTGAGTGTTCTCCTTTGAGATGCAGCTATCCATTGTGTGATGAATGGAATGATAATTCACGTCAATTAGATTATTTTGATTAAAGCAAAAGCAGGAGCATGAATGGTGAAACAAGGGATCAGACACTGGGAACTGACATATGTAACTAGAGTAAGATTATTTTTTTTAGGCTTTATTATAATCAGTTTATGATCAATTTGATTTGCTTTAATATAGAGTAAGATTGTTGTTGTTTATTAATTTTATTTGTTTTAATATATGTATACAGAGGCCTTAGTGAAATGTCAGGAGCTGACAGTTGAAATACCATAAAACAATAAGTTGTTCAAGGATGAGAAAGGAAGAGAGATTGCCACAGAAGATGTGAACACAAGAGACAATTGTGAGAATCACAAGATCCTAAGTGCAACCCATCCCTGGGAAGGACATTGGTTGCAACAACAGAGCTAAAAAAGATACAACCACAAGGACTCAGCACACAACCCACCAGCTGTGCTGACCAGAAGATTACATCATTGAAAAACCACCAGAAGGATGAACTAATTTAAATAAACCCACCTTTATATGCATATGTATTAGGAGTAGAATATTTAAAGGGGAGTTAGATTGTGTTTAGTGTGCATTTATTGTACCCAGAGCTGTTCGCACGTCTCTTATTGCCTTAAAATTGCTCTTTTCAAATTAAAGCTGTATTCAATCGACTTTAATTGGCTTTGTCATTAATAACAATTGTTGTCTTCATCCCATATCAGGTTGAGCTTCTCCAGCATGGAGGCAAGCATCCTCCTGTCTCACACTTCAGCTTGTGTACTGCAGTCAGCTCTTCTTTATCATCAGGCCATCCTTCCAGTATCAGCAGCCTGTTGTTATCTCTTGTCCTGAAACCTTCCACAGATACTGTCTGCTTTCCTACACTCCCAGTGCTCTTCACCACTCCCACAGAGGCACTCCACAGAGCCAACGCTCAGTCCCAGAGAGATTGTAGAGTACAGCTGGATGGAAGATGCAACACAACACACCCAGCACTTCTTTATCTGCAAGAACAAGCACCAACCTCTCAGCAATACTCAAGACATGTAACAAGTTGCTCTACAACATGCCTCAGATCCATCTCACCTCATCAACTGACCTTTGCCAGGGGAAGCGAGACCGTTTCCTTCCCCCAGAGCGGACAGCGGCTTGCAGGCACCAGGGCTGCTCAGCAGCCCACCAGACGTCCAGGCCTGGGCTCTGTCACAACCAGAAGACAGGGATCAGAAGAGTCTTTGGCCAAGCTGCAAACCATGTAAACATGCAGCTACCTTTAAGCAGTGTGGTCACAGTCTTCTCTGCATAGCCTGACTTTAGACCCAAGGTTGTGCAGCAGTGTAAATGCAGATGAAGCCAAACAAGGCAAACAAATTAACTGCATCGACATGAAATGTTCTCTCTGATCCGAAAATGTCAGTTCTAAATAGAAAGAATACTGTAAGAAGGTTGTGTTATTAATCATCTGAATAGGATAGAAAGCTCAGGAATAATTAAAACCTCAATTATTCCCATGAAGATTGGTAAGCAGTAATTTTGGGATACATTCTAAAACTAATTTTAGATGCTATAAGGATTGCCTCTTGCAGCAGTTAGTTCTATATAGTTCTGATTAGACCCTGAGAACTTACTGAAATTTTTATTGTTGGAGAGTCGTTTCAAAGTCCTGATGGCACTACATTAACATTCTTCTTCCCTAGAGGAATGAAAGGAAAAAAGCCATAAAATTACACACACACACAGAGACACCCGTTTAGGTAAACGAGGGGGCCTCTAGAAAAATAAGCGATGCTAAAAAAGAAAAAAGAAATGGAGAATTTTAAGAGATTACATTTTTAAATGTGTAATGGAAATTTTGTAATGCTCGTGACAAGATATAAAATCATCTTACTGATAAAAAGCAGAATAAAGAAACTCTCCAAATCAAAATCTTATTCTCAATGTAAACTCTGTAGCCATGCAAGGAAGACGTGAATATCATGAGCTCTGAAAATTTTGTGTTGGATCAAGCCAAGGGTAAAAAAAGGTTTAGGTGAGCTCGTGAAAGGCATGAAACTAATAATAAGCTCTTTTGCCCAACCCATCAGAATGTCTGCCAGAGTCTGCAGAGCTGATAGATGATGGAGGGGTAAGAGGAAAACTCAGAGGAGAGAAGACCACCGAAGAAAAATTAAATGAGTTCTTCAAATTGATACCACTGTGGAGTTTAGGAAGATTCCCACAGTGGCTGTATCCTTAGCTAAAGATGACTGGAGGAACTTCTTCCTAACATCCAGCCTAAACCTCCCCTGGAGCAGCTTGAGACTAGGTCCTCTTGTTCTGGTGCTGGTTGCCTGGGAGAAGAGACCAACCCTCCTGGCTACAACCTCCCTTCAGGGAGTTGTAGAGAGCAAGAAGGTCACCCCTCAGTCTCCTCTTCTCCAGGCTAAGTAACCCCAGCTCCCTCAGCCTCTCCTCATAGGGCTTGTGTTCCAAACCCCTCACCAACTTCGTTGCCCTTCTCTGGACACGCTCCAGCAAGTCAACATCCTTCCTAAACTGAAGGGCCCAGAACTGGACACAGGACTCAAGCTGTGGCCTAACCAGTGCAGTGTACAGGGGCAGAATGACCTCCCTGCTCCTGCTGGCCACACTGTTCCTGATGCAGGCCAGAATGCCATTGGCCCTCTTGGCTGCCTGGGCACACTGCAGGCTCATGTTCAGCCTACCATCAACCAGTACCCCCAGTTCCCTCTCTGCCTGGCCGCTCTCCAGCCACTCTGACCCCAGCCTGTAGCACTGCATGACATAGCCGTGTGCTGACAGCTGTTCAGCTCCGCCATCAGCCAGGCTGGAGGTGCCAGCTGACCAATTTCTAATTTCATTTCATAGCATGCACTGGTTTAGAAGGTACCTCTACAGGTCATCCAGTCCAACCTCCCTGCACTAAGCAGGGTCATTGGTTGCTCAGAGCCCTATCAATCCTGACCTTGAAAGCTTCCAGGAATCTGGCCTCCACCATTTCCTTGGGCAGCCTGTTCCAGTGGTTGCCAATACTGTGTCCAGTTTTGGAAGGAACAGCTCAGAGGCTGGAAAACTGATGAATTTCCCTACAGACAGTCTTTTCACAAGGACAAATTATCTGAGGGAAAGGCAAGATTTTTTCCACCAATATATTAGCATACAGCCTTAAAGAGGGTATTGTTACTGTAAGGAAAACATTGAGATTGGTTTTGAGGCAGCCAGTTGAACTATGCTGCCACAGCTTTGGCAGCCATCCAAGATGTAATAAGTAACTATCTACAAGTGCCAGAAATCAACAAAATGTTTAGTTTAGGTCATTGTGACTTACCTACATATTTTAGAACAGTGTTCTAGCTGCTACAGTCAGGCGGCTGGAAAAGTAGTACCTGGCCTGATTCACTGGATATGTTTAAAGAGAAAATGACATCTGAAGTGGAATCTCTAATATGGGTACCTCCTCACTCCCTCATGCAGTGTCTGCATAAGGGCTGAGGTACCAGGCTGAAAGGGAACACAAGCATTACCAACACAGACGCTCTGCTTTGAAAATCACCTTTTATGCATGTGTTTAAGGAGGAAGCTGTTAAATTTCTAGAGTCTAAAACCATCACCCTCCTCCTCTCCAATCCCAGCATTTAAACATCGTAAAGGAGCTTTGCCAAGTAACCCTTCCCTCTGGATCCTGACCAAAGTGATACAATGTGGCTATCTTCAAGTCAGTGTTTCAAGCATCTTCCACAAGAATCACCAGTAAGACAGTTTAGGTGTAAAATTACTTCTTGAAAAACTTCATTCCTACATCTTAAAAACTTTGATTTCATAGAATCGTACACATGGGAAAAGACCTGCAAAATCATCAAGTCCAGCCATCAACCTAACACCACGGCCACTAAACCATGTCCTGAAGTGCCATGGCCACAGGTTTCTTGAGCACCTCCAGGAATGGTGAATCCACCACCTCCCTGAACGGCCTGTGCCCGTGCCTGACCACTCTTGCAGCAATGAAATTGTTCCTAATCTCCAACCTAAACCTCCCCTGCTGCAACCTCAGGGCATTTCCTCTTGATCTATTATTTGATACTAGGGAGAAGAGACCACCCCCACATCACTACAACTTCCCTTCAGGGAGTTGTAGAGAGCAATGAGATCTCCTCTTCTCCAAACTAACAATCCCAGTTCCCTCAGCTGTTCTTCAGATGATTTGTTCCACACACCCTTCAACAGCTTTGCTGCCTTTTGCTAAGCCTTGCCATCTACCCCACACAGCATTCCAGAAGCATAAAGCAAACTCCACACAACCCCTACAGAGTGAATTTAACCAGTCGCAGACAAGATGGGTTTGAATTGGATGTCCACTCCCAAGCTCTTTCTCTGAAGAAAAGTGTGAAACAGTTAAGATAAAACCCACAAGTTTATTATTATTTTTAAAACCTTATTTAAAATATTAAGGGATACAAGTCCAAGTATGATGAAAAGTACTGCAAGAAAAGTGTTCTGGGGTGTTTTGTTTGTGCTTTACTTCTTGTTACAAAAAGAACACATTGAACAGTAGGATTTCAAACTTTTAGCACTTCATTTGAAAGACAGTGCCATGCCTTCAGACTCTTCCTGCCAGGAGTTGTAAATCTGATGCTTTCAAAATGTTACCTGAATGCCAAGTCATTAACTATGGGGTCCTGATTCATCCTTATTTACATATTTCTCAGTCTGAAAACTAAATCACAAACAGAATGTACAGAAAATTAAGATTTTATATCTTACAACTCATGAAAACATAAATAATGGTAGTACAAAAGACAAGGTTTAAAAACAAAAACACCCTACCTTATCAGTAACTTGCTTTACACTAAATTATGATTACAAATGGGTGTGCTGGCCAGACTGGCAGCCCCACACACCATCACTTCATCTGCCTGTTACCTGGGTCAGAAGAACAAAATAAATCATTCTTACGTTACCATTTTTAACAGAACCCACATAACTGACTTCCCATTGCCTTAAAATTCAACAGAAAGCACTGATGTATAGACTGTCAACTCTATTTTAGTAAGATTATTCAAAAAGGCTTATTTTCCATTCATTAATTACAAAGACACTGAAACAGCCAGTGAGAAACAAACTGTTAAAAAGCTGCATACTTTCACAAAGACCTCGAACATTTAAAGGAAATACATGAGATATAACTTCTGAAACAAAATGGGTTATATGTAATTATTTTTTTAATTTATTTACTGCATGAACACACAGAGAAATTATGAAATTGCCAGGCTTGCTAATTCTGCCTAAACCAGGCTCAAATTATGCAACAAGAAAACAGAACCCAAAAGACAGAAGATGAAAGATTTGCAGCATCAGGATTTAAGCACAGAAAAAAGTCATTATGTTTTACAAGCCACATAACTGAATACCAAAGAGATAATTCATTTGATTTAGTGATGACAAAGTCATTCATTTATTAGCCCTAAAATGTTTGGTGGTTATTTTTTGTATTGCCACTGCTGCAGACAGAGGAGACAATGCCTAATGAATGGAAAGAGCGCTAATTTAAAACTCAGTGTCTTTGTCGTTGATATAAAACCTGACCAAAGTAGCAAACAGATGTATCATGCCCTTGATGTCCCATGAGATTTAACCTCAAGAAAGCCAGGTCAAAGAGAGTACATCTCACTTCAGGACAAGCAGCATGTTGAGAATACCTGAATGTCATTACATGATCAGGCAGGCAAAGAGTGGTAAGCTCAACAAACTCAAATCACAGTGTTTTCAAAAGACATAGTCATTAGTTATTTTCAGGGAAGGCATTGCCTCATTAACATTTTGATCTAAACGATGATATTCTACTGTCCTAGAGCAGAGGCCGTCCCTCCATCTCCGGCTCTGGACCAGCAAGAAGATCTGAAAGAGAAAGAAACAGTTTGATTTTAAGTCCGTTACACATCCACCACGTTCAGTCTCATTGCTTACCAACATCATCTAGGAATCCACTGTAACTATACAAACCAACTGTACTGGGAAAAGAGGAAATCACAGAGGGTGGTTTAAGTGAGAACAGGGAAAGAAAAAGGAGAATCTAAATAAATGTGTCTGCCATCTCACACAAATATATGCCACTATCAATGTACTTAAAGAGTATTTTCTGCTACCAAAATTATTTGCAAGCGCTAAAAAGTACTATCAACAGACAGCTCTTCAGTGACACAAATGACATTACAAGCATTATTTTACTTAAGGAGCAAAGCAAGGTAATTTTTATCACCTACTACTTCTGGTACCTGAAGGGGACCTATAAGACAACTGGGGAGGGACTTTCAACAAGGACTTAGAGTGATAGGATGAGGGAGAGTGGCTTTAAGATGGAAGAGAACAGATTTAGATTAGAGACTAGGAAGAAATTCTTTACAGTGAGGATAGTGAGACACTGGAAGAGGTTGCACAGGGAGGTTGTGGATACCCCTCTCTGGAGGTGTTCAAGGCCAGGTTGGCCTTGAGAAGCCTGGTGTAGTAGGAGGTGTCCCTATACAATACAATACACCAGGTTGGAAGAGACCTTCAAGATCATCGCGTCCAACCCATCAACCAATCCAACCCACCTAAACAACTAGACCATACAGCCAAGCACCCCATCAAGTCTTCTCCTGAACACCTCCAGTGAAGGTGACTCCACCACCTCCACGGGTAGCAGATTCCAATGGGCAATCACTCTCTCTGTATAGAACTTCTTCCTAACATCCAGCCTAAACCTCCCCTGGCGCAGCCTGAGACTGTGTCCTCTTGTTCTGGTGCTGGTTGCCTGGGAGAAGAGACCAACCCCCTCCTGGCTACAACCTCCCTTCAGGGAGTTGTAGAGAGCAAGAAGGTCACCCCTCAGTCTCCTCTTCTCCAGGCTAAGCAACCCCAGCTCCCTCAGCCTCTCCTCATAGGGCTTGTGTTCCAAACCCCTCACCAGCTTTGTTGCCCCTTCTCTGGACACGTTCCAGCAAGTCAACATCCTTCCTAAACTGAGGGGCCCAGAACTGGACACAGTACTCAAGGTGTGGCCTAACCAGTGCAGTGTACAGGGGCAGAATGACCTCCCTGCTCCTGCTGGCCACACTGTTCCTGAAAGGCTGAAGCCCATGGCAGGGGGCTTGGAAGTAGATGATCTTTCTGGGCCCTTTCAACTCAAACCATGCTACGCTCCCTCGAAGTTAAATTCACAAAGGTAAATCAGTCTTCAGCATTTCCCCCCATAAACACCTGGCACACTCCAGATATGCCATTGCATTGTAAAGCTGAAGCTTGGGGGTTTTTTGAACTGCGTTCTTTTCAGTTCCCCAAATCCTTGACCAAATCAGTGTTCTGTACAAGTATAAACACTACATTTCTCTCATAAGTTAATTCAAAGCTGTGCATGCATCTGTACTGGGTCTGCCTGGGCTGAAGTTCCATTTTTCAGGCTACCAATCTAATCATAAAATGGTCTGGGTTGGAAGGGACCTCCAAAGGTCATCCAGTCCACGCCCATCTGCAGACAGCAGGGCCATCCCCACCTAGATCAGGTTGCCCAGAGCCCTGTCAAGCTTCTCCAGGGATGGGGTCTCAACCACCTCCCTGGGCAACCTATTCAGTGTTCTGCTACCCTCACGCTCATACTGATTTAGTGTTACTAAGGAACACTTCTGAGATACATAGAATTAATTTGCACTCATGAAACAGTTACCTGAAAACAGCAACTCTGAGCTTCTCTGTGTGAACTGGAAAGAGTGTTAAACACTTCCTAAACATTTGTAGTTAAGCCCTCAAGATTAGCTATGATGTAAAGACCACCTTAAAGTGAACACACATTACCAGGATTACCATAGTTTTAAGAAGAATGTTCCCATGACATCTGGGGTTAAACTTTCCTTAATTTGCTGTTTATAATCCTGTGCAGAAACAAAATTAGTTAATTACCTTCACTCAATTTGGCTCAGGTCTCATTTATGGAACTCATGTTGTACATTGCCAGTGTTCATTACTGGTTGATTACTGATATTATCAATTAACTGATCTTCTAATCTCAAATGTCTGGTTCAAGATGTCATTGTGCAGACAAAATGGCAGTAGAGATCTGCTTATTAGTTAATTAGATCTGCCTAATTATCTGCTTATCACAAGACTAAGTGAAGAGTTCTTCCTCCAGAAAGCTCTGTTCCTCCTACTAAAACCATGTGCAAGGCGACTCAATTTGATTTTCAACACCAAAGTTATTTTCCTCAACTTTTCACAGCAGACTCACCTTCCTCTTATTGTGATAGGTCACATAAACAACAGCTACTAAGAAGGCAACTACAACCAGATGGAAAAAGAAATGGCTGTCATCTTCTTCTTCCAGCCCTGAGACAGAAACATCTTTTATCTTCTCATTAAGGGTCTTGATCTCGTTGTAATTACTAATGGTGTCAGAGTCATCATCTTCTGGCATCTCCAGGTCTGGGTTGTATCTGGAATTTGATGTCATTTCGTAAGGGCCATAGTCATCTCCTGCCTCTGGCTCAATCATTTCTTTCATGGCAGGTGGTGAGCTATTTATTACATCTTTCAAACCAGTTAGAAGATCCTCCTCCTCAATTTTGGTCGCTTCAGAAGCATCAACATCCACTTGAGATGCTGGACTAGCGGTCACCAGATGAGAGAAGGGGTGGTGGAGAATCACCTTTTATTGTTGAAGGTTTTGCTGCAGTTGAACTGCTTTTAGCTGCTGTTGAGGTCTCCTCTTTTTCGTTGGGGTTATACTCTGTAAGCTGTTTGTTACATTTTGGGATTTATTTAGTGTTTCATTTTCAGTTTTAGAAGAAATATTTTTCTGAAGCATCCCCACTTCCACAGCATCTGAAAAAAGGGATGAGAAACAGTCAACACTAAGCACAAGGTACTAACTCATCCTGTGCTACTCCAGCTACAAATTAAAATTACTGCAAGCATTTACTGTATAGACAAGAAATCACATGGTGAACAGGGCTTACTTCACACTGCAAATGTCTGAGAATTCATATGTAAAATGCAGACTTCTGTACTTCAGCAACTTCAGTCTTGAGTGGGACAGGAATTCAAGCCTGGAAGCACATACTTTCTAAGCTACTATGCCAAAGTTTTCCTGAAAAATTGAGCGCACATTTTTTTCCAGACTCGGAGTTTGAGAGAAATAGCCTCCCTCTGGAGCTCTGTGGCTTTATGATGTACTGAGGAATCATATACAAGCTGTATTTTCTCCATAATCAAACTCTTTCTCTCTCAGACCATACTGAGAGCTACAGAGTAAGTTCTCCGTTACGCTTGTCCCACAGTTAAAAGCTTTCAGTCTTTCACCACTGTGTTTTACCAGCCAAAAATGAGAACATGCTGCGATGTCTCCTTCAGCCAGGACGCAAGGTCCCACCACCTCTTCCCAGGCACTTATTTTGATTCGAGTTTGTAGGCACAGAAAAAGATTTCCAACCTTAACTTGAAGTAGACTAATAAACCACAGCCTGAAGAACAAAGCTGAAAGAAGGACATTCTGATATGCTCCTGCAGGAAAGCCTTATGTTGGCAGCAAACTGATAATGAATTAAGCCAGCAACACTGAGTGCACACCAAGGCAAATTTCTTTCTGCAGACTAGGGGTGGCTTTGAAGTGCTACATAAAAAGCAAGGTAAGCATTAAAGCCATATGCAGGGTCCATCATCCCTCCTCTCTATCCAGAGGCAGGTTAAAAGATGAAGAGGGAGTTTTTCAATTTTACAAATAGATAAATTTTGTTGATCCTAAAAAACCCAACCAAACAAAAACAAGCAAACAAAAAAAAGAAAAAAAAAGGCAAACTACTATGTTTACAGCATGTCACTCCCAGACTCAAATCAGGAGGTACCTTAAAAACATAGAACACATTTTAGACTTTCAGTAAGCACAATTTCAACATCTGAATCATGCTTGCCATGTATTTTGGCATGCCAAAACTTTTTGGGTGCTGTGTTTTTGAGGGAGTTGGTTTTGGTTTGGTGGGGTTTTTTAAACCTAATAACACTTTCATTAAACACTCCCTGGTTCACTGGAAAGCCTTCCACCAACTGTTTGTGTCAAATTTCTCGTAAGTCAAGTATTATAAGGGAGAAACTGAACCATATTATTCATGAAACATGTATATTTACAGAGGATCAGTTACAACAGATTTCTTGTTTATATGGTACACTTCTCCAGCATGAATTACTCTTTAACCAACTGCATAACAGAGAAGGCTCAACTTAGGCTGCAAGAACCAGACACTGTGGTGCCTCTCTGCTGACGTTCAAAGTCAACTACTTTACAGTTAACATGCTAATTGTGGAAGAAACTACCAGTGCGAATATCAACACTAACTTGCTCAGTTCTTGCTCAGGACAAGTTTAGAGAATTCTTATCTGCACTCATGAGTCAAGCCAGCTAATTCCATACATGGAGATAAATACAAAGAAAACAAGCTGCAATAGGATTTTCATGATTATAGCTAGTTGGCATGATACACATCACAGAATCACTCAGGTTGGAAAAGACGTTTAAGAGCAAGTCCAACCCTTCCATAATTCTACCAAGTCTGGTGCTAGACCATGTCCCTCAGCACCACATCTCCACATCTTTTAAACATCTCCAGTGACAGGGATTCAACCACCTCTCTGGGGAGCTTGTTCCAGTGTTTGAGAATCATTTCAGCGACGAGTTTCTTCTAATATCCAATCTAAACCTTCCCTGGTGCAACTTAAGGCCGTTTTCTCTCATCCTATCACTTGATATGAGTGAAGCAGGTAAAACCCTACTGCTACCTACACCACACAGACAAAAGTATTAGAGAGAAATAGCTGAATTGTTTGAAATACAAGAATGTTTCCTACAGAACTACACTGCATGGATCCTTACACTTCAACTGATTTTAATTTTAACAAGAATGTTGTAGGATATATGCTTAAATTCAAGGGACTCCCACCAGATAATGCTGCAGTTTAGAGTGAGAAAGAATAATTTCCTGTTACTCCTTTTAAAAGTTTGTTGGGTTTTTTTGTTTGTTTCAACAGAAGTGAGTTTAGCAACCACGCCACAATTGATTTATGATATCTACCCAAAAATATTTGGCATAATCAGTGGTAGCACTATTTACAGTTACACAAGAGTGTCAGATGTTAAACACAGTGCTTGGACTCCAGAGATGCCTCAGCTTCAAAAACAGCTATTAATGTTCAATCATGGCCACAGAACCAGCAGCACAGTCCTCTTTATAAACACTGTACATAAAAACACCTGGTAGGGTCAAAAGTCACTGCCAGGAAAACAATTTTTTTTTTCCCTTTGAAAATAAGCTGTTTCATCATTTTTGAGGATAAAACCTGTCGGCTTCGTATAGGGTCTCACATCCTCCATTACTTCCTAGCCACTAGGTCAAGTAAGAGGCAACATGGATATGACTGACGAGCAACAAAGGAAATGCTTGCTCAAAACAGCTCCCTTCGCTTCCTTCAGTAATTCCCTTCCTCTTCACTGCCCAATCTCTACTCCATTTAAAACAAAGAAAAACTCACTGCACTTAACATACGTATTTCTGATCAGCATTTGGTTGCAGTTAGTCTGTAGGCTGAAGGGGCGTGGGAGAAAGAAAACGGACTTAACGGAGGAGTCAACCTACAAAATAACGTAAGTTTATTAAGGGAAATAAGGTTGAAAACAGGCGCACATTAGAACGACTTGCACAAAATAGCAAATGTGATGGCTGAAGTACTCAGATGAAGTGATCTTCACAGCAATAAAAGCCCCAAGTTGGCCCATCTCAGGCACACCCGCCGAGGGAGCAGCAGTTTCCCCACAGCCCGCTCTGCCGCCGCTGCCAGCGCCCAGCTCCCTCAGAAAGCGAAAAGGAGAACCCGCCTGAGGCCGGCTGCCGAGGAGCCGGGCCGGGGCCCGGCCGGGGCCCTGCCGCCCTAAGGCAGACCCACCAGCAGCCCCTCCGCACAGCCGGGGCGGCCAGAGCCGGCCACCGGCAGCGAGGACAGCAAAGCCCTTTGGGCCCAAAAGCTCCGAGGACGAGTCCGCTAACAGACTAGCGGTGGGGCTGCCAAGAAGCACCCGCCGCTCCTCACTCAACCAGCCGTCGCAGTCCAGCCCAACCTAACCCTTCCCGTGCTCACCGGAGCCGTCCTCGCCGAGGGCCGCCAGGCCCCAGCCGAAGAGCACCAGGAGGCAGAGAGCATGGCCCGCCGCGACACGACTCCCACCGGTCGCCGCCATCTTGCCGGGCACCTTCCACAGACGTGGCGATGGCTCCGCCCTCGGCGCCTGCGCGGGAAGGAGCCAGCCCAGAGCGGCCGCGCCGGCACCTGGGCGGAAACGTGGGAGGGAGGCAGTTGGGGTTGGAAGCGGATTGTTAAGGTCGTCGAGTCAGGTGCTAAACCACGTGGAGTCACCGTCCCTGGAGGTGTTCAAGAAAGGATTGGAGGTGGCACTAGAAGCCACGGTTTTGGTTGTCAGAAGGTGTTAGGTTGCCCTTGATGATATCTCAGGTCATTTCCAACCTGGTTGATAGTATTTCTCAAGCACCACATCTCTGCCTCCTTTAAACACCTCCAGGGATGGGGATTCAACCACCTCCCTGGGGAGCCTGTTCCAGTGTTTCAAAACTCCTTCAGTGGAGAAGGTTTTTCTAATCTCCAAACTAAGCCTCCCCTGGCACAACTTGAGGCTGTTTCTTCTCATCCTGTCACTTGTTCCTAGGGAGAAGAAACCAAGCCCCTCCTGGTTTGAGGTTTGTCACGGCCAATGTCAGGGACTGAAGCTTCCCAGAAGGCCCTGGGAAACTGGTTACCACCATGCATATGCTGGCTTTGTGTTCATGGAATGCTTTGTGCAAGAATAACATGGACTTACATGGGCTGCCCGGGGAGGTGGTGGAGTCACCATCACTGGAGGTGTTCAGGAGAAGACTTGATGGGGTGCTTGGTGCCATGGTCTAGTTGATTAGGTGGTGTTGGATTGCTTGATAGGTTGGACGCGATGATCTTGAAGGTCTCTTCCAACCTGTCTTCTTCTATTCTATTCTAAAAATGCTTTCTTGTTCTCACCCCAAATGAAGTAATCCAAGCCCTGAGAGAAGCCTTGAAGCTGATCACAGGAGAGAAAATTCCAAACCAGATGCCTCAAACACGAGAAAGCCAAGGAAGCCCAAGGTATACAGGGGCAACGAGAGCCTCCAGGCTATGCAGAACATACAGAAGCATTTGCCACGTCACTAGGAGCTGGTTACATGTGGTGCTTCTTGATCAGTGAGGTCCACGAAGAGGACCCACTTCTTCCAGGAGTGTTGGGTTAAATATTTGAGCTAAGGCATACAAGTATTTAGAAATGCTTTGTGATAAGGGGGAAGTCAAGCTGATGCTGCACAATTTGCGAGCTGCAGCTGAGGTGGATCTACAGCCTCAGAGTCGTAAGGTCACTGTGTCACCAGGCACATCTTGCTGCATCCCAGCCTTCCACCATCTGCACTCTACCTACAGCAATTTACTTATATATGAAAAATACATCTATTTGTTTATAGAAAAGTAATTCAACTTAATTAATTCTGTGATAAAAGATAAATAAGTCATTTGGCCACCTTCTCTCTGTGAGCTAAACACACACATATGTGTAGTTGCCAGAGTTTAAGGAGCACTAAAACATGGCCATGTCCAGAACTTAAATCTACCAAGTGTTTTTTGTCTGTGTGGTACAAACTATCCACTCAGATAGTGCCAGTCTGCTTCTGGAGCTAAAAATTAGTATGAAATTGTTTTCATGACTAATATGAAGACAAGGTAAAAGGTGACATTTCAATATTTTATTCAACTTGGGTCTGGGTTTTTTTTTATCCATTTTTAGTAGTGTCAAGTACAACATTTTGGGGTCTAGTTCCACACAAAATGGAAGACTCTAAAAATGCACCCATTTAGTTGCTGCAAAAGAGTGGCAATAAAACAAAAGTCCATTTTAAATTCAGTGATGCAACTATGGGTTTGCAGTTACAAACTCTTCCCTGATTATGGCCCTATCTTACAAGCTTCCCAGTCAGAGCAGGGGAAAGGAACCACAACACAGGACAGGTAGTATTGGCTGAGTCACATCAAACCTCCACAATGGACTTAAACAGATTGGACAAGTAAAGCATTCTGGAGACAGCTGTAGGTGGAAGATAACAAAAAAAGACAAACTATTTTTCATGAAATGCCTATCTAAAAAAAAATAATTGTTTCTTAAAAAAATCCCTTTTTCAGACAAGTTTGCACATTCCACCATGAAATGAAACCTTACGTGTCAGAACATTTTGCTCGCAGAATTAACAGTACTAATAGTGGTTTGTGATTCTTCACATTGTAGTTTTTATGCCACATTAACATTTTCCATGTGTAGTCAATATATTGTTAATTAATATCTTCCTACTTCCTATATTGTGGCAGCTGACAGGTGTCATGGCCAATAATATTAAAAAGCCAACACTAACACCAACAAAAAAACACCACCAACAACAAAACAACCTGGAATTAGGAATTAGCTTTATGCTTTTGTCTCCATTTCTTTAACAACATCATTTTTAAAGCTTAACTGTCTTTAACCAGGACTAGCAGAACTGATACCGAGCAAAACTTGCATCCCAGACAAAACATTGAAAGGTACACTATATTCTGAAGGTAGATATGCTGTATTTTGAAAGTAGCCATCATAGAACACTCCTTATGCTTCAAATTCCAATCCTAGACCAAGTTTGTGACCACCTGCGTTGACGTTCTTGCCATCCAACAAAGCTGACAGTGTCATTTTGATACCTGGGAGAGAAAAGGAAGAGAAAAAAACAACTGTTAAAACTTGAGAGGAGTTTTAGGTTCGGCAAGTGTAGTGTCTGTGTTGCTGCTTTAATTTCTTGGGTAGCCAGGATGACAGGACTGGACGTTTTAAAAAGATTTGCAGATTTGAAACCTTTATGAATTATGAAAACTATGATAAATTGCAGTGAGATAAATCTGCTTTTTTTTCCACTCAAGTAATTAAAGCTCTGAGTCATTTCACTGCTGCTGGTCTACTGACTAATCTAATTTTACAGTCCAGTATTATGAAAATATGAGACCTTGATACAAACCCAGCTTTCCAACCCAAAATCTAGGTATGAAAATGCCCAAGCTTCTTCTGCTGTGATCTCTCATGTCAATCTATTTGTAGTTCTGGCAGTAGACTTATTTAACCACATAAAAACCAGTTTCACAGCAAGACTGTCTTCTTCCTGGACCACGGAACCTTGAGAAGGTCACATTTTCAAGCAAAATAAACCAGTAATAAGAAGGTTCTGAAAGTACTAAAAAGGCTTTTATTTGTGAAAAAAAAAAAAAAAAAAAAAAAAAAAAAAAAAAAAAACCATAGATACAGTTTATATCAACATAAAAGAGGATCTGACACAGCAGTAGATGGTGGTCTCCAATTCTGCTTCCAACAGACATCCAAAATTAACAGAGCAGTCTCTGAAAAATGCCAGGGGGAACAGCAACATTGATCACATTTTGTCACAAAAAAATCTAGTATTTCAGGATTAAAATGTCATGTTGTTGATTCTGAATTTCTTCTCCATAAACTTACCTGGCTTTAAAATCTGAGTGTATCCTAATCCAATCAGACTGGAGTTGTTCACTTTAGCCTTAAATGGAAAAAATACTGTAAGTAGTTTGGTAGCTTTCCTCAAAGTTCTTCCCCCTTGAAAATTAAGTCCCAGAGTCCCAGCATGGTGGCGGTTAGCCCACCCCCTGGTAAAGCAGGGCAATCACAGCAGCTTGGCCAGGATCACAGTGTCTAGGGGGCTTTGGAGTCTCTCCAGAGAAAGACTCCACAATCTCTCTGGGCAGCCTGCTCTAGGGCTCAGCACCCTCACACCAAAGAAGTTTCCCCTTCTGTGCAGATGGAACCTTCTGGGTTCTAGTCTGTGCCCTTTGCCCCTTGTCCTGTCACTGGGTACCACTGACAAGAGTCTGGCCCCAGCTTTTTGCCCTCCACCCATTAGCTTCTTGACAAGCATTGACCAGATCCTCTCTGGGGCTGCTCTTCTCCAGGCTCAACAGCCCCAGGGCTCTCAGCCTTTGCTTGTAAGAGATGCTCCAGTCCCCTCAATATCTTTGTAGCCTCCACTGGACTCACTCCAGTAGTTCTCTCTCTCTCTGGGGAGCCCAGAATTGGACACAATACTCCAGCTGTGGCCTCACTGGGGCAGAGTAGTGGGGAAGAACCTGCTGATGACATCCTTCTTAATGCACCCCAGAAAGTCACACCTTTTAAGCAGGTGAAGAATTTCATGTTTTAAATCACAAAAAGAAGTTAATTTTGCCATAACTTAAATGCAAAATCTCCAGCAATCCACAGTTGCTATAGGCAATAATGTTTCTATTAACATGGGTTTTAGTTTTATGAGGAAGGTTAGGGAAAATTCTCCAAGCAGTGCCCAATGCCACAATAAAACATTATGTGTCACTTTTACGGAAGATCCAATGTTGCGCTCTCATGCTGCCAAAAACAAAACAAAGAGACCTATGAGCCAACTCCTCACAGGAGAACTGCATTAAGACATCCTTCACCGATGCAAAAGTGCTTCCCATTCCCACCCAGAGAGCCTGTTTTCATATCTTTATAGCTGTAGGTGCAGGGCACTCACACAAAATGAGGCATCTGGGTCAATCTGATACTTGGCTGCTATTCCAAAGCGTGTGTTGCTGTTCCCAGCTGTCCAGGCAAGCTGCACGGCGGTTTCCAGTTTGTTGTTCACCTTCTGGTAAATGGAGCCACCGAACTCCGTGCCATCATTCCTGGAAGCAATGCATTAGTCTCATTTTAAACCGCATCCCCGAACAGTCGCCTCAGTTCCTTCCCCCTGTAAGACCTGTATTTGCAGAACATTCACTTACACCTCGTCTAATATCCCTGTAACAACTGAGACAGAGACATCAGGCCAGGTTGGTTCTGAAGTGGGTTTTAAGTGCTGGCATTCATTGGTGATTACTGTAATTCAGAGAAAAAAAAAAGTATAGGGAACTTAAAAAATGAAACTGTGACAACCTGTCAAAGATAGACCACTCATGACAGTTTCCCCCTTCTCTGTAGATGGGAGGCTTTGTAGTACAGAGATCTATTCTTCTCTATATATCCCAGAATCCCAGCATGGTGGGGTTTGAAGGCATCTCCAGAGATTGCCCAGTCCAATCCCCTCCTCCAGCAGGGCACCCACAGCAGCTTGCCCAGGAGCACAATGGCCAGGGGGTGTTGGAATCTCTCCAGACAAGGAGACTCCACAACCTCTCTGGGCAACCTGGGCCAGGGGTCCAGAACTCTCACAGAAAGGATTTTTTTCCTTATGTTCAGATGGAATCTCCTGGGTTCCAGTCTGTGCCCAAAGAAACTCTTCCTCCAAGATAATTATTTTCCTAGGCATACATCTTCCTGATGCCCCAAGAGGTCTGTGCCCCAGTCACCAATGCTTGAGCAGTCAAGCCAACACTGCCCCATCAGCAAGGCTTTTACCAGGCACAGACAGATGCTGTATCCCAAAGAAAGATGCCAATTTAACATCCAGTGAACACCATTTCCATATGGTACATCTGTACTATAGGTGTCTCCGGGTCTGAAACTGAAATTAAACTGATTTTGCTTTGCAGGGAGCGTTGGCCAGCAGCTGAAGAATGACAGCCTTGGGCTACTGAGCAGCACAGCTTCCAGTTACTAATGACAGCACAGAGAATAAAGTGTGGTAAATAAAATGCAGACTTTTAAAAGCCATAAACTCCTTGCAAGAAGCAAGCATGTGAATTACCATTTTGCTCATTGTCTTCAAAGAGGAAACTAAGATATTGACCAAGGAAGTATTAAACCACAGGAAGACCCCTGCAAAGACAATAATTACAATTCTTTCTAAACTATAATACTTACGGTTATTTCCAAATCATGAAACAATCTGGTTCCAATTATTATACTATACCAAATCTTTAATGATTTAAAAGGGGTGGATTTAGAATCTCTCCACTTTCCCTCCTCTGACCTTAGTTCACAAGTCTCACAAGCTGCAGCCTTTTAAATTGTCAGAACCATCCTTCCAGAAAAACACTACAGTAGTTAATTCAGGTAAGACTGAAGCTCACATCTAACGGCATGGGCTTGGCTCTCAAGAAAAGGAGGCATTATAAAGGACTGAGGAGAACGGGCTTATACAGGCAGGTTCTGTGCAAGGCTCCCGCACAGTTTTTGTCTTGACCTGCAACATTAGCAGGGGGTGGTCTGAGCTATGCTTAAAAAATTAGGAAAGTCATATTTAAAATTAGAAATTATCCAGTTCTACCTCCTTGTAGCAAAAAATAAAGTCAATCCTCTTTTTAAGTCCATTACTTATTTAGGTTTATTTACTCTTATTATTAATGGCAATAGCAGCACTTTTCAGATGTAGAAAAAACAACACAACTCTCATGAAAATGAATTTATTAAGGAGAGCAACTTTCTGAAGTCTCCAGATGGTCTGTGTTATACCAGTAACAAAAGATGCTACTTCAAGCCCCATGAAGTGAAATTAGTGAAATTACCAGCTCTGTGAAGCCCTGAACTGTCCAGATGCAATGCACCTGAGCAGGCTGGTGATGGGAGTTCCACACACCACTGCTTCTGGGATTAGATAAAAACTCTGACATGTTCTGGGGCTGAAACACGTCAGATATCCAACTAGCCTATTAATAATGAAACGTGTATTCCTGACACACACTTATGGGCTTGCCTGTCAATTGCTGGAGTATGAATACTTGCAGGAAAGCAGAAAATATCTATGGAAGGTTTCAGGACAAGAAAGAACAGGCTGCTGACAACGGAGGAATGGCCTGGTGATAAAGGAGAGCTGACTGCAGTAAACAACCTGAAGTGCGAGACAGAAGGATGCTTGTGTCCATGCTGGAGAAGCTCACCCTGATATGGGATAAAGATAACAATGGACAGCTGCATATCAAAGGAGAAAATTCAATTAGCAGCAGTGGTGCAAGAATGTCAGGGAACTGCTTAGCCTACTCGATTTTTCCTATATAAACTGCTTGTTTTGTACCAAGAAATGAATTCCTGCTCCACCACCAAGGGAGTCCCTGCATGCTTTCCAACAAACACTAAACCAGGTGGATGATTTATTACCTGTGTACAGTTAACAGTGAACTAAGAAATAGCACAGTAAGATCTGAGCCCCTGCTGCTACTACAGCTATTTTATTCTGTTGCTTTCATTAAAAGTAGTAATAATTGGAGCTTTTTTATAGCAAAAACCAGTAATACAATGTTTTGAACTGCCACAGTATATCAAAACTGAAAGTCATTGTGCTTGAAGGAATAACTCAGAGTGGAGGGGACTCCACTTGCTTAGAGACAAGTTGTCTGCCCACATTTTTGAGCTTTGGCAATCTTTCAGACATACTGTCTGGGCTGTGACGGTTAAGTTGTTCTGTAAGGCAACAGGAGCTTCCTAAACCAGATCTCTGCCACACACCATGAAACAGAACAGAAAGCCTTTGAAACAGTAGCTCCAGGAAGACAGAACAGTTGTTCAGCCCCTGAATGGGAACAGCCTGCAGTAGCTCTGCTATGTGCAAACTATCCAGTTACCCAAGGGAATGGGAAAGGGAAGGATGGAGGAATGGATTAGAGATTGCCTCATCCTCAGAAACTCTCTTCCCCAGAGGCAGAAGAGGAACAGGAGACAGAGAAATTAAGGGTTTTGTGGAATTTGGTCCTGGTTTCCTATTGTTCATGAATTCAAAAGGGACAAATGCTTGTGCAAATAATTATTAGGAGCTATAATACTAAACTGACCTTTTCCATCATATTCCTCCCAGTACTAGAATAGAATAGAATTAACAAGGTTGGAAAAGATCTTTGAGATCATCGAGTCCAACCTATCACCCAACACCATCTAATCAACTAAACCATGGCACCAAGTGCCCCCACCCAGGCTCCTCCTAAACACCTCCAGTGATGGTGACTCCACCACCTCCAGGGGCAGCACATTCCAATGGCCAATCTCTCTTTCTGTGAAGAACTTCTTCCTAACATCCAGCCTAAACCTCCTCTGGCACAGCTTGAGACTGTGTCCTCTTGTTCTGGTTGCCTGGGAGAAGAGACCAACCCCCACCTGCCTACAACCTCCCTTCAGGTAGTTGTAGACAGCAATAATGTCTCCTCTGAGCCTCTTCTCCAGGCTAAACAACCCTGGCTCCCTCAGCCTCTCTCTCTCCTCACAGGCTTGTGCTCCAAACCAACACAGTCATCTCTCCCATTAATTTCCTTTGGCCTGTACTTGTTCATCCTCTTAACTTTTTCATCTACAGATCAAACAATCATTTTGTTTCATTTTGACATGTGCAAAAGAAAGGCATTGCTCTTATTTCAGCTTTCATAAAGGATAATCTTATAGCCCACTTGTTTTATTATTCCACTAATAGACTCCACTAGGCATTGGGTGCCTGGGTGCGCAGCGAGTTCAACTCCCATCACACACTCCATCACCCACAGAGTTCACTAAAAAAGCACCTTACATCACAGAACGACAGGGCTTAGTAGGGACCTTTGGAGATCAACTAGTTCAACCCCCCTGCCAGAGCAGGTTCACCTAGAGCAGGCTGCACAGGTTTTCTGATGACTCTAGATATAGAGCCTCAACCACTTCTCTGGGCAGCCTGCTCCAGTGCTCCACCACCCTCAACATCAAGAAGTCCCTTGCTGAAGTTCAGATGGAACTTCCTACATTGCGGATTGTGCAGATTACCTCTTGTCCTGTTGCTGGGCACCACTTAAAAAGCCTGGCCCCACCCTCCTGACACCCACCCTTAAAGTATTTATAAGCATTGATGAGATCCCCCTCAGTCTTCTCCTCTCCAGGCCAAAAAGCTTAAGCCTCTCAGCCTTTCTTCATAAGAGAGATGTTCCAGTCCCCTAATCATCTTTGTAGGCCTTTGATGTACCCTTTCAAGCACTTTCCTGTCCTTTTGGAACTGGGGAGCTCAGAACTGGACACAGCACTCTAGATGAGGCCTCACTATGGCAGAGAAGAAAGAAGTAATTTCAAACAGAAGTAGTAGAAGAAATAATTGCCAATCTACCATTCTCCCTTCCCCCACTGCTGGAACTCCATCTTATTTGTTGTTCTAGTAAGCAGTAAAACCCTTCCAAATTCGTTTTCAGTGCCTGCTGCTGTTACTCACACATTGGTGTGAAGCTGGAATTCATCGGTCTTGTAGCCAACAGCAAAGTTGCTCTGGGTGACTCTAGACTTGGCGCTCTCGAAGGTCATCTGATAACCTGCCAGCCACCCCTCATAGCCAAGCACCAGGGCTCCACGTATTGAGGGACCAGCAATATCAAAATCCATGTCACAGCCAATGTTGATGTGCTCCCTTTTGTACCCTGTCTTAACCTTAGCGCTCTTTTTCCTAAAGAGAAAATAGAAAAATCTTATCTTGAAAAAGGTACCCTCAAAGGTAGCAATTCAATCAAACCAGTTGCTGAAATCAGTCTAACAGTTCTTGAGGATAAAATATACATACCTGGAGAGCCATGGGACACGTCACCTTTTCGCCTTTCACACCTGCAAGCTCCTAATTCAGCTACAGTGAATTATTTGCTATTAAGCAGTAAATGTGATATGGAGCCACACTAAGCACTCCTGGGTTGTGTGTGCTGAAAAGCAGCAGCACAGTAAGTCAGATGAGAGGTGACAAATGCCTATCTCCAGCTAATATGATGGTTTGGGAAATTTGGCAGATGCAGGGAAGGAATGGAACCTGAACTCGTTTACAGGGTCGCCACAGAAAGGCAATAGCAGTTGGTCTGGTTTTATACATTTGCTGTGACAGACGTCAAGAAATCACTCCTAAGCCTCCAGCTTCCTGAGGGAAAGTTTCTGCTGCTAAGGAAGGAGGCTGCTTCAGGGGCTCTGACACCTTGCTTTTTCTTCAGGATGCTTTAGGAAGCTAAATGGTAACAGCCATTGGGAAGGCTGCAGAGTTAACACAGAAATAAACTTTCCTGAGTCACTTGCTTCTTTTTCTACCATTGGCCTAAACAATAGCTTCTTATGTGTTCTTGGGTTGGTTTACATCAAAGGTGCACACTCTCATTAGGCAAAAGGGTTACATCTGATATACTCAGCTACTCTTATTTAAGATTATTTTCTCTTTTCACCCTATGAGCATCTCCTGTCTTTGACCAAGTCTTTTATTGAAATCCTTTGGAAAAGTCAGTCTAATTTGAAATTTCAAACCAACTTTTCGCTTCAGCTACCAAGAACTGTGTCAGTGTTCTATCAGACCCAAATGGAGATTGTTCCATCATTATTATGGTTATCATTACTTTCAGACTTGGGAATTTCTTGGTCTTTTCCAAAATCAAAAATAAAGAGCAGGAGTGCCAAAAGCACCTGCATCAGTTCATCTGCAACTTCTGTAGAAGTCCACAGGGACGGGAGCAAGTGAACACAGAGCTCTCCTAAAAAATTTTCCCTGTTGAAAGACCCTTCACAGCCAGTAAGTAGTAAGGAGAGGGTGTATCATATTCCAATGTAATGCATCCCTGTCAACATAAACCAGGTCCCACCAGGATGAAATCTCGTTTCATTTATTCACATTATAATAGTCCCCCAACAAGCAAGCCCAACAAGCAAGCCCGTGTAACTTAGACACAAGAGTGCCTGTGCAGTGCCTCAGAAGTAAGCTACAGGGCTGTAATTTGTTCTCATACAGGTTTTTGCTTTTTGATTTAAGAATCCTACCAACTAAGAAACAATTCTCAACAAACACCAGAAATTATTCTGATTAACAAATACAAAACTACCCAGTCAATGCAGAACTGGGAATGGACTGGAAGCTGACTGCAGAGGACAGTCTCAAAGCCAAGATGAAATCTCCATGGGGACTGTTACCCTATCAGCCTGTAGCACAACATGCTGGGAAGCTAACATGCAGAGCATTTTGGCTTACTAGCAGCAGTGCTTGCAAAAAAGATAATCGGGGTGGGGGGAGGGAAATAAACCAACATCTCAACCTACAGCTGCTGCTTAATCCCTTTGGCCCACATAAAACATGGAATCCAATTGCTGCATCAGAAACACACATCCACCACCAAGGCACGCTGCGGCCAGCAAGAATTCCGATGATAAATTCAGCTCTGGAAAAGAGCCCAATTACTGTGTCAACCTATTAGAGCTGTGGCAAACTGGCTTCTGGAGCTTGTTAAGTTTTGCATTACAGCTGACTTGTTTTAGTCAGACAGTAGCTCATCCTCTGACATGGCCAGAAATACACCATAGGAGTGCAAACAAAACCTTTTCTACACAGCGTGATCTGACTGTAATGTTCAAGTTATTGTATTTAGCTTGCTATGGTTTAGGATTAAAAAGGGATTGTTAACACTAATATTGGAATCAGATGTACATGATTTCATCACTCACAGGCTGTTTACTGCCTCAGTATCTCAGGACAGGAGGAGTAAGGAAGGAAGACAGTATTCTGAAAAACTAAAATATAAAATAAAAAATGCCTTACTTCTTACCCAGTGTTAGGAGAGAAGGTGGAGTCAAAGGTCAGCTTCAGGCCACGAGCAAGCTGAACAGAAAAGAAATTCACTGGTTGGATTTATAATTAGAGCTTAAGTTAATTGGTAAATTGCATCACGTGAGCCAAAAATTACCTGATCTTCAAGTGTAATCTCGGTGCCTAGTGTGTTGTCAGTGTTCCACTTTTCTGTGAACACCAATCCATACTCCACCCACTTGTATTTTGTTTCCAAACTGCCATTAACTTTGCTTGTTTCTGTGTTAGCTGAACCTGAGCTTGTGAATTCCTAAAGGAGAAAAAAAAAAAATAAAAATCCACCCAAAACAGCCTTATATACATAATATATATTTGTAAACAGGCAAATTCTTGTAGGACATACTAGTCATTACAATTTATGATATGATTCAATAGTGCAGAGTTCTCAGAAGGTTTAAGGATGTGGTTGAGAGTCCTTAATATGAACATAGTCTTTTCCCACAAAAAAAAAGAAAAAAAGTGAGAAAAGGCATTGCATGATAAGGAAGTGGATATAGGAAAGAAGTGTGGATAACTCTCACCAGCAGCATAACACAGACCAAGGAGCTTCTTTGATAACTGACTGCACAAGGTGTATCTGAATCAATATGCAAGTCTGCTAAACGCTTCATAGAGATACTCTAAATAAACAGCTCCAGAACACAGCTACACTGCAACTCTGCTTGTTTAGTGACTGCAGGCGGCACCCTTAGAAAATGAATCCCTGAAACCCAACACGGTGGGAGTTGGAAGGGATCTTTGGACATCATCCAGTTCAACCCCTCTGCTAAAGCAGGGCACCCACAGCAGCTTGCCCAGGATCACAATGGCTGCGGGGGTGGAAGCTCTCCAGAGAAGGAGACTCCACAGCCTCTCTGGGCAGCCTGCTCCAGGGCTCAGCACCCTCACAGCAAAGTAGTTTCTCCTCCTGCTCAGGTGGAACCTCCTGGGTTCCAGTTTTTGCCCTTTGCCCCTTGTCCTGTCCCTAGGCACCACTGAGCAGAGTCTGGTCCCAGCCTCTTGCCCCCAGCCTTTTGCCCCCAGCCTTTAGCTCTTGCTGAGCATTGATACAATCCCCTCTGGGGCTGCTCTTCTCCAGGCTCAACAGCCCCAGGGCTCTCAGCTGCTTCTCCTCAGAGAGATACTCCAGGCCCCTCAGCATCTTTGTGGCCCTCCACTGGACACTCCAGCAGTTTCCTGTCTCTCAAACTGGGGAGCCCAGAACTGGATGTGGTATTTCAGATGTGGCCTCACTATGGAAGAGTAAAGCTGGGGGAGAACCTCTTTCAACTTGCTGGCCACATCCTTACGAAACTTGCTTGGGTTTTGCATTCCCAGTGACCATCATCTTCACTCTTTAGATATTGATAAGTGTTGATAAAATCCCGGTATTTCTGCTCATTCAACCCAGTAAAGCAGGAGGGAAGCACTGACACTTTCCTTGAGCCCAATCCATGGTGATACCCTCAAACAGCAACACTGTTTTTGTAGTAGGCCATGATCGTGGTTGCAAAGGAGCCCCTCACTGTATCTCCTATTCTCATTATAAATGTAAAGCAACTTACAAGGTTATAATATATCTGAAAAATGATAACGGGAGAATAAGGGATATATATTCATTTTAATAAACACAGTAAACACAAGAATATGGCAGTTTCAGATTTCAAAGTCTTTCAAAACTCACCAGTCCATTTTCAGATTTTGTTTTCAAATCAAGTTTTATTAACCCGAAACCTAGGGGTAAAAAATATTAATTAGGTATCTGTTAATTTGAAAAGCATTTCTGATTGCTTTCGTAAAAATCCCATCTAAATCACGTGTATAACTAAACCAAGGATACAGTTACAGGCCATGTGCCTTTATGAAGCAGATTACACACCTCATACTTCAGATGGCATCCGACTGATTAATCATAGAATCACAGAATGGTTTGGGCTGGAAAGGACCTTAAAGATCATCCAGTTCCAATCCCCCTACCATAAGCAGGTACACCTCCTACTATACCAGGTTGCTCAAGGCCCCACCCAGCCTCACTTTGAACACTTCCCAGGGTTGCAAACTCCACAATTTCTCTGGGCAACCTGTTCCAGTGCCTCACCACCCTCATGGGGAAGATTTTCTTCCCAATGTGGAATCCAAATGCAGTTTCTTCCAGTTTGAAGCCATTACTTCTCGTCCTGTCACAAAGGCATGTGCCTTTGTAAAATGTCCCTCTCCAGCTCTCCTGGAGGCCCCCTTTGAACCCTACTGAACTCACCAATATAACTGGGACCGAATTAGGCAATAATGACTTTATTCATGCTAAGCATCAGCATGTTCATAAGCAAACTACTGCCATCAATGGTCCTATTCAGGACACAAGGAAATAGTCAAAATATAACACACAATTTTCTTTCAAAACAGATGGGGAACAAATGTTGTCAAAACAACGGTAAACTACTCTTCCTTCCCAGACAGGAATGGCAAAGTGAAGCTAAGACTGAAAAATCTCTGGATTCTAATGGAAATTATTGGAATATTTATCAGGGAAAAATACTAAAATTCCAACAGCTTTAGTAATCAGACAGACAGTGACAGACCAAACTGATTTTGGCTTTTATTTACCATATCCCTTGTTGAAAACATCTCTGGCGGATTTGCCCAGATCAGCATAAGCAGGTGGAACAGCCATTTTCTGAGGGGAAAAAAGAAAAGGAAATTACAGTGTTCAGAAAGTTACTTAATTCATTTACACATCCAGAAACTTAAGTCTTTATCAGGCAGTTTTATTTTCTATTTACCATCTATCAATTAAATACAGCCTGAAGAAAGCAGCTGTAGCAAACGGTGTGATCTGATTTTGGTTTTTAGCCAGCAGAGGACATTACCATGCATTTGTCACCAAGGATGAGAAACAGGTTACAGAGCAGGTATCTATTTAAAACTATTTCTTAGAAACATTCCCCCTGTCTCTTGCCACAGATCTGTGTTGTGATGCAGAGCATTAGGGCCCCAAGTCATCTGCTCAGCAAATGGGTATCATTTATGTTAGCAACATCAACAAGAGGGCATTCTTCTGCTTCAGTTTCCTTTCATTTTGCTACTACTTTTAATAGGCTGAGATATCTCCTTAGTCACCAACCTTTTATGTGGTTTTGTGTTCAACTGGGGAGAAAAATGAGTTTGTTGTGAAAAATAAAGACTGAAGGGATGCTACACCATGAAGTCAGGCAGTCACAGAGTAGCCACCACTTGCTGCAGCTACTAGATGCAGACTGGAGCTATCTGCAATTCCCGGAGTGAGGCATCAGCTTCAGCTTTCTCCATAACATTTTGCTCAGAGGGATGCCCACGGTGCCCTGTAGGTCCTCACTTTCCCATCTTCAGCAAGCCTTGACCATTCTTAGGTCAGTGGCCTCCAAGAAAATTAATGCATCCCATTTTCTCTGCTACTGAGAAAATTGCCTTATCATATACAAAGGGGAAAACAAGATTCTGGGAGGAACAAACCAACCCAACCTACTTCCTTATCCAAGTACAGTCATTTGTTCTAGGGAAGCAAAGTACAACAGTCTGAAATGGTGCATGCCTTCTGTCTTCATAGATAAGCTTTCATCATTTGAGGAGATGAATCACTCTGACAAAGCTGCTCCTCTTGAGACCAGACGTTGCGCTAAAATTCCATATTCACAGATGTTTTGGTTATGCCACACTAACAAGCAGCTTATTACACATGGATGTGAATGCTTAAAAAGTTGCCTGCCAATCCTGACTCCAGACTATCCAATGTTAGCAGAAGGCTATTCCTCTAAAGCACACACAAAACAGCTAGCTCTGAACGTGAGGGACGCTCTTAAGTGTCTTGGTCACAGTTCCCTGGGCAAGCACACCACCCCACGAGCATCAGATAGGGAGTTTCAGCAGCGACTCAAAGCCTCAAGCACTCCACCCAACAAGCTGTTGCTGGTTAAAGCAGGATGTTGCTACTGCATAAATGAAGAATCCCTGTCCTAGAGGGATCAAAATAGATCTGGTGGCTACATAAAAGCAAACAGGGTTCTCAAAACATCAAGTAGCATACAAGGGTGCATACTATGATATAGTTTTAGTTGCAGACTCTTCCCTCACAGTTCAATAACAAGATGCAGTCCCAAATACATGAGCAGCTAAACAGTAAAACTTATAGGAGAAAAATAAAGGATTTCCATATCCCCAAGCAGTTTTAGTTGCTTATTGTAGACCTAAATTTCTAATTTTTGCACAAACATGAAAGCAGGGTTGAATGCTTATATACAAAACCAGCCTTTAAAACCAAACAAAACACCCAAAAGAACAAACCAAAACCGAACACACACCCCACCAAAAACCCAAAACAACACTACACACCCACAACTGTCCCCCCACCCTTCCCCTCAAAAAAGGACAAAAAAAAAAGAAAAGCAAAAATACACACATAACCCACTCCCCCCTGACCAAGAATTAACAGATTTCTTTAAGTAATTCTCCTGCTCCTCACTGAAGTCACCAGAAGCCGAATGCTTGGAGATCATACCCTAAAGTCGAAGCCAAGGCAGCACTCAGCAGAAACATGAACATATTCACTCAGGACTTTCTGTGTCCCGGAAATGCTTCTTCCCTCCTAGCCTGGTCTCAGGAGAACCCTCTGATGGGTATTTCCACTTAGCATCATCAAAAATTCAAATCGTTAAAAATCCCCACACTTGACAATCAAATAAGCACCACTTCAGAAGATAATGCATTGCTCTGCCAGCTGCACTGTGGCATCCAGCAGACCTATTTGGTCAACAGGCCCTTTGAGCCACTTCACCAAACCAAAACATTTTATTGAAGACTGAATGCTCTTTGCTTCGGGCTTGGATTTTGTAGGTTATGTTTTTTCCCTTCATCCAAGCCCATAGAGCCAGGTTTGCCTCCCACTGACATTTGTGTCTCTTCCCTGGATGCAGCCAGGCTCATGGGGTAGATGAGCTGTGACAGGCTGCTCCACTGCTGCCATCTGAGCTGTGGCTGCAGGACAGTGGGAGATGTCAAGATCTCTGCTTAGGCAATTAGTATAATTAAGAGACAATATTGAAAGCCAAATCCCTGCTGGTTGAAGGCAAATCATGCAAAGCACACAAAGCAAGGTGGTTAAAACTGCTTCATGTGGAAGACAGCACAAGATGGGCACATGGTGGTTAACCTCGCTGCAGTCAGCAAGACCAAAAATAATTATTTCTTGTTCTTTCTAATCAGGAGCCTCTTGTTCAACAGATGGAAACCAAAACTGATTACATCCTGTGTGAATGCAGGTTGTAAGACAAGCATGCTTAACAGGGATTCAAACTCTTAAAGGATCAAGGAATGGCTGTGACCAAGTGCCCTTGCTTTTCACCAGTGGGATTCCAGCCCATTAACTCAGATTAGGCTGAGGCTGAAGTGAATTCATTGCTTTTATCCTCATCCAAGTGTGCAAATAGCTCAGAGTGATGATGTCCCTCTGCTCCTGAACCAACAGGGCCACGCAGAATATTCGCAACAGGCTCTAAAGAGGAAAATATTAATTTTCTTGAGTAGGAAATAATGGAGTACACACAAGTCATGGCTGAAGAAGACCTGAACTGAGGAGTTAGCTGCAGGTGCTGCTGTGAGCACTACACTGCCACAGGGAGAAAACAGGAAGCTTCCTTTGGAGTCTCCCAAGTGCCAGCCCTAGTGAAGGCTTCATTAGAGATGAAGCACTTCCAGCAGGCCACATTTGACCACTTTCCAGCATCACAGCTGGCAAACTTTTCACCACATGATGCTCGGGACAATTAAATCGAAACCAACTCAACAGGCAGCACACCCCTGAGGTGCTCTTGGCAACGCAAGGACTGGCTGCAACCAAAGGAAAAACTCATCTCTGCTTCCTAACTCTCTTGTGTGCCTATGGTAAAGGTTCCCTACATGGACTTAGCAACTTGATGATATGTACACAAGGGGAAGGAGTAATCTAAAAGTGTAAGATACCAATAAAACCCACAATAGGAATAAAACTGCCTTGATGGGAGTCTGTCAGGTTCAGTGCTAAGAAAATAAAAAAGCTGGATGTAACCTTACTCCAGCCACGTGTTTTCCTAATAAATCTGTAGTCATGTAGCATTTCACGCTGGTAAACAGTAGTTCTGAACACTTCACCTGCCCTGTCTCCAGGACCCCTGAAAAGCTAAGTGCAGAGCTCAGGGCATACATCCCACTGGTGTGTGAGCTGGGAGGGACAGATAGGATCAGGTTATGAGACCAGGTACAATCTGTCTATGTGAAGAATAAAGTACATGAGGGCCTCTTGCCTCAAGAGACAAAAAAAAATAAAAATTGAATAATGTCCTTTTCAATTATCTCCTTCAGTGAAGGAAAAATTACTCTTTGCTATGAAGCAACTTTTAAGTGCCTCTCAGGACCCCCAGCCTGTGCGGCATCACTTCCCAACTGACATATTTTATCAACAAACAGACCATGAAGAGTGCTGTTTTTGCTGCCAGGCAGGGCAGGGCTCAGGTCTCACAAAATCATAGAATTGTTTCAACTGGAAAAGGCCTCTACGATCACCGACTCCAACCATCAACCCAACAGGCTGGCCAGAGCCACCAGCTCCACACACCACCAGTATCCCCATCCCACCACCTGACATCCCAAACTGCCAGGTGAGCAAAGTGCCAATTCCACAGTTTGAGTTTTACAATTCAGATCCCAAATTCATTCAAGTCTTGACTACAGCCTACTTTGAATCAGGTTCCTAAGCCTTATTGTGGAGAGATTTAAAGTCACACTTACCCATAAATTCATGAGCAGCCCTGCTGAGCTCAGACATCAGGTTGGGCACACTGAGAGTCTGGAGAAGCCCATACAAGCACACAGTTTGTAAATACCCAACTAGCTACTGCGCTGAAGTCCTATAATCCATGCAGCACTATGACTCAAAGTTGAAGACTCTGGAGCAAACTATTTCTCTCCTGCATGTATTACTAAACCCACGCAGCATCCCTCTGTCACTGGCAAAGGCCTCTGTGCTACACACATGATGGAGCAGGTTTGGGTTTTACAGGCTGGTTTGTGTAACATCTCTGTAGTCCAATGAACACCAGAGCACATAGGAGATAAACCCCTCAAAAGCCAATGTAAATATTACCATTTGGACTATACTAATATTTACAGAAGTAAAGAAAGGCAGAGCTTCCTCTTAATTGTGCAGGCACAAATTTTGAACAACAACCCCTTATTAAACTATCACTGGTAAGTATCAATTAAGGCAAGCTGGGGGATATTGCAGCTTGCTGCAGCTACTGTAGTTACTGCAGCTGCCAGGGAAGAACAAAGAGCCACATGCTCTAGGTTAAACTCAAGATTCAGGTTAACAATCTATTCGCCAGGCTGGATCTCCACTGAGCTACCCAGTGTAGTTGAATAGGTCCCTGCCAACCACAGGGAAGTTGCACTAGATGACGCTTTAAGGGTCCCTCCCAACCCAAACCAGAGAAGGAGGTAAGCAGTGCTGCTGTTCCACCATGCCACCAGCACAGTGCTGGGGCAAGGCTGGCACATGCCCTAGCACAGCACTCAAGAAGGGACATGTCCCTCACTCCCGGCCCCGATGTGGAAACACCCAGCACCAGGTCCATGGGAACAGCTAATTAGAAGGGCATTTTGTCTTCCAGCACAATTTGACAGCTTAATCTCCTCACACCAGAGAAGCATCTACTGCACGGGAGCTCAGGAGCCAGTGGATGGGTTTTTCCTCTACCTGCAGCAGATGGCAAAGCCAAGAGGGCCTATGCTGTGCTTCCTGACTGCATCCTAGAGCGCCAGGGCTGGGCACATTGCTCCTGGGGCTGTGGTACCCAATAGCCATGTCCCACACACCATCACAACACCCAAAACACAGGCAGGAAGAAAACATGCGGTCTGGGGATCAGCATAAAACTTAGTGGAGATTGCTGGGGGAGAGGGACTATTCAACACACACACACACCCTTTTTTTTTTTTTTTTTTTTTAAAGTAAAAGCCCTTTTTTGAGGTAATTCTGACAAAACTTGATCTTAAAGGTCTCTACCAGCTGAAACAATTCTCTGATTCTACAACTTTACAATTTCACAGGTGAAATGCTCCAAGGGTGGTGATTATTCAACCATCCATTACACTGAGCAAACCAAACTGCAAACACGCTCCTGATCCTCACCAGACCATCTGAGAAACGAGGTGGGATCTGTTTCAACCAACATGGCTATAAATATTCCCCAGAGACATAACCCTGCCTCGGTCAGTAAGGATGAGTCAGCTCGTGCTTCATCTTCAGAAAAATGTTGTTAGGGGTTTGGTTTTGGGTGTGTTTTTTTTTTTCCCCACAAATGCCCAAAGTCTGCGTGAGTCTTTCACCCTCCAGCAAGAGTTATTCCCAGCAAGGGCTGTGACAAGGCAGAATGGAGGCAATAGCTCTGCTGCAGCTCCACTCTGCTCCTTGCTTGGTTCAGAAGCTGAAAGCTGACTTCATTCCCGCCAAGAAAAGTGCTATGTTTTGAGAATAAGCAGAATAAAATGGGGGAAAAAAAATAATCCGTTTGTCTGCTCGGGGTAGGGTTTGGTGTGTCAGGATTAACCTGCCAACCTGAAAAACAGAACCCAGGGGCGCAGATGAGCGAGGTGTCAGGGATGTCACCCCTAAAATGGTGCCAAACCCAGGCAGGTGCAGCTGCGACCTTTGCTCCGTGGGAAGGTGCAAAAGATTCCGGCTTGAGGAAGTGTTTCTCAAGAGCCCTGCCGGCTCCTCCATGCCCGAACGACCTTTAAATCCCTGTCATGGGGATGTCCAACGCCCGCATCGACCCGCGCTTGGCCTCCTCGGGACAAGCCAATGGCATCGTGCGATGCGACGTGCACATGGGAGCACCCCCAGCGCCCACCTGCCGCGGCCTCAGCCCCATCCGTGTCACACTCACCCCACCCCGCAGGCCTTCATCTCCTAACGCCCTGCATTACGCAAGGGAACAGTTACTGCCTTCTCGACGTGGCAAACCCCTCCTGGGTCGCCGAGGATTCCCTCAGCTCCCACCCGTGACCCGTGTCTCACCGCCCTGCTCCCATCCTACCCCGAGGGGTGGCCCGGGGACCTCCCCGCCCCCCTACCTGGCCCCGCCGCGGCGGCAGCAGCCGGTAGCGCGCTCGCGCTCCCGCCTCGGCCTCCTCTGGCGGCGGTTTGCCCCTGCCCCAACCCCTGCCCGGCGCCTCCCCAAGCTCTGCGGCGGCGGCTGCGTGACGGCGGGCGGGGACGGGAGGGGAGGGGACGGGCGGCGGGGCGGGCCTTGCCGCAGCAGCGGGCCCGGGCAGCCCTCCCCGGCATCAGGAACCTCCTCTCCGGACCCCGGCGGCCCTGAGGTCAGGCATTGGAATGTGCTGCCCGGGGCGGGAGTGGAGTCACCAACCCTGGGTGTGTTTAAAGATCGTTTAGACGTGGTGCTTGGCAAGATGGTGTAGGGGTGAACCTTGTAGAGTAGGGTTCTGGGTTGGACTTGGTGATTCTGAGGGTCTTTTCCAACCTGAATGTTTCTGTGATTCTGTGAGACACACCAGCCCCGGGGAACAACATCTCTGAGAGGTGACCAGTCGCAGAACCGTCTTGGTTGGAAAAGACCTTTAAGCTCATCCAGTCTAACTATCCTCTAACTACCAAGTCAGGTACTAAACCACATTCTTCAGCACCACATCTCTGCCTCTTTTCAACACCTCCAGGGATGGAATTCAACCACTTCCCCGGGCAGCCTGGTCCAGTGTCTCCAAACCCTTTCAGTGAAGAAGCTTCTTCTACTGTCCTGCTAAACCTCTCTTGGTACAAGTTGAGACTATTTCTTCTTGTCCTATCACTTGTTCTTTAGAAGAGACCAACCTCCACCTTGCAGCAACCTCCATTCAGGAAGCTGTAGAGAACAAGGAGGTCTCCCCTCAGCCTCTTCAGACTTAATAAAACAACCCCGTTCCCTCAGCTGCTTCTTACAAGTTTTGTGCCCTAGATCCTTCTCCAGTTTCGTTGCCCTTCTCTGGACCCACTCCAGCACCTCAATGCCCTTCTTGTAGTGAGGAGCCCAAAATTAAGCATGGCACTCAAGGAGCAGACTCACCAGCAGTTCCAGAACCAGAGTGATCCTGGGCACCTTTAGCCTCCAGGTCCAGAGAACTTGGTTATCTGCATCTCCAGTTCCAGTGGAAACTCCCCATCTAGTGAGAATTAATTAAATTAGCATTACCTAGAATGAAGTTTATATGCCACATCTAGTCAAAATCCCATTCCTGATGTTCTTAGTGAACCAAGAGTGGAAGAAGGAGAATTTGAGAGGGAAGTGTCTATGACTTCACTATGAGGCCAGGCTGAGAGAGTTGAGCTTGTTCAGCCTGGAGAAAAGGTGGCTCCATGGAGATCTCCTGGTGGCCTTTCAGCACTTAAAGGGGCTGATCAGGATGATGGGGACAGGCTTCTTAGCAGGACCCGTTGTGACAGGACAAGGAGTGATGGTTTGAACTACAAGAGGAAGATTTAGACTAGAGAGAAGGACAGATTTTTTATACTGAGGGTGGTGAAGACTCTGGCCCAGGGTGCCCAGAGAGGTGGGAGATGCACCATCCCTGAAACCATTGCAGGCCAGGTTGTTTTGGGACTCTGAGCAACCTGCTCTAGTTGGGGATGTCCCTTCTGAGTGCAGAGAGGTTGGACTATATGACTTTTAAAGGTCTCTTCCTTCTAACCCAAATAATTCTTACGATTCTATGAAGTTTTGAGCAGGTAAAGCCACATGTGATGGTAAGGCAGTGAGTCACCCTTGACAGGGACTAGCCACGGGGTGTGGAGTTGCTCCAGTGAATTAGGGAGCTTTGCATCTTTCATAACTCACTCTCACCACGTGAATAACCCTCATGGCTTACAGAAAGCTGGGGCTGAGTCCAGAATGACATTTTCCTGGTGACAGAAAGTCAGGCTGTGAGTGCTCGCTATCAAAAAGGAACAGAGGCTGAAGCTGTGCTGCTTTCAGGATGAGGTATAAAACCAGTCCTTCACTGCTGGAGGCTTCTGGAAAGCTCAGAGCAACAGGATAATCGTCTCACCCAGAAAACTGCTGGTGGTCTTGATAGTCACCCTTCTGATCCTAGGCATGGGGACCTAGAAGGGTCTTTTGATAGAGAAAGAAATTGTTGCTAAGAATACTTATCCCATTTTTCACAGTGAATTCTTTACTACCCTTCCTGCCTCACGCAGTGGGAATGGATGGTAAGAGGCAGTTTCCCTGCTCTTGCCTGGCTCACGCCTTTGCTTTCCTAGCAGCAAGAAGAAGGACAAGACTGAGAGAAGATCTTGTTTATAAATAGCTGAAGCATGTGTGTCAAGAAGAAGGGGGCAGTCTCTTTTCAGTGGTGCGCTGTGATAGAACAAGGGGCAATGGGTGCAAACTGGAGCCCAGGAAGTTCCACCTCAACATGAGAGAAAAAATTCTTCACAGTGAGGGTGATGGGCCCTGGAGCAGGCTGCCCAGAGCGGTTGTGGAGTCGTCTTCTCTAGACATTTTCAAAAACCCCCTGGATGTGTTCCTGTGTGACCTGCCCTAGGTGATCCTGTTCTGGCAGGAGGGTTCATCTAGATGATTTCTGGAGGTCTCTTCCAATCCCTGCCATTCTATGATTCTCTAGTTCTATGATCTCTCCAGAAAGGCACCACTCCCACAGCTGTCCCAGGGCTGTACCCACAGCAGGCAACTGATGCATGCCACAGCACACTCCAGAAAGAGAGGCTAGAGTCATCCTGCTCAGACACACGCTGGAGCTCAGCAGGAATGTTTCTGAGACTGCAAAAACACTTCCTGTGAAGTTTGAATCAAGATTCAAAAGATTCAAGCTAAATAAACTTTGCAAGGGACTTTGTCTTGAGCAGAAACATACAAATGAAGTAGCATGTGGGATTCAGAGAGGCCTTAGGGATTTCTTGGCATTCATGATGGGGTGGTGGAGAGAAAAGAGTTGAAGCCATGCAAAGATCTTGGAAATGCAGCTGTGGTTGCAAAGCCTGAAGTGATTGTGCCTGATACCAACTCTACAGTTTACAACTCTACAGTTTACAACTCTGCAGTTTACTTTATCAGGCCCATCCAGCATGGATTTAGGAAGGGCAGGTCCTGCCTGACCAACCTGATCTCCTTCTATTGTCAGGTGACCCGCCTGGTGGATGTGGGGAGGCCTGTGGATGTGGTCTACCTGGACCTCTGCAAGGCCTTTGATACCGTCCGCCACAGCAAACTCCTGGCCAAGCTATCAGCCCATGGCTTGGACAGGAGCACACTGCGTTGGGTTAGGAACTGGCTGGAGGGCCGAGCCCAGAGAGTGGTGGTGAATGGTGCCACATCCAGCTGGCGGCCAGTCACTAGTGGTGTGCCCCAAGGATCAGTGCTGGGCCCCATGCTCTTCAACATCTTTATTGATGATCTGGATGAGGGCATTGAGTCCATCATCAGTAAATTTGTGGACGACCCCAAGCTGGGGGCAGGTGTTGATCTGCTGGTGGGTAGAGAGGCTTTGCAGAGGGACCTCGACAGGCTGGACAGATGGGCAGAATCTAATGGCATGAGATTTAACACATCCAAGTGCCGGGCTCTGCACATTGGCCACAACAACCCCATGCAGTGCTACAGGCTGGGGTCAGAGTGGCTGGAGAGCGGCCAGACAGAGTGGGACCTGGGGGTACTGGTTGATTGTAGGCTGAACATGAGCCTGCAGTGTGCCCAGGCAGCCAAGAGGGCCAATGGCATCCTGGCCTGCATCAGGAACAGTGTGGCCAGCAGGAGCAGGGAGGTGCTTCTCCCCCTCTACTCAGCTCTGGTGAGACCCCACCTGGAGTACTGCGTCCAGTTCTGGAGCCCATATTACAGGAGAGATGTGGACATGCTGGAGCGTGTCCAGAGAAGGGCCACGACGATGATCAGAGGGCTGGAGCACCTCTCCTATGAGGACAGACTGAAGGAGTTGGGGCTGTTCAGTCTGGAGAAGAGAAGGCTCCCAGGTGACCTCATTGTGGCTTTCCAGTATCTGAAGGGGGCCTACAGGAAGGCTGGGGAGGGACTTCTCAGGATCTCAGGTGGTGATAGGACTAGGGGGAATGGAATGAAGCTGGAAATGGGGAGATTCAGGCTGGATGTGAGGAAGAAGTTCTTTACCATGAGAGTGGTGAAGCCCTGGAATGGGTTGTCCAGGGAGGTGGTTGAGGCCCAGTCCCTGGAGGTGTTTAAGACCAGGCTGGACAAGGCTCTGGCCAGCGTGATCTAGTGTAGGGTGTCCCTGCCCATGGCAGGGGGGTTGGAACTAGATGATCCTTGTGGTCCCTTCCAACCCTGACTGATTCTATGATTCTATGATTCTATGATTCTAAGGTCATTCTGCCCCTGTACACTGCACTGGTTAGGCCACACCTTGAGTACTGTGTCCAGTTCTGGGCCCTTCAGTTTAGGAAAGATGTTGACTTGCTGGAACGTGTCCAGAGAAGGGCAACGAAGCTGGTGAGGGGTTTGGAACACAAGCCCTATGAGGAGAGGCTGAGGAAGCTGGGGTTGCTTAGCCTGGAGAAGAGGAGACTGAGGGGTGACCTTATTGCTCTCTACAATTACCTGAAGGGAGGTTGTAGACAGGCGGAGGTTGGTCTCTTCTCCCAGGCAGCCAGCACCAGAACAAGAGGACACAGTCTCAAGCTGTGCCAGGGGAGGTTTAGGCTGGATGTTAGGAAGAAGTTCTATACAAAGAGAGTGATTGCCCATTGGAATGGACTTCCCGGGGAGGTGGTGGAGTCACCTTCATTGGAGGTGTTCAGGAGGAGACTTGATGGGGTGCTTGGTTGCATGGTCTAGTTGTTTAGGTGGGTTGGATTGGTTCATAGGTTGGACGCAATGATCTTGAAGGTCTCTTCCAACCTGGTTTATTGTATTGTACAGTAAAATGAAGTGCGCTGTCTTGCCATCAGGAACCCATGGAAACGAGAGGGCTCTTTCACATTTGAGGAGTGACTTCTAACCACAGCCATTCTGTTGCTTCCAAGGCAAGTATACGAGCACAGGTTTTGCAGCCAGAGCACAAGGTTGAAATCAGCATGAAGTGTCAACATTGGCCATCCTCTCAGCTCTCCTGCTTGCAGCAGCCTGTGCCTTCCCTCATCCCCAGCACTCTGGGGCTTGTCAGGCCCTGCTCTGGGCTGATTTCAGCCACTGGCCCATGAAAAACATCTAGCCCAGCAAAAAGAGCCAGGCAGCTTTCCACTGGGGTGCAGTGAACCCCATCATCCAAGAGCCAGAGGAAAGAAAGGGAGCTGCCAGCACAGAGGCAGCACTCTGGAGGGAAGCAGGATCATGGGACATCCCTCATCATCCCTTTGTTTCAAGCACAGCGTGCACTGTCAATACAAGCATCAGTTCTTCAACCTGTCCTCTGCCAAAGTGTAACCCCAGCTCTTTGCCCTCTGTAAAGGTAAATGGCACAAGGACTGTGATTTATGGAGTGCTGCCTCCCTGCCCTGCTCCATTCCCACTGCAGCCTTATCTTCTCAAATATATTATTGCCTCCAGTTATAAAACTTTTTTCATTACCTGCAGAAATCAGAGCCTTCTCTCTACAGCCTTTCTCTGTCTCAGAAGATCTTTATACCAAAGTGGTTTTGTGACATGATCAAAGGCAGGAGACAGGCAGTGATTCTTCCCAGAAAGGGTTGTCAAGCCCTGGAACAGGTTGTCCTGCAAAGTGGTGGAGTCCCCATCCCTGGAAGGATTTAAAGTGGCGTAGATATGGTGCTGAAGGAAATGGTTTAGTGGTGACCTGGCAGTGCTGGGTTAACAGTTGGGCTTGATGATCTTGAAGGTCTTTTCTAACCAAACCTATGCTATGATCCATTGCAGCTAGCACGTTACATGACCCAAACTGCAGGGGCAGCTGCTGCCTGTCTGTTTCTGCTGCAGGACCTGGTGGGAGGGGGTGGGGAGAGGCAGGGAAGGGGGAGCAAATGGTTCATGGGATGTCTATTGCCACAAGGAAGCATTTGGCTGGCACCTGCAACAGCAATAATAAGGCAGCAGTCAAGCCTTGACTGTGTTCTTTTGAAAATCCATCTTGTGTGCGTCCTATTTACCCTGCCTTTGACTTTTCTGGTGTTCCCCAGTGTTTAGATTCCTCCTTCTGAGCTTTCAAGGTTGCAGTGTCTGCCTGTGCCTTATCCTTTCACCATGATGACAAAAAAGCAGCCATCCAGGTGCCCTGCCCCACATTAGCCCTTCCTTCCAGCCCAACAGGCACCCTCAGTGGTTGAGGTTAATCTTCACAGGATGCCTCTGTAGTGCAGAATCACAAAATGGAATGGGTTGGGTTTGTTGGAAGGGACCTTAAAATATATGAAGGTCTAACCCCGCTGCCATGGACGTGGCCACCTTCCACTAGGTCAGTAGGGGATGAGAGGGTGTGGCAGGAGCGCTAAGAATAAGCAGTGGGAGAAGATGTTGAGTATCTGCGCCGAGATAGTTTTCATTACTTCCTGAAACATTCATCTACCAAGAGATGGCAGCAAACCTCCTTGCATGGAGCTGAGCATCGGTGGCATCTGCTCTGTTTTCTCTATTTTTCGTGCAGGCTACGAGCTGTAGATTATCTTGGTGAGTGCCAGATGAACTGCAGGATTACACCAGATATTCCCAAGGGAGAAAATCTGTGCTTGTGAGTTAAGTTTAAATTTGACATCTTAAATATGACATCGTAATTTATTTTACCAGGTGAAAATGAAATTAAAAGGAATGGTTGAAAATAGAATAAAAAGAATCCATAAAATGGATTTGGCACATCATAATGCCATAGATAATTGAGATGTGAGGTCTATCTAAACATGCCTTGCTTAGGAACTGGGAAAAACACTGGGAGAAGCCTGATTAACATCACTCTGCTGGGAAATCTGTCTTTGCCTCACCCGTCGTTATATAAATTGTATGTCAGCCGAAGGAGGATTTCAGATTTGTCCTGCGTCACTAATGGATATAGCCATGACCCCAGCCTGATACGATTTCATACCAAATTAACTGGGAATAAATCCAAGTCAGTAGAATTTCAGTGCAGGTACCAGCAACACAAGGTTCCAGTCCTGGAGCTGGGCGCCCCATTGTGCTCTCCTGATGTTTTTACCCTTGTCCTGTCCAGCACTTGGTGGTGAGAAGGTGGGAGGCATGGGAGGATCAGCCCATCAGCATTTTAAAGTATGCTTCTGATTCAATTCCATCATAAAACGGGATCAGTAAACACTGTTTTCATTAATCACTTTTACATAGTTAAACTGTGCCAAAGTGTCAGTCATTTGCTTCCAGAAGATTTTAGCTGCTTAAAATGAATCTATGAGAAACAAAATTACCTTGCTGCTCACTTGCAGCTTGTGAAGTTTACATGAGCAGGAAGGTTTAATTCGACTGCAGCTTCATTCATATCACAGAGCATGTTTGAATAGCTGAAAAAGCTCATTAGCCATAGCTCCACAATGCATTTGTTCAGCAGAGTCTGATTTGTCCCTCTTTAACAACAAAAATGTTTGCAGCTTGTTAACTAGCAAGGAATTAATTCATAATCAGTCCACAACATGCTGATGGAATGATAAAATAAGATGGATGCTATTTGATATCACACTATCTAAAAAAATCTTCATGCCTCGTACACTTCGAAATTCAAAGTAGGTTTTGTTGATCAGAGGCAAGCCCTCACTTGCCTGCTGTTCCCATGGCAGAGGACAGGTTGTTTCCAAGGCATAAACCCCTGCAGTGAGGCTGCTCACAGGGCTTCAGGGCTCATGATCAACAATTTCTACCTTCATCAGTGAAAATGGGCTGCTTTTGCTCTCTGAGAGTCTGCATAAGCAGCTCTTTGCCACCACTGGCACATCCAGGTATCCGTGAGCATCAGCAAACAATGTCTCACAGCGGGAGTTCCAGGGCCACAGGGGAGCCCAGGAAGGGTAGGCAGCCATCACGAGCACAAGTCCACAAGCCCCTGTGCTGCTCCAGCTATAGCTGAGCCAGAATGTGCTGTGTACCCTCTTCCTCACCACTCCTCCTCCCTGAGTGCTTAGTCCTCTCACACCAGCACATGTCACTGCTCCCTTCTTCCCCACTCCCTTCAGAACATAGACTCATAGAAAGGTTTGGGTTGGAGGGGACCTTTAAAACCCATCTAGTCCAATCCCCCTGCAGTCAGCAGGGGCAGCTGCACTTAGAGCAGGTTGGACTCAGAGCCCCGAAGAATCTGACCTGCAATGGTCCCTGGGCAACCTGAGCCAGCATCTCACACTCTCAGCAAAAAAAAAAAATATTTCTTCCTTATATCTAGATGATCCAAATATCTTTAAAACTCTTTAAAATAGCTGAGTGGTTTTAACTGGTTATTTTCACAAAACCAACTAATTGTGCAAGTTGTCCTTGATCCACAGCCTCTGGGGCAAGCAGCCAGGACAGTGCCTACATATACCAGCCCAGCTGCAGCCAGGACAGGCAGGATGAAGGGTGAGCTCAGGGAGAGGAATGAGCGGGTTCTAAATGTGGCTGTGCAGTGACAGGGATTCTGGATGACCATCAAAGGTGACTTAGGTCAGAAGTCACTAGTTGTCCCCATTCCTGTTTATCCAGGAATCACCCACCTGGAATTTCCTGGCACTGCTCAACCACTTAATCAAGAGGTGGACTCACAGAAATATATATTCTGCCCTGGCAACATCAACCAGCCCAGAGCCTGGTTTTCCCTGGCACACCAGGCTCAATCCTTCATGATACTGACAAAAGCACCACAGCTGGTAATGAAGGAAAAAGATGCTAATTGAACTCTCTGAATGGATGCTGTGAGGATCACTCATCTCTGTCACCACAGAGCCTTGTCCAGACTCTCTCCTCACTGCACCCCAGCACCCACGACAGAAATAAGAGAAGAAAGCCCAGTCCAGAGCAAAGAAGAAAGGCTTATTGTAGTACTTCTGATGAAGTAGTGCCCAGCAGGCTGACCAGCAATGCTCATCCCTGCTCAGAGTGGGACACCGCTGATGGGCATCCCTGCAACACCAGCACCATGCTACTCAGTCTGCAGTGGGTCTGAGGTTAGCAAGGGTTGGGGGCCACAGGGGTATTATGAGCCCAGGGAAATCTCGATTGATTTTTAAGGAAAAAAGCCAAAAATCAGAAAACAGAAAAAAAGCCAAAAATCAGAAAACAAAATGGGAAGGAAATTAAAGCTAAACTCCTCTAGCTCCTTTTGATCTGGGAGAATAATTGTGATTTACCTCATGTTATTAAGCCCCTTGCTCACTCCCTTTGGGTTATGTCTTTATTTCCTGTAACCAGCAATGATCAAAGACCAGAGCCTCTCAGTCCCTGTGTAATTTCTTTTTCACTCCAAACAAAAGTTGCAAAGGCTGCAACACATTCTCTGGAGCCTGTCCTGAATCAGTGGCTCGCTTCAAACAGAGCTGTTTGCAGGAGCAGTAGCTCCTGTGGTCTTGGTAACTTCATCTTCACATTGTGGAGGCAAATGTGGACCTCCCTGGGCAGGAGAGAAGCAAAGGTGTTACCCACCCTCAGCCTTGAGCTGACAAAATAGTTGCCATGGCTTTTACAACTTGAACTGCTCGGGAAGAGTTGGAAGTTTAATACATCAACAGAGTGTCTGGAGAAGCTGTCTCTTTGACAACAGAACATGGATTGTATCAGTGACCATGGGGAAGAAGTGAGTGACAGAGTCATCAAGCATGGCACCACTGCAAACAGCTGTGACTGCAGGTAATAGAGATCTTGAGAGAAGAAAAGGGGAAAGAAGCTGAAGTTGTGCCCTCCTAGCATACACTGTTTCTGCAGAGAAGGCCAGGGAAGCAAGAAGCTTCTGGCGCTCATTGCTGACCACCATCACTGGTATGGCAGCAGGTTTTGCAGCCATGTAAAATGTTCAAGGAAGATTCACCTTGGCAAAGAAGAACTTCTGAAGCTAAGAGGGTGCTTGGTTTTATCATCTCCACAAGTGAAGTTTAGGCTGGAAGCAGGCAGGGGCTTGACAGGAAAATGTTCACAATGGATTGGTATTCACTCAAAATCCACAAGTGGTTCAGCTCTATTTAAGCAACTGTTTAATCAAGTCATATTTAGGCTGCTTGACTGAATAATCCTGCAAATACAGTAACACTGCTTTAACAAAACCCACACAAACACAAAAAAAAAAAAAAAAAAAAAAAAGAAAAGAAAAAGAGACACCAAACTGAAGAACATCTGTTCATCAGCCGCAGTGTTTACTCTGTGCAGTTAAGCCAATGCAGGAGATCAAACCTAAATGCAGCTGGGGTTTGCCTATGCAGCCCCAGACTTAAATGCAGCTGTAGTTTCAGTACCCAATAAAACACGACACACAGGTTTAGACTACCGCTCTTTAAATTCCTCTAGACAAAACCAAGTATATGAATTAGGTTTTCTGTATCTCTAAGTGTTGTGACAAAATGTTTCTGCTGCTGCTGAGTGGGTATGACTGTGGTTAGCCCTTGAGGAGATGGTGGAAACCACCATCAGGCTAGGATATTGGAATAAATTTACCTATTTAGTGTGATCAATAATATCTGTTAAACTATCAGATTCATGGATTCACAGATTCATGGAATGGTTTGTGTTGGAAGTGACTTTAAAGATCATCCAGTTCCAACCTCCCTGCAGCGGGACAAGGACACTTACCACAAGGCCAAGTTGCTCAAAGCCCTGCCCAACCTGGCCTTGAACACCTCCAGAGAGGGGTCAACCACAACTTCCCTGGGCAACCTGTTCCAGAGTCTCCCCACCCTCACTATAAAGGATTTATTTCTAATATCCACTCTAAATTTTGCCTCCTCCAGCTTAAATCCATTCCCCCTCATCCTGTCACTACAAGCCCCTGTCAAAAGTCCTTCCCCAGCTTTCTTGTAGGCCCCTTCAAGTATTAGAAGGCTGCTCTAAGGTCTCCCTAAAGTCCTGTCTTCTCCAGGCTAAACAACCCCAACTCTCCCAGCCTGGCCCCTCAGGGAGGTTCTCCAGCGCTCTGACCATCTTTGTGACCTCCTCTGGACCCACTCCAGCACTTGGACCATCTTGTTTAGGTTGTGTTTTTGCTAAGACTGGAATCAGATGATCCTTGAGGTCTTTTCCAACCTGGTATTATACGATTCTATTCTGTAACCAGAACAACTAAGATGCATGGACCATGCAACTAAGTAGCATGGAAAGCACCAATGCTTACACATGAAAGAAACCAAAGATTTCACAAAACACGTTAACTAAAAATATTCTGGGCCCATTATCCAAGGGCAGAGCACACACATGGATCAAAGCCTTGGGGATGTGTGGGAATCATAAGGATGAATTAAGAAAGAATGGCAGACACTGGGATCACCATTTTAATTACTGGAAGTGGGTTTGAAGGGCAGAGACTAAAGGAGGATGTGGGAATTACTACTGAAGAAAAACTGGAAATGTCTTGTGTCAGTACACTTCCTGCTGCAATGGCCACTCATATGCAAAGCAAGTTGTGCAGAGTTTCCCATCCAGGCTGAGGAAGAGGTAGGCAGGGAGACACCACAGAGCCAACAGTCTCTCCTGTGGTGATGGGCCTGAGAACATTTTATTTAATGCTGGCAAGGGATGGAGAACCATGGCATTGGTTGCTAAGTTCTGGTGAAGAAGTGCTTCCTCAAGAGCTCATAAAAAAACCCACCAAAACACCAAAAAACCAACACCAGTGGGGTGAGCAGGATGCTCCAGAGCAAAGAGCAAAAAATATGAGCCAAGAAGGTCCTGGGTAGTCCCCATCTACCCTGAAAACAGGCTCTGCCATGTTTTGGGGTGGATATTGAAAGGGTGCAAATTCAGCTGCCACCTCAGGAGGTTTGCTGAGACCTGAATCCATGGCTGGGCTGGGCAGTGAAGCTGGGCTGGTGGGGCAGAGTGCCAGGGGGACCAAGCTGCTCTTCTAATCACCAAAACCTTGTCAGAGCTGTCACACAAGCACTTTATCTGCATCCAGTCTGTCCAGATAAGTTGGCATATGTACATGTAGCTGCTCTCTCATGCTCCCATTTACCCTCCTGACAGGTATTTTCACCCGTCACCAAGAAAGCTATATCAGGATGGTTGTAGCCCTCCCAAGAAACACCTTCCCAAAGCATAAGGCTCAGGGAGAAGCATGGATCAACATTCTCCTTCGCTGCAGGCAGTTCTCAGTCCTTGCCCTCAAGGAGCAAAGCTGCTCTCCCACACTTGTCTTCATCTGCCTCAAGGAGCTGGCTCTCAGGGATGTGACCTGACTTATCTCTTGGCTGGTTCAGATTCTGCAGTTTGCTGAGACCTTCCCTGGGACCTCAAAGTCAACCCCAGATTCCTCCTGAACTGTTTAATCACCCATTCCTTCAGTAATAAGATGAATCTTTCAGCTCACTTTCAACCCCCAAATGATTGCCCTTTTCCCTGAAACAACTGAAGATTTTATCTCTCATTTCCCTGTACACCTACTCTCACATTTCTGTACATTTATCCCTGAAAGCCCTGAATTATTTTTCCTCGCTTTCCATGGCCTGGAGCTTCTCTTTCAACATTTAAGAGCATTGTTACTGGCAAGACATTAAGGTGCTCATCAGCTGCCAGCCTGAAAGCTATAAATACTCCATTTATATTCATGTTTTGATATTCCCTCCATCTCTGCTGTGATGGGGTCTCTCCCACACTGCAAAGCCTGGGCCATCTTCTTGGCTCAGGCTGGGTTCCTTCACCCAGATGGGATCACACCTTTCTTCCTTCCATCTGAGGTTACTTTCTCTGTGACACTCACCCACTCAGTGCAGCAAAACAAGGAACACTTCTTGGCTTGGACTTCAGGAGCCTTGGCTTTCCTCTGCCTCAGGTGACTTCATCTGCTGGTAAAGATCTTGGAGCCCCCACAGAATTACAAGTTTGGAGAGGTTTTGGCAGGCTGCTCACAAGTTCAGAGAGAGTTTCTCTTCCATTTTGTGTGCTCCCATGAAATCATGCTGCTCATTTCCAGCACTGGCTGGTGTTCCTCAAACAGCTGCACCGCAGGATACATTCAGCATCACTCTGTTTTAGCTGTAAGGTTTTAAATACTTTGAATCCATCACAACTTGTCATGGTCTCACTGGTTCCATGTCCACAATCACCCACTGCTTGAAGAGTGGAGTATTGCTTGAATGTCTTCAACTGCAGGCCACATTTCTGGACAGATTTAGCTCCAGCAAAGCTGTTCCCTTTTCCCCTTTTTTTCAATGTTCTAGCAGTCTCCTCTCTGGTTTCCACCACAGCACATGTTCCAGCCTAAGGCTTGTAACAGAGATAAAAATATCTTTAAATCTGCTTTAAAGTAGGCAAAAAGAAACTTCCACTGAAGTGTGAAACCGGGCAGTCAGAACGTTTCCCAGAACTTGTGATCAGCAGCTGATGTTCCTATGTCACCAGATTTTATGTGGTCTTGTCCCCTTCTAAATCAATTTTAGGACTTCAGCAAAAAACACCTGGACTCAGTGATCTTAAAAGTCTTTTCCAACCTAAACAATTCTTTGATTCTAAGAAGACTGGAACTATCAAGTGCTTCTGCTGCAGGAATGGGATTAAGAACAGCCATCAAAACTGAGCAAAGCCCTCAAAATATATGGTCAGCACCATTTATCCTGACAATTAACAGCTTCTTATGCTCTGGAGAGAAAAAAACATCACTAAATTTTAGCTTTCCTTGACTTTAGCTTTCCTGCATCCCTTGGGAGCTCAGTTGTCATAGCCTTCCTTCAAAGAGCTCTCAGTAGATGTGGGCATGAGCTAAAGAACTTGCTGCTTTCCCATTTTAAGACCAGTAAGATTTGCTCTGCCCTCTTTTGATGGTCATCCCTGTAGCTGCTCTGAGTTTAACCTCATAATTCACAGATGATACGTTAGAAATTCCCCGAGGCATGAAACATGCATCATTTTCAAAGCCATGGATGGCACTTCCTGGGCTTCAAACTCTTCCTCATTTGAGTCTGCAGTGTGCAGAGGAAGCAGGGAGAAGGAAGACTACCTTCCCTTCTGCCTTTTCCTTATGTTACTGTGGAAAAGGCACCTTCTAAGGCTGGTTTTGGAGTTGGGCACCAACACCAGCCCTCATACCCCAGCCTTCCTGAAAGGTACCTTGTTCCCAGGCTCTCAGATCAATGGAATGGAATGGAATGGAATGGAATGGAATGGAATGGAATGGAATGGAATGGAATGGAATGGAATGGAATGGAACAGAACAGACAAGGTTGGAAAAGACCTTTGAGATCATTGAGTCCAACCTATCACCCAACACCATCTAATCAACTAAACAGTGGTACCAAGTGCCTCATCCAGTCTCTTTTTAAACACTTCCAGGGATGGTGACTCCACCACCTCCCTGGGCAGCACATTCCAATGGCCAATCACTTTCTGTGAAGAATTTCTTCCTAACATCCAGCCTAAACCTCCCCTGGTGCAGCTTGAGACTGTGTCCTCTTGTTCTAGTGCTGGTTGCCTGGGAGAAGAGACCAAACCCCCACCTGGCTACAACCTCCAATCTGCAGCAGCTGCTCAGTGTGAACATGTGCAGTGCACCTACAACATAATTTGAACCCCAAAATGGAAACAGGTCACACACAAGGCACCAACATTTCATTCTTATTTGAAGCCAAATCTGACCTAGCTTAGGTGTTCCTTTCTTTTAGTTTGTTTGGCCTAAACAAGCTCTCATGGAGCAGTTCAGTGATACAGTGATCACCCTGTTCCTCTCATCCCACCATCCTTCCCATCCAGCTCAAAGTCTTGAGCCATGGGGCTATCCCTGCTCTCCTCCTGCCCTGACTCTTCACACCCCAGTCTCTAACCTAGAGACTGTGCCATGAGCACAGCCCAGGCTGAGACCAAGAAGTTGAAGCAGTTGCAAGAACCACCCAAAAATGCCTCCAAACCGCTACAATCAGCAAATCATCAAAGTGAAGGTGCAGAACACTGCTCTGTGTGGAGCTTCTCAAACCCAAGTAGGTTGCAGCAGAAATAATACAAGGTTTTCTCCCACTCAAATGAAGAGCCAGGTGCCCTTTCTGTGGGCAAGGAAGCAGCTATTTTATGACAGGCTTATGCAAAAGTCACAATCACAACCATTTCTAGAGCTGGTGTCACATTAAGACAAAAGATCCTGAAAGCTTTTAGCTTTGCAGCCAGGAGTTAGGAAGTTTGGAGGGTTACTTCAGGATTATTTGGGGCTTTTAAAGTCAAACTAATCCAAAGTAGTTCATTTTAATGATGATTATTCAATGGGTTCTTCCAAAAAGTCATCAGTGTTTGTGCACAGGTCCCTTACAAACATCAGGTCTCTCCAGTCCCCAAATAAATTTGTTGCAGTAGTGAAGCTTTCCTCAGGCTAAGCCTGCCAGCCCAAACCTCATGAGCTCGGTGGCAAAGGCACAGTCCAACCATGACTAAACTGGATCCAAACCCTTTCCTTGTGACAAAACAAGAACCTGGTGCCTGGTTGGGCTTTTAGGGAGGCTGGAAAAGGTCAAACAACAAAGCCGAAACACTACTTGCTCATACCATTATAGTTGAGATGTTTTGTTCTGGGTTAGTCTGATGGTCCCGCAAGCTTTAAAGGCCCTTTTGCTCAACCTCTCAAAAAAACCTCACCAAAACCCCAATAAAAACCCACACAAACAACACCCACCCTACCAAAACAAACAAACTAACAAACAACCACCAAACCAAAAAACCCCACAGTTAGTGGCAGGTCTGACATATCCTCCCAAATTTCCCCAGTCTCATATAGACTGAAACATCCCTTAATGCCTCTGAAATCTGGGAAACCAATCATAAAATCCTACTCTTCCACTGTACACACTTCCCCTAAAGGAAGCACAAGCAATCTCTCCCTCTAACTCTTCTCTGGCCTTGGCTAATTGCACTCCTATGAGTGGGAGCAACGATCAGTCAGGCAAGGTTGTGACAGAGACAGTTCAGGAGGATGATGTTGACAGCAGCAGGTTATGGATGTGACAACATACGGAAGTGGGATCCTAACCAAGAACCCCCAGGAGCTGTATGTGTCAAGCTGTCTCCATGCTGCCTAGCAGCAGCACCAAGGAGTATTACTACATTGCCTCTTTTTGTTTTAATTTTCCTCTAACAGGAGCCAAATTAATTCCATACCCACAGCTGAAGTGCAAGCAGCTACTTCTGACACTTCTAAAAGCCAATCTTGTGGTTCTTTGAACATTTGCCTGGCATCTTCCTGAAGCACTTGACCTACATCCTCCTCCTACTCTTCCTTTTGCTTCTGTATGTTCAAATTCACTGCTTGAAGGTGCTGCCTGCTCTTTTTCTTGTGCTTTGCAGCAATGCAATCTCTAATGATATGAAGAAAAGCCTCACAGGTCATGTTTTCAGACAGAACATTCATCACATATTCACCATCCAGGACACACTTGCATCATCTGCTTTCTGCTTCAGCCAGATGTGGGTCCCTTTGCCCTTTTCCGATGTGTCATGCACTTTGTAATAAATGGTGAGAGCTACCATCTCATGGTGTGTCTTCTGGTCAGCCATTTACCTTACTTCTACAGGCCACTTAAAAGGACTGAGTGGTTCAGTTCCTCAGTGGTTGTGGTGGTCTCAGATGAGAAGAAGTACAGAGGGAAAGTCCTGCCACCTCTGCAAAGGGACCTGCTTAATTTTGGTCTTTGCAGCATTTATCAACAGGAGATGAACCTTGTTCTATGGAGTTTCTGCCCTGGGCAAAGCCAGGGCTCCATGGTTCATGTCCAAAGGGGGCACCAAGCACCAAGCCCACCACCTCCTGGGATGCTCCTTCTCCCCTTGATCCCAGACAAACACATGACAGTGAGGGAGGAGCAAGGCCTTGCAGCTCTCAGAAACAGATGTGGGTATCCAATAACCCTCTGAGCAGCAGCAGCACATGATGCTGTCTGTGGTGGCCACCCACCACAGCTGCTTTCATCAGCCACTGGACACCAGTAAAATATGCAGCTATACCATTGCAAAACCCACTTCCCATGTGTGTTGGGCAACCTTTAACAGTCTCCCAAGTTAGGAATCTGCTGCTATTAGCAATGTGGCCTGCCCAGTGCTGTTTACTCCATTACAAATAAGCATTAATGGCATGCATGGCCTGAGATCTCCTTACATGTTACAGAAGCATTTGGACTAATTAGCAACATCCACAACAGAAAGTGCAAGTTCCTGCTACCCCTCCCAATTCACTGTGAACACGACATCAAGAGGTTAAAGATCAGCCCTGCAAAGATGACCAACACTTGGCTATCTGGCCCCAGGCAGTTATTGTGAAGCTCTGTGGTGCCAGTGTTAGAGACAGACTCCTCTCCAGATGACATCTGCTGCAAACGCTGGTGGAGTTGTTACAGACGCCAACCTCCTGGGCCTTCAGTAGCAGCTCCGTTTGCTGATACACTGAGAGGCAGCCTCACTGGGAGCAGGACAAGGTCAGAGTTTAAGAAACTTAGCTATAGAATCACAGAACTGTCAAGGTTGGAAGAGGCTTCTGAGATCTTTGAGTCCAACCACTCAGCTAGAGCTCGCAGTCCCACATCTCCTGCTAAGCTTTCTGAATACACCTCAGCAAGGCCACCCATTTCCATTACTGGAGGCTCATCCAGGGCCAGAGGAGAGTATCTGGAGCAAGGGTACGATCTTCTCAGAGGTTTCTACTGACATATTTCCACAAGATGGAAACACAGGATACCACAAAAGCCAAGAGGTGCCCTTATTTGGGACAGGAAAACCATTCCCACGAGAAGCTCGTAGGTGTGCACATGGCTCAGCCCAGGCATGTCTTCTAGGTCAAGCAGTGGGTGTCATTCTCTGTCCAGTAAAGGTATCCTGTTCATACTGACCTTCAACTGTGTATGTAGCAATTCTGCCCATCCCATGAACTGACCACCTACAAAGCAAAGTTAATGATGTAGCAGTAGCACAGAAGGACACTTTGGGACCCTGCTCATATGCACAGAAGTGGCAGAGGAGAATTTGTGCAGACTGAATTAGGGGGTTTGATTTAGCCAGACAAGCACTTTGCAGCTCCAAGACCATTTTCATGTGAAGTTGGTCATATTAAACTCAGAGTACAGTGAAAGGGATGCATCTTGCAGGCATGGTGAGGATCTCCTTCCCAGAGTACTTGGCATTGAGGATACTGGAGAGGAGAGCAAGATTACCCTCTGTGTCCTAAAGAGAAATATAATGGGTCATTTTATTTTGATGTTTCAATATTCGGTTTCAAGAGGTGCATGTGAAAATGACCACCTTTCAATGTCCCTTCCAAGCTAAAGCATTTCATGAAATATGGACTCCTACAGAAATGGGTTTAAACTGTGCAGTTTGTCCCATTTGTGAAAGGATTTTGGATCTGTTGTGTACTGAGATGGGTAAATTGAAGTTAAGAGCTTGAGCTCTTCTGTGTCTCAGTCACCTGCTAGACTCTGGGTGCTTCCACAGACAAAATCAGCATTTCCTGGTGGGAGCTTCCAGAGATCCTGACCTTCGCACTGATTCAGTGGCCACACAGCCAGTTTGATCTTCACCTTTGTGTTCATTAAAGCTTGGAAGTGCAGCTGAACACTGGCTAAAGCATGGGAGTCAACATTACTGCCATTTTAACTAATTTGCTTTATGAAAGGTTCTTTTACAGGTATCTTTGAAAATGACATTTAGGTGCTTCTCAAGAAAACCTCTACGAACCCCCAGATTACTTGCTCTTTGCTGACTTTCTCACTGCCAATAATTATTGTGGTTTGCCTGTCTCCCAGCAGAACCTTTCTTACTCTCCTAATTAAAATTCCTTTGCGGCCATCATCTAAGAACTCGTAATCCAAAAAAAACTCCAGCCAGTGCACAAAGCAAATCCAGCTCATACCTAATGTGGGCCCATTGCAATAGTCAACAGTTACACCCAAAACCAAAGAAGCAAAGTCTGTGAAGAGCTCCTGGGCTCCTTCAGACTGCCTTTCTCCCCCTGGGATTACTCTCTACCAAACTCTTTGAGATTTATAGCAATGTAGTGTTCAAGGGACTAACCTGGGCTTTAAAGATCTCATTTCCAACGGCATATCCTGATATTTCATCTGTATTGTTCTTCTAGCCATTCTCAATCGTCTCTCCACATGCTGTATAATGAATGGTGGCATCCCCAGTACTGAACACCTTCACCATCATAAGGCACGAGCACCTCAAGCATCGCTTGGCTAAGCTTGCCATATTTCACTGGTTTAACCTTTCTTCTCCAACACACCAAATATTTTTTTCCCTTCTCACGGCCCTTAATTAACTACAGACAAACTCCAAACCCCAGTGATGCCCAAACCTGAACGCAGCTGCTGATGAGGAATATGCAGCATCATGTGGTAGTGGGTAATACCATGAAAATGCCCATTGGTCTGGCAAACTGAGGCTCATTCCAAAATCATCCCTAACATGGAAATCAACACACCACCCTAATGCCAATTAGCAGCTTCAAAGGCAGCAGCACAGACTAATGCTGTAGACAGATAATATCAGACATCCCTATATTAAAGCAAACACAAATGATTTAATTTCATTTGAGATTTGCCTTGAAAATTCTGGCTCTCCCATTTATTGTGCTGCTCCCCACGTGTCATGGGAACAACATCAACTGGATCCACCAATCCTACCTCCACCCTAGATGTCATTTCTGCCTATTTACTAACCTGGACTGGGGGCACCACACCTTGGCTAACAGTCAGATCCTTCACTGCAGCATAAAAGGTCTTTTACAACAAAAATGATTCTGTGTTGATGGGCCCTGAGCAACCCAATGGAGGCTGCTGATGTTTCTGCAGGGAGGTTGGACAAGATGCCTTCTGAGTGTCCCTTCCAACCCAATGCATTCTGCACTTCTATGATTCTGTGTTCCAGTAGCTGTTACTGGATGTAATAAGGTGAAAATAAGACTCTTGAGGAAAAGTTAATCATTAACTTTGGGTATTAAAAAACACCAAACCAGTCTCTGGGACTTCTCCTCTATCTTCTGATCCAAGCTATTTTTAAGGACACCGAGATGTGGTGCTGAGGGTCACAGTTTAGCACCAGATTCGGTGAAGCCAGAGAACGGTTGGACATGATGAACTTAAAAAGCTTTTCAACCAAAACAGTTCTAGGATTTAATTTTTCAGGTTATCAGCATTTCAGTTGGTCTCAGGAAGTTTTGACTTAACTTGTTCCATGGAACAGTGCACTGCAACACACGCTGGTTGTTGGGGAAGGACAGGCAGTCTATACTGACTAATCCATGTGGGTCTGTTGGAGAAACCACTCTGGTCAGTGCGAATTGTCCAAACTGAACCCAGCTGTTTGTACAGGGTTTTACACCAACCTGGTTCATTTCAGGAATTATCTCCCATTTGCCCTAGATCTCCTCTCCTCGCAGCTCCTTGCTTTTTTGGTGGTTTTGTTTGTTTGTTTGGGTTTTTCAATCTTTCTGTTTGGTGAAGAAAGCATCCAGAGAATTAGCCCCAGCCCTATTCCTGACCAGTGATCCCCCATGAGTTATAGAACATAAGGAGCAGCAGACAGAGCGTGCCAGAGTCCTACAGCACACGTATTGAGTGGCAGTGCCAGGAGTGAGTACAGCACAGTAAAAAGACGATATCTGCATAACTCATGTTTACATTTAGCTGCCAAGAATAAATTCCATGAGTGCTTTCTAAATTCCATGGATGATTTTATGTGCCTTTTCCAAGGTTCCTGGCTCAAGTTCTTTATCAAAAGACTGTAGATCTTTCAGGACAATCTTGCACATCTGGTTTCATTCATTGAAGACACTGTTTCCTCAGATGATAAAAGCAAGTCTGGCAGCTGACATCTCTGTGCAGAGCAAGAGCAGTGCCAAGCTCCACAACTACCTGAAGGGAGGTTGTAGCCAGGTGGGGGTTTGTCTCTTCTCCCAGGCAACCAGAACAAGAGGACACAGTCTCAAGCTGTGCCAGGGGAGGTTTAGGCTGGATGTTAGGAAGAAATTCTTCACAGAAAGTGATTGGCCATTGGAATGTGCTGCCCAGGGACGTGGTGGAGTCACCATCACTGGAGGTGTTTAAGAAGAGACTGGATGAAGCACTGAGTGCCATGGTTTAGTTGATTAGATGGTGTTGGGTGATAGGTTGGACTGGATGATCTCAAGGGTCTTTTCCAACCTGGTTAATTCTATTCTAGTCTAGTTGATTAGATGGTGTTGGGTGAGAGGTTGGACTTGATGATCTCATAGGGTCTTTTCCAACCTGGTTAATTCTGTGATTCTGTCATGCTGCTGCAGCTTGAAGTTGACTCTAGATATGACAAACTATTCCACAAGCTTGTCCTCTTTCTCAGCTCAGAATTCATGACTGTGTGTGACAGCAGCCACTGCAGTGCCTCCAGTACTGGAGAGCTGAGAAGAGGGTACAAATTTATGGGCAGCTCCAGCAGGGGGTTAAACTCCACAAACTCACAAGTCAGCCATTCAGCTCCTCACTGCCTAAGCACTGGTTGTAAGAAATCCTCATGCAATGGGGAGTGAAAGCAGCACAGAGCTATAAAAATGCTACAAGGCTTTAGAGAGAGTGTTGCAAACACATGGAGGCTGGTTTATATCCTCTCCTGACACATCCTGTAGGACTTAGTGATCCTTATTGATAGGGTGGTTGTAAAGCCAGCAGAAGTTTTGTAGTCCTATTAAATCCTACAATACCCACCAATACCTGGATGTCAGAGGGACCCCTGAGGAACCGAACTGTGCCTCTCTTCACGGGATAGAAATCTTTAGCTGTAAGGGCTCTCTAGCAATTCCCTTTGCTCACCTGGAGTGAAATTCACTGTCAGAGTCAACATGAGGTCTGCATTCCTCTTAAAACTCCCTTAAGCTGTGAAAAGAAGAGGGGATTGCTCAGGAATGTGGCAAAGCAGCAAATACACCACCAACAGCTCTGGCATGTCCAACCCATTGCCCAGACCAGCCTGTGGAATAACTGATGATTGTTTTCCTTCCTCTCCCCAACTGCAAATTGCCATTTCCATCACTAAACTAATTTCTTTCCATCACTTTCACAGCCATTTCTGTTGGCTGAATCCAAGTATTTTGCTCAGAGTTTTTATAGGACTCTCAAGACTCGGCCTTACCCCTTGGACTTATTCTAGGAGAGATGCATGGGGAGTATCTCCATTTTGGAGAGCTCACTCTATTACATCCCCATGAGAGGCCAAGCCTAAATGTATAAATCGGCCACTGGGAATAGTCACCAAGACAGTAAATTGTAATCCCATGTTTCAGGATAAGACCGAAAGTGCACATTTTCAGCTCATCATGCTGAGCTTTATACCAGATGCTGATGCCTAGAAATACCTACTCCCAAAGGAGTGTGTCATGCAACATAACTCATCCAGTGAGAAACAACATGGATTTACAATCCCAAGACATCCATTAATTGCTCAGAAGGTGCAGAAATGCATCATCCACAGAACTAATGTAGTGGACAGCGTGGAATAAGCAATATCTTGCAGAAAACTGTTCGGACCTGAATTAACCTCCTGCCTATGCCTCTTGTAGGAGACAGACAGGAAAACAGCAATTGTCAGAACACCTCCTGGCTGTGGCACTGATCCACAGGACATGCTGTATCAGGCATTGACCACACATGGTTGCAGCACAGCTTTCTCCTTCCTTGGAGCAAGAACGACCAGAAGACAGCTGCCCATTTTCAGACACACTTGGATATCCAGCACTGACATGCCTGAGCCCTGCCCCAGTACATGACCAAGAACCATAGACCCATGCCCAGTCCTGCAGCAACCCAGTTGGACTGCAGCAGACCTGGATGGGCTCACCAAGCAGCCCACTTGCTTTCCTCCTTCCCAGTAAATTGCTGGAAAGTCTTCTTCAAAAGAAATCAAGTCCACATGGATTATTTTTTAAACAAACATTTGGCAAAAAAGCTGGACTGCAGCTTAACTGATGAGCAGGGATTTGGTCAGTGTGAAAACCTTGTCTCCAGGTGTTGAGGGATGATGGGTTCTTTCTTCCTTTCACAAGAGCTGTGTCTTGAAAGTTCTTTAAAATATGGCAAGGACAAGATTTTTTTTGTTGTAGTTTTGTTTTCAGAGATCAATGGGAAGAATTAATTGGATTTTTCTCCCTTTGTTTTTGCTCTCTCTTGACTGATCCACAAGGCATCACTACACAGGTTGTTTTACATGGTCCAAAACGGTGAGTCACATTTCTGTCACACAGTCACAAGCAGCCCCCATGCTCCCACCACCAGCTGAAAGCAGGTCACAACAAAACATCTTCTGACAGAAAGGTTTGTACACAGACTCTGAAGCACATGGAGACATTTTGCCATCACAGATCTCAGCAGCACTCACCTTATTTTTGTTTTCACACTACAAAATTTTGCCAATTATTTTAAGAGAAAAATAATCCAATTAGGAGGATAAGAAAGGAGAAAACTAAAGACTGGCATATATGAGTTTGACTCATGCTGTCAGAACTTGCATGTAATGGGTCTAGATCCATTACCTATTTGTGCAAGTCCTAACTGAGCTCTTTGTGCTCCAGCTCTCCAGAAGGTGCACCACAGCTCTGAGATGTCAGCTGAAACCCGTCCAAAGCCCTTTTGCAAAAGATATAAGCCCAGATTCCAGAGAACACCTGTAAAAGATCATACCCCTTTGGCTTGGCTCTCCTGCCAGGGGCAGAAGACAGTTTCTGTCATTGTTTCTCTGTAGGTGATTTCAAAACACAGCAAGCATCACAGCAGGTGTCCAGTTCTGGACAGTCAGCAGAAGAGCTAAGCGGATTTTGCCCCTTGCACTTAATCTGGTTTGCTATGCTTGGCATCAAGGAGAAATCAAAGCTTGAGAGAGACATTAACTGAAGGTTTACCATGCCCACCATGAGATGCAAAACCAAGTTCCTGTGGTCAGTGAAGACCTCATGACCTCTCACAAGAGCTGGCCACAGCATCCTGGTTAAATACCAATACATTAATCAGATTTGGGTGGTAAGCATCCTCTGCTGTACAAGTGAACTAAGGGAACTTCTCCAGCCAGGCCTCGAGAATATCAACGCTTGTTGACGCCTCTCTGTGGGGAATGTACAGGGGGTAACAGATTTTAGCTGATGAGGAGCTATTGAGGTATTTCATGGTAGGTTTGGACCTTACATAAACAAAGCTGAAACTGAGAATTAATATTCCTTGACTGCTTGGTAAGCATAATTCCTTCTTCCATGTCCTCATATCCACAACAATGGGACTCATACCTGTGGATATACCAACCTCCATTTGCTGCCTTTTAATCAGGACCAAGCTCACTAAATATTGTGATTAGTGATACCTCAAAAGTAGGTGTTTTTGGTTTTGTTTTTTTTTTTTAAGTGCATCAATAAGTGGAAAATTAGCAGGGAGTTCATAGAATCAATAAGGTTTGAAAAGACCTCAAAGATCATCAAGTCCAACCTGTCACCCAAGACCTCATGACTACTAAACCATGGCACCAAGTGCCATGTCCAGTCCCCTCTTGAACACCTCCAGGGATGGTGACTCCACTACCTCCCTGGGCAGCACATTCCAATGGCCAACAACTCTCTCTGTGAAGAACTTTCTCCTCACCTCCAGCCTAAACCTCCCCTGGCACAGCTTGAGACTGGGTCCACTTGTTCTGGTGCTGATTGCCTGGGAGAAGCAACCAACCCCCTCCTGGCTACAACCTCCCTTCCCTTTGAAGCTGAGATTTTGGGGCAAATAAATATGAATAAGCTATCAATGCTGTTAAGGTGCACATTCCTCCCAAATGCTATGGCAATGTAATCACAGAGTCCTCCCTTTTAAAGGTCCATGCGTGCTGCCCAAGCAGAGCCCCATCCCCTCCCCACACTGATAGTCAGCACATTTCTTGGGGGAGGAACAGAGGCAGGTGATGAACCCACTGAACCCAGCAGCTTTACTGCTTCTTTACACAGAGTTGTAATTCCACCAGTGTGCTGCAAAGCCTCAGCACATACAGTTAGTCGAGACCAAAAGCTTTCTTCTACTCACACAGATCCCACTCTGGCTGAAGAGAAACTCTCTGTGGGGAGCAGAACTGCCCTTTAGTGTTATGGGCCATTCTCAGGACAAACTTCCATTCAGAATTACTGCATTGTTTCAGCTGGAAAAGACCTCTGAGATCACACAGTCCAACCCCGACTCCAGGGAGACACCAGAAATGTTCCCATACAAAAGACCTTTACAGAGCAATATTCCTCCCTTGGCAACAATCTCATTACTTTCTTTCCTTTCCCCCCACCGTTACAAATATGCTAATACCAGAAATGAATGGCTGCCCTATAGAGATGTGTCCCATCATCATCACATTCAACTAAAATAAATTAATAAAACACAGCTTCCAGCTCTGTGGAGGTTCCACCTAAACAAAACAAAACTTCTTTGGTATGAGGGTGCTGAGCCCTGGCCCAGGCTGCCCAGAGAGGTTGTGGAGTCTCCTTCTCTGGAGCGCTTCCAACGCCCACTGGCCATTGTGATCCTGGGCAAGCCACTGTGGGTGCCCTGCTGAAGCAGGGGGCTGGATCTACAGAGGTCCCTTCCACCCCCCCCCACCATGCTGGGATTCTGCAAGTTATAACTTAGTTCACATTTTGCAATTCTTTCAGTAGTTCATATCAAATTATCATAGAAGGTGGTAGTAGGCATCCTGAGGAAGCTGTCTGTTTGCTATTTCATTATGCTTCATTAGCTCCAACCCCCAGCCAGTAGTAATAATAAATTAAAATAATCAAAGGAAAAAACCCAACAAAATAAGACCAAAATCACAACCAAAAAAACCCCACAACAGTCAGTGTAATTATTCCAAAAGCAGTCATTTTCATTTGCTGTTCTTTGTGAGGGTTATGTTCTGGGTTTTTTAGTTGTAATTATATTTTGGGGTGTTTTTTTTTTAGAAGATCCTTGTTTGCTCTATCCCCATTCACAGGGTACTTGCTGCTGGAGAGGCAGAGGGACAGGGAAAGGCAGCTTTTAAATTTAAAATAGGAAACCTGAAAAACCATATGAAGGTATCAGTGGTATAGACAAGACATGAGCAGGGGAATCATTTAAGATTTCAAGGTTATTTTAAACTAGACCACAGCAGAATATGGGTCCCTTGATGGTATTCTGTGTAGTGATGAGGCTCTCCCCAAGGAGGTGACCTGACCATGTCACCTTTTGCCGCCTTGGAGCTGAAACCTTCGATCCTCAAGCCAAAGGCAGTAGAAGTTACAAAATTATGCCCATGCACTTTCCCATTTTCTGAAGGTCTCTCATGCACCAAGCTCTGCACCCAAGGGTGCATATCCAAGGCTGCTGTGGAGCAGGGGTAGCTGCAGGGGGTCCCACAGGGATGACAGCAGGATCCAGGGCTGCTAGTTAACCCAAGTTCTATTGAGAGCCCAATTTTACCCTTTTCCTCACTGCTTTTATGGCTTCTTCCTCCATCAAGCAAGCAATAGAGCACCTCACAGAGCTAATGGTGATATTCCACCATGAGCCACCCATGACTCACAACCAAAGAAAACTCAAACCAAAGCTGCACATGGTGAGGAAGCACCTACTAACTGCATTATTCTGTAAAGTGAGCAGGACACATAGCACTGAAAATCAATTCTGAGAAGCCCACAATACCAGGCACAGTGCCACAACCCTTGTCCTCCTTATTGCCCCTTCTCAGCCTTGGCAAGGGGAAATTACTGCTTGGATTTACTGGTCCATTGCTGGCTTCCCTGAAAGGAAATAAACCCTGTAGAATCAAGGCGCTGTCACACAGAAAAGGGTGCCACCCTCCAACCCTGCCCAGGGGCAGCCACAAAGACATCACCCACACATGGGACATCACAGTAACCCACTAAAGGCTGACAAGGCTACAGCAAGGGGTGAAGAAATCCAGAGTAAAGGCCCAGCATTGCTCATCCCAGATTCCTGAGCATTAGACAAAAAAGCAAGAGCTGGGCTTTGATCCTGAGAACTGAATGTTTCCTGCTGGAGGGGACAGCATAGAGACTTGAGCAGTCTTCTCTGTTTATTTGCTCCACGAACTGAAGCAAACCACTAAATAACGTAATCATGGCTGTGTGATTAACACACACACACCCCCTCCCTGCTGTGTAGGTGCCAGAGATTATTTTGGCCAGTCCCGACTCCCAGCATTTCCATTTGGCAATGCCCTGAGTATTCAAGAACACAGACCTCACACACAAGCTGCTTCTGTGTTCAACCATAACCCCCTAGTCTCCCAAAGACACCTTACCATGAAAGTCCTCATTCATCCAGGCAGAGCTGCTCCCTAAGAGGGTCACAGGGAAAGCCCAGCAGATAAAGTTGCCATCACCATCACACCTGCAGGCTTTTACCTGGAGAACTGGCAAACCCAGGGTTGATAAGTAGGAGAAATGAGTGACCACGGGGCAAACCCTATGGGAGCATCCTGCAGTGGCTACCCCTGCAAACCAGGAGTGAGATGCCACTAGATGGTGACAGTGCCCACAGAAATCAAACCCCAGCTCCAGTGCAAGGCCACTGTGAAGCGAGGAAGCTCTTTGGAAATAAGTGGTCAGCACTTCTTGTTCATAAAGAATGTGAATTAACTCAGGTGGTGTTACGGTCTCCAGCATCAGGAGGTGGTGGTTGGGTGATAAAGAGAAATGTCAGTGAATTCACCTTCTTGGTGTAAGTGTGGAGTGAGCTGTTTCTGCATGGCCAACATCAGGAGATAAACTCCATTGATCTTCATTTCACCACTCCTGCTCCCCTGTACCTCTGGTACCCACAGGCTGAGACCAGGTGCAATCTGGGCTGTGGAATTCACCCATCATTCCCAAATGGAACTGATATCCTTCCACAGGACAATTTTACAATGAAAAGAGTGAAATTCTGGAACAGGTTGCCCAGGGATGTGGTTGAGGCCCCATGCCTGGAGGCAGGGTGGACATGGCCCTGGACAGCCTGATCTGTTTGGAGGCGTCCCTGCAGGGGGGTTGGACAAGATGACTTTTGATGGTCTCTTCCAACCTGATGCAATCCATGAATCTGTGAACTTCAGATGCCCTACCCCTTTTCCCCAGTGCAGGAGGAGCCCACATCCAAGAGCTATTGCTATCAACGTGCCTGGATGCTTGTGCTGTTTATGCAACACATTTCTGTTTCAAGCTATGGATTTGCAGCATGTTCAAAGCAACATTTCAGCAGCAGCCTGGCAGTCCATTAAATAATGCTGAATTCAGATAATGCATAAAATCTGTGAGCACCAGCACCAATAAGGAGGAATTAGGCTGTAACTGGTTTGCTAACTCTTGTGTTGGGGGATGAGACACCTTTTTTGAAGTCAGAGTTATGTAAGAATGATCAGACCAACCTGTTTCATCTACAAGTGTGACACTTTATAAGATACTGGATTTCTCTTTCATTTTGTATTAATCACCTACATGATGCATTCTAGTAAAGGAGAGTTTTTCAATAAATGGGTAGCGGAGAAAGTTTCTCAGGCATTTTATAACCTTTGTCACCTCTGGTCAAATACAGTTAAGGGTTCCTTGTCTGCTTAACGCATTACTGTAGCTCTCTCCTCCAAAACACCAGCTAAAACATGAGCAATCCAACTGGGAACAGACCCTACAACACCCAGATTCTTTAAAAAACCATATTCACGTTATGACTTGTGTGAGCTCCTAGCTTGCTGCGCTGCAACACTGAGCAAAACTGGAGCCATCACCATAATTACAGCCAACCAGAAAACAAATCCACTTCTCTTTGGTTAAGGAAAGCCACAGCCATGATAAAAGAGGGGAACAGCTGGAAAAGACAGGGGAGCATGCAAGAACAGTAAGGAGATTTGCAAAAGTATGGCTGGTGCTCCTGTAGTGATAGAGTATTTCTGTTGTCCAAGTGCCCAAAGAAAAGGAAAAAAAATCTAGAAAAACACAATTTAAGAGGGTAAGAAGTGTAAGAAAGTGTAGAAAGAAAAGGATTTCTTCTCTGACTCGGCAAACAGCCAGTGAGTGCATCTGCAGGGCACTTTCACCACCCCTCTTTAGGTGATGCTTCAAACACCATGGCCCAGCTTTGGTTTTCTGTTGTGTCAAGCAGAGCTGTCACACAGCAACACACACAACCCAAGGTATTCCTATTGCAAATCCCCTTTGCTTAAAGACAGGACTGATTTTTCTCATTTCTAAAGAAAGCCTCATCTCTTTATTCAAAAATAACTCACTTCTGAATGGAAAAAAAAGAATAAAAGCCAGTGAATTTTTTTAACACATACCCCTCTCGCCCTGCCACCCCCCAAAAAAAGCCAAACCCAATCATGTTTCAGTTTTTCAATGTGTGTGAAATACCGAGTTCTGACACTTTTTCCCTTTTATTATACACTGCATTTATTTGCACATCTCTTCTCTGACCTACTCCAGTAAGTGACTGGAAAGCCAAGGTCTCACCTCACCTAAGACCATACAGCTTGTGAGAGCAGAAGCTGCCAGTGTCTCTCTTTATCACAGGGGTTTAACTGCTCCCAAGGGAGCAGGCACATCTGGCACGAGTGGCTCCCAGCACAGGGATGGAGGGATCTCTGAGGGGGCTCTGAGGGTGTCACAGTATCACAGTATCGCTAAGGTTGGAAGAGACCTCGAAGATCATCGAGTCCAACCTGTCACCACAGACCCCATGACTAGACCATGGCACCAAGTGCCACGTCCAATCCCCTCTTGAACACCTCCAGGGACGGTGACTCCACCACCTCCCTGGGCAGTCCATTTCAATGGCGAACGACTCTCTCGGTGAAGAACTTTCTCCTCACCTCGAGCCTAAACTTCCCCTGGTGCAGCTTGAGACTGTGTCCCCTTGTTCTGGTGCTGGTTGCTAGAGAGAAGAGGCCAACCCCTTCCTGGCTACAACCACCTTTCAGGTAGTTGTAGAGAGCAATGAGGTCATCCCTGAGCCTCCTCTTCTCCAGGCTAAACAACCCCAGCTCCCTCAGCCTCTCCTCATAGGGCTTGTGCTCAAGGCCTCTCACCAGCCTTGTTGCCCTTCTCTGGACACGTTCAAGTGTCTTGATGTCCTTCTTAAACTGGAGGAGATTAACAAAAAGGAGATTAAAATTATCTAGTTCCAAATCCCATGCCATGGGCAGGTTCCTCTAGTGGAACCAGTGACCCAATGGTGGACAGCACAGCTGTGGAAAAATTGCTGTGTTAGAGGGTACGTACAAACCAAATTCCTTTTCAAAGCTTTTCCCAGCTGTACAGGCATTCTTGTGAGAACTTAAGACCAAAAGTCCACTCATGTATGCAACCACCTGCTCTCACCCTGGAAACACAGGCAGGAAAGAAATACAAGAAGACAATAAAATTGCTTTGTTTGCATCATGGAGCTCCAACAGGGGGTTTCTCTGCCACCCTGGAGCAGGGCAGATTTAGGCTGGACATCAGGAGGAAGTTCTTCACACTAAGTGTGGTGAGACACTGAAACAGGCTGCCCAGGGATGTGGTTGAATGTCCCTGGAGACATTCAAGATCAGACTGGATGTGGCCCTGGGCAGCCTGCTCTAGTTGGAGATGTCCCTTCTCACTGCAGGGAGGTTGGACAAGATGCCCTTGGAGGGTCCCTTCCACTCAGATGCAATCTGCAATTCTGTGAATAATATTTCATTTTGTGTTTTTCATTTGGTGCCAGTGGCTTTAAAAATCTGATGGGGAAATGTACCAATTTACAGATGGGTAATTAGGGCCAAGATTGGAGTCAAAGCTACATTGCCCTTCTTGGAGAAGCTAAGATGGAAAAGAGCTGCTGGCTCCAGGGGCAGCAGCCAAGCTTGGGGCCAGGGAGGTACCTCATGGAGACAACCAGAGATTCAGTGTTTCACAATTAAAGACTGAGTTTCAGGAGCAGCAAGCAGGCGCTCTCAGCATCTGCAGCTGCTCAACCAGCCCTGCATGAGCCAGGCACAGGATGGTTCCATGGCCAGAGCTGAGGTCTTGCCCTTGGAGCCCCATGGCACACTGGGGTGTCAGATAGGGAAGCAGCCTGGGAGGGCTGTGGTGATCATCCCACTGCTACCCCAGCACAATAACCAGAGTCCTTAAAGCAAACTGCCTGTGGTTAGTTAAATGGAAAACATGCAAGATCGTTCTCTTCCCCAGTATGCGCTCACCCTGAGCCCAGCTCCACAGCATGGGCTGAGCTGCTCTGGTGCCCCACACCTTCAGCAGGGCAGGAGGGTGCCCAGCTCATCCCCTTCACCTGTTCTTGTGCATCTCACATGGAGAAAAGGGGGTTGTGATTTTTATTCCCTCTCATAAGCCCCACTGCTCTCATGATGGTAGACTCAAAAATTCCCTCCAGGACCACGTTGGTGTTGAGCAGCCTTGGCAAAAGCCTTGTACCCACATCAGTTCATCCTCATTTTGGAGAAAACGCCTTTCCATAGTGGTCCAAGCTCACCCAAGATAACAGAAGGGCTTCATTCCTGCTGCCCATGCCACCAAGAGGACAAGTCTCTTTCCAGTCTTATGCAAAACAAAAAATTATTTCAACATTGCATCATACAAACAAACCTGATTCTCAAGTATAGGCTCATTTCTTCCGTGCCAAAACAGATGTGCTGTGGGAGACAACAATGCAAAGGAAAGGGTCCCACCAAGCAAATATTTTCTACACGAGGAGCATTTATCCAGGTTCCACTGAAATGCTCCGCTGTATCCCAGCAGTGAGCACTGCAAACTCTCAGTGATTTCTGTGCTTCCCCAACTTTCTGGCAGGCAGATGGAAAGATGTTATTACAAAACACAAGCAAAAATTTCAGCCTAATTAAAGGGATTTTATCTGGTTAAAATCACATCTTGCTTTGTGAAAAAAGCAGACGTCTCTTTGCCCCTGTGTTGTGAAGAGCATCCCAGAATACAAAAGCAGAGAGGAACTCTACAAACCTAATTTACACTGCACTCTTTATTGTCTCCTGTAGATTTTTGCATGTCTCCCAGTTTGCTCCTACCTTTCTTCCCCAGCACTTTCTAATCAATGGCATTTCCAGAGTGTCTGGCCCAAAAGCAGGAGACAGGATGGTTCAGTGGTTAGGGCACTAGGCAGAAATACAACTGCCTGCTGCCAACATCCCGTGGGATCCCAGCGAGGCACTCAGCTGCTCTTTGTCTCAGCTCCCCGTCTGCGAAACACCATTTCCTAACTCACAGGGCTGTTCTGAAGCACACAGCAGCTTATGTGACTGGGGTAATGAGCTAGAGACTAGACTTGGCTATGCCTCTGTGCATGCCACCAGTCCTTATTAGAAAAAAAAGGGAAAAAAAGCTGCCAAGTGATTGAGGGGAGCTGCACGCTGTAATTGAGGAAGGAATGAAGCTGTAGGTGAGGCAAAGAGACGACTTTGAAGAAAGGAGATACATGAAAGTGTGCAAGGGCACTGAAGTCCCTGGGGTGGAATGCATATACCAGCTTTCCAGGCAAACACCCTGCTCCAGAACTGCAGTCACTTTATTCAGGCATAAAGACTGCTTTAAACAGCAGGGCAGTGCCTTATCGTCCTGTCTCGACTATTAAAGAACCCTTTGTTTCTCAGCAGATTGCCACTGGCATGAGCCATGATCTTGCAGCATGTGACTGCTGTGGTGGTGAGCCTGCAGAAAAGAAGGCTCCAGGGAGACCTTAGAGCTGCATTTCACTATCTGAAGGGGACTTACAGGAACGCTGGGGAGGGACTGTTCAGAACGACCTGCGGTGACAGGGCAAGGGGCAGTGATTTGAAACTGGAGCAGGGTAGATTTAGGTTGAACATTAAGAAAAAGTTCTTCACAGTGAGGGTGGTGGAACACTGGAACAGGTGGCCCAGAAAGGTGGCAAATGCCCCATCCCTGGAGACATTCAAGGTCAAAATTGATGGGGCAACCAGATCTAATCAGAGATGTCCCTGCTCACTGAAGAGGGGCTGGACAGGATGACCTTTGAGGATGCCTTTCAACCTGATGTGTTCTATGATGCTAAGATATTCACCAGAAGAGGACACAAACTTCTCAAGGCTGAACAAACCCAGTTTTCCATGCTTTTCCTCATATAGCAGCTTCCCAGTCCTTGAATCATCTTTGTGGCTTTTCTGTGGACCATATCCAGTCTGTCCACATCTTTTTTCTCTGTAGCGTTGTATAGATTTTCATATTCAAGGATGGGGAAGCTGCCACACAAGGAAAGTCTGGGATAAACGGGCTTGTTCAGCCTAGAGAACAGAAGGGCTGTGGGAGACCTTATCACCATGCTGCAGTATTGAAAGGGTGACTATAAGGAAGATGGAGATTCCCTTTTTTTGCAAGGAGTCACATGGAGAAGACAAGGGGTACAAGATATTCCTGAGGAAGTTCTGATTAGACTCAAGAGGAATATGTTTCACAAGGACACTCAGCCATTGGGATAATCTCCCCAGGGAAGTGATGGAGTCCCCAGTACTGGGCACTTTCAAGTTTCATCTGGAGAGAGTGCTGGGCCAGCTTGTCTAGACCATGGTTTTCCCAAGAAAGGTTGGACCAGATGATCCTTGAGGCCTTTCTAAACTTAGTAGTCTATGATTCTGTGATCTATCATTCAATTACTAGTAAGCTCTCATAACCATCAAAAAACACGCTGCCATCTGCACACTGGGAACAGGAATGCCTGCAATTACTGGGCAAAGCTCAGTTTGCCCTAAAACAGTAGGTGATTGACTGTAATTACTTACATTTGCATAATTGCAGCTCATCACACACCTGACTAAATGGGAATCAGCAGCAGTTTCAGGAAGATACCTCCAAACATGGTGGTGCACATGGACATTGAGTTGCCTTTAGGGAACATGAGCACCAAGAACTTATCCATTTAATCAGCACCCAGATGACACCAGCGAGCTCCCAGGTTCAGCCCACCTCTTACCACCCTGCAGCAAGGGAAGCCCAGCCAGACACATCTGCAGAACCCATGTTCATGCACCAGAGTCAGGCTCAGCCCCTGGCAATCACCATCAGCAAGTAGGAGATCCTATAGATAATATGGGGTGCCAACCAAGTGGACACATCCAGATATTTTGTAAAGTAGGAGGCAAATAATTAAGAGCCTGTAAATGCTTTAATATCATAATATAATTTCTGATATGAGCTACTGATTAGAAAAAAAGAAAGGAAATATTTAGTTTTACTGAATGAAAATAGTTCCTTTCTTCTTGTCACTGGTCTGCAAGCATTGGAGGAGCAGGAAGCAGGACATGAAGGTCTTTTCACGTTAGCAGCTAAGCAATGGGATTGCGCTAAACATCAGCATCAACGCTGACATTTAAATGGCTACTGGGAAGAAAAAAATGCAATGGCATTAAAATAACTTAAATGTGAAGGTCAAAAAAGACCTCCAAGATCACCAAGTCCAACTGTTGACCAAACCCTGCCAAATCCACCAGTAAACCATAGAATCATGAAGGTTAGAAAGGATCATCAAATCCAACCGCTTACCCAACACCTCAGCATCACATCTACATGACTTTTGGAGACTTCCATGGACAGGGATTCCACCACTTTCCTCGGCAGCCTGTTGAAAACCCTTTCAGTGAAGAATTTTTTCCTAATATCCAACCGAAACCTTCACTGGTGCAAGCTGAGGCCATTTTGTCTCATCCTATCACTTGTTACCTGGGAGAAGAGACCAAGCCCCACTTCAGTGCAACATCCTTTCAGGGAGTTTTAGAGCACAATGGGGTCTCTCCTCAATGGGGTCTCCCCTCTGCCTCTTCTTCTCTGGACTAAACAACCCCACCTCCCTCAGCCACTCCTCATAGGACTTATGTTCAAGACTCCTCATCAGCCTTGTTGCCCTTCTCTGGACATGCACTGTCACCTAAATGTCCTTCTGGTCAATGTCCTTCTGACTCACTGAGGCTTTTTTCATGCTTTTTTTGGGGGGACCAGTTAATTAATTAAGAGTTGAGATGCTCAGATGAAGCTTCCTCATCAGTAGATATGAATATTGTTTGTTTAAACTCTTCATATGACATCACTGGGGCACTGGCAAGCAGGATATCACAGAACTGACAAACAGGCTGAAGTGAGAAAAAATGTTACTGCATAAGCACAAAATACAATGGGACTGGGAGAAAGAGAACCCAGAAAGGTTTTTTCTGACCTTTCCCAAGCAAAGGGCTGCTTGTGGCGAGCCCTGGGCTGCACGTTGCCTATATCTTGTATGAATGAATTCCTTTCTTGTGTGATGGTTCAAAGCCAGTCTGTCCTTTTCTACAGAAGCACCCACAGGATCACCAAAAACCACATATTCAGCTCTTGTTAATGTCAGCAGTGACGTACCAGAGCAAGGACTTGTTTGTCCTGAAGAAACAGAGGACTTCCACCGCTTCAGCCTGATGCCAAACGCCTGCTCAGAAAAGAAGAAAGAAAAGAAGAAAAAAATTGTTGACATGAGAGGAAAAACCAGGTTTCCTGTTTGAACTCTGACAGGTACTGGAAGATATGAGTAACATTAAATCTTGGTCTGCTCTAAACACAGTCTGTGGTCAGGGGTTCTCACATTTGTTTGTGTGGAACAGCTTTGAATTGTTTGCAGATACCGCGCGGAAGAAACTCAGAGATCCTTATCAGGGCACAGGGCCTGTTATGAAATACATGCACTTGTGAGCAGGTTACAGGAGATCAAACCGGCTCCAGATGACATGCCTCACACCATAACGTGTGGTAGATGCTCCCGAGATACCCCTGAGCATGCCATGTGGTGCAGCGCTGTCAAGTGCAGCCAGTGGCCACCTTTATTTCCACTTCTTGCTGCGTGGCAGGCGAAAGGAGTTTGGGCGATTTTTTCCCGGATCTTTTGTGTGTGTGCACATCTGTTTGTTCAGATTAAAACTTTCCTTTAGTATGATATGCATAAAATCATTTAGGTTGGAAAAGAACTTCAAGATTGTCAAGTCCAACCACGAACTCTATTCTACGAAGTCCACCACGAAGCCATAACCCCAAGCACCACTTTTAAACAGCTTTTAAACACCCACCCCCAGGGATGGCGACTCCTCCATTGCCCTGAGCAGCCTGTTCCAATGTCTGACAACTCTTTCAGTGCAAAAATTGTTCCTAATGTCAAGCCTGAACCTCCTCTGGTGCAGCTTGGGGACATTCCATCTTGTTCCAGCATGGGTTACTTGGGAGAAGCAGCAATTTCTTCACTAACAGAACTAAACAATTGCAAATGAAATGAGGAGCTGGAGAAAATGACTTAAGACATCCTGGTTTTTCCCCAGCTGGGTGATACCCTGTGGGGGTGGGGGTAATGCCAGTTTGCTTCTTGTCACTCCTCTAAGGTGCAAAGCCTAATGGTGAATCCTGCACCTAGGAGAGCCAGGATGGATTATGCATCCCTGGTCCAGGCTGTTTTCCAGCAGAAAGGAAAGCAATGACATTGGGGTGGGAACACTACAGGCAGATCCCTCAGAAAACAGAGTTGACAGGACTGGACCGTGACGTCCATCCCAGCTCTAAGAGGTGCTGGTGAGAATTGTACCATTGGTAAGGGGCTTCCTAAAGTGCTCTGCCAAAGCAATCAACCCAAATTGCAGTTGGAAGCTCATTTCCCTCGTGACGCAGCCTGTCACGTGCTGCTTCCTCCCATCTCAAACATCAACCTCTACAAACTCCTCTTTATTCATACTTTTGGATAAAGTCCAACCAGTTGTCAGGTGGTATTAGGTAATAGGTTGGACATGATGATCTCAGGTCTTTTCCAACCTGGTTGATTCTATCACAGTATCACAGTATCACTAAGGTTGGAAGAGACCTCGAAGATCATCGAGTCCAACCTGTCACCACAGACCCCATGACTAGACCATGGCACCAAGTGCCACGTCCAATCCCCTCTTGAACACCTCCAGGGACGGCGACTCCACCACCTCCCTGTGAAGCCCATTCCAATGGCGAACGACTCTCTTGGTGAAGAACTTTCTCCTCACCTCGAGCCTAAACTTCCCCTGGTGCAGCTTGAGACTGTGTCCCCTTGTTCTGGTGCTGGTTGCTAGAGAGAAGAGGCCAACCCCTTCCTGGCTACAACCACCTTTCAGGTAGTTGTAGAGAGCAATGAGGTCATCCCTGAGCCTCCTCTTCTCCAGGCTAAACAACCCCAGCTCCCTCAGCCTCTCCTCATAGGGCTTGTGCTCAAGGCCTCTCACCAGCCTTGTTGCCCTTCTCTGGACACGTTCAAGTGTCTCAATGTCCTTCTTAAACTGAGGGGTCCAGAACTGGACACAGTACTCAAGGTGTGGCCTAACCAATCCAGAGTACAGGGGCACAATGACCTCCCTGCTCCTGCTGGCCACACTATTCCTAATGCAGGCCAGGACGCCATTGGCCTTCTTGGCCACCTGGGCACACTGCTGGTTCATGTTTAGGCGGCTGTCGATCAGCACCCCCAGGTCCCTCTCTGTTTGGGAGCTCTCCAGACCAAACACCTTACAAGGAGCTCTGATGTCTGCAGAGCAGCAGCTCACCATCCAGCCCAGGTCTCCATGTATGAAGCAATGAGTTCAAAAGGCATTGATCAGTCAGATCTCCAACTCCAGCATTCGTATCTGTTCTGACATGCTCGCAAAGCCTTCTCCTTTCAACTACCCCTCAGGCTATGTTACAGTGCCTTTGCATACACAAAACTGTTTCAGCTTTCCTTATGCTCTAATACAGGCCATCTAGTTCAAAGACTCTAAGAATAAAAGACCTCCCAAAGCTCTGTTAAACCCAAGACCTGTCATGGGATACACCTAGTTCACAGCTCCATGTTACAGTTTAATAGGTGAATAACTTAGAGCTGCCTCAGCTCATTCAAGGAGACAAAATTCTGTGGATAGCTGTCACCTCTCTCATAGCCCAAACACAAGGAGCTTCCACCAAAACCAGAGGCAGCTCTGCACACACAGGCAACGAAGGGGACACAGTCATCCAGGAGGAGTGCTCTCCTGAGAGAACATCAGGGCTTTGATCCCTTACCATAAAACCACCACACGAAGATGCTACCAGGAGATAACTGGGCTGTGCCCGGTGCAGCAGTAGGGGTCCCCAGCTGATGGAGTACAAGCACTCAGCACCACACAGGGTCAGACCTTCAAAACCATTGATCTTAGGGCTACCTACATGTAGCTATGATAGACAATGAGCTCCTTTCAAAAGCCCCTGGCACCCCAGAGCTGAACGTTTCAAGGACTGCACACCCAAGCACAGGGTTGTGTCACAGCTACAGAGACTCAAAGACAGCACCATACAGATCTCTTACTCTTTGATTCTGCCTGTTTTTGTGGATTACTTTTTGACTTTTATCTTTCCAGCTGAGCTGTTGAGAGCCCCTTCTACTACAGCAAATGCTCACAGCAAGCGAGTTATCACTTGCACACTGAATACACCTGGAAGTAAACTGGAAAATTAAAACCATTCCATTGAGGAACAGAACAATTCCCTACAACAGGGCTGTCCAGGTGCAGCTAAATACCAGCTCAAAAACAAAGGGGTCCAGGAGAGCTGGGCCTACTTCAAGGAAGAGCTATTGAAGGTGCAAGAACAGGCTGTGCCGGTGTGCCGGAAGATGAGCCGCCGGGGCAGACGGCCAGCCTGGATGGGCAATGAACTTTTAATAGAACTTAGGGAAAAAAAGAGGGTGTATCATCTTTGGAAGAAAGGGGAGGCAACCTACAGAATGTTTAGGGATGTTGCTAGGTTGTGTAGGAAGAAAATTAGGGAGGCAAAAGCCCATTTAGAACTTAGACTGGCCTCTGCTGTGAAGGACAACAAAAAGTCCTTCTATAAATACATCAATAGCAAGAAGAAGGGCAAGGACAAGCTCCACTCCTTGGTTGACACGGAGGGGAACGTTGTAACAAAGAATGAGGAAAAGGCAGAGGTACTTAACACCTTCTTTGCCTCAGTCTTCACGAGCAGGGCAGAACGTCTTCCAGACAGCTGGCCTGGAGAGCTGGCAGAAGGAGCCAGAGAGCTGCATAGTTTCCCACTGCTCCAAGAGGAAATTAGAGATCTACTGAGCCGCTTGGACCCCCACAAGGCCATGGGACCGGATGGGATCCATCCTAGGGTGCTGAGATTGCTGACAGATGAGCTGTCCAAGCCACTTTCCATCATTTTTCAGCAGTCCTGGCTCACTGGAGAGGTCCCAGAAGAGTGGAAGCTGGCAAACGTGGTGCCCATCCACAAGAAGGGCCGGTTGGATGAGCCAGGGAATTATAGGCCTGTCAGCCTGACCTCAGTGCCAGGCAAGATTATGGAACGGGTCATCTCGAGTGCGATCACACAGCACTTACAGGATGACCAGGGGCTCAGGCCTAGCCAGCATGGATTTAGGAGGGGCAGGTCCTGCCTGACCAACCTGAACTCCTTCTATGATCAGGTGACCCGCCTGGTGGATGTGGGGAGGCCTGTGGATGTGGTCTACCTGGACCTCAGCAAGGCCTTTGACACCATCCCCCACAGCAAACTCCTGGCCAAGCTGGCAGCCCATGGCTTGGACAGGAGCACACTGCGTTGGGTTAGGAACTGGCTGGAGGGCCGAGCCCAGAGAGTAATGGTGAATGGCGCCACATCCAGCTGGCGGCCTGTCACTAGTGGTGTGCCCCAGGGATCAGTACTGGGCCCCATGCTCTTCAACATCTTTATTGATGATCTGGATGAGGGCATTGAGTCCATCATCAGTAAATTTGCAGATGACACCAAGCTGGGGGCAGCAGTTGATTTGCTGGAGGGCAGAGAGGCTTTGCAGAGGGACCTCGACAGGCTGACAGATGGGCAGAGTCCAATGGCATGAGATTTAACACATCCAAGTGCCGGATTCTGCACATTGGCCACAACAACCCCAGGCAGTGCTACAGGCTGGGGTCAGAGTGGCTGGAGAGTGGCCAGGCAGAGAGGGACCTGGGGGTACTGGTTGATTGTAGGCTGAACATGAGCCTGCAGTATGCCCAGGCAGCCAAGAAGGCCAATGGCATCCTGGCTTGCATCAGGAACAGTGTGGCCAGCAGGAGCAGGGAGGTCATTCTCCCCCTGTACACTGCACTGGTTAGGCTGCACCTTGAGTACTGTGTCCAGTTCTGGGCCCCTCATTTTAGGAAGGATGTTGACTTGCTGGAGCGTGTCCAGAGAAGGGCAACAAAGCTGGTGAGGGATTTGGAACACAAGCCCTATGAGGAGAGGCTGAGGGAGCTGGGGTTGCTTAGCCTGGAGAAGAGGAGACTGAGGGGTGACCTTATTGCTCTCTACAACTACCTGAAGGGAGGTTGTAGCCAGGCAGAGGTTGGCCTCTTCTCCCAGGCAGCCAGCACCAGAACAAGAGGACACAGTCTCAGGCTGCGCCAGGGCAGGTTTAGGCTGGATGTTAGGAAGAAGTTCTACACGGAGAGAGTGATTGGCCATTGGAATCGGCTGCCCATGGAGGTGGTGGAGTCACCTTCATTGGAGGTGTTCAGGAGAAGACTTGATGGGGTGCTTGGCTGTATGGTCTAGTTGTTGGGTGGGTTGGATTGTTTGATGGGTTGGACGCGATGATCTTGAAGGTCTCTTCCAACCTGGTGTATTGTATTGTATTGTATTGTATTGTATTGTATTGTATTGTATTGTATTTCAGATCTGGGCTAGTCAGAAACTCACTTTGTTTGAAAGAGCTTTCCCGTAGCTACTTGCAGTACTAGTGAGTCTAAGGGAGGAAAAAAAAACCTGTAAGTTCTGTAGACACCTGATACGCAACTCAACCCCTCAGAGCACACAGCTGGAGGAACAGAAACTCAACAAGTAATTATCCCCTTAAAATAGTGGGTGTTTGTCTTAATTTCTGAGACAAAATTCAGATAAATTCCTGATTTTCTGTATTACTCTTTGTAAATTTAGTGACATTTCATCTACACACACACCCCAAAGACTGGATGTATTTTACCATCTGGTGCAGCTGACTCCAATCCAATGTAACAGCATGCTCCCAGTGATTTAATGCTGAAACTTCCCTGAAATCAGAGGGACCTAAGAGAGTAGTTAAGAACTTTCCTGACTCAGGGTTAAAAATCACAAGAGAAAGCTGGAGGAATCCTCTTATCACTGAAGTCATTGTCTAGTCATTACTCATGTGAGGCTATCAGGATTAAGCCACTAAATGTTTCTGTAATATTCATAGCAGTGTAATTAGACACAAACTTACAGAATTAAAAGGAGCAATAAGATAAAACTTCACAGCATGAAGAATTAAAAAACCCAGCAGACTGATAACTAGAAATAAAAGCAAATTATCACATGACACAGCAGTGGAAAAACAATTGTTAAAAATTGGTTATTCATATACAGCATTATTAATTTACAAGAGAAGGGTTTATTTTACTTAAGTACTAACCAATGCCCTTTTTAAAAAATTTTCAATATAAAAATGTTACAAATAAGACATTACAGATGGTTTTTCCTTTGAGTCTTCAAGTTCTGACATGGATTATTACACTCACAGTGCTCTCCCCATCGATTCAGTGGAAATTCTTAGGCCAGGTCTGCTCACATTCTACGCAAGTTTTCAATATTCTTGGACAATAAGGAAGATAATTGAAAGTAACCACGAGGCAAGAAAGTCAGATCAACTCTGTTAAATAAGGTTTCTCTTCATTTGATACAACTTCATTGAGCAATTTTCCACTTTTATTTAACTCTTCATGTTTAAGAGCTGAGACCAGATGTTTTGATCCAATTAGGAATAGTATAATTACAATGAATACTCTTGACTTTATTTACTTTTTTTTTTTTTCCTTTCAACTTCTCCTTTTAGTTTGGATTGTGAGATAGTTAATAAGATACAGCATGGCTCAGTGTGCTCTGAGAAAAAGCTTCATTTATCACACCCAGATTTTCCTGGTAACAAACATCTGATCCAGCCCTGCTCTGTAAATCCCATCACATATCCTTGAAGTCCAGCTGTCAGGTGCCACACACTGCATATGACTCCAGCTCTGAATTAATAGTTAATCAGCAACTTCCCAATTTTATGCGATCAGACAGGACATTGAGAGGCTGGGAATCAAAATATTGTTGACTGTGAGGCCACATCTGGAATACTGTGTCCAGTTCTGGAATCCCCAGTTCCAGAGATACAAGGAACTACTGGAGAGGATCCAGAGCCTACAAAACAATAGCTGTTGCTGCTGCAGGATGCTTTGATACAGGACTTGGCTCGTACACGCTGAATCCAGCAGCCACACTCAGGTTAGATGCTGTTATTACCCACAGTCTGCCTAGAGGCTGTCCCCTCTACAGGTGTCCAGGGACACTTGCTGGAGAGAGTCTGACAAAGGCCACTAAGGTGCTGAGGGGCCTGGAGCATCACTGTGAGGTGCAAAGGCTGAGAGCCCTGGGGCTGTTGAGCCTGGAGAAGAGCAGCCCCAGAGGGGATCCAAGCAATGCTCAGCAAGAGCTGAAGGACCTGTGGGGGGCAAGAGGCTGGGGCTGTACTCTGCTTAGTGGTGCCCAGTGACAGGACAAGGGGCAGTGGGCATAAACTGGCAGCCAGGAGGTTCCACCTGAGCAGGAGGAGAAATTTCTTTGGTGTGAGGGTGCTAAGCCCTGGATCAGGCTGCCCAGAGAGGTTGCGGAGCCTCCTTCTCTGTAGAGATTCCAACTCCCCCTGGCCATTGTGATCCTGGCAAGCTGCTGTGGGTGACCCTGCTGGAGCAGGAGGGTTGGACTGGATGGTCTGCATAGGCTCCTTCCAACCCCTCCATGCTGAGGCTCTGTGGCTTATTTAAAAAAAAAAAAAAAAAAAAAAAAAAAAAAAAGGCATTTTTAGCAAAGCAACTGATTTTCAGAGTGTCTGAATCTTTTCATCTTTTTTGTTTTCTCCTTTAGTTCTACACTTTCAGAATACCTAACCACAAGCATTTGAGCAAACTAGAGAAAAGAAACTGTTGGTAATTTGCTGTAAGTTTCAAAAGCCAGCAGGATATACTCACTGTTTTGTGTTTCTATCTATAGCGACCTGCAGGCAAACGTACAGTGGAACAGAGATAGACATCTAGATACAGTTGTACCTGCTGTTCGTGTGCCTGTATGGAGATAGATTCTTAATTAGATAAGTAAACAATGGAAACTTTCTTAATTTGCAGTTTGAGTGTACTGAATTCTCCATTTCTCTCTTTTACTTCTTAAGCAAGACATCTTTTTATCTGCTTGCCATGAGTTATAGCTGCTCACAATACATCCAGCACTGCTGCATAGTACGGCGACTGTGGGCTTCTAGATTTGACTTTGACCTGCACTAAAGCATAACCAAGCACAAAAAAAGTGAATTAATTACCTTAGATTAAAATATTTCTGTGGCATTTAACCCATTATTTGTTTATATGTTTAGGAGAAAAACAGAATCACAGAATCACTTTGGTTGTAAAAGACCTGTAAGATCATCCAGTCCAACCAGTATACCAATGAACCACCAAGTGAGCCTGTTGTTACATAGAGGATCTTAAGCAGAACTAAAGCAGTTAAGGTAAAATTTGAGAGCTTCAGATTTATAACTGGTGTAATGGTTAAGGTCCTGCATGGGACCTTTGGTCGTGGATGGAGCTCCCTAAGCAGTCCTATTCACCCTTGACCATCCTCCCTTTCTCACAGCTATCAAATGAATATTCAGCAGTTAGGCTCATTCTCCAGTTCTAGATGAGAGGAGTCAAACTGGAGAAAACAGATTCAGACTAAATAAACCCAGGGCCTCTCATGTCTCTTTTCACTTCTCCCAGTCTTTTATTACCATGCTGCTGCTGTGATCCATCCCCAGGCTTCTTGCCAGTACCCAGCAATAGCTGTTGCTGCTGCAAGATGCTTTGATACAGCACTTGGCTTGTACACCCTGAATCCAGCAGCCACACTCAGGTTAGATGCTGTTATTACCCACAGTCTGCCTAGAGGCTGTCCCCTCTACAGGTGTCCAGGGACACTTGCTGGAGAGAGTCTGACAAAGGCCACTAAGGTGCTGAGGGGCCTGGAGCATCACTGTGAGGTGCAAAGGCTGAGAGCCCTGGGGCTGTTGAGCCTGGAGAAGAGCAGCCCCAGAGGGGATCCAAGCAATGCTCAGCAAGAGCTGAAGGACCTGTGGGGGGCAAGAGGCTGGGGCTGTACTCTGCTTAGTGGTGCCCAGTGACAGGACAAGGGGCAGTGGGCATAAACTGGCAGCCAGGAGGTTCCACCTGAGCAGGAGGAGAAACTTCTTTGGTGTGAGGGTGCTGGAGCTCTGGATCAGGCTGCCCAGAGAGGTTGCGGAGCCTCCTTCTCTGTAGAGATTCCAACCCCCCCAGCCATTGTGATCCTGGCAAGCTGCTGTGGGTGACCCTGCTGGAGCAGGAGGGTTGGACTGGATGGTCTGCATAGGTCCTTTGCACCGCTCACTGTGCTGGGACTCTGTCATATTTCACCACTCAATCCCCACAGCACTTGAGACCATTCCCTTGGACAGGTTGGGTTTCCACTAAATCCCAGAACTCAGGATAAGCCTGCAGTGAAGGTGCTCCTTTAACACACCTAAAGATTCGGTCTATAAAACGCTGAGCAATCATTTAGGGAAAAAAGACATCATCTGCTAGTGGGAATCAGGAAAGCTCTAGTGAGGTCAGCAGGACTAGGACAATTCATGCAAGATTCACTTCAGACCACAGGACTCAATTCAGAAGCCCCCAAGATGCCTGTACTGGTTTGCCAGCACTGCTGGAAGAGCCATTCAAGCATGCAAAGAAATCAATAACTTCTAGCAAACTGAGAAGCTATTCGCCTATTTTTGTTAAGCTTTCTTTCCCTCTACACTGGCACAGCTGTAAGGAAGCAGAGATATAAAACAGAAATATTTAAGAGAACATTCATTAATTTGTAATAGCTACAACACTGTGTTTCAAAACCCCATCTCTCCAGGAATCATGTGTTAAATATTCATCCTGATATTTATGCAATTCCAAAGAGAATATTTATTTCTTTGCCACCAAACTTGATTAATTTTTTAAGTGAAATAAATAAATCCAATAAACCCCAGATGATTATTCTGCCTGACTTTGCTTTCTTACAGAAATCCAGTGTTTCAAGAGCTGCCTTCTTCCCTCATGGTCAACAGAGTTCAGGTTTAGCTACAGCTGATGATTTCTTGATCTTGGGAAAGAACACAAAAAAGATATTCCTGGAGAAGACCAAAAAGGGGCACATGACCTAAAAACCTTGCAAATCTGCAACCTACTAGTGAGTAAACCAAATGTCTGCCCTTCTACAAGTTAAAGCTGCACAGATTTTGTGACAATCCCTCTAACGCCTTCCAGGCTGCAGGAACACAACAAGAAGGAGAAAAATGAAGCAAAAAGGATTAATTCAAACAAAACCACCACCTTGCTTTTAAACACAAATGCTTACTCTTTGCTTGCAAATGCTAACCTCTTATCCCTAGCAAATGATTCTGTGATTTTCACTGTCAGGGACTGTGTTGTGTAAATATTTGCTTTTTGACCCCAATATCTCCATACCCCAGGCTGGTACAATGCTTTAGCTTTGTGGCTATGACCCAGATCCCAGCCAGGCTTGTTTCTTGGACCATCTGGACCCTCCATGACTTTCTGCTTGCAGTCATGGTTCTCACCTGGCCTTGACCATGGAATAAAGTACTCAAACCCAACTCATGCTGCAGGATTTCCCAGACAGTATTGTTTAAAGGCATTCATGTGCACTGTAAACAAAAAAACCCCAAACCTACTCCAAATGCAAGCTTTCCTACACCCTTTGATGGCAGCAATAGAAAGTGGGCTTACTTGCATTTCTCTTTCTTCTAACAGCAGTCTACAGGCTCTGGAAATCAAGCAGCAGCCAGGGACTAACTCTCCTGCAATTTCTACTCTGCTGCTGATAAAACAGCACAAACAAATTCTGCCCTCAGACTTTCAGACAAATGCAGGTACATGAGGGCCTTCAAAAGGCACTGACAGCATCATTTTTAATAGCAATTAACAGGAGGAAGCAGGAGGCAGAGTGTTTATCTGCTTGAGGAAAACACCATACCCAACCAGAAACATCAGAGATCCTCTGTTGGAGCAGGAACATAATGCACAAGGAAAGAGGATAGCAGCAAAGAAGATGCATGGCATCAAGTTCAAAAGACAAATAGAGCCTGTGAGTCCATCACCCCCAACTCTTTGCTGCTGATGGACCTCATGGCTCCACCACCCCCACTGCTGATGGACACCCCTCATGGCTCCATCATCCTTAGTGCTGATAGGCCCCTCCCCATGGTTCCACCATCCCCACTGTTGATGGACCTCCCCTCTGGCTCCATCATCCCAGCTGCTCATGGAGCTGTTGCTCCTGCACTGAGAACTGGACAGTTTTCCCTTGAGGCACCAATGATCTGCCCACTATCACAGTATCACAGTCTCACAGTATTACCAAGGTTGGAAGAGACCTCGAAGATCATCGAGTCCAACCTGTCACCACAAACCTCACGACTAGACCATGGCACCAAGTGCCACATCCAGTCCCCTCTTGAACGCCTCCAGGGACGGCAACTCAACCACCTCCCGGGCAGCCCATTCCAATGACGAATCACTCTCTCGGTGAAGAACTTTCTCCTCACCTCGAGCCTAAACTTCCCCTGGTGCAGCTTGAGACTGTGTCCCCTTGTTCTGGTGCTGGTTGCTAGGGAGAAGAGGCCAACCCCTTCCTGGCTACAACCACCTTTCAGGTAGTTGTAGAGAGCAATGAGGTCGCCCCTGAGCCTCCTCTTCTCCAGGCTAAACAACCCCAGCTTGTGCTCAAGGCCTCTCACCAGCTTTGTTGCCCTTCTCTGGACACGTTCAAGTGTCTCGATGTCCTTCTTAAACTGAGGGGCCCAGAACTGGACACAGTACTCAAGGTGTGGCCTAACCGAAGCAGAGCTCAGGGGCACAATGACCTCCCTGCTCCTGCTGGCCACACTATTACTAATGCAGGCCAGGATGCCGTTGGCCTTCTTGTCCACCTGGGCACACTGCTGGTTCATGTTTAGGCGGCTGTCGATCAGCACCCCCAGGTCCCTCTCTGTCCGGCCGCTCTCCAGCCACTCCGACCCCAGCCTGTAGCTCTGCATGGGGTTGTTGTGGCCAAACTGCAGCACCCGGCACTTGGACTTGTTGAATTCCATCCCATTGGACTCCGCCCATCTGTCCAGCCAATCGAGGTCCCTCTGCAGAGCCCTTCTACCCTCTAACTGACCAATCTCTGCTCCTAACTTGGTGTCATCTGCAAATTTGCTGATGACTGTCTCAATGCCCTCATCCAGATCATCAATGAAGACATTGAAGAGGATGGGGCCCAGCACTGATCCCTGGGGGACGCCACTGGTGACTGGCCTCCAGATAGGAGAAAGCAAATTCAAGCCAGAAAGTCTAAAACATGGAGAGGCTGGTCCACACCACCTGGAGTTTCAGAAAGTTAGCAGCTTGTCTGGTTTATTTTTGATTCATTTGTCATATTTCTGTTTTGGTGTAATTCTGTTCCACCTCCTCCTCTTTTGCATCCTGGAAAGGGCTTTCTCTAAAAATTTCCAAGTAGACTTTGGAAGGATCTCTTTCCACAGCCATCAAAGATTCTACCAAAATCTATTCTCCTCTCCTATCTGAACAAACTTTGTGCTTCAACAGTATATTCTTTCTTTCTGTGTTTTTCAACCAGCCCTCCCCGTGGCCATGAGCTGCCAGTCAGAGAGTTTCCATTGACTTCACGGAGCTTCGGTTCACACTTTACACTCAAACGTTCTCTGACCCTTCTCATCTCCTGATCCCTTTACCACAATGCTTCCTACCCACACGGAAGCTAGTTTATATGAGCTGGAAATCTCATGAGACTGTGGCTCCCAGGTTGTGTCCAGCTGCCAAAGAAGGCAATGCAGAAGGCAATGTTTTTGTCTTAAGGGATTTCAGCAATTCCTGTTGTAAACTGGCATTTAACATAATTTTTCAGGCAAAAAAGAGTTTCAGATTTGCTCAAGTCTAGATAATAGATGAGGTGACTTGGCCACTTTCAGCTTCATTGCTTTCATAAAGTTTGGGTCATTCTTCAGCATGGGTAACAAAGTGGCCACCGGTTCCCAGGTACCTGGGTATCCAGTCATACCTGGAGGGTGAATGGCAACAACTCATTATCAAGCTGATTTATCAAAGAACTGCAGGAAACAATCTCAGATTCAGCTCTGCTCACTGTTTTCCCTACAGATCAGGGACAAAAAGATCACACTCAGAGTTGTGGATGATGCGAACGCGGAAGCCACTGCAAACACGTCAGAGAACAAAGCTGACGTTCAACACAATCTTTACAACAGAAAAAAAAAAAAAAGGATGGCTTTTGAATTATGGGTAGGTGACAGGCATAAGTGAAAGGAGCAAGTGCTAACAGTTATCTGCAGATGCCCTTTGTGAAAGGGTTGTAGTGAACTGGCATCATTTGTTGCAGGTTGTTTCCAAAAAGGTGGATGGCAGACTGGGATCACAGGACCATGATGCAGTCTTTCCTGTAGGACACACAATGAAATGATTCATCTGTGTTCAGAATCAGTGTGGTCCCAGATGGACTAGTAAGTCACTTTGGGGATTCAACTTCAAGAAATATGGAGAGGAGGAGTTGGAGAGGGTGTGAGGGTTAAAGAGAGGAATGATCAGAAGCTGAAGATACAGCCCATGGCAGGTGACTGAGAAAATTGAGGCTGCTGAGCTCAGCCACAGAATCCCAGCATGGTAGGGGTTGGAAGAAACCTCTGGAGATCATCCAGACCAACCCCCTGCTAAAGCAGGGCACCCACAGCAGCTTGCCCAGGATCACAACAGCCAGGGGGGTCGAAAGTTCTCCAGAGAAGGAGATTCCACAGCCTCTCTGGGCAGCCTGCTCCAGGACTCGGCACCCTCACAGTGATTCCCTGCTCAGCAGCTAGGGAACAACATGATCACAGACCCTGAAGGCGTCCAAACAAGCAACTAGTTCATTGGGCACATCTACAGATGATACAATGAGGAGGACAGACTTCAGCGAGAAAAACTCAGGTTAGGCTTCAAGAAAACCCTCTAGTGAGAGAGCAGTGGAAAAGGCTGGTTGGAGAAGCTGTAGAGCATCCTGCAAAGGCTAAGAACAGATTGAAAAGTTTTTCACTAAAATGACGAAGGTAATCCCCTGTAGTGGTTCAGGGGATGGGTCAGAAGACTTGAGAAGTTCTTTTCTTGCTTATTACACAGTTAGCTCTGGTTAGGTTCTCCAAGAAGATCAAAGTGAACACTTAACCAAGCACAATGCAACAGCAGGTTCATGGGTGTTGCAATGACACTATTTTCTGGATTTTTAAACCCTCAACAACAGTTAGTGGCCAACCTTGCCTTGAAGGTCCACAGAGATGATGCAATTCCACTCTGCTGACAGATCTATGGTGGGAACAGGGAAGAGTCCACTTTGCTTTTCACTTCTAGACTCAAATTTGCCAAGAACTCTCTTGGCTTGAGCGAGAAGGATGGAGCTCCAGTGACAAATCACTTTTCCACAGAAGGATCTTCAGTACAGGTTTTCTTTCTTAGTCTGAGTCTAACAGTAACAAAAAGCGTGGACAGATCTCTTACATCTTATGTCATCCTGTTTCCATTCCCACCCACCAGCTGACTGTCCCTTATGCTCTCCCACCACCTTCAGAGCTCCTCCATCAATGTGGTCCCTCATCAGCCATGCTCACCAGCACTTTATTCTGGGAAAATATTTAACTGCAAGTCAAGAACACCGAAAAGGATTATAAGACTTTGTCCATTATAGAGAGGTAATTTCTGAGGTCAGCCTTTCCAAGTGCTACAAGAAAAGAAGAAATTAAGAAGCAAGGACACAAGTGACAATAACTGTCAAAGAGGCAGCAGAATTGCACATTCTGTGAGCAAAGCAACTGTTTTCCCAGGAGCTCCTGCCAAGATCCTTCTCATCATTGGTCAAGGCAAAGTCAAACCAGCAACAGAACATCCTGCACTTCAACAAAGAGCAAGACCTTGCAATCACAAACCCTGAGCCAAATCCTCATGTTCTGACAACCCCAAAGGAGGGTCCAGCCACCTCTTTCAGGCAAGGCCTGGTTCTTTATTCACACAGCACAGTGTGCATGAGGCTCACTCAAGTTCTGCTCCCTTAACTAGCTTGATGTTTACTCACCCAATTATTTCATGTGAAGTTACTGCCCAAGCCTTCTCTTCTGTTCTTGTAGAGATTAACTTTTTTTAGGAAGATGTTCAGCCAGCAAGACATCTTCAGAGATAATTCTCTGGTGGTCTATTTTCAGAGATGAAATACTTGGTGGTCACTGTATTTCACTACTAGCACTTAGTGGTTTTAAAAGTTGTTTTCTGTTCTACATATTAACATATTTCTTTACTATAAAAAGACTCCTAAACATATATTTCCCCAATTGTCCTTGTCCATTACAGAATGAAACCTGAAGGTTATATCAGAGACTAAAGCAAAGTCAAGTCTCAAAATGTTCCTACCCCAAACCAACATCACTTGCAGACTCTAACTGCTTATTTTCCCTGATAATTTTCAAAGCCCTTAAACCAATACCACAGGGGCACACACCACACCCCAACAGAAATGTATCACGTTCCCTTATTGTCACAAGAAATGCCATGGTGGCCAGAGTCCCAGCACATAGGAGACAGACACATTGAAAGCAGGTTTTCTGCAGCCAGATGACAGCATTGATAGAAAATAGTGACTTAAAAAGCAAGTTGCTTGACTTATCCCTTTGTGTCAGCAATTGCTTCTGCCTGAAAAAATCAGGCAAGCAAAGATCTCAGACACTAGAGGAACCTAAGGATTAAGTGGTCCCTCATCAGCCATGCTCACCAACACCTTATTCTGGGTAAATATTTAACTGCAAGTCATTACACACCATAGTCCTATTTGCAGAGTACACGATTACATGGTGAGATGGGGTATTCTCTGGCTGTGAAAGCTTCCTTCATTGAGAAAGGGAGATCAGCCACAGCTGTACAGAAACCAGGACCTTTGTGGGTTGTGTGTCTGGCAGGGGAGAGAAAAATGCGAGTGAGGCAGTGTGAGCAGTTCAGAAATCATTATAAAATAGTACTCGTAGATTCATAGACTGGTTTGGCTTGGAAGGGATCTTGAAGATCATCTAGTTCCAATCTCTCTGCCATGGGCCGGGACCCCCTCGACTAGACCAGATTGTTAAATGGGAAGCAGGTCAGAACAGGGCTAGAAAATAATGAAGATGCTGAGGGAATGCATGGTAGAGGGAAAATTAGAGAACCTGTATTTGTATATATCTTTGACCAAAGGAACAATCCAGAGGTATCTGACAAGTATCAGCTGAGGGGAGGGAAGCATTTGGGATGGGATAGGATGGATAACTGGGAGCAATTAGAGGAAAATGAATAAATAGAAATTTAGGTTCAATACAAGGGAAGAAAATTAAAGAAGAAAATTAGAATATGAAATAGTTTGGGAGCAAAAAGGTCTTTTGTAGAAAACTTCACTGGAGAGTTCAAGTATCAAGCATAGTAAAGCCCTAATAAATATTCAGCCACAAAAATCAGCCTTTGTGAAGCAGGGAAACAGATTGGTGACCCACTAGTGCTTTGACAGCTCTAAACTCTAGCTTCCTATTGATACCTGGGATCTGTGGGATACGATGCAGTGAAGTCACCCCCTCGCTCTTAGGGGAGTCTGTCTTGACAGCTGAACTTCCACGTGGTCAGGCTTTGCTGCAGCTCCACAGATTGGAGCTTTCCATGTGCTCTAGGACCCTTGACCACTGCTACTAGTGACAGCAGGAGCCAAGTACAAGCAGTGTTGCACTCAACAGGAACCAAAGAGCAGAGAGAGCTGCCACATGCTGCTTCTCCCTAGAAGGGCAAAGCTCTGGAGCAACACACGCCACAAGGTCATTCTCCTGTTGCCAGAGTTTACATCCAGGACACAAACAACACAATAGTTTCACCCTGACATTTACTCCAACAGACAATGGGAGAGCTGCCAAAGAGCTCTTGCAGACAGTTATGAAAACTAACCAAGCCATTCAACTGCTACATAAATGATCTACTGAGGTTCATTATCATGGTTACTCTTGGACAAGAACAAGACTTCGAGGGGCTTCCACAACAGCACAGGCTTGTTGGTGGTGCCAGAGGCTTCTGGCTCAGTCTCTTCTATTCAAGCATACCAGAACCAGCCCAGCTGTGACTGAATTGTGAGACACTGTGGGGTTAAAACCAAGTATTGCATCAAGATTAAATACATCTGTTATGAAAACCTTCTCTGTTTTGCATACATAATTCAATATAAAGTCTTAGAAGATAATTGTTTTGCCCAGGTAATTAACCAGAATTTTCTTCACCTTTTTTTTTTTTTTTTTTTTATTACTCCTCAGAATAATGTTTAAGGTAAACAAATCATAATTGTGCAAGAATTACACTAAGTGGAATGCTCTATCCTGAGTGCCCATTCCTGGACATTATATTCTATTACCAAAAGTCATCCATGCATTAGGAAGTTAATTTCAAGAAGCTAAAGCAGACAGTTCATGCATGTGAGACATTAAAACAAACACTGGAAATTATGTGTTGAATATCAAAGGCCGTGTCAAAGTGCAAATTAAGTTTCCACAGGATCCGAATTTGTTGAAGCCATCACCAGAACTAGATATTTATGCTTTGTCCCTTCATCCCTTGAGGCAGGCACTGAGCAGAACACTCAGCCAGCATCAGTGTTCCTGCAATGGTCTGGACCTTGAGCCCTCTCCAGCAAGACAGACTAGGACATGCTTGTCCTAAATCTTGGCTGTGGGAAAAAAGCTGTGAGAAGCAGTAGGAAGTCATACTGATAGAATTATTGAATTATTTGGGTTGAAAGGGAATTTTAAAGGTCATCTAGTCTAACCTCAGCAGTCAGCAGGAACACCTGCAGCTAGGGCAGGCTGCTCAGAGCCCTAAACCTGGCCTGAAATGGTTCCAGGGATGGAGCATCTCCCACCTCCCTGGGCACCCTGGGCCAGTGTCTCACCACCCTCAGTGTAAAAAATTTCTTCCTTCTCTCCAGTCTTAAATCTCCCTCTTTTAGTTTAAACCATGCCTCATGTTCTGTCACAACAGGACCTGCTCAAAAGTCTGTCCCCAGCTTTCTGATCAATGAAAACCCACCAGCAGGTCTCCATGAAGCCTTCTCCTCCCCAGGCTGACCAAGTCCAACTCTCTCAGCCTGGCCTCCCAGCATTGCTGTGGCCTCATCTGGCCCCACTCCAATAGGTTCCTGTCTGTGCTGAGGACTCCAGAGCTGGGCCCACCACTGCAGGTAGGGTCTCAGCAGAGTGGCAGCATTCCCTGCTTTCACCTGCAGTCCATGGTCTGGGGACCAGCCCAGGACACAGCTGGTGCCAGGCAATGTGCACCATTGACCCGTATCTTTAAACTCCTTCCTAGTCCCCAGCACCTCCCAGAGCCCTGCATCCTCCCATTTCCTCCAGTAGCTGAGGCAGGAACGACCCCGGCCGCCAGAGGGCGCCGCGATTCCCACGTGTCTCACTGAGTCTGCGCATGTCAAAGGGATTCACAGCACCCCCAAAAAAGCAACCAGAGAGCCTGCCTGGAGGAGGGGGTGGCACTCATAGTGGTCATGGCCTTTGGGCAGGTCCCAGCATGGTCTTCCACACCTGCCACTGCAGGTCAAGTGTTAAAGCTGGTTTCTTTAACAACGTGGAATCATGTTTACACCCTTAAATAAATAGTTGTGTTTAGAGATGAAGGGCCAGGGGCATTCAGAGTGAGCTGAGAGGAAAATGCGGTTCAGAACATTCAACTGAACTTGTTTCTGTTCCCAGGTGATACAGACAACATAAAATGAAATGTACAAACGGATACATAGAACCATAGAATTGTTTCACTGGGCAAAGACCTCTAAGATCATCAAGTCCAGCTGTCAACCTAGGTCCACCATGGCCATTAAACCATGTTCCAGAGGGCCATCTCTACATATATTTTAATGCCTCCAGGGGCGGTGACTTCACCACCAAAAATCAAATGTAAAATCTCTTTCAAGACATGCAGAACTTCTCAAATGTTCTTGTTCTCAGTGAAATGAAGGATATAAGATGCTTGATAGAGAGGCTTAAATACAATACAATACAATACAATGCACCAGGTTGAAAGAGACCTTCAAGATCATCGCGTCCAACCCATCAACCAATCCAACCCACCTAAACAACTAAACCATGCAACCAAGCACCCCATCAAGCCTCTTCCTGAACACCTCCAATGAAGGTGACTCCACCACCTCCACAGGCAGCCGATTCCAATGGGCAATCACTCTCTCTGTGTAGAACTTCTTCCTAACCTCCAGCCTAAACCTCCCCTGGCACAGCTTGAGACTGTGTCCTCTTGTTCTGGTGCTGGCTGCCTTGGGAGAAGAGACCAACCTCCGCCTGTCCACAACCTCCCTTCAGGTAGTTGTAGAGAGCAAGAAGGTCACCCCTCAGTCTCCTCTTCTCCAGGCTAAGCAACCCCAGCTCCCTCAGCCTCTCCTCATAGGGCTTGTGTTCCAAACCCCTCACCAGCTTCGTTGCCCTTCTCTGGACACGCTCCAGCAAGTCAACATCCTTCCTAAAATGAGGGGCCCAGAACTGGACACAGGACTCGAGGTGCAGCCTAACCAGTGCAGTGTACAGGGGCAGAATGACCTCCCTGCTCCTGCTGGCCACACTGTTCCTGATGCAGGCCAGGATGCCATTGGCCTTCTTGGCTGCCTGGGCACACTGCAGGCTCATGTTCAGCCTACAATCAACCAGTACCCCCAGGTCCCACTCTGTCTGGCCGCTCTCCAGCCACTCTGACCCCAGCCTGTAGCACTGCATGGGGTTGCTGTGGCCAATGTGCAGAACCCAGCACTTGGATGTGTTAAATCTCAGCCCGTTGGCCTCTGCCCATCTGTCCAGCCTGTCGAGGTCCCTCTGCAAAGCCTCTCTACCCACCAGCAGATCAACACCTGCCCCCAGCTTGGGGTCGTCCACAAATTTACTGATGATGGACTCAATGCCCTCATCCAGATCATCAATAAAGATGTTGAAGAGCATGGGGCCCAGCACTGATCCTTGGGGCTCATCACTAGTGACTGGCTGCCAGCTGGATGTGGCACCATCCACCACCACTCTCTGGGCTTGGCCCTCCAGCCAGTTCCTAACCCAACGCAGTGTGATCCTGTCCAAGCCATGGGCTGCCAGCTTGGCCAGGAGTTTGCTGTGGGGGATGGTGTCAAAGGCCTTGCTGAGGTCCAGGTAGACCACATCCACAGGCCTCCCCACATCCACCAGGCGGGTCACCTGATCATAGAAGGAGATCAGGTTGGTCAGGCAGGACCTGCCCTTCCTAAATCCATGCTGGCTAGGCCTGAGCCCCTGGCCATCCTGTAAGTGCTGTGTGATCGCACTCCAGATGACCTGCTCCATAATCTTGCCTGGCACTGAGGTCAGGCTGACAGGCCTGGAATTCCCTGGCTCATCCAACCGGCCCTTCTTGTGGATGGGCACCAAGTTTGCCAGCTTCCAGTCTTCTGGGACCTCTCCAGTGAGCCAGGACTGTTGAAAAATGATGGAGAGTGGCTTGGACAGCTCATCTGCCAGCTCTCTCAGCATCCTAGGATGGATCCCATCTGGTCCCATGGCCTTGTGGGGGTCCAAGCGGCTCAGAAGATCTCTAACTTCCTCCTGGAGCAGCGGGAAACTATGCTGCTCCCTGGCTCCTTCTGCCAGCTCTGCAGGCCAGCTGTCTGGAAGACATTCTGCCATGCTAGTATAAATTGAGGCAAAGAAGGTGTTAAGTACCTCTGCCTTTTCCTCATCCTTTGTTCCAACGTTCCACTCCGTGTCAACCAAGGAGTGGAGCTTGTCCTTGCCCTTCTTCTTGCTATTGATGTATTTATAGAAGGACTTTTTGTTGTCCTTCACAGCAGAGGCCAGTCTAAGTTCTAAATGGGCTTTTGCCTCCCTAATTTTCTTCCTGCATGTCCTAGCAACATCCCTAAACATTCCGTAGGTTGCCTCCCCTTTCTTCCAAAGATGATACACCCTCTTTTTTCCCTTAGTTCTATTAAAAGTTCATTACCCATCCAGGCTGGCCGTCTGCCCCGGCAGCTCATCTTCCGGGACACTGCCACAGCCTGTTCCTGCACCTTCAAGAGTTCTTCCTTGAAGTAGGTCCAGCTCTCCTGGACCCCTTTATTTTTAAGGTCTGTATCCCAAGGAACCTTCTGAGTTAGTTCCTTGAGTAACCTGAAGTCTGCCCTCTGGAAGTCCAGAGTGGAGGTCTTCTTGATGCCCGTCTTGGCTTGGCTGAATACCGAAAACTCAATTATCTCGTGGTCACTGGTGCCTAAACACCCTCCGACCACCACATCACCCACCAGCCCTTCCCTGTTGGTGAAGAGCAGGTCAAGCATAGCCTTACCCCTGGTAGGCTCGCACAGCACCTGGGATAAGAAGCTGTCCTCCATGCACTCTAAGAACCTCCTAGACTGCCTCCTCTCTGCTGTGTTAAGATCCCAGCAGATATCAGGCAGGTTGAAGTCGCCCATGAGAATGAGAATGTTGTGGTCAAACAGGGAACAAGATGCATGAAGTGGAACTAATACAGACAAAGCCCAACAGCCAACACAGGAACACTCAAAATTCCCATTTGTTTTGAGCTGACTAAATTGGCACACACACAAAGCCCTGTTCAGGCTGAAACATTTCAGTATCTAGCTCAGTATGAGCCCTTGGAGCCATATAATACTGATTGCTACTATTTTTCCTGAAAGGCTTGATCCAGAAGAGTCATTGGAACATAATTCTAGATCAGGTACTGGCAGTATTCATCTCTTCCATAAAATAATTCAGAGGTCAGGACATTGTTTTGTGATGCCAGGAGGACAGAGCCATAACTGTCATGTCCATGAGGTCTGCAGGCACCAAATCACAGGTCTGTTGACAACACAATCCTGCTCCTGACATTTTACCCTGACCTAGTGTGAAACATTCCCAGGCTGATAGGGCTGGAGAAAGGGAGCAGGGGCGTGCAGCTCTGGGACAAGACCTTTATTCTGATTTATTCATCTTGGAGCTTTTAAAAAAAAGTATTTCTCCCAGTGGAGAATCACTGCAAAGTGATTTTACCTCTGAAGGGCTCCAACACCGTTTCCTGCATTTGGGGACAGCTACCATTTTGCACAAAGACCAAGTCATCACAAGTGTTGCTGGAGAAGTCCTACAAGTTTCAGCCCTTCTGCACAGACAGGCAGAACTTTGCCTACTCAGCAAATCCTGCTGGGACAGAGGAGTTAACTACCTTGAACTCAGTGTCGCAATAATCTTGGTTCTCGCTGAATTGCCACCTAACCTTAGACACTTCTGGAGCCTGTTAATGCCTTTTCTGGCAAATTTAGCTTGCTCTGGAATGTGAATGACACAAGAAGGTGTTCTGTGGTGCCCACTTCCAAACGTGTAATCACTCAAAGGAACGAGAAGGAAAGAGATATAACTGGGAATGGCACAAGGCAAGCTGAGAGTGACCACTAGTCAGCATCGCAGGCTTTCGGCAGAAAACACATTGGTTTCTGCTATGTGGACAAACAGGTTGGACTAATTACCACATATAATCATCATTATTTATGCTCTACAGACATCAGAGTTTTGTCTTTAATGAATTTATAGAGGGGGTGAGGGGGAAGTCAAAGCTGAATAATCCCTTTAATTACATGCTTAAAAATCCTGAATGGAAGAAATTAGGAGACACAAAGGAACAAACATAAACTAATTATTCCTTGTTTTGCAGCTAGCATATTTCTGTGGTAACCACTACAGTCTTCGAAGAAATCAAATTATTTCTCAAAATCAGTCCACCAGGAAAGCCACAACACAAACCAAAATCCTTCCAAATAACTCTAGAGATGAAGAGCAGCTGCGCACATTGTCCCTGCTGTTGATCCTTAGGAGCTCTGAAAATGCATTTTCCTTAAAACCAGAGAGCAGATTCTCTCTTGCACACTGCTCTGGGGGCTTGGTGGGATTACCATGAGCACACAGACAGATGTGTGTATGTAGAAGAGAGACAATTTTCACCCCTTCTGTATATCATGTGTCCATAAGGCAAGGTGAAGATGTGGATCTATGTTTTGAAATGAGTGCATGAGCAGAAAGTTGCAACTATTTTGAGATTGATTCCAGCATAATTCTTACACAACCTCTGTTTTCCTGCAATACTGCAAGTAGATAAAATACCGATTTAAATGTGGAGTGTCCCAGCTCTGTCTCTCTCTGAGGTACATGAAGAACCATGTCAGGAAGGCAAATTTTGATAGGTCAAATTTTGATAGGTCAACACCACATGGAAAATGGTGTAGTAGTCACACATACAAAAAAAAAAAAAAAGTTTATACATTGTTCTGCCCTAGAAATGTAGTGGATTCATCAAAAACAGGCACTTAAAACCTAAACCAGCCTGTTACCAGCTTTACATGACTAAACTGGAGCTCAGTAGGGTGCACTGCCAGGAGGAATAATTCAACCAGAATAGCCCAGAAAGCAGGGAGATTTTGGCTCAGTGGGAGGTTCAGGCTGTGCAGAGCTTGTTAGCCAGAAAGGCAGCTCGTGCACACATGCCTGACAGCTCTTCTGACCACACCACCAAAACCAATGGTTTCCCCTATTGCATCTGTGGCCATGCTGGCAGCTACAGATAAAGAACTTCCCTGAATGGGCTCATACCAAGGGATCCTCAGGTTTCAGTTAAGAGGGAAGTCCCTGCACTTGAAGCTGAGGAGCAGGGTTCACACTTTTTCACACAATTCTGAATTTCTTTACCCGCTTTGGGCTCTGCTTGGCACTTTTACAATCACACTCTCAGTCATCTACTTTTCTTCATTGCTGTGATCAAAACAGGAACTTTACTGCAGAGAACTGAATGCTGTACTCAGTCTGTCTCTCTATGCTGAGGTGAGCTGTCACAAATAGAAGAAATATCAAGATACTTCAGCACTGACAAGGACTAAAAAGCTGCACATCTCCATGCTGTTAGAGTCACCATCACCATGACCATTTCTCCTGGATGTGTTTTGCCACAGCTTTGTAAGTACATACAGACGTGTCGCACATCCCAGGCATAGTCCAGCAGAAGATTCATTCCTGCCGTTGGTTAACAAGAGATTATTAGCATTCTTATTTATAGCAATAACAGCTCCTATTAAAACATCCTGCAGGCTTCAGAGAACAGGTTTCTATTTTCCTTGGGTTCTAATTTTAGAAGCTTCTGGAGCCTCTGTAAACATGTGAGCTAGAAACAAACCAAAGAACCATGCGAAGTACATGCTGGGAGCTTGGGGTGTGTGATCAGATCCAAATATCCTACTAGACTGAAGTCACTGCCCTGGCCTTTGAGAGACCTTGAGCACAAGCCCTACAAGGAGAGGCTGAGGGAGCTGGGATTGTTTAGCCTGGAGAAGAGGAGGCTCAGGGGAGACCTCATTACTCTCTACAACTACCTGAAGGGTGGTTGTAGCCAGGAAGGGGTTGGTCTCTTCTCTCTAGCAACCAGCACCAGAACAAGAGGACACAGTCTCAAGCTGCACCAGGGGAAGTTTAGGCTCGAGGTGAGGAGAAAGTTCTTCACTGAGAGATTCATTCATCATTGGAATGGACTGCCCAGGGAGGTGGTGGAGTCACCATCCCTGGAGGTGTTCAAGAGGGGATTGGACGTGGCACTTGGTGCCATGGTCTAGTCATGAGGTCCATGGTGATAGGTTGGACTCGATGATCTTTGAGGTCTCTTCCAACCTTGGTGATATTGTGACTTTCACAGAGCTGCAGAACAAAGTGCAGCACAGGAGTAGCACAGGTCTGACTGGGCTGCTGATGAAAAGAGAAATTTTGCCACCTGCTTCACTGAGAGACAGAGAAGTACTGAGAGCAACCAAGGCCAAGCACAAAACGTTGGCAGGACTGGAGAAAGGCATCAAGGATGTGTGTACAGCCCTGTCTGGCACCTCACCACAGCAGGAGAAACTTTCTCCCAACTGAAGCAAGAATCCTCAGCTGTGGCCCCATTCTGCCTATGCTCTGCCAAATCTTTGTGCCCACTGCTATGTTTAGGAAAAATAAAAACCAATGTAGTGCATTTTTGTTTCGTGGCAGCAGTTCCAGTCACAAAATAAAGCAGCTTTTCTCACACTGAAATCTCTGAAGTCAAGCATATTCACATCCCATTTTTCTTTTATACTAATCCAGCACAAAATATCAAACACTACATGACAAGATCTAACAGACAAAGGAGCTGAAAAGTCTTCATGAGATCTTTTTGGTCCTTGATTCTACAAAGCACTTAAGCAGGAGCTTAATTTTCTGTGGGCAAGTAGTCTGTGGTTCCAGTTAGGCTATATATCCAATTAAAGAATAAACTAACTGTCTTTAGAGATCGATGCCAGATTGCATTCCTCCTAGATTATCAGATGGATCCTTACAGTCTCTGGTAATGTCTTGAATACAAAACATTAAATGGCCAATGTATGAAATCACACACAGTACTGGCAATCAACACCCAGGCACCTGTTAACATCACTGAACAAGTGTTTCTATTATAATTCCTGAGTTACATAAAATCATTGCTTTCTTCAGAGCTCTACATTAACAGCTCATAAGAGTAGCCCCTCACCTTTTCCAACAACGTCTTGACAAAGTTCAGGCAAAAAAAAAAAATAATTGGAAAAAAAAAATTAAAACCCCCAACACTTATTGGGGTGGATCCCTTCAGGAGGAACAAGTTTCCAAAGGCTTAGAAAAACAAGGAATTTAGAATACAAGAATTTTGTAGGCCAGCTACAGGACACTAAATCAGGTACTGGAGTTGCTTTTGCTGAGAGCTGGTGCTTTGGACACTTCAGGGACTCTCACCCACTAGGCTCCAAGTTAGCACATCCATCAGAAGTGTGATTTAGTGGCCTTCACAGCAAACCATGGCCCTCCAGGAAGAATAAATGAGTATGTGCTGGTTGCTGAAGGCGAAGGCAGGTTTTGCACACATGATGTCACTCTTGCAACTCAGGAAGAGCTAATTGCTCAGCTTGCTGTAGAGTCTCATGCTCCTTGGGTTCGCTTGCAAATTATAGTCGTCTAGAGAGCTCCAGCATGTCATCAGCACACAGCAATGTTGTCTGAAGCATAATTAATATCTGTTTTTCTTTTCAAGCTCCTTATTTGCCCTCTCTCCCCTATGACAAATATGCAGATGACCTCTCCAAAACCCACGAGTTGTCATTTTCAAAGGGCCCCTGTCCTTCTGCCTTGAGCTGAACACTTTAGACTATATCATGGTGAGCCTCTTCTTGCCCCCATTAAAGCTATTGAGGGTTTTGTCTGTGACTTCAGTGTAAGCAAACTCTCACAGGCTGTAATGGGAGCAAGACCACAGACCTATTTTGCTTTACACCTTCAGCCAAAGGAAAAAAACAAAATACACCAAACAAACAATAGGCAGGGATTGCCTTACAATTTTCCAGGATTTTGAGTTGAATCAGGTGCCCAGAGCAATATGAGGAACGTCACACAGTCCAGGCCTATGGTTTGCAAAGTTTCTATTGGACTAGAGAGCCCTAAGAGGTTACTTGTTTAGGTTTTGATTTTGAGAAAGAGGCTTATATGTTTGAGTTTATTTTCAGCAATATTATCATAGAATCAGAATTGTCTTGGTTGGAAAAACCCTCTAAGATAGAGTCCAACCACTAGCCTAAACACCACCATGCCCATTAAACCATTTCCCAAAGTGATCTGCTTATTTGATTCTCATTAAAGTATTTATCTGCGAAGGGTAGAATACTTCCCAGTGTTTAATATATTTGCATGTGAATATAAGAATACTGAAGATGTAAATCAGTGACAGCAATAATTGTACTGGTAGCCCAGACCATTGCTGGGGAACATCTTGATACCAGCTTATGAAGTGCTGTTCACACTCATACAAGGACTGGGATAATTCTGAATGTGTCCCCGTTATTTGTGTGCATGTCTTTACAAATGAGTCAAGTTCACAAATAAGAAATGCATTCACACTAAAAACAGAACTAGGAGCTCCTATATTTAATTACCCACATCTGTAGCCCACTTTTCCTTTTTTATTACAAAAAGAAATCCCCTGATTAAGTCATCTGCCATGCAGCAGCAATCTCTGTACAACGAAAAAGTACTATTTTCAGTACTATGCAGCCATTCGTTACAGATGTGAATAAAACATATCCCTTTCCAAGATACAAACACATGGCAATTCCCCATGCCATATTTCTCAAGGTTTCACATTTTCTATCCTTCCACAAACACCAAGATCTCCTGGAATTCTCACCCTGTTACTAATATAAATGTATTTACAGGTAATAAAGTACAAGCTATGTTATAAATTACTTTTTTTTTTTTTCTTTACACATAGCGCAGCAAAATAGAGATTCACAGAATGGTTTGGATGGGAAGGGACCTGGAAAGATCATCCAGCTCCAACCCCCTGCCACGGGCAAGGACACCTTCCACCTAGCCCAGGTTGCTCAAGGCCTCATCCAGCCTGGCCTTGAACATCTCCAGGGAGGGGACAGCCGCAGCTTCCCCGGGCAGCCTGTTCCAGAGTCTCACCACTCTTACTCTCAAGAAGATGTTCATAAACCTTTCATGCCTCCCCTCCAAAACACCCAATCATACCCAAATTTCAGCATTAGGTGATAATTGGTACACCTCTTCTATCGGTCTAGAACACCCTGTAGACCCTCCTGGGACCATGACTACAAACATATTCCTGCCAAATTCTAGCTCTACCTCAGCAGCATCACAGCCATGTCAGCAGTAGTGCATTAGAGGGGGAATGTGGTACCTAATGAACAATGCAAGCTATGTGTTCTGCTGTTCATCTAAGAAGGGGTAAAGTTCTGTGTTCATCTAAGAAGGGGTAAAGTCTACCTCAGCTGGAGGTACCTTACATTGAAGACTATGATACAAACGGTCTCGGTCTTGCTGACTAGAGGTGGAAGGAAGCCCATGGTCTATGAGCACTGAAGGACAGTATCCAACAACGGAGCACAGAAAACAAGCATTGCTGATTGACAGGAATGGTCTGTTTGGTAACAACCTATACTGATTCTCATTCCATCATGGTTTAGATGTGTTTCTTCAGCATTATGTTAAAATCAATCTATATTCATCGTTAGCTGCCTTCCAGTACCTGAAGGGATCCTGCAGCAGGGCTGATGAGGGACTTTTCATGAGGTTGTCTAGAGACAGGACAAGGGGGAATGGTTTGAAGCTGAGGGAGAGCAGGGTTAGACTGGAGTTGAGGAAGAAGTTCTTCACTGTAAGAGTGGTGAGACTCTGGAACAGGCTGCCCAGGGAGGCTGTGACTGCCTCCTCCCTGGAGGTGTTCAGGGCCAGGATGGATGAGGCCTTGAGCAGCTGAGAGGTGTCCCTGTCGACAGGGGGAGATTGGAGTAGATGATCTCTGAAGTCCCTTCCAGCCTGAGCCATTCTAGGAGTCTATGATTTAATAAAGACAGTCCCTCTGCATACAAGTTTCCAGTCTACCAGACAAGTCCAGTGGTACTTTCTAACAGTAAATGGACAGCTCTTAGATTAGGGGCTATGATTCAGGATTTTGGGGTTCTGCTCTTTATTTTGCAGTACCATTGCTGCCACCTCAGTGGCTCACCTTGCCAAGTTCATATATGGGGCCACCTGTCACATGGTGTTAAAAGGTTTACTTAATTGCTGCTCATAAATCATACAGAGAGCCTTGAAAAAGAAAAAAAAATATATATGCAAAGTAGTTTTGATGTTGTAATAGAATTGCATTACTGTCAGATGCGGTGTTTAAAATTAAATTCTTAGAAGATCCCTATTTCTTGTATCACCTTGATGCCCATTAGCATTAAGGATTACTTCCAGAATACTCAATACCTAGGTACAATATCAGCGCAATTCAAGACAATGCTGCTCATGACAGTCACAGGGGAAGATATTAGAAGAAGAACAACTTTCTCTATCCATCTCCCATTGAAGCGGGGTGAGTTTTGCATTCATTTCAAGGGCTATAGGATACAAGTCTATGTGCCCTTCCTAATCAGCCTTGGAAAGTAACACTGACACTGTATAAGACACAAATCCCACATTTAATGGCTCAGTTACAAATAAATGCTTCTCCTCCCTTCCCTTAACCAGCACAACTCAGCAAAGTGATTTGAGATCTGCCAAGTACAAAATAGAGTTAAGATTACATTTTCACTTTGACACCCTCCACCCCAAATTACTTGCTATTAACTACCGCTGCTTTGTGGGCAAGAGGCAGATAAGGGCTTTAGGAATGAAAACTGTACCTTTCAGGGTATCACACACAAATATAGTTTGAGGTAGCAGAAATAGAATTAAGCCATGAAGCTCAGATTAGATGAGAAATTCCCTATGTAGACTTCAGTTATTTTAAAAGCCTCAGTTTCCATCTGCATGTTAGAAAGCTAAGGGAATATTAAAAACTTTCAGTCCATGTCCAGAACTCAGCAGAATCCAGAAAAGCTGTCTTTCCTTGAGCTTGTGGGTTAAGTGCAGCTCTAAGAGAGCCAAAGCATGTAATTTCTGTGCCTCTTCCATGCTTCAGTGAAGTGGCACAAAAAGCAATAAAGATTCACAAATGAAGGTGCCTATAGCAACGTGACTCCATTCCTACGCATCTCTCCCCCTGCTCACACAGGCTGAACACTCCCTGTGCTCCAGGCAGCTTACGTGACCACAAGTGGACCTTCGGAGGAGAGAGGACTTGGATCCCTGCTGAGCTGTTGCATCCTGGTATGATTTCTAACCACACAGCTACGACAAAATCCCAGACAATGAGACCTTTTAGAGACTCATCCTTCAGCTTTACCCAGGGCATCAGGGAACACCAGCTCCAATACCAAAGCAGCTTGTTCAGTCTGTCCTGCAACTGGTGTCAAGAAGGCAGGTGAAAGAGCTGTCTTTTCTTTTCCCATTTCAAATGGAACTATCTCTGGTTCTTTGCTTCACCAAGGAAGCCTCAGGTTTACTACTGGTATTTTTTTTCTTAAATCTTATATGTGGGAAAATAAATTATTAAGTTGGAAATATTTAATAAGCTTCACAACATGAACTTGGTGTCTTGGTGATACGACAACTTGCCTTTGGTACTGAATTTCAGCTTAACAGAAAGAGGCAAGTGAGGGCATCTTAACATTTTAGTAGCCACCTACCACCACGTGAACAAATCAAGCTGCAGGGATAGATTGCAATTTATTCCTTGCCTGAAATCAAAAGCAGCAGCAGGTATGCTGGACTGCCTAAATTCCAACCCAAATCTGAGGCAAACAGATTTTATACAAAAGGGCCTGGACACGGAACAGTCATCTGTGTGCTAGAGAATGTAAATAGGGAGACAGGTAACATAAATAATACATGACTGCAGGATTCAGCCCTCATTTGGGGGCAGAACGCTGAAACTAATTGCTCTTGCAATGAATAGCTGATGAATGAAAACAATTAGTCATTGTATTTAAGCTGTTGTTAGTTCTGCCAACACAATTTTCCAAAAGTCATTAGTCAGATTGCACACAGAAATAAAGAGAGAAAAAAAGAAGGGGTGTTTTGATTTTATTAAAAATGCCCCAAAACTAATGAAGATATTCAAGCTTTCTTTTCCTTTCTGGCTGGGACATCAGGGTTGTTTTCTCCAAGCTTTTCTCTAGAGTCATGAAAACTAGAGGTTTAAGTATGATTTTTTGATTTTTTTTTAGCAAGACAGAAAGCCAAGCCCTAGGACTGCAGGACTGAGGACTTCACAGATTCTCACAAGACTCAATACAATACAATACAATACAATACAATACAATACACCAGGTTGAAAGAGACCTTCAAGATCATCGCGTCCAACCCATCAACCAATCCAACCCACCTAAACAACTGAACCATACAACCAAGCACCCCATCAAGCCTCTTCCTGAACACCTCCAATGAAGGTGACTCCACCACCTCCATGGGCAGCCGATTCCAATGGGCAATCACTCTCTCTGTGTAGAACTTCTTCCTAACCTCCAGCCTAAACCTCCCCTGGCACAACTTGAGACTGTGTCCTCTTGTTCTGGTGCTGGCTGCCTGGGAGAAGAGACCAACCTCCGCCTGTCCACAACCTCCCTTCAGGTAGTTGTAGAGAGCAAGAAGGTCACCCCTCAGTCTCCTCTTCTCCAGGCTAAGCAACCCCAGCTCCCTCAGCCTCTCCTCATAGGGCTTGTGTTCCAAACCCCTCACCAGCATCGTTGCCCTTCCCTGGACACGCTCCAGCAAGTCAACATCCTTCCTAAAATGAGGGGCCCAGAACTGGACACAGGACTCGAGGTGCAGCCTAACCAGTGCAGTGTACAGGGGCAGAATGACCTCCCTGCTCCTGCTGGCCACACTGTTCCTGATGCAGGCCAGGATGCCATTGGCCTTCTTGGCTGCCTGGGCACACTGCAGGCTCATGTTCAGCCTACAATCAACCAGTACCCCCAGGTCCCACTCTGTCTGGCCGCTCTCCAGCCACTCTGACCCCAGCCTGTAGCACTGCATGGGGTTGCTGTGGCCAATGTGCAGAACCCAGCACTTGGATGTGTTAAATCTCAGCCCGTTGGCCTCTGCCCATCTGTCCAGCCTGTCGAGGTCCCTCTGCAAAGCCTCTCTACCCACCAGCAGATCAACACCTGCCCCCAGCTTGGGGTCGTCCACAAATTTACTGATGATGGACTCAATGCCCTCATCCAGATCATCAATAAAGATGTTGAAGAGCATGGGGCCCAGCACTGATCCTTGGGGCTCATCACTAGTGACTGGCTGCCAGCTGGATGTGGCACCATCCACCACCACTCTCTGGGCTTGGCCCTCCAGCCAGTTCCTAACCCAACGCAGTGTGATCCTGTCCAAGCCATGGGTTGCCAGCTTGGCCAGGAGTTTGCTGTGGGGGATGGTGTCAAAGGCCTTGCTGAGGTCCAGGTAGACCACATCCACAGGCCTCCCCACATCCACCAGGCGGGTCACCTGATCATAGAAGGAGATCAGGTTGGTCAGGCAGGACCTGCCCTTCCTAAATCCATGCTGGCTAGGCCTGAGCCCCTGGCCATCCTGTAAGTGCTGTGTGATCGCACTCCAGATGACCTGCTCCATAATCTTGCCTGGCACTGAGGTCAGGCTGACAGGCCTGGAATTCCCTGGCTCATCCAACCGGCCCTTCTTGTGGATGGGCACCACGTTTGCCAGCTTCCAGTCTTCTGGGACCTCTCCAGTGAGCCAGGACTGTTGAAAAATGATGGAGAGTGGCTTGGACAGCTCATCTGCCAGCTCTCTCAGCATCCTAGGATGGATCCCATCTGGTCCCATGGCCTTGTGGGGGTCCAAGCGGCTCAGAAGATCTCTAACTTCCTCCTGGAGCAGCGGGAAACTATGCTGCTCCCTGGCTCCTTCTGCCAGCTCTGCAGGCCAGCTGTCTGGAAGACATTCTGCCATGCTAGTATAAATTGAGGCAAAGAAGGTGTTAAGTACCTCTGCCTTTTCCTCATCCTTTGTTCCAATGTTCCACTCCGTGTCAACCAAGGAGTGGAGCTTGTCCTTGCCCTTCTTCTTGCTATTGATGTATTTATAGAAGGACTTTTTGTTGTCCTTCACAGCAGAGGCCAGTCTAAGTTCTAAATGGGCTTTTGCCTCCCTAATTTTCTTCCTGCATGTCCTAGCAACATCCCTAAACATTCCGTAGGTTGCCTCCCCTTTCTTCCAAAGATGATACACCCTCTTTTTTTCCCTTAGTTCTATTAAAAGTTCATTACCCATCCAGGCAGTAAGATTTGAAGTGCAGAAGCAGCACAGGATGATTGAGGTCAATGCAGGAACAAGGCAGGGTGGCTGCTGAGGCACATGGTGTCCCCAGACCAGCTTTGCAGTCCGGCAGCTGGCTGGATGTGGAGGGAGGTCAACAGAAGCACCATGAGGGCAGGAGGAGAGGGGAAGGCCAGCTCAACTCATCCCACAGCAGGATGGATGAGCATGGCTTTCCCCAAGCCTCCTCTGCCAGCCCTGCAGGGACAGGTGGCTCCTTGGCAAGTGCTGGCCACCCAATTAGCATCCACAGTCCTGCCAACCCCACAGCATCCAAACCAGCAAGTGGCACCTCACTTTTCTGCATTTAACTTTCCCAGGTTTGAAGGTTTGGAGAAACAACGCCATCATGAGTGCAGACCTGTATATATTTGTAGCTTTCCTTCCAAACTGGCTGTCAGCAATTTTGTCCTTCTGCTCTGGATGTGGCAGGCCCTGCGCTGGAGGGGAAGGCTGGACATTTTGCCAGCCTCAGCCCTACACATGGCCCTGTGAGGTGGCAGTGCCCCAGCTGGAGTCTGCACAGATTCAGGCAGCTGGTCTGAGGCAGGTTAACCACCAGGTGCTCAAGCCCCACCACAAGACCTGCCTGGAGATGGCTGAGGGCTGCTACCACAGCTAGCATGAGGCTTGCCCCAAGTTCTATCAGGGGTCTCCTAATCCACATGGACACTAACAAAAGAACAGACATTTTATGTCCCAAACACTCCGTGCTTGATGGATAAGATTGGGTCAGCAGAGCAAGGAGTGACGGGGAACATCACAGTCCTGGCTCAGATCCATCGTAGGTCTTGGCATACCAACTGCCTCCCCATTGCCAACAGGCTTGCAGCATTAGGAATGTGAATCAGGTGGAAACTTTGTACTTTCCAATATCTTAATAAGGCTAACAAGACTATTCCCCTTCCCTGGGGACTTAAAGTAGTGGTTGCGGGTTTGCCTCACCGCTGTTTGTGGCATCAAAAGGATGCTTATGAGATTGTACTGAGCTGCAGCAGTAGCACCAGATGAAGAAGAGCATCTGCTTCTTTTTGTTACTGCTTCTTTTAGAAGGCCAAAATGTAGCAACCCAGACACTTTGAAATGCTGAGGCAAAGTGCATGGCCAGATTCTAGTGGAGGTTGAAAAGGACCACATCCCAAATGGACAGGCATGCATTTGTTTAACCATGATGAAGGGAAACTCATAGCAGATACTTCTATTGCAACAGATAAAATTATCTTGATGTCATCTCTACATGGTCAGCTCTGTATGCATCCTCATATTGCCATGGATGCTCCAGTCTGTTATTTCCATCTCTGTATTTACTTCCTGAGAGTCTTTGTGCTTGTCCTCTGCTAAAGAATGCTATCTTGCTGCGAAATACCACCATCAAGACTGAAGAGCTGCTGATATCCTCAGCAAGACTTGCACAGATCGTGGAGGTCTTCTTGGTCTTCTTCAACAAGAATATGGAACACCAAAAGGTGAGGCATGAGGTGGTTACAACTGCTGTTAGTAACCACTGTAGCTTCTCCTTGCCACTCTCTTTGCAATGTACACACCCCAATGGAAAACAGTTTTTACAAACTTCTTCCTTGTCCTGGCTTGCAACACTTCTTCCTAAGAAAACTGCCACAGTGCATAGTCACACTGCACAAGAAAACACCCAACTCCTGCTGCTTTACAAAGCCCACTGAGGAGAGACACCACCACAGATGGAGTCCAGAGAAAGCCAAAGAGGAGCACAGCAAAATTGCACAGCTAGTGACATTAACACCTGTGAGCCTTTGAGCTCTGAGTAGCAGATACACATTTGAATGGGACACATGCTAGGCAGAAATGGGACTGACTTGTTTAGCAGATTATAAATTGAACTGATAAGAAATAGACACATGTTGATAATCTGAAAAAAAAATGGCCTTTGGAAAGGGAGAATTTATCATAGAATCATTAAGGGTGGAAAAGACCTCCAACCATCTCAAGTTAACTCAAGTTTAGCCCTTCCATGCTTCAGTTCATAAGTCAGAATTCTATTGCATTTTCAAGGCGATTTGATATGAACCAAAACATTTTATATAGAAGCCAGGAAGGTTCACACCGAGCTCAGGAGTGGCTGTGCTATTAGAAGTGGACAAGCCCAACTTCTCCTTGCTTTAACAGTGGTGTGCTCCAGTATCAATATTGAAAGGCAAGCTAAGAAACTTATTTTGTGACAAACTGCACAAGCAACATCTAAGCCTCATTTTCCCGATATAAAATTAAAGTACTTGCTTACCTTTACTGCAAAGTACTTGCTTACCTTTACTGCAAAGTAAAGTAAAGCAATGGGGGTGAAGTGCTGGACTAGGCCTTCATATCATGGATTTGCAATCAAGGAGGAAAACTCCAAGATTTAGATGGAAGCCCCCTACACCACCTTGGCACATGGAGAGGATCAGAGTTCATTATGAGATAAACTGGAATACGGTTTTTCCTACAGCAATTGAAAGTGCTGCTGAGGAAGAGATATTCGTCTGTGTCCATTAAGAATTACAGTCTGGATACACTTTGCATTCAAAGTCTCCTCTGCCCTCATGCACACATTCTTTTTGTGCCTTTATTCAATGTGCCTCAAGCCCTCACAACCTAGACTTAAGCAAAGTTTACAGTTAAGCAGACATTAATAGAGTAGATAGTTTAATGTGCTTAATGGTCATAAAGCGAAGTCTGTTAGAGTCTAAACAAGACTTGTAAGTAAATGCAAAAAATGATTCTTTGCTGCAGCATCTCACATATCACAACAAATATCCTCTTTGCCATCTGCTTCCTAAATGGTACATACTGCTCAAGAAAGTCAGTCTATAGGTTCCTCCCCTGGCTGTATTTCTATATGCCATATGCTCAGAAGCAGAAAGGAGCCTTCTTGTGATCTTTCTGTTTGAATCAATCCCTGTGAATCTCTTTTGTCTGCCTGGATCGTCAGGAAGCAGCATTGAATCTCCTCAACAGTGTTTGAACTGGCACTGCCAGAACATGCTGTCATCGCTCCCCTTCATTTTCTAATGTATCTTTCCAAAATCACAATGCCTACATCTCTAATTATTTTACTTGGCAACCTGGAAATAAGTGTAATTGCAGTGTTTGCTATTAGCTTGTAAGAACAGAGGATCAAATCATTTGGAGGAAAGAAGAAAAAAAATAATTAAAAATCAGACCAGTAGGTCCTGGTTATCTTCAAATTGGAGTCTCCAGAGGAAACGTGTGGATGTCTGTGGAGTAGTGCTGGCAGTTTTGAGAACACTTTTCCTTTAGACCAATACTGAACCAATGCTGCAGCATGGTAGCAGAGGCAGAGTAACTCTGGGTATGCAATATTCCCAAATGAGTTGTGGAACAAATGTCTTTGCCACGTGTGGTCATTAAAGATTTGATGTCAAGATGAAAGGTGTTAACCTTGGAAAGCCGGCCAGACTCCAGCGGGGCTAATTACATTCTGCCTTCCTAAGCAGTTCTCTGTAGAGTTTCAACTGGACATTTCAGATCCTGAACTGTTACACAGCCTTGCCATGAGCGGCTTAAAATGGGACCTTGCTCGATGGCTGTGACAGCTCAGATACTCTGCACTGACAACTCCTGGTATGGATCTGCAAGCCTCGGAGCAGAACAAACCACGCCACAGAAACACTGTTCCTGGTATTGTGCATTGCTACAGCCCTTTTACACACGAGTAGCCCTAGGAATGCAGTGAAAATTACTGAACAGGTAACTGTGGTGGGCAAAGGGAAAAAAACAATTGCACTTTCACCCACACTGCCTGCCTTGGAGGAAACTCACAGGCAGAGGCTAGGGTTGCTGGATTGCTGTGGTTAATTGTTAAAGTTTGCATTTTGTAGCAGTTTTGTTACAGATATAATCCTGCTCAGATCTGAGAGTTAGGGGAAATTTTACAGTCTTGTAACACCACTTCGAAGTGTAGGCGTCACATTCACAGCCTGGCCACTGAATGCTACCAACACATTAAGTCTTGCAGCACTGAGACCTGCTCTGCAAGCAGAGCATTTACAATTCCAGACACTCTTCTGAAGGAAGACTCCCCAGAGGCAGTATCTACACTGCTGGGCAGAGGCTCCCTGCAGTCCTCGTCCCCGGGTGCACACCCTCACTCCACACCGTCTCCTTTTCCGGAGCAGATTTGCCTGCACAGCTGCTCCCCCACATGCACTACTCGCCTCTGTAAGCAAGCCAGGGCATGCCTGGGGGTGGGAGCTGAGCTGCACACTGAGAGGGCCCCAGGGGGTATGCTCTGGAGAGCAGGGCAGTGGGCAGCAGAAGTGCTAATGCTGCAGCCTGTGTTCAGAAGGCAAGCAGAAATTAACACAGAGTATTTAACACAAGTGTCCCGAAAGTTAATGAGTTTGTCATTGTTACCATCCTCATTATTGCCACATGCATCTTTTCCTTACATGTTTTAGCTAAAGCAGGCAACCCCTGGGAGTCCTGTACTGAACTTGGTTTGCCTCATCCCTGGAACCATTCCAGCTCAGTTTGTTTGGGGCTCTTAGTGACCTGCTCTAGTTGAAGATGTCCCTACTTACTGCAGAGTGATAGGACTAAACCTTTAAAGGTCCCTTCCAACTCAAATCAGTCTAGGATTCCATGATTCTAAAACCCTAACGTGGAGATTGACCAAAGTCTGTCACACAACTGATGTAAATGTACGTGACTTCAAGGACTGCAAGCTCACACACAGCCCAGCAAATTGCTGCAAAACATGTGGACCATCTTATGAATAGAAGAGTAGAAATGCATCCTTATTTATGTTAAAAGTCCTGAGTCTGCTTGACTGTGTCTTGATTACCACACTCTCTCAGACGCATTCATTTCAGAAGAGCTGCAATAATGATATGCAATAACCAGAGGCAGTGATGGTCTCTTTTCAATGCTAGGTTCCTGACACCATGGAGAACAACGTGGATCACTTTAAAAAATTTTCCCAGTGCTCAACATGCAACTTATCAAATTCCCTTCAAGCATTCATCTCATCCATGCAAATAATTTATTCTTCCCCACAGAAGCTCTGTGTTTGATCACAATGACAACTTACTGCTGCTGCTCTGCAGCAAGCACGTTACAGAGCTTCAAACCTCAGAGCTAAAGCTAAATCATGAGGAGGATATTGAGGTGCACATCCACTCCTGCAGTCCTTGCACACAGTAGCACCCCAGGAACTGTAAGATTCAGTTATGTCAGGGAGGTCTGCAGAAGCAAGACTAGGCTTTTGAGAAATTAGTTGTTAATCCTTCTCAGGATCAATGTGTTGGAAGATAAATACCTAGCTCAAGATTGTTACAAGAAAGGCACTTTGATTATAAACTACATTTCTATCATTTGAGAGTCACCTGTCCTGCAAACACTGAGGTGCTGATTTGTCTATGAAATCCCTGGGAAAACACAACCAGGGCCTGGAATCTGCTGATCAGTGTAAGCCGTCTGTCAGAGCAGCTTTGGCAAGTAAAAGAAATGCAAAGCACTGAAATGTACCTAGAGGACAGAGTCTCCTGGCTGTGTAGGGGGCAGGCTGAGACCCAAACAGCTGGTAATTTGGGATGGAACTGCCTCCACAAATCAATCACTTTGGAAACCAAACATCACACAAGATACACATTTACCAGGCAGTGTTTGACAGCAAGAAATAAGCTAGAGCATAGAAAATTTCTGTGTGATTTCAGTCTCCATCCTAAACTGAGTCCTCATACAATTCATCTGCAGGCTGTAATTTACTAAATCCATCTGCTGTTCCTACAGCTTGCTTTCTGGAAATGCTGCATTTCAAGGGTCTGCTTATAAGACAAGGTCAAAGAGTAAAGCAAGCCCTTTCATTTTAAATGACTTGAAAGAAATGGAAAGGAAATTTATATTTAGAAATAGCAATGATTAACTAGGGGAAATATATTAAAGTATTAAAATAAATGACATAGAATAGCTCATACTCCCAATTAGGCTGACTTGACTTCAAGAAAAATATTTATATACAAATATAACAAGCTGGGGAATGCCATCCTATACCAAGATGAAAGCATCTCATAACATAATTCATCTTTAGCCATTAAAATGGCTGAGCACATTTTTACATACTTTTTCTTCTGTCCTTCTAAAGTTGCTGCTTCTTTGCTTTCTTCTCAAGCCACCAAAACATTTAGCAACTTCTCCTTTGTCTGTTACCAAGCTGCTTATTTCAACTGCACACCTTCCACATCTCCGCAGCCTTCAGAAATGCATCACATGATACCACTGCATCATTCCTGGATCAGACATGTCACATACAGACAGCTAACAGATTCACACCAGAATTAAGGACACAAACTCCCAGAGACGCAAGTCCAAAACTGAGGGTCTCAGAAGCTACAGTCTGGACCAAGATTCACCAAGGCATACCCCACAGTGCTGACTGTGTTCAGGGCTTCTGTTATCAGCCCACTTGTTGGACAAGATAAGGAGCACCAAAGCCACTTCAGAAAGACAGAAGAGATCTGTGGGTAACTCCCAAGCATACCCCATGATCAGTGAAGTGCTGGTGGCACAGTGCAGAGCCACACAAGACACCTCAGAAACCCACAGTGTGCCTACAGCCCCCAGAGACATACACAAGCTTGGTTTAGATGAAAGAGCTCACACAGCACCAGTGCTGCAGCCATCATCAGGAAGAAGAGAAGGGGGCCCTGAGCTCCCTGCCTAAATGCTGAGCAGCTGATGATGTCAATGCGCAGGTGTTGTCTCCCACTAACTAGTTAGAGGTGCATCACAACCAGCTACTGTCATACTTTAGAGCTAGGGTCGCAGTCTGGAGCAGTCACTGAGGGAAAACACAGTTAATACAGCTATGCTTTGGCCAGGAGACTGGAACCACCATCTGTATGAGGGTAAAAGTCTTTCAGGATGCTTACTGGCACAGTCAGGCTTTCAGTCTAGAAAACATCTTAAGATCAGGTATGCTAGCATCATGGAGAAGCACTGTTTCAGTCCTGACTTAGAAGAGCCCTTGTCACCTACTGAGTCACCACAACCATCCCTTGCAGCATGGGTTTCCTTGGAGTCCACTTTATAAACCCTGCTTAGGCCTGCCCCTGTCTTGCCTAGATTTAACATGAAGGGAGTCATGATGCAATGAGCTGCATAGTTTGTTTCTTTTCTTAGGGGGATCTCCCTCCAGCTGCAGCCCTATCAAAGCCTTTGTCTAAGGAGCAGAATAAGGAGCATAGCAGAGTTTGCATTTACATATGGAAGAGCTACTCCAGCAACTACTTTCACGCCTCTCAGGTCAGCCCCAGCACAGTTATTTGGCCTAGGTTCATCTGAAATAAACAGGCTGACTTTGTTCAAATCTATTGCACAACCAAATGATAAAATTGGGATGGGGGTGGTGGAACGACTGCTGATGACACATGTATTTAACACTGCCTGTCTCCTCCTTCCAGATTAGGAGGAGCTGGCAAGCTTGGGTCTGTACACTTGCCAGCAGCGGATGTCGGCACATACACAACACCTTTCAGAACAACAAACTGCTGAAACATGCAGTTCAGCTCCAAGGCACCCCTGCTCTTCACCTAGCCCCAAACAGCTGGAAGAACTGTCTCAGTGGGGGTTGTAGGACAGCTTTTAATGCTGCTTTAATCTTCTTTTTCTGTAGTCACTTCAGAAGTGAGGAGAAGTAAGTAGGAGCAACCAGGCTGTGCTTGGCACAAGGTCCCCCACATCCATTTGAACCAGGGGAAATGATGGAACTGTTGGCAAGAGGGACAGGGCAAGGATGGAAAGGGAGTGGCATTAGCAATGCAGCAATACAGGCCGCCTTCTGTTTTTACCTTTCCTCGCTTTCATTTTTCAGTCTGAAGCACAGAGAAGGATGATGCTGACAAGCTCACCCCAGCTCGTTGTCAGTGTCTGGAGAAAGCCATCAGTGAAGATCTGCAAAATAAATAAAATCCTATTCCCAGTAGTAAATGAAGTTGTTCTGCATTCATTAGCAAAAAGCTCTGCCTTGCTGAAGTCAGATTTGTAGATGGGTTCAGCTCTTTCCTCATTTTCTCTTCAATAATTTTGGTGGGAACATGTATAAATGCAGCATGTGTCGTGTGTCTCCCCCCCCGCCCAGTTCCACCTTCTCTTCTTGTTTTATTTTCTCCCTCATGTCTTCAATTATTTTTTGTCTTTTTCACAGCAGGCAGCAATCACAGACTCAAAACAATGGATTAAAAACCACTGAAACACTGGGAAGTGCAAAGAAATACATTTGCAGTGGGTCTGAGCAGTGCTGGATGTATCAGAAGGTACCAATACACTCCACAGGACATGGGTGGCTTTTAGACATTAGAATCATTTTCCTTTGGCTTCCAACCTGGGTGCCCTATCCCACCACCATTACCCTGACAACTTCCTTTTAGTCTCACTTCCTACCAGTTGTTTCCATTTCTTTCCCCCTTTCTTTCTGCATTGCTCCAGCACTGGAATGGGGGTGATCAGACTGCGGAGACTTGGGGAGGGCTTCCTGCAGTGGGACTCAGATGCATGTTGGTGTAAGGCAGGAGACTGCTAAAGCCTCCAGCTCTGCTCAGCAGGAGTTTGATGTGCTAATGTGGGGATCACAGAAAGACCTGCAGCCAAGGTTGTCATAATCCCAAACTCTTCACTTTCCCCCAGCTGCACCATTTCCTGCAGTGACTTCTCAGCAAAGCAGCCTCTGTGCTCAATTTTGGGAACCTCCCTACAAGAAGGATGCTGAGGTTCCGGAGAAGAGCAGTGAAGCTGGAGAAGGGTCTGGAACAAGAATTATGAGGAGTAGCTGAGGGAACTGAGGTTTTTAGTCTGGAGAAGAGGAGGCTGAGAGAAGACCTTATTGCTGTCTACAACTCCATGAAAGGAGGTTGGAGCAAGGTGGGATTAGGTCTCTTCTCCCACATTACAAGCAATAGGACAAGAAGAAATTACCTCAAATTGCACCAGGGAGGTTTAAATTGAATATTAGAAGGAACTTTCTCACTCAAAGGGTTCTCGAATACTGGAACAGGTGGCTGAATCCCATCTGTGGAAGTGTTTAAAAGAGGCAGAGACATGCTGCTGAGGGACGTGGGTTAGCACCAGCCTTGGTAGAGCAGCAGGATGGTTGGAGTCAACGATCTGAAAGGTACTTTCCAAAACCAAAAATTCTTTAGTTTGAGCCTTATTCCTCTCATTACTCCCTCGAGCATCCAGGGGCAGCAGTGCTTCATTCAGGTGTCCCAAGTCACAACAACTAAAACCCATTTAACTGCCATTCAGTTCAGCACTTCACTGCCACTGTCCAGCCCCTAGGTCAGCAATTTTCCTCATTCAGATCTATCTAAGCCAGGGGCTTAGAAATTATTCTTGCGACAAACAGGCTTCTAGAAATAGGCTTCTTCTAGAAGTTAGTTATCTGGACAGAAGCAGACTGGGCAGTGCCTACCTATGAAATAATGCTGCCACATCTGATGGAGCTCCTGCAAAGTCTAAGAAGGCAAGAAGCACATGGAAGATGGCTCTGGGTAGCAACCTCTTGAATAGGCTCAGCTGCAGCCAGGGCAGTATTGACTGAGCAGAGCCTGAGTTAAAAGAACAATATTTGGATTTCTCCTGTGCTTTGTTCCATCCTGTGTACAAGCAGGAATACCAGGACAAAGTGTACTTCATGTGAACTGTACCATATGTGCAGCAAGGGACTGCTTCTATCCCAGAAGCCCATCATGGTGGGTAATGGAAGAGCCCTCTTGCGATCATCCAGTCCAACCCTCCTGCTAAAGCAGGGCACCCACAGCAGCTTGCCCAGGATCACAATGTCCAGGTGGGTTTGGAATCTCTCCAGAAAAGGGGACTCCACAACCTCTCTGGGCAGCCTGCCCCAGGGCTCAGCACCCTCACACCATGCAAGTTTCTCCTTCTTCTCATGTGGAACCTCCTGGGTTCCAGTTTGTGCCCATTGCCCTTTGTCCTGTCCCTGGGCACCACTGAGCAGAGTCTGACCCCAGCCTCTTGCCCCAAACCCTTTAGCTCTTGCTGGGCATTGCTCAGATTCCCTCTGGGGCTGCTCTTCTCCAGGCTTGACAGTCCCAGGGCTCTCAGCTTTTCATCTTCACAGATATGCTCTAGGCCCCTCAGCATCTCCATAGCCCTCAATTGCCTTGTAAGGGTCTTGTTAAACTATAAAGGACCCTGGCAGAGAAAAAAGAAACACAGTACTTTGGGTAGGTAAAAATAAGGTTTTACGGACCTGAAAATCAACATGTTTTGCCTTTTAGTTTACAGGATAAACGGTTGTGGAAGCAATGAGTGTGATTCTGCAAATCCGTCTTCATGGGTCTTTTTAATTTAGAGGCATGACTCATCGGAGTGGGGACTACTGGGATGATTGCATGACCACAGGATGCAGCTCTGGAAAAGTGTTTTTGTAAACAAATAAACAAGCTTCTTCCTGTTTGAAACTCAGATCTTTCAGCACTGAGCAAGCCCCTGAGAACCTGTCAGTGAAAGTCACCAGAAATATTATCACCACAATGCCAGTTGCTTGGTCCAGGTCCAATACCAGGAGGTGAACAAAACACATGGGGTGAAAAAGAGACGAGTCTTCTAAAATCCTTTAATAATCTGAAGTGTTATTTGTATCAGGAATAAGGAAAGGACTTGTTGAGTGAAAATTGCCCTGAAGAGACAGGCTTAAAACTAAAACCTGACAAAATCAAACCCATATCCTCTAAACCAAGGAAAAGCCAAAAGGAGAGATGTTGGGAGACTTGATGATGGCTTATGCCATGTTGTGCTGTATGTGCAGGGTGTTCTCCAAAGGGCTATCTCCAAACTGGATTTCACATTACAGCTTTTGACATCTAACGAAGTCCTTTGTGAGAGATTGTCCTCTTTTTCTGGAGAAAGCAGGATGCTGGCCCCAGTCAGCAGGCTGCAGTGCCTTTGCTCCTTGCCTCCCAAGGGGGAAAACAGGAGTCTCTGGTCCTAACAGCTGGAAACATTGTCAGGAAAGAGTGTAGACATCTGAAAGCAACCCAAATATTGCAATGTCAGGGAATAAATTTTCTGTTGAGATTTTAGAAGCAATCTTCTGTCTGTTGCCAGTGAACCCTTCAAGTATGTTTAGATCAATGCATGAAATCAAATAAACACTTAAAATCGTGCAAGAGTGAGTCAAGTAGGGAAGCAGCTGAGCAACTCTTTGACCCTTTCTTTTTTTGTTGCAGACCAACACAGCTGGGGGATGCTCCAAACCAACACAAAATCCTGCTGCATTCAGGCACACAGGAGTAAAGGAAAGGCCAAGTGGAAAGAACGACAGGCTTTGCTGGGTTGAGATGCTTCAATTGCAAACGATAGATCTATTTTACCTATTAGAGCTTGTCTAGACTAAGGAAATGTTCCTGCTATGACTGTGCTGAGGTAATTGCACCACTGTAACCCCCTTTGGGCAAAACAGAGCTTTCAGTGGCCTGATTTACACTGGAGCTTTGCCAGGCTTAGTTCAGCTGGTAGAAGCCAGTCCTCCAGGAGATCCTACCCCCAGCTGGAACCCCACACAAGACTTTTCGTGCCTCTCATCTGAAACGTTGGCACTGTCCATCTACCAAACAAGCCACCCTTACAAGATGATCATTCAAATGTTCTTCTCCAAAAGAATGGAGACTGTTTAGTAGAGAGTTGATTAGCTGGGTACAAAAAAAAAGCCCATCTTGAAATAATTCTGGTTTTAAACTAAAGCATGTCAGGGAAACGTATTTGCTGCAAATGGGAAGGCAGATGTAGGATGGTTGACCTCTGCCAGGAATATATGCATTCTTCACCCACATTATATGAACTCCTGTGAGAGGAAAAAAACGTGGAGTAAAATGGGAGCTACTCCTCTAGTAAATGAACAGAAAACCCAAACAAACAAATCAGCTGAATGAAATAAATCCAAGTGCTTTACTCTGAAGCCCTTTTTAAAGACCAGAAGGTGAAACTTTAGCCTGAGAGAAGTTAGTGGCAACGTTTACATTGAGTTTAAAAGAGAGGCTTCACTTAACCTAATGTGTATGAGGAAGCCACATAATGCAACAGAGGAATACATGTGCTGAATTTCACACAGAGCATTCAGAGAACATGCTGATAAATGCAGGTGGAGGGACAGACAGACTGACTGGCAGGCAGACTTGGTTATAATTTAATCTGGTTTACTGTTATCTGTAGGTGTTACAGTTAAGATGTTCTAAAAAGTTCTTATAGAGCTTTAGTTCTCAACAGTTACTGGAAGGGCAAATAGAGACTCTAGCAGCAGAAGCATGCTCCTTTACAAGTCTTTTCATTAAAAAAGAAGAGGGAGGAAAGAGGTATGTCTGAAGCACAAAGATGACATGAGAAAAGTTCCTCAATTCACAGATGGCTGCACCTTTCCCCAAAAATTCAAACAGGAACCCTGGATTGATTTAATCACCCATACAAGCAAAAAAATGTAATGAAGAATCCTCAGTGCCAAATCGGTTTCTTGGGACCTTTTCCATGTAAATAATACAAATCAAACCTTGAAGTTCAGTGCAGATATGATCTGACAAGTCAGCCAGGCTTCTGGGTTTGCTTTGATCCAGCTCCAGAAATATTTTATCCAAGGTAAAGTTGTTTTTTAAGTGTTTTCCATTTGAGTTTTTAATTTTGGATATTCATCACATAAGAAAGTTGCTTAGAATGCTTCTAACATGGGTCTGGCTGAACTGACTCATGGCACCAAACATAAAGATTTCCTTTCATTTATACAATTTCAGCTGGCTTGGGTAGTTTTAATGGTGCAGTGAACGTGCAAAACCTGAGCTGAAGATTTCCAAGCATCAAGTCAGGTCACCTCCGACATTCTTAGTGCTGTCCCACTCCTAGGTGTGCTGGTGGAAGAAGGTCACTGGGCCTTTGTTTTCTGAAGGATTCCCTGCTGCCATTCCCTCAGGACATTGTCTGGAAGCAACAGTGCCTTCCCTGGGAAGAAAACCTCGATGTTAGGCTTATTCTGATTTTTTTGGTGTGTTTTACTCATTCTGTTTTGGTTTGGTTTGTGGCTTTCTGGTTTACTTATTCTGAGGTGGTTTTTTGTGTGTGTTTCACTTATTCTGATTGTTGTGGTTTAGTTATCCTGATTTTGGGTGTTTTCCCTATTCTGATTTTTGGTGGTTTACTTATTCTGATTTTTTTTGTGTGTGTGTGTGTGTTTTCCTTATTCTGATATTTTTTGTGGTTTACTTTTCTTCTGCTGCTTGTTAAAAAATAAATAAATTGGGGTTTAATTTTTTGTTACTCCATTCTATTACCAGGATGAAGATGCTGCAGTTTAGAAAACTGCATATATAATAAATCTATAAAACTAAGCTTGTTCCAAATTTTCCCTGTTGTGTCTCACCACGCAGATTTAGACACCTTGCTGCAGGCACCCTGTTCTCAAAGATTCACCTCCTGTGAATAATGTAAAATATTCTGGATTCTCTTTACTTTCCACAAATTGGTACCTTGCATATTTAGAACTAACAGGGCCCCTTTTTCTCTTTTTCCCTCGAATATGTGATGTCAGGTTAACAAAAATAAGATGGATCTTTTATTTTGGCTCTTAAATATAATGTTGTTAAATATGCCCAACAGAAATGTAGGATAAAATATTTGCTCTGCTTGAAGCTTATGTGATATTTGTATTCTAAGCCTCACCACAGTGGGTTTCTTTAAATAGAAGCTATACTTTACTCCTAAATTGCTTAAGGCAAAGGAAGCAGAGATGATGTTTTTATGAATGTTTAAATGCAAATGGAACTGAGAGTGAATGCTATGCTAGCTAACATCAAAGGCTCACCAAAGTCTCTGCATTAATGAGGCTCTTTGTTTCCTGGATCACAGATTACAACAGGTTTCCAACTCATTGCCAAGGCTTTATCTCCATTTGGGAGGGCTGTAAATCTCAGACGATTTTTTTCACATGCAAAACAAGAGGATCATCTGAAAGAAGAGGGGGAAATATAAATCCTAAAGTCGCAAATATTTAATTCAAATGTTTATTGCTCAAAGTGGCTGCAGCTTGTTTTATTTTGGTAGTATTGAGAAGAATGGAAATGTGCAGATGGAGTTTTCTGTGCTGTAACCCACTTCTTCATCTGGATGGGAGAGTAAAGCAGGGGGGAAAAAAACAGTCAAGAGCATATCTCTCCTCTCCCACCTCCTTTAGCCCAGCCTAAACTGTGTTTCCCCCTCGTAAATCAGAACAATAATTCTATATCATGCAAAATCAGCAACTAGCAGAAAGAGAGATTCTGCTTCATTTAAATATAGTCACTGCTTTTCAAAGAGGCTGCAACTAGTTCTTCTCCTCCCCCAAAAGTAATAAGATTATATCCCTAGTAATAATACCCTAATTAACAAGAAAAATAGGGACCATGATCTTTAGCTTCCTATTCAAGGGCTGAATGAGACAATATGTAGTATATTGGGTCAGAAAAAACAATTTACATGGCGTCATTACAGTCTGTAGCAAAGCCTCCAGGACCCAGGGCTATCTTATGCAATCTTAATTAAGGAAAACAAATATCGGGGTGTTGTTTTAAGCTACCGGAGACATGCACAGGGCCTGAAGTATGTGATCAGAAGAGTTGGGGAGTTTCCTTTTCCATGGGAACTGCTTCAGAACAAACTCCAACGCAAACACACAAGTGTCTAGTGCCTTGGAAATGGGCTGCAAAGTTGGTAATTTCACATTTCCTGACCCTCTGGGCCACTCAGGAAAACTAGCAATTTTCTGCCATCCAATGTCGTGTCTGTGCCGGCGATGGGGCCAGGGATGAGGGAGTGATGGTAGGGAGCTGCCTAGAGACATCGTGGACGCCTCATCCCTACAAGTGTTAAAACCAGACTGGAGGAAGCTTTGGGCAACCTGCGCTAGTGGGAGGCGTCCCTACCCATGACAGGTGGCTGAACCCCAGTGCAGGCCCCTTCCAACTCAACCCATTCCATGACTCCATGAATATCATCCCGTGCCCAGAGTTCCGTGGACATCTGCAGCCATATGTGCCTGTGCCACCTGTGGCCACAATGACATGGTTGTTGTGGGCACACGTGTGTGCCTGCGCACACATATGTGATGATTTGTGTGTGCACCTCTGCATATACTGATGTGTGTGTGCACATGAGTGCCTTAATGTGTCTCTGCAGCTCCATCTGTTTAGTTGTGTAGTGATCTGTGCTTGTAGTCACAGGCCAGCGTGGGAGTGCAGATGTTTTTGTGTGTGCAGATGTGTTTGTGCCTGCTGATGCGTGCTGTTGCGTGCTCGCCGGTGCTGATGTGTTAGGAGATGCACACAGATGAGTGCAGATGACTGCTCATACATGCCAGATGTGGAGCTGTGTCTGCTGATGTGTACAGACGTGTGTGTAGATGCACACACAGACACCTGCAGAGCCGCATGTGTGGCCATGCAGGTTTGGTCATGTGTCCAAGCACATGTATAACTCCACACACAGAGAACACAGAGCTATGTGCAGACACGTGTGAGGTGTGTGTGCATGTAAGCACCACACATATGCAAAAACTTGTACAGACATGGGCGGGTGAAAATATACAGGTAGATGAGTGCATGCAGATGACTGTGTGCGCACAGATGTGTGCGTAGGCTCGTGTGTGCACGTGTGTCTAGAGATATGTGTGTGCAGACATGAGTACAGATGTGTGCTCGAACAGCTGGATGTGCTGGCATGATGTGTACACATCTGCATACATCACGGAACCATCAAGGCTGGAAAAGACCGCTAAGGTCATCAAGTCCAATCTTCTACCCAACACCTCCGTGAGCTCCATGACGTGAGTGTGCAGCCCTGATGTGCACACGTGTGTACATGTGTAGAGATGTGTGCTCAGATGTGCACACGTGAGTACCTCTGTGGATACAGCGGCGCACACACATCCTGGGGCCACAACGAGTCCCCAAAACCACCATCCCAATCACACCACCTCTCACCGTGCAACCTGTACAGGCTACAGCAGCGGACCCCAGCGAGGTACCCCACCTCCCCGTACGGAGCCGAGCCAGGGTGCGGGGCTCACCCCACCACACCACCGCAGCGCGGGGGCCAACGAGTCGATCCGTCTGTCACTTTAAGGCAGGCTGGCGTGCGCGGTGTGTACATACGTGCGTGTGTCCGTGTGCGTGTGTCCGTGTATGTGTCTGTGTGTCCCTCTGTCCCGCCCCCGGCCCCGCCCCACCGCTGCCAATCACCGGCGGCCGCTTTGATGTCGCAGCCCTTGGCCGCCGCGTTCGCACACAGGCACCGGCCGCTCCGTGCTTTCGGCTGCCGCCGCCTCCCGCTGCTCCCGGGGAAACTTTCCGGGGCTCGGAGAGAAGGAGAAGGAAGACGAAAAAGAAGGGGGTGAGGGGGCGGCGGCAGCCTCACCGGGGCGGGGGTGGTAGTGGGGGTGGCTTGTCGCTACCCGGCATCCCGCAACGCCTGCCCGCCCGCAAGCCTGCCGAACCCCCGCCAGCGGCCGGGGAAGGAGGGGTGGGGAGGAGGAAGGAAGGAAGAAAGAGATTTAGGAAGGAAAAAGCAATTCGAGTTAATCTGAACATTTAAAAGGGAGTTTGAAGAGAGGGGGAAATTGGAAAAAGTTTAAAAGTTGAAAGTGGAAAAGAAAAAAAACTTCGAAAAGAGAAAAAGGGGGAGAGCAAATTTGCCTTTTTTGTTTTCAAGCAAAACAAATATCAGGGAGGTTAAAAAAACAACAACATCAAAAAACCAAACAAGAAAAAAACAAAACAACAACAAAACCCAAACATCAACCTAAGCCAGAATAATTGGGAAGGTCTCGGTCCAGGCGGCGCAGAACAACAGCAGTCGCCGGGGAAGTTGCTGCGCGGGGCGGGGGGAAGATGCCTCAGCTGGGCAGCGGCGGCGGGGACGACCTGGGGGCCACCGACGAGATGCTGGCTTTCAAGGACGAGGGCGAGCAGGAGGAGAAGATCCCCGAGAATGCCTTCACGGAACGCGACCTGGCCGACCTCAAGTCCTCGCTGGTGAACGAGTCGGAAGGCAGCGGTAGCCCGGCCACCGCCGCCGCCGCTGTTGTGGCCGCCGCCGATCCCGAGGTGAGCCGGGTCCGGGACGAGACAGCCATACCCCTCCCCTGCTCTGCGCCCTGCACCCCGTAACCCACCGCTCTGCCTCTCTCTTCTTCTCTCTCGCCCCAATGCAGGCCATCAGGCGTGTGCAGGATCCACAGAGGGTTTATCAGGAAAAGCTCCCGGACCACATGGATGACGGTTAGTCATGGTCACCCCTGGGTCTGTATGCCACCCGTCGCCACCCCTGGCCACCCCATCCAGCCCCTCAGTCCCTGTCCCATGACCCTCAGGAATGAGGGCTGCCAGCCTGCCGGACAGAGCCCACCTAGGGACAACTGTTCCGGCAGCAACGAACCACCCCAGTGCCCTGCATGTGGGACCAAGCATCCTAGGGCACCCTGGTACTCCCCCATCACCCTCTCCAAGGAGTGTAGGGCACAAAGAGTCCGAAAATGTTCTGTAACCTCTCCAGGATCCCCCAACGTGCAAAGGAATCGCCTGTCCTAAGGTGAATCTTGACGGAAAAATCAACTTTTCACAGGTATTAAGCATCAGGACCCAGGGATGTACAAAGGATCTGCGTATTCTGGCTACCCTTTCCTCATGCTCTCAGACCCTTACCTGCCAAACGGATCTATGTCACCCCTGGTGAGTTCAGCCTCTCCTCACGGGGAAGGTTCCGTGGTCTCTCTAACTGCTGAAGTGTGTCACAGGTATCTGCAAGCACCTGCATGTGCTTTTTATCCTGGTTTCTAAGATGGCCCAGTGCTGTGCTGTCCAAACTGGAGGGAGAAGGAGTGGGAAGGGGGAAAGATTCTCAGCAGCAAACACCTGCTTCACTCCAAATTTGCTGGAGGAGTTTCTTTTTCAACCTGCCCATCATCTGGGTTTTCCTTTACCATAATGTCTAGTGGAAGAACATCCCTTCCTTTCACTGAGACATAGGGTTTGGAGGCAAGCAGCTTCTGGTGTTTGTGTTCAGGGATCTGTCCTGCAGCTTAATCACAGTGTGATGTATCAGCTTGTAAACCAGCCAGGTTCTGTGGGCCAGACAGTGGATTTTGTACTTCAAAAACAGCAATTGAGGTTTTTAGGAAAAGGCTTAATACTGCTGAATATTCCTGTCTTCTTCCTGTAAAGTTTTACCCTCTGGGGTCAAATCAACTTCAGTGATTCTGTCTTGTATGTAAGTTTTGCTATCTGGATAATTAAATGAAAGGCTTCTCTACAAAACAGAGTTATCAGAACTTTGGAAAATAATGCCACAGCATTGCAGCAGATAGTCAGTGCTTGTGTCGCTCCTGGGAAGCTGGCATTGCTGCCATCCTTTTGGACCTTATTCGGCATTTGCAGTCGGTAAATGAGAACAGAACATCATTCACTTTATTTCAGCTTTAGCTGTTAACCTGTAAAGGGAGAAGGTTTAAAAGAATATATGATCTTATTGATTCCAACACTTTGCTCACTGGAGGGGTAGGATGTTAAACTGGAGTGATTAAAAATGGATGAATGAAACTCACACTGTGATGAAATACTGTTCACTGGAATCACTGCCTGGTCTTCCCAGCTGTCCTTGCCAGCCTGGATGGCAGGAGATGCGTCCCTCCGTGATCCTGGTCATGCCCCAGCACAGCCCACCCTTCTTGGAAGTCTGAGTTCCTGGCTGCAGATTGTTGTAACCTTGCTGAGATTGGTTTGCAGATGTTGAGGATCAGTCCCTAAATTAAATCTTCCTTCAGTGAGAAAAGATGAGTTTGCAAGGCAGGGCCAATGTACATGATTATAATCCAAACAATCTCTTGCTTCTTACCTCATGTGCCTTCCTCCCTGTATCAGGTATCCCCATAAAATATTAATCTTTTCTGGATAAATTTTAAATTATTATATTGAGCTTGTCATATCTGAATGCATGTACTTTGTTCCCTGGTGTAGAATCCGGGTAAATCCAAAGTTATGCCAGCCCAGCAACCACTTGCTGCAGTGGAATATTTCTTTTAATCTCAAAACCTTACTAGATGGGCAATGAAGAGCAAAAGCCTGTTTATTAACAAGCAAAAAAGTAGATCGTGGTTTGTGGGTCGCCTTTCCCTTCAATAATGTAATAAAAACCCAAGAGGTTGCTCTTGGAGCCGCAGACTGGAGTAAACAGACTGTTCAGAACTCAAAGAAGAGAAGATTGAGTAGCAGAGAATGAAAAGTCCCGTCCCCCTGAGAGCCACAGAGAGCACTCACCCCCTTGGCCAGCTTCTCTTAGGCCTGTTCAGGTCCTGCTGTGGTTTGTGTTGTGTGAATTGAAAAGCTGGTTTGATGTTTTTAGCTAAAACCCAGCTACTTAACAGAAAACAGGAAGATTTCTGCCTTGATTTGGCACAACGGCTCATTCTGATGTATCTTTCTGGGCAATTCTGTCTCGTGTTTTTGTTGACTGTGCAAAGTTTATCATGGCAAATGATGTATTGCTCCCATATAGATTTATTGCTGCTGTGTATGTTAGGGGAAGTGTGGGCTGTAATCTGGTGGCTGCTTCCAATAACTGAGGAGGTCAGATCTGTTCCTGAAGATTGCAGATACTTAACCAGCCATAAAAGTGTGTTTAATTAACACTTGAGCAGAGGCAGAGTCAGGGAGGAGGGCTGGAGCGAGTGAATGGGATTACGTGTCGCCGTCATGCATGCGCTTGATAGTGGTGATTGTATTTTGCTTAATGAGGCTTCCTGGAATGGTTGTTTGCAGAATCTGCAGAATCTTCAGAATCTTCAAAATATTAAAAATGTAAAATTATTAACCCAGGAGTATTTTGGCAAACAGTCAGGGCTTTACATCTGCCTGCCTGAAAACTCTCATACAGCTCCCTGAGATGCAAAGGAAGGGCAGCACTGAGGCTGTGGGTGGAACCCCCACCCTGTGACAACCCATAAAACCACATTTTCTTTCCATGGGCTCACCCCTAGCCCCATTGGGGTGCTGCAAGGGGTGCTGGAGCCAGCCCGGAGCACCTGCCCAGGTGGATGTGCTGCTACCAGCGTTACTGCCGTGCTGCTTTCCTTTTTGTCTGATTTTCTCAGCAGCAGCACTTTTGTTTCCCTTGAGGTGGTTGGAGCCTGCTAACTGTTCTCTGCTCCCCCCAGCATCCTGCTAAGCTGTTCCACATGTCCCCAGCCAAAATGGTCTCTTTTCTGTAGCAAAACACATCCACTTGTGTTGTGTACATGCTCTGGTGTTGCTCCAGAGTGATCAGCTTAACCTGTTGGAGGTGGTGGTTCTCATCCCTAGAGGTGTTCAAGAAACATGTGGCCATAGCACTTAGGCACACAGTTTAGTGGGCATGGGAGTGTTGGGTCAGTGGTTGGACTCGATCTTAGAGGTCTTTTTCCAACTGAAACAATTCTGTGATTCTGTGTCCAGGTACCTGACATAAGTAGCAACACCAAGCCCAGATGATGTCCCCAGCAAGCAGTGGGACATAGCAATAGCCTTCCCACAGCAAGCAGATCCTGGGTGTTGAACTTGGTGATCCACCTTTGCTGCAAACACTGGTTTAGAGTAATTCATAGAGCAATTTGGTTGGAAAATACCTTTTAAGATCATTGACTCCAACCATTCTCTAACTCTGCCAAGTCTGCCACTAAACCATGTCCCTTGGCACCACATCTCTGTGTCTTTTAAACACCTCCAGGAATGGAGGTAAAACCACTTCCCTTGGAAGCCTTTTCCAGGGTTTGAGAACCCCTTCAGAGAAGAAGTTCAGCTGGAGTGATGCTAAGTTTAGTGAGTAGTCAGTGGAACTATCAAAGAGGAAAGCAGGACTGAGGTGTGGACTGGACATTCATTTGCTCCTGGAGCTGGGAAGAAAGCAGCAAGCTGAACCTGAGCATCTGGTGTTTTGGGAGGGTCCAGTGAGCCACCATCAGCTGGCTGGGCTGAGGTGGCCGTGTTCAAGGTCCAGGGTGTTTCAGAGCATCCCAGGGAGTCCGCATTCATCCAAAATCTCCAGCAGTACCCCAACTTCCAGGTGTCACATGTGCTGTCTCATGACTTCCCTTTGACTCCCCTGACTCTTGCAGAGTTCAGTGAAATCTGTAGGTTAAAAATCTGCAGAAAACTCTAAAAGAATATTAGCAAGTTGAGAAACTCATTTTCTAAATGAAACAGAAAATCGTAAAACTATATCCTTTCTTAAATAGTACAAATGACTTTAAATCAAATTAAGATACATCCTTCGTAAGAACATCAGCCTTTCAGGTGGTTACAAAGATGAGAGGTCAGACATGGTCAAACATGTTAACACTTTGATCAGATTAAAATATTTTTCTTACTACAGTTGTATAATTGAGTTTAGACCCGAGGGGTTTTCTGAACGTTGTTATATCTTGTACCGTGCGGTAGTTAAGTGGTAGAAGGAGCATTTAAGAAGTTCCTTTACGTTCCTTTTGTAAATAGGTTTGGAAAAGAGGGGAATGTGATGTGCTGTGCTGTGTGTGGGGCAGAGGCCTTCCTACTCCAGTTGATGGAATTGCTTCTGGGAGAGCTCCTTGTACTTCTTCTGCACCTCTCTGGTGTGTGAGGTGTGCAGGCAGAATTCAGATGTCCTGTAACACAGATGAACCATCTTTCCCTGTCAGAAACAGAGCTCCCAGGGGCTCTGGGGCTCTGGAAAACAGACACTGCCTCTTTTTCTTAATTGTTGCCTAACTGGAGCTCAGGTGGGAGCAGAAGGGTGATGCTTCACTACCAAGCTCAAGCCTAGGAAATAGTGCACATGTCCAGAGCCTGGTCCCCGTGGTCCACTTGGTTCCTTGAGCTTGGTTCCTGGTGGTTAGATTTGAAATGCCCCCTTGGGCAGGGCATGATGAAAGCACAGTTACTGCTGTTCTGGGGCCACAGGTCCCAGATGTCTAACATGGTCAGAAAGCGTGGAGCTAAGTCTCCTGCTGCCCTGCACCAGACACAAGCTCAGGCAGCAGCAGAAGCACTCAAGAAGCCCTGGGACCTGGCTTCTGCTGCTGTAGTCCTCTTCCCTCCAGGCTTCTCTATCCTTTTGCAGGAAGGGGCTGGTGACCCTGCAGCAATTGGTAGAAGGAAATCTGCAGCTTGGCTGTTTCAGTGGAGAGGTCTTTCTGTCCCAGCTCACACTGTCAGGGCAATAGCTTTTGCTTTTTCCTATGTCATGTTCTAATCCTGATGAAACCAATGGGGAAATTCCTCGGAGTCACCATGTGATGGGGACTTGGGCTGTTGCATCCCTCTCCAGATGTTGTGCGTGGAGGGAGGGCAGCTGCAAGCAAATAGTAGCTCCGTGTGTTCCCAGCAGTGCCTGCTTCTGTGGGAGAGCAGCATCCCAGTCAGGCTCCCTGGCAGCTCCAGGACTTGCCAGCATGTTAATCTGTCCCCATAAATTCTTATCTTCCTGGCAGAAAGCACAAGGAACATGGTGGCTGCTGATGGACATCCTGTCAGACAGAGAGATGAGCAATTTGTTCCCTCCTGAGCAGACCAAATACACTTCTTCCAACTCTTCCACCTAGCTTGAAATAGGATAATGATGAAAACAAATTTTATATATATATGTAGATATAGATATTTTAAAGCATAATATCAGCTAGGTGGATGTACCAAGGCACAGGGTTTCCAAGGTCATTTCTTGCATGTCTCATTCAGGCTTGGTTCCCCCCAAGGAAAATTCTTGTGTTAATTTGTGAATTCATATCACACCCTCAATTTTGAAGCAGAACTTCCCTTTGAAATAAATTAGAGAGTTCTACCTAAGAAGCAGTGACATGATATAGCACTGCCTGTGTGTGGTCCTAAGAGAACCTTAGTTTGAAAATTGTTGGGAATGAAAAAAAAAAAAAAAAGGGGGGGGGGGGAAATGTCACAGGGAAACAAAAGCAAGTTTTATGTAAATCTGTGGATGTGAATGAGCCTGCATGTGATTCAGACAGCTAAACAATATCTCCTCTCCCACTGGGATTCTTTCTCAGGCTACCCTGGGATTGGCTTCCCAGGCATGGGATGCTAGGGGGAGAGTTGCTGAGTTCCTGTATGGTAAGGGCAGCAGTTTTTGCAGGCTGCCAACTGGTGCTGCTTGTGAAATATTTTTAGCTCAAACAGTTGAGAATTTGAAGAGGAAACCAAAAGCCTAACATCAACTCAAGCTCCCAGAGCTCATCTATATTAATGATTGATAGTTTTGAGATTTTAACTGTGGAGAACAAAATTATTTGGGTCTGGCAACACCCAACAAGTCAGAGATGAAAGAACAGAGCTGGTCTGGGATCCAAAGTTATAATGGAGAGAAGCAGGCAGTGGTGGGAGGGTGATGAGGAGTTCTGCAACGTGCTCTTGCTGCTCACCAACAGGATATGTGTCCTCTTGCAGCTACAGTCCCTCCCCTGTAGTAACCCTCCATTCACCATTGGATTCCTGCATCTGAGAGGATACTGAGTAGTGCATATGATTGGGTGTGCTGGTATTTGCTGTTTGAGTACCGTGTGTGTGCCTGTGACTAAGCAGACATTGCTGAGATGCAGGGATGACTGTTGGCTGCTCTCATGGATCATCTGTGAAGGGCCAGATCCTATCACAGGCTGAACCCCTCTCCTATCTCTAGCGTGATCTGCAAGGGAAGCAGGGTTTCAGGACATGGGTGGTGTGCACTGCACACCTAAGATTGCAGTCTGCTCCGGACTGTGTGTCTGGGTGTGCAGGACATGATGGTTATTGGTAGAGCACCATCAGATGCTAAGAAATATCAACAGTCTTGAGGAAATATCTACAGCTGGTCATTTGTTTCAGACCCACACTTCTTTGGCTGCCCTTTGGCCATTCAGCAACATCAAACAGTCTTCATTTTGTACAGCCCCTCACTAATTCCCCACAGAAAAGGTGAAGGAAGGACCTGTGAACATCACAGGTGCTCACAAGGAGGCTGTGCTGGACAGGGTGGGTTTTGGTCAGGCATGCGTGATAAACAGCAGTTCAGTCACTAAAATCTCCTGCCCCATGTGCAAGTCACAGATCCCTCCTGAAATCCTCAAGGATTGTCTTTTACCATCTGTGGCATTGATTTGAGAATGTTGCCAGAGATCCACAGCACTGTCCTCTTAGACAGGACTTTGCCACTATGGCATCGCCTCTCTCACCCCTCTGGGATGTTGGGCTGTCCACGGCTATCACATAAGGTCATTTACTGCTCATTTCCTTGGTTTCTCATGCCTCTGCTGCTTCAGCTCACTGCTCGTAGTGCCAGGAGATGGCTGATGTCAGCATCTCTCCAGGCTGATGGGCTCTTACCTCATCATTTACCAGTGGTGGGTGGAGGGCACAGAAATTGGAGAGGAGGTACAAATTGCTTCCTGAACTCTTTGCAGAACTACTGCAGCAGGGAGAACTTCAGAGCCTGGCCACATCCCAGGTTGGTGCCAAGATGGGACTTGTGAGTCCCTTCCACAGGCTCTCTCATGAGCTGTTCCTCCAAACCTCCCCTTAAAAAGCAGTCTGTGATGTGATACGTGCTCATCAGCCTATGTGTCTGAGGGATGAAGCAAAGGTTGGGGAGCTGGACCCATGACTCAGAGGGTTGCTAACAGGATACAGAGATGGTCATTTCCTACTTTCCAGTTTTAATCCAGCTGAATCAGTAAAGACTGAACACCAGTTGCCTCTGCTGGCTTGTCAAGCAGTCTGTCCAGCAGGGCATGGCTTCCTCCAGCCCTCAGGCAGGGCGAGTACCTTGGTGTGAGTGATGAGATGTCCTGGAAACCTGCAAAGTCTGTACCAAGCCCTCTGCAACTGTTGGCTGAGGTCTTCCTTCTCACCTTGGGACTGCCAGTTCAGCACATGCTGCTGGCTCACAGACCTACCTACCTCAGTTCTTAAAGGAAGTGATTGCAACATGTGTGCCTCTGAGCCTTGATCACAGCAGGACCTGTTTCTTGGTCACCTCTTAGTGATCTTGGGCAAAGAGCTCTTGCCTTCACCCCCTTACAGAGCAAGCTGTCACTGTTCTGTCCCATAGCATTTCCTCTCGACTTTTACCTTCGGGTCTTTAGAATTTATGACCCTTCCCAAAGTCAGGAAGGACTATTCCACTACCTCAGCCTCTGTGAGGTGGTTTCATGGAGAAAGTGAGATGTTTGGTCAGTACTGAGGATAGGGAGGGTTAGCAGAACCTGGCAGGATGAGCAGCGTGCAGAAGCATCCCACTGGGTGGAAGTGTTGTTCAAGAGGTCACCAAAGTGGTTTTAAACCACCATTCCTCTCTCATCTGCTGCTTCTGTGCCAAACACAGCACAACTGCAAGGAGAAGAATCAAGTTCATTGTGTTGCATGGGGTCCCAAAATCAGCATTTTGTTAAACAAAACAATAAACTCAACAATGCTGTGGTGAGTTTTCGAAACCAAAGTGAACCTGGATCCTAGAATCTGGAGCACTTTTCCCCTTGGGTTATAACAACTTTACATGTGATAAAATGATAGGCAAAAAATGTCACAACAGTGTCTCCTTTGTTCATGAAGAATCTGGAACTATCCTATACAAAGTACACTTCTGCCTTCAAGAGCTACGTGGTAATCATGCACTGACCCAAAAGAAGCCCCAATTTTTTAAAAGTGATTCAGCTTGAGTGCTGTGTGTTGCATTTGTTTGCTGATGTGGTTTGCTCTGGGGAATAGCCCACATGAGGGTAAGCAGAGGTTCTTCTCTGATGGGATTTGCACAAAAGCTAAATCATAGAATCAAGGAATGGTTTGGGTTGGAAGGCGCCTTAAGGATCATCTGGTCTGTGAAAGCCCGAGATCACAAAGTGACTCGGCACAGAGGGGGTGCAATTTCAAACACTCATGGAAGAAGCACTGGGGACGTCTTCCCAGCAAAATGCTCAGAAAGGATCAGAAATGTGAGGCTCTTAAGGCTGAGGAGATGGCACTGTGGAGATTGATTTCAAGTGTGGGAAATAAGCCATTTTAAGATCTGTCCCATGAAAACCTGTCCATAGCATGGAGAGGCTGAGGAGTTGGTGCTCATTCTGTGCTGCTGCTCTGGAGTTACTGGCATGGAGAGGGCAAGGAGGAGTCCTCCTCTTCTACAAATCTGGTTTTGTGTGATTTGCCCTGAAAGAAGAAAGGCTGATTCTGATGTGGGAGCCAGGGCACAGCCCCTGACACCAGCCAGAATATGGCCTTTGTGCTTTGGCTTCCTGCAATCACTCAGAGACTGTGCCAGCGCCAGCTTTGATCTGACCCTCCAAAGGGGCACATGGATTCAGAAGCCAGGTGATGTCTTGTGGGATCACATCCTGCTGTCCTGAGTGTTCCTTTGAGACTAAAATACCCATCTGAACCCTAAATCCAAACCAGAAGCAATAATATAAAATAAGGAATAAACCAACAATAATAAAAACAAACCCCAAACTAACCCACCCCAACCTTTTTGTTTAACTTTCTCTGATACAAAGCAATTTCTCCAGGACTGAGCACCATATGAAACACATTATAAATGCTCTTGTAAAATCCACATCATTATACCACATGAAAGGCTGGGTCCTAAAAATAGCCATTGAGAGAGGATGCAGGCTAGTAGCAATTTGGGTGATCATGAAATGCTTGTGTTGACATCTCTATGCCTGCACACCCACAGAAAGCTTTGACTTTTGAATATTCTTAGCAACATTTGTGCTTTGTGGAATTTTCTACATTCGGTTCCCACCCCTTTCTCAGTGGTGTTCCTTTCTTATTTTTCCTTAACCCTGGTTTGGGGTAAAATGAATTTGTGTTATTTATTTTGCAAAGGACTTTTTCATTGGTGTCAGTTGGACAGCAGTTGACAATGCAGTTGTATTTCCCTGTCTCCTAACAATGGAAATATTTTTTTTGCCTTCAACACACATACACGTCCCTGATGTTTTGGAGGGGAAACTGTCAAATACAAATCCAGAGCATTAGATGATAGCACGAGGAGCTACCACATCTATGCAGCCTTTGTATCTGCTGTAATATTCAAAAGAAAGTAAATAAAATCTGCAGGAATTATGCAGTAATGTATCCAAAACAAAAAAAAAAAAATTCCTCATCCGAGTCATCAGAACTTGGATTTTGTTTTGAGATACGAAAGGATGCAGCCTCCTGCCTTTGGTAGGTTTGCAGCAAAGCCCTGGATAGCTCTGGGACAGACAACACAGTCCTGCCAACTGATATCGCTTGGGATCTTTTTGAAGAGCTCATCAGATCTGATTTTATTGCTGGTGTGTTTTGGTTGTAGCTTGTTACTTGTTTGAAATCATTACTATAGGGATAGCTTTTGAATCTGCAGTGCTGCTCTCATGCTTGCATTTTTCTTTTCCAAGCAGAGCTGGGGATGATAGAGACATGCACCCTCTGACATAAGGATGTCTGAAGGTTGTGGTTTAAGCCTGTCCAGGGTTTTAAAGTGTGTGCCCCCTCTAAGGCCACTTGGAAACAGTCTATTTCCTCAAAAGAAGTTTTCTTTTGGGATTGGAGCAAAATCTTGGGAGATGGTGAATGAGATAATAGGGTGTTGAACAAAATGACATTGCTTCTTAAATAGCTGGCATGAAAATCATTAAGTCTGAAGTTTTATACTAATCAGATGTAGCTGTGGTTGCAATGGGACAGGACACAAACTCTTCAAGCAAAACAGCTCAGAGTGATTCACTGTGTACAGTTGTTCTCTGCCTTTCTTTAGCTTAGAGAGCAGCTTCTGTCCCTTGTCCAGCTCTAGAGTCCCTTTCTGGTGGAAACTGGCTGTCAGGTTTTTGGATCAATCTGTTGAATCCTTGCAGGCTCTTGACTACTTTGAAGAATCAAATCTTACAAATAACATTGCAGAAATCTGTTTGCTGTTACTCTTTTAGCTCCCTAAAACAGCTGGACAGGGGGAACATGGGAACACAGGAACACCTTGAAAAGGCAACAAATTTATCTAGATGTCCTAGAGGAAGTGCATTCATTTCTACACACAGGCAGCAGTAGGTTAAGGGTGTATTTCCACCTGAGTGTAAAGAAATACTGGCTCCTGTTGGCAGCATGCTCTGTGTAATCCAACAGATGCCAGGTGTGTAGAAAAAGCCAAAAAGCTCCTGAACACTTCGGGTGTGAAGTTAACAGTGTGCCTAAACTCATGTGTGGATGGCTCCAGGGACAGCGACTCCAGCACCTTTTTGTTATTATGGATCTGAAAGCAGGGTTGTATCTGGCAATATACATTTTCTGCTCTGCCAGTGGGCAGAATTCAGGCAAAAATACTGAATGTGTGCTGGCTGAGACTTCTGACAGCACTTGAGCACAAGAGTTGTTGGAGAGATTTCATTTCTTGAGGACAGGAAATGACCTGATCCATCAGTGCCCGTTGCTTGGTTGTTAGCATTCAGTGGAAACAATATAATAATAATACAATAAACCAGGTTGGAAGAGACCTTCAAGATCATGGCGTCCAACCTATCAGCCAATCCAACCCACCCAAACAACTAGATCATGGAACCAAGCACCCCATCAAGTCTCCTCCTGAACACCTCCAATGATGATGACTCCACCACCTCCCCGGGCAGTCCATTCCAATGGACAAGCACTCTCTCTGTATAGAACTTCTTCCTAACACTTATCACTAGCTTATCACTAGCTTATCACTACCTGCATGTATTTAGACGTGGTATGAAATGTTGGTAAATGGTAGGGCGCTACTTCTGCTGATCCAGTGGGCCTGTGTATAAAAGCATATGGAAGAATGAGGCAGGCAGCAGTGAGTCATAGAATAGGTTGGGTTGGAAGGGACCTTAAAGATCATCCAGTTCCAGCCACCCTGCTGTGCACAGGGACACCTCCTACTAGACTCGCTCAATGCCCCATGGCCAGCCTGCCTTTGAACACTTCCAGGCTTGGGATCCCTGAAAGATTAGCTCCTGTATTCAGAAGCATCACTTCATTCAGGTGCTCTTCTCCAAACAGTGCTGTGAATGGCTGGCTCCCAGGGGGTGCATTTTCTGTGTGCCCTGCGTGGGAGCTCTTGGGAGCTGAGTGATCCCCTTACTGGAGAGCACCAGGTGCTGTGTCAGACGTGTGCAAATAGCCAAAGAACCGTATTTTAGCAGCACCAGTTGTTTATGTGTTAACACAGGATGTTCTCAAAATCAGGTAAGACATGAGGCATGTTACCAACTTTTATAGCAGAGGAACTGGATAGTCTTGTAACTACCATGCAGGGCTGTGGTGGAGGAAGCATGGTTTTATCCCAGCTTCTATTCCCAGTCCCCCAGGAGCTTGTTTTTCTGTCACTCAGGTTTTCCCCAGGAGCATTGTGGAGCTTTATCTTTTCATGTCTCAGCAGCCTTTGGAGAGCACTGCAGGGGAGGCTGTGTCCACGCATACAACGTAGCGCAGGCTGCTGCAGGAGGGGACATGGCAGAAGCTGTCGGAGGACTGGCCAAAAAACCATTCAGTAGTGCTGCTTGTTAGACCATTTGCTTCTAGGCACTAAACAAAAAGGTGGTGGAGTCCCCATCCCTGGAGGGATGGTCCAGCACACGCCTCACACAACTCCTGTGTGAGGCTATTAAACAAAATGTCATTTCTTATGTACCCACTTGGAATATGCTGATGACAATAACCCCCAGGATCCCATGGAATCCTTTTTGGACACATGCAGCAAAGCTGGATGCATAATTCACATTCCATGTCATGAAGAATGAGTCTATCTTGGAACCTTCTTTCCTTAAATTAAAATCTCTAGGAAATAACCTGTTAACAGCAGTTAGTTGCCAGTTTGTCTGTTAATGGCTTCAGGCGAAGTCAGAAGCCAGTGAAATCCTTTCCAGGGAGATGCTGTTGTCACATGTGGTGGAGAAAGGTTTGGAACAGAAAGCGCTAGAGGAGGCAGGTAGACCAGCTTCTAGAAACATGAGGAAACTCAGCACAGTGAGTTAGGGACAACCATTTTGATAGCTCATCTATCTATAAATTATTAAAACCATCAACTGTGCCCATGTCAAATTCTAAGACTCAGTTTTTCTTACTGGAGGCTCAAGGTGTGAGTGCATGGAGGCCAAAACCACACATTTTTTTGGTGGCTTAAGCTCTGCCTTGCATCCCAGGCATCTCTGCCTCTTGGAGATCTCTGCACTCTAAGCATCTCTGCATCCTGGGCATCTCAGCACCCCAGGCATCTCTGTACTCCAGACATCTCTGCACCCTGATTATCTCTGGGTCCTTGGCATCTCTGCACCCCAGGCTTCCTTACATCCCAGGGACAAGTCACAGTCTCCCAGGTCACCCAGGATGCCCTGGGGTGTTTGCCAGGGCAGCAGGTCCTCAGCTCTCAGACTCTGCCATTTCTCTGTCAAGGTCTAGCAGTGAGTCTCAGTCAGGGACTGGGGGTTGTGTGATTGCTCTTTAATCTGAGCAGCAGCACTGCAGCATGAATAACCTCCAGCCACTCTGTATCTCATGCTCAGTGCTGGAGGGAGAAAAGTGGCAAGAACGGGTGAAAAAATCTGGAGGAGCTGAACAAAGTTGTCCCAGTACACACCAAATGCCTCCTTGCAGTAGGAGGGGGTGAGAAATAACTGCCCCGGGTAGAAGCTCTCCCCATGAAGCCGCAGAACCCGGCTGAAGGGAACACCACTTCCCTGCAGCAGCATCTCCCACTCCGTGCTGTCTGCCCACAGAGGATGGCAGGGTGTAGGAGCTGGCAGGGGATTAATGGCAGCCTGGTTCATAAAAACTCTGCTGCCAGAAGGACGTGGGACCCAGACAGACGTAAAGAGGGGCTGGGTCTCTCTGCAGATGCCCCCAAGTGCTATTTGTCTGAGAGCAGATTTTCCCACAGATCTTTGGCCTTCATATTATTTGAAGAACCCCCTCTGCAGCTGCAATCCTTCCCTCCCCCGAGGGAAAAACAGGGTGGTAACTTTGTGAACTGAATGGTGTGGAGGTTTAGGAGTTCTGCCATGGGAGGGGAAGATTTGGCTCATTAGTGTGGAACACTGTGTTGCCAGGAACAGAGTTTTGGGGCAGAACTAATAACATGGAAGCAGATGCAGTCAGCTTTTATTAAACTGGTTTGTAGAAGTCTTGAAGTAGGCAACAGTTGGGGATTTCCTTGCAAGAGGCAGAATGGCAGACCCCAGCCAGAGCCTGGTGTAGGTGTTGGCTAGCAAGTACAGAGAAGACAACTCAATCTCTGAACATAAGGGAAAAAATCTCTCAAGTGCATGCAAAAAAACCAAAACCAAACCAAACAACAACTTCGTGGCTGTGTTCAGTTCCTTTAACTCTTAAGTTCACACATCTCACGTGGAGCAAGCAACTGCTGTAGAGGCTTAGCATTTGTAGTCTGAAGGACCCAACATTCTGTCCTCTCCTCTTTATCATGATGTATCATCTCCTCTGCCCTGTGGGCTCCTGGATTTTATTCAGTTACTCCAATAGCTGGATGTGTCATTAACTGCTTGACAGGCAGGGATGGCTAAATTAATTTCTATGCCAAGTTTTGAAGCACTTCTCGCTTGAACCACCCTTTCTGTAGTGGTAATTAACTCCATGGTGCTTATCTGCATCAAGGATGGTCGGGTGCCATTTCCTGACCTATGGTGTTGCACGGGCACCGGCAGCGATGGGTTGAACTCACTCTGTAATTGCCTTACTCAGGTACATGATGGAATGACCATCAGCCAAACACAAATTGCCAGAACTGAGGAAGGCCATTGATATCCCTGGGAAGTCACCACAAAGACCAACCAGCCCCCTGCCAGACACAGCACTGACTATTGCTGTGCATCCTTACAAGGTCCTTCTGGTCCTTCACCACCTCTGTGCAGCCTGGACTAACCATCTGGCTTTCCTGAGGGTGTTGGGAATGATCAACCTCTGTCAGTGCAGCCAAGCCTGCAAATCTCCAGGGTGCCTGTTGGATTTCTATCTCCATAGGTGTTCATTAGCTGTCACCTCCTGCCACACCAACTCCAGCCACCATTTCATACAGCTCAGAGCACCATCCAGAAGTTCTCTCTCTGCTCTATGAATCTGCAAGCAGCTTGGCATCTGCACCAGGTCCTCACTGACGTTCTGCTTGTAGCCTCATCATCCTGGGCCAGCTGGAGGAGGCTGAAGAATCCCATTTGAAGGCTGCACTCCATCCTACCCTTGTTATGCAATGCTGTTTTCTCAGGCAGTTTCTAAGCTAGAGATTTTCTGGGATCTGTGCATGGCATGAAGGGAAGTGTCCTCATCACCTCAGGTTCTGTCTTTCAGTACTGAGTGTTTAAGACATAATTCTAGGCGTCCAGGGCTTGCTTTCTCTTTGTGTCTCCTTTGCTGGTGCTTTCATTTACTAACATGTTGAACTTCAAAGTCTCTTCTTTCTCCTTCCTAATTTTTATGGAAAAAATGGTCTGAACCCCATTTACATTTCCTCCCTGAGGATACTGGCAATCCTTAATCCTATATATTAAAGAATTTCAGTTTTCCCAGCAGCCTTCTATTCTGGGACAACTCTTTCACTCTGTTTTCTCCTTGAAATTCTCTTGTGTGGTTCAAAATTGCCCTTCATGGTGTCCATGACCACTGTTGCTTTCTGTTATGAGCTATTTGCACAGGTGTTTGATCATTTGTAAGCCCTTTTCCCCTGCCATCCCGTCCTTTGCAGGTAATTTGTAAGGTTTGTGCTTGTGGCAGCACACTTGTCCTTGGTGGTTGCAGCTTGGGGCCATCTGCATCCCACCAATCTCCAGGGACTCCGTCTGCTGGGAGAATTATTTTTAGAGCCAAGAAGCAGCAGGATGAAAGCAAACAGGGTGAATAGCTGGGTGCTAGTTTATTTGGGGTGATTCTCATTTCACATTGATGGGTCCATACTGCTGTGGAGGCCATGGTGCCTGCTGACCACTGGTGTTGACCTGCCGGAGGAGCAGTCGCCACCCTGTCCTGAGTGCGACATGGGATGGCACTGGGGGACTCAGCCTGCTTGTCCCTTGTCTCTCTCCCTGCTTCCACGCAGGGACCACTGCTCTTCCTCCTGCATTCCCCAGCTGTGGGAAGCAGGTAGGGTGCTCGCTGGGCTGGCCATGTGGATCCAGGGCTTTAGCTCAGGCAGAGGCAGCGTTCTCTCTTGCGAGTCATTCCCAGCGATGTGCTCGGGTAATTAGCATGTGCATAAACACTTTGTAATCTTGTGATCATGGCTTGCAGATTAGCTCTTTTGCCAGCTTTGCGATTTCTTTGCCAGTTTTAGTTTTAATTGCAAATCCATTACTGCCAGCTCCCTTGCATATTGTAGCAATAGGCAAATTAAAACACTTGGACACAGTTGGGCGGGTTTCAGTTAAGAAATTAATTGTTACTGCCAACCAGTGCTTTTTAATGTGAGGGTGGCATTTGAGCTTGTTTTTGAGGGCATAATCTCCGAGACTTTCTTTTTCCTTCTCCTCCCCCCTCTCCAGACTGCGTTGCCCTGTCGAGCAGCTCCACAGATGGCATGAAGCAAATGTTTGCCTCTTTGATCTCCTAGTCAAGAAATTTGGAAGTCGTTCTGAATTTATGAGAATCCCATCTGAAATAAATCTGTCTGTGTGCAGGGCCACACTAAGGCAGCCCAGAGCTGCAGGCACAGCTCACCTGAACCTCCCAGGGAAGGGCAGGATTAGATCCCACAAGAGTATGGTGTGATGCTGCAGCGATAAAGAGAAGCTTCATGCATGTTGTTGAACATGCAGGAGTCTAGACAATCCACAATTTGCCAGTCGGGGTAATTGGCTAAAGGCTTAATCCACCCTGATAATCCAGTAATGGCATTGTTGGCAGGACACTGATGGAAATATCACTCAGCAGCGCTGCCAGCTGCTGTCTCCTGTGATTGCTGCCATTCCCAATTCCCTTTCCACAGTCGTTAGGGCACATGGGGAATTTCCACACTCCTGCAAAATTCTTGTCTTTGGCATTTTTTAAAGGCTGCCCGTGCTTGGCTGATGTTGCTTTTCACCATTGAATAGGTAACATTTCTCAGGAGTTCAGAATAGTCACAGATCCATTCATCCAAAATGCCTTTTTTCCCCTATGTACTTTTTTCCCTGATGTATTTTTCACATAGCTCTGCACCCTCCCAAAGCTCCTGTCACACCGCGTCCCATCACCCTTCCATATACAGAGCATCTGGATTTGCAGAGGATCTGTGCCATCACTGTAAGCCACCTGCCACCCTGTCTGTCACCTCCAAACCTGGTGACTTTCATGGTGATAAAAGTGGGGGGAGCTCCTGTGTTGGAGCAGAGCCAGAGGAGGCCACAGCAATGCTGGGAGGGTGGAAGCCCCCTGCTGTGAGGCCAGGCTGAGAGAGTTGGGGTTGTGCAGCCTGAAGAGGAGAAGTTTCCAGGAGACCTTCTGGTGACATTTCAGTGCTTCAAGGGCTGAGCAGAAAGCAGGGGACAGACTTCTTAGCAGGGCCTGTTGGGACAGGACAGGAGGTGATGGAGTGAAGCTAAATGAGGGTGATTTAGACTTTATGTAAGTAAGATTGTTGTTTGTTTTTTTCCAGTGAGGGTGATGAGACCCTGGCCCAGGTTGCCCAGGGAGGTGGGAGATGCCCTATCCCTGGAACTGTTCCAGGCCAGGTTGTCTGGGGTTCTGAGCAACCTCCTCTAGGTGCAGCTGTCCCTGCTGAGTGCTGGGGTTTGGATTAGATGAGCTTTCAGGGTCTCTTCAACCCAAACCGTTCCATGATTCTATGGTTCTGTGAGCTGGGGCACACAAGCTGTAGCAGCAGCCGATGCAGGGAGAGACAAGTGCCCCCTCCAGATGTGAGTCTCCCACCACTGCAGCACTTCCTGCCTCCATGCTGCCCTTGGTGGCTTGTTGATGTGTTAGAGCATGGCTGGGCTCTAAAATTGTTGTGCGTGAAGCCAGCTCTTAGAATCACCTGTCCCATTACTGTTGGCTTATTCCCTTTGACTCATTCTCTCCCTTTACCTTGGTTAAAGGGGTTGTTCTCAGCTGGCTTTGCAGTTGAAGGGCTCTGATCCTCTGAGCCTGTGCAGCACTAAGCACAAATGAGCCCTACCAGGTACTGAAGTCTCTAGGACTTAACTCATAACTGAGTCCTATTTGCTCACTGAAAAGCCAGTTGCTTGTTTCTAATTGCTGTCTTCACACATTTAGTCCAGGGACTAAGAGCCAAGACAGTTTTTTTCTTTATGTGCATCACCACCAAGTCATGCCCTGGGTATTGCCTGTACAGTTCCCCTGCCTTCAGTGAGGTTCCGGATGTGTAATTGATTTGAACTTGGCAAACCATTGCCCTGATGACCAAAGAAGAAATACCCTGGGAAGTACTTTTCTACAGCAGGACTGGCTGTGCTGCCAGCACAAGTGCTAACCCACACCTTGAGTACTGTGTCCAGTTCTGGGCCCCTCAGTTTAGGAAGGATGTTGACTTGCTGGAACGTGTCCAGAGAAGGCAACAAAATTGGTGAGGGGTTTGGAACACAAGCCCTATGAGGAGAGGCTGAGGGAGCTGGGGTTGCTTAGCCTGGAGAAGAGGAGGCTCAGGGAAGACCTTCTTGCTCTCTACAACTACCTGAAGGGAGGTTGTAGCCAGGTGGGGACTGGTCTCTTCTCCCAGGCAACCAGCACCAGAACAAGAGGACACAGTCTCAAGCTGTGCCAGGGGAGGTTTAGGCTGGAGGTTAGGAAGAAATTCTACACAGAGAGTGATTGCCCATTGGAATGGACTGCCCAGGGAGGTGGTGGAGTCACCATCACTGGAGGTGTTTAGGAGGAGACTTGATAGGGTGCTTGGTGCCATGGTTTAGTTGATTAGGTGGTGTTGGATGATAGGTTGGACACGATGATCTTGAAGGTCTCTTCCAACCTGGTCTATTCTATTCTATTCTATTCTATTCTATTCTATTCTATTCTATTCTATTCTATTCTATTCTATTCTATCATATATTCCTGACACTGAGAGCAGGGAGACTCTGGAACAGGCTGCCCTGGGATACTGTGGATGCCCCCTTCCTGGAAGTGTTCAGGGCCAGGTTCAATGAGCAACCTGGGCTGGTGGAGGTGTCCCTGCCCCATAGCAGGGGGCTGGAACTGGATGATCTTTAAGGTCCTTTCCACCCCAAACCATTCTATGAATCTCTGAATATATCTGAACTTACTGTGGCTGCTGAAAAGCCCTGAGATGCCTGTGAAGCCTTCACACCATCTTCAAGGCAGGCTGTAATGTCTTTTTTGAAAGTTGGGGTGTTTTTTGTCTGCTCAGAAAACAATGGAAGAAGCAGAGTTGTGCTGCAAACAAAACCTGAATGTGCTCTAGCTTACATGTGACATATCAAAGAGCTCTGGCACAGTACACATCACCACCCTTCCGTCCTGCAGCAAACACCTCGGCACAGCCTGGAGACTTAGGGAAAGCTGTACAGAGTGTGTTCAGCTGAATGTCACCCTTGCCATTAGCCCTGTAGCTCTGGCTCCCTGATGGTGTGGCTAACAAATCCAACTTCTGATTGTTGGTGATGTCTGTCAGAGCTTTGAGGTTTGAGTTCAGCTGGTAGAGAGTCAGGAGGAATAAACATGAACCTACAATGAGATCAAAGCAGCCCAGAGGTGCGCATGTGCTAATAATAATAGCTTATGAAAGCTCATATTTTCCTTCAACAACATCCTGTCATTTGTGTATTAGCTTTGGAAAAAAGAGGGGGGAGGGGAAAAATTCAACGTAATTTACTCCAGAAAAAGAAAAAAAAAAAGAGATAAAGCAGATACTTGATTGCAGCAGCTGGTGTGTGGTTTGCTGCAAGGATGGTAGCTGCTGCGCATCCTCCAGTGCATGTGTGAGTGGAGTGTGCAGCAGCTGAGCTGGCTGGGAGTGCAGGGCCATCCTTATCTGATGCTGTGTACAGTCTGTGACAGGGTGATGCAGAGAGGAGGGTGAGGGAAACAGTCACAGAGCTGCTAACCGCATCCACACCTGGGGCACCTCAGGATGTCTGTAAACAGTTTGTAGAGAGGGAGGTTACAGGCAGGCTGAGGCTGCCTAACGGCTCCTGGGGACCTGGGCAAGTGTGGGCAGTGAAACACAGAATTTGAGGATGGTGTTTCTGCCAGCATGGAATCACCCTGGCAATTAACACTGGGAATTCACCCCTCCCATGGTTATACCCTTACAGGTGATTCCCATGAGCCAGGAATGTGCCCTCATGGCCAAGAAGGCCAGTGGCATCCTGGAGTGCATTCAGGAGAGTGTGACCAGCAGGTCAAGGAAGGTTCTTCTCCCTCTCTACCCACATCTGGAGAACTGTGTCCAGTTTTGGGAGCCCGAGTTCAGAGAGAGAGAGGGAGCTACTGGAAAGAGTCCAGTAGAGGCTACAAAGATGCTGAGGGGCCTGGAGCAGCTCTGTGAGGAGCAAAGGCTGAAAGCCCTGGGGCTGTTGAGCCTGGAGAAGAGCAGCCCCAGAGGGGATCTGAGTAGTGCTCAGCAAGAGCTAAAATTGCTGTGGCAAGAGGCTGGGGCCAGACTCTGCTCAGTGGTGCCCAGGGACAGGACAAGTGGCAGTGGGCACAAACTGGAGCCCAGGAGGTTCCATCTGAACAGGAGGAGAAACTTGTTTGGTGTGAGGGCGCTGAGCCCTGGATCAGGCTGCCCAGGGAGGTTATGGAGTCTTCTTCTCTGCAGAGCTGGGATTCTGGGTTAGAAGCAGTGCCTTGTTGTACATTTGGGATTCTGAGATTCTGTGGGCTAACTTTCATAGAAAGCTGGCTTTGGCCAGCCTGATCTAGTGCAGGGTGTCCCCGCCCATGGCAAGGGGGTTGGAACTAGATGATTCTTGTGGTCCCTTCCAACCCTGACTGATACTATGGTAGAATCATAGAACCACTCAGGCTGGAAAAGTCCTTTAAGATCATTGAGTCCAGCTGTGCAGTGTGTAGGAGGAGCAGAGCATGGTCAGCACCCATCTCCAAGGAGGCACTTTTTGGCCAGCTCAGCTCAGGGTCAAACAACAGCGATTTTTGCCTCCATGCAATGTGACCTGCTTAGGGATCACCAGCCAGCCTCAAGACTGGGCACAGTACTGACCATTTCCTCTGTCTTCTGACAGATTGTCACTATCACCTCATTGATCTAGTGCAGTGGCTTCAACCTCCGGTGGGGTTTTGCTCTGCCAGACAAACTGTGAGGGTTCAGGACCCAAGAAGCCACAGGAGGAGAGCTACAGTGGGTGATGCTGGCCACTGGGAAGGAGACAGTGTCTTCTGAATATGTCTTTCACCTTGCACACTGTGGTTGCTGACGGGGTTGTGCCTGTAGTTTTCTCAGCAAGCAGGAAAGGGTTTGCTGTTTTGGTGGAGGTGAGGAAGGCTGACAATAAAGGGGACAAAGTGGCCCACTCAATACCAAAGATGGGCTGGCTGAGGGAGGAGACGGTCATTGTTTAGGAGGAAAAACAAGGGGAAGAGGAGAAGCAGGAGGAGGTACAGGCACTGTCACACACTTTCTGCTCAGTCTGCACAGGCACAATATCTTTGGGCTGGCTCCTGGGCAAGGTGTGACAATGGCCATGGGGTGCTAATGACAACCAGAAGTTGCTGTGCTGGAAAGATGTTCTTCAGGGTTGTGAGGCTGAGCTAGAGTCTATCCAAATTCTGCAGCAAACAGTCGTTAAGAAAGTGGAGCAAATAATAATGATCCATCTGTGCAATGCAGCTGAAAGGCACACTTCAAAGATAGCCTTATCCTGGAAAAGCTCAAGTGTGGAGGGGAGAGACCTGAGCACAGCTCCCAGGTTTTGCTGGTAGCGTTGTAAGTAGGTCAGCAAACGGTGATATTTAAATCAACTCCTCTTTCTGGCAGCTCGTTGGAAATGCAGGTCTGGAAATGTGGAGATGTAGATTCTCTTCCCAGCTCTGCCACTCTGACAAGGCACTTCATCTCCTCGTGCCTAAGGGAAGAATACACCTCTGGGTTCTGCCCAGTAATCATCACCAAAAAGCTTCCCCACCTATCTAAAGGGTTTTAGAATATGTGATTGAAAAGTGCAAAGTGTTATTAACATTGAATTAATGTCTGCCATTACAATATATAATGGAGTATTGCTGCACACACCCCGTTTCCTCCTGCTCAAATGTTTGTCAGACAAGGCCAAGTGTTTACCAGCTTTATAGCTGGCCTGAAAAGAGCCAACCAGCTGGAGCTGCTGGTGGCTAGTGGAGCTGCTGGGCTCCTTTGCTGGAGGGGATGTTTCATGCATGGGGGCTGGAACCAGAGCAGAGCTACTGGTGTGCAGCCATGGCCTCATCTTTTGGCAGCACGGTTGGAGTGCCCCCATCACCAGCCACCCTGGAGCTGCCAGTACATAGATGTGTCCCCAGCTTTTGGAAGCAGGGCTAGGGTTCCCTCATCACCTGCCAGCCCAGAGCTGCTGGGCACATCCCATGTGAAGCCTGCATGCCCAGTAGCAGAAGGCAGGATTCCATGGCCAGGGGTGCATGGTGGGGTGCAGAAGTGCCATGCTTCCTGCTGGGGGCAAGGAGCACCAAGCAGAGGGGGACGCACTGCTGGAGCACCTCCTGTCTCCTCTTTTCTGGGAGCTGAGAGTTGCAGCCCACCCACCAGCCACATATCATTGACTGACAGCAGCATCTAGACGTACCCAAGCAGTGCAGCAGCAGCCTGCACAGATCACTTGAATCTCTGCCTCCTCTAAATACATCAGTTTGCTATGTGCAAGTAACAGCTGCATGCTTGCTGACCCCCAGCTGTATTTCAGGATCTAAACCCAGATTTTTCAAGGCAATGGTTGTTGTGGTTGGACTTGATGATCTTAAGGTCTTTTCCAACCAGGCAATTCTGTAACCTTCTTCTTTTTCACTCATCTGCTCATCCCTTCAGACAGAAATTCTTTGCCTGCTTGTTGCTCTCACCTATCATCACTGTATTCTCATGCAAGTCCTCAGCAGTCCTACCTGGCTCTCTGGCTTCTCATTATCACACCCTGCACAGACATTTCACTTCTGTAAAATCTCTTAGTACCTGAGGTGGGTTGCTGTCTAGACTGCATCGCTTCAACCCAATGTATTTGCTAATATAGTGTATTATTACGGCTCACTGAAAGTAACAAAGTACATTTCTTTGTTCACTCCTTAATTGTTTCTTCATTAACTTGCTTGCTGATTCATAAAATACGACACCTTCCAATGGGGTATCAAGTCGCTAGTGCAAATTAGCTGGTTTCTAATGCACATAAATAAATTATAAGCCTGCCTTTACAATCTGCCTGTAGTACAAGCACCATGCTTTATCTCACCAGGAAAGAATGGGATGTGCTACCTTCTGCACAAAGTGACGAGTAGAAGCAGAGCTGGGAGTGCTGGATCCCAGGCCTGCAAACCATGTTAATCATCTCTGCTGGTGGGGAATCTGTTCCTTTTAGCTCCAAAGGTGGAATATGACATCCCTGGATACCTACCTGTATAGGATGTGGATTGGCGTGGACATGATCTGAGTACTTGAGAGCAGTTGGGAAAACTCTGAAAATTTCATAGAATCCTTAAGGTTGAAAAAGACCTCTAAGATCATCGAGTCCAACCATCAACTCAACACCACCATGCCCAATAAACCATGTTCCAAAGTATCATGTCTACATGGTTTTTGAACACTTCCAGAGATGGTTACCCAACCACTTTCCTGGGCAGCCTGCTCCAGTGCCTGACCACTCTGTCAATAAAAAAATGGTTCCTAATATCCAGTCTAAACCTCCTCTGGTACAACTCACAGTATCACAGTATTACCAAGGTTGGAAGAGACCTCGAAGATCATCGAGTCCAACCATCAACTCAACACCACCATGCCCAATAAACCATGTTCCAAAGTATCGTGTCTACATGGTTTTTGAACACTTCCAGAGATGGTTACCCAACCACTTTCCTGGGCAGCCTGCTCCAGTGCCTGACCACTCTGTCAATAAAAAAATGGTTCCTAGTATCCAATCTAAACCTCCTCTGGTACAACTCGAGGCCATTTCTTCTCAACCACGTGCTTGTTACATGGGAGAAGAGACCTCATTATGCCAGAGCTCTTCATTTTCCCTAGTTTGTGTGATCCACTTTCGCTGTTCTGCTCCAGCATCATCTCTTCCTACTTTCTGACTCTTCTTGTTACTTAGGAATTATTCCCAGAATGAGCTGTGCACTCAGATTCTCAGGAAGCTTACTTCCAGATAGGATGTGCCCATGTGCAGGACTCCCAGGGGACCTAAGATCATCCTTTTTTGTGGTGTTTTGCCTTTTTTTCCCCCCCCTAGCATATGGATTTCTGTGGGGGAAGGTGAAATTCTCTAATCAATCCAGAGACAGAACTCTTCACTTCTTTCCACCCCACGGTTAATGTGCTCATCACAACAGACATCCTCCTCTAAAGACAGCGATGGGGGTTAGATGAAATTTGAAGATGGTTGTTGAATATCTTCATGTTTTCTTGGTTTAATCCCCTTTTCACTTCTACAATTCTCTTAAATAATGGATGCAGGCTCTCTGAGAGAAGCTTGTGGTACTAGCTGTGGCTTACACTGAGCAACCTGTCTACCGGAGAGATTTGAACCGGTGCAGCTTCGCTGTCTGTGGGTAAGGGCCCCAAGGAGAGAACACCACAGTCCGAGCAGCATCACCTATGTATTATTTACTAAAAACTGAGGTCTTGTCTGATCCCTATGGACACTGAAGATTTATGGCCATGACCATCTTGTGTTGATAAATCAATGGTTGCTGCCTCTTCCATGGGCAGCATTCCCACAGCCCTTGCTGTATGTGGGGCTCAGCCCTGCAGATGCTCAGGCAGGAGATGATTTCACGCAGGCAATGGTCTTGTCAAACCCAGCTTGTGCAGAGAAGCATTTGTGTGTGTTTGTGTTTGTAAGTGTTGGATTTATGCAGGCAAGGTCCAGGACTTAGTTTGGACATTGTTCTGGTTTGGGCCATAAGACCTTTGTTGGTGGGCATCAGGGGTCTCTGCTGCATAAGTCCTGGTGGATTTCACCAGCAGCCACTCCTCTGGCCCAAGCACACACATCTTAACATTTATGAGAAACGAAAGGACATTCAGCTGGTCAGTTCCCTGCAGGATGCAGCAGTTCAAGTGATGTGTTTACAGCAGTCTGGATTCCAAAAATGTGTATTTTTGGCAGAATGAAGTGCACACTTTTTTCTTCAGCCTCTTTCAGTGGAATTGATTCAACAGACGTCAGGGTGATGAAGGGTTCATGTCTTTGGTTATTTACCTCAGTACCACACCATTGCTTTAACTGACTTTACCTCAGAGTCATAAAACTTCCTTTTCTTTGCTAAATTAGCTCATGAACTCTTCACATGCCCAACACCTCCAGCTCTGACAGATGTGGAAAAACCTTGCCCTAAGTGCCTTCATTTTCTTTATCCCAGACATTCCCAGGTGTTATCCCTGGTGCACCTCAGCACTGCAGCAGGCCAAGGCTCTTCCAGATCTTGCATTGGCACTGGTAGACTTCATCTACAGACCATGAAAGCTAAATCCCAGTCCTGCAGACATTCTAGGCCCTCCATGGTATCATAAGGGATCTTGCATGTTTTGAGTTTGAGAATCCCAAGCATGATTGATGTGGTATGGGAGCTGGCAGGGATTAGGCTGCATTCTCCAGATTCACCAGGAGCCTGCAATCTGTTGTGCTGTGAGTGTCGGGCAGCGAGACTGTCAAACTGAGTGAAACCTTGCTTGAGAAGTCTGGGGGTACCTTTGCTCCCCAGTGGGCCTCTGTCCACATTTCAAGTGGAATTTTTCTTGCTTGATCCATCACAGACTTCTGTCATTTCTGTCAGTACTGTTCTTCAACAATAAAAGAGAATTAGTTCTGGTTAATTAATTCACAAATCTATAATCTCTAGAGTATGAAGGAAAAGTACAAGGAAAGAAAAATCCAAGCCCTGGTGTCCTGCTGTTGGAGCCAACCAGCCCATGGTGCAGCAAAGGGCTGCAGAGCGACTCAGACGGCATCATTCAGAAATTCCCTTTCATCTTCATCTCCTTCTGCTTGACTTTCTTCATTTAATTGTTCAAATCCTGGGCTGTGCTTGACTTCTTACATTTTTGGTTTGCCGTATGTGTAATGCTATCCAGGGCTCATTGCTGATGACCAGATTAGGAGAAAGAAAATGAATTATGCTTATTTCTGTGCTTTAGGTGTTTTTTTCATGTGTACTGCCCTATGCAAAGCAAGGAATATGATTCTTTAATGTTTTCTTTAGATCCTCGCTCTAATCCAGCCTCCCCAGCTCCACCTGAGTTACAGGTGAACACAATTTTCCTCACTCCACAAGTTTTCTACGTGGTTGAAAGTAGAGGTTCTTGCCATTGCTATTTTTTCTGTCTGTTCAGTTCTCTTCCTCCCTCTTCGTGCTGGGAGTAATTGTGGTGCTGAATTTTTGTGCTGGCTAAGTTTTTGTGACCCTCAGAAATGGGTTTCAAAGGCCACCACGCAGCTCCTTGAAGAAGACAAGCTTGTTCTCTGCTTGTCTTGTCTAGATTCAGGACAACTCTAAGGCAAAATATCTTAACCGCAGATACCAAGAGTTGTAAAGTCCTCAAGCAAACCTGCATTTAAAAGGAAGAGTTGCTAAATTCAACATCCATAATTGATGTATAATTTGAAATTATAGCTTTACAGGAGTGTCTGTGCAGAATTTGACCTATATATTCCTTAGAATGGGTGACCGTGTGCAAGGAGAGAGCTTGGCCCAGCTTGACATTCATATTCCAGAGGAAGGTTGCATGACTGACATTAAGAAAACAGCCATTTAATTTCAGTCTTGGAATTGCATCATGCAATCACAGGCAGAAAACCATGGAGCCCAGTGTGGGCATTCTTTGGAGCAGGTTACCTATGCTCATCCAGCTAAATTAAAAAACAGAGAGTTAACTTTTTTCTTGTGGAGAGTGCCTATAAATGTGTATCTCCTTTTACCCACTTTACTTTGTGAAGGGCACCTCTTCTGCTGCTGAAGAGAATTTCCCATGTACCCTGTTGCCAGGTGGTGGTGATCCTGCTTCTTCAGAATACCTCTATGTTGAATTATCCCAATCCCACAAACCACTCTGTATTGTTGCATTGATGTTCCACTTGGCAGAGAGATCTCTAAGGTTTTATGAGGCTGAAATGGAGGCAGGTGCCTTTTATGTCTTCCAGCATTTGCAGAAAAACTAGTGATGATGTGGGGTTTCCCCAATCCTCAGAGGAATTCTCGTGCTGGGGGAAGATAGAGGGGAGGGTGGCCATGGGTATATTACTGGGGCAAAGGACTTTGTCTCCAGCTCATCCTCCAGCTGAGCCTCACTCCCTGGCTGCAGCCCCAGACCACAATGTCCTCTGCATTTAGCCATTCCCTACATGGTGACAGCAAGTAGATCACACATGAAGGGAGGAGGTGCAGCAGCATGGTGGTACTTATGAAACAGAAAATTAATCCAGTGACACCAGTGTCCCAGGTATCAAAACGCCAGGGAAGCCCATGGGGTTGTTCCCCAAGGACGGTAGCATCCTCAGGTGTCACGCTGGGGTTCTGCTGTTGCCCTGCCTTGTAGTGTAGCATATTTTGTTTATCAGCTGTTTCAATCTCCAAGTGTCATGCACGTGGCATGTTCTGACTTCCACAGGCAGCAGGAACGGCTGTGGGGTTTGTACCTTGGGCTGAAGGATGCAGTGTGCTCAGTGTGGTGATTCACCAGCTTGCATCGCTCTGCCTGGTGGTGCCTTTGGTTAAGACTTGACATGTTCTGTGAGCGTCAGACCAAGAAAGAGCAGACAAGGAGCAAATTGTCTGATGTATTTTTTAAGCCCCTGCTTCTTGATGAGCAGAGCATGCTGTGAGCTGCTGGGTCTTGGTCTCTGCTCTCCTGCTTAAACCGCAGCTTCGCAGAAATTTTGAGTAAGGGTGAAATCCAGGCAAGGAGGAGGAGTCAGCTCTGCTGAGCACAAGTGAGGTGTTTTCCTCAAGTTCTGGGGTCACCACCAGCTGTGAAGATCCATGCTACTGCTGGATCACCCCAAAACACACCTGAAGGGGGTGGGGGAGAAGCTTGAGATGCTGTAATTGCAGGTAGGAGTGGAAATGCATGGAAACAATCCATCAGCAAGCAGTGGAACACTCCTTGGACACAGCAGGAGTAACAACTCCTGTGCCCTCCTGGCAAATGCATGGCCTTGCACAGGACTTTCTGTTTCAGTCCGACTCGTGGCCTCAGCAACACGTTTGGATAGATCCTTACATACAAATCTGTTCCTGTGTTTCATTTCCAAGCCAGCACCCAGGGATTTACTCATGAGTCATGGGTGAGCTGGCAGGGTATGATGCTCATTACTCACAGGGAGGTACTTGGAGCTGTGGCAAGGGCCGGGTGTATCCCAGATCCATCCTGTCCCTGGATGTTGGGCATCAGTGCCTGGAGCTGATGATGCAGGATCTGGATTGGGAATTCAGCTTATTTGTCCCCATTTTTTAGTTCACTTCTGTCAAGGTAAACTGAGCCCTCAACCTTGCCATAGAGTGCAAGCCAACAATAAAAGTCTCATTTCTGCATCTTCTGCCTCCCACTGCTGTTTGTGGACAGGAGGTAACAAGTGGTGTTGGACAGCCACAAACTCTCTTTTAAATGAGGATTACCTCACCTACAAAGAATGCAGACAAGCCAGGTGCAGTGGTGCAACTTTCTGAAGAAAAGATTAAGCAGCCAGTGCTGATGAGAGTATCTGGTCATTGGCAAATGGATTCACCTTTTCTTCCCTCAGTCAACTCTTTCTGTTTAAAGCATCTGCTAAAAAAGGGAGTGATAGTATGAACTGTCTGGGTGGTAAAGAAGGGGTTTAGAGCCCTGATTTTGATTCCCATTCACCCAATGTATAGAGCAAAGAAAAGGCTCTCATAGCATGGGAGGGCAGGAGCAGAGATGGGGAATTAGGGTCTTGGGCCCTAGAACCTGAAATATCCAGCCTGCAAATCTCATGCTGTGGGTTGGGTGGAAAACAAGAGTGATAATTGAAGCAGAGAGACAGAATTTAGGAAGAGAGCAGAACAGATTAATGTGTGGTCCTGCAGGGTGATTATTCCTGCTCCTGTGCCTGAGAATGCCTGGGCTCATCATATCGCAGAGATGTGCAGGGGGAGGAGATGAAGGATTAAATTCTTCTGTTCAGAATACAGTCTAGACCAAGCCCAGCCAAACCAGAAAGACAACATGGCATGGAAATCAAAACACAGGCTCCTGTTTCACTAATGGTGCACAGGATGCAGTGGGGCCAGCGTGAGGTTTCATTGCCTGTGGTCGAGAATTTGAACTTTCTTCTTTCTGCTGCGTGCTAACATCAGGCAGGCTTGGGGCAGGGTAGGGGAAGGCTCCAAACGAAGCAGGACTCTCTGCATGCAGAAGATGCTTGTTTGCAAATACGGTGATGTGAATTCAAACCCCTTGTGGTTTACCATGGAAAATACAGGAAGGGTGTTTTTCACCTGAGCTTCGCTACACGCAGACTGCAGACAGAGGACCCCACGTGCAGCTCAAGCAGTGAAGAATTTCGGATGTGGAGCTAAAATTAGCTTCCTTCGTGTGTGTGGAGACCAGTGCAGATAAACACACACATGCTGCTGCAGGGTGATTTCCTCCTACTGGTATTGTTTGCAGAGCAGTTGGGTGGGGAGTGAGCAGCGACCCTTGGAGCATTGGTGAGTGGTGCTCTAACCCCTCTAGCCATGGAAGGAAGGTTCTGCAGGGCAGGAGCTCACTAGGGTGATGAAAAAGGGTCAGCAGTCATGGAGATCCTAGAATCACAGAATACGTTGGGTTGGAAGGAACTTGAAAAGGTCATCTAGTCCAACTCCCAGATGACCTTAGTCGTGTTTTGTACAAACATAAACATCCTCTTTAAATCTCTTTGTCTTTGAATCATAGAATCAATAAGGTTGGAAGAGACCTCAAAGATCATCAAGTCCAACCTGTCACCCAAGACCTCATGACTACTAAACCATGGCACCAAGTGCCACGTCCAATCCCCTCCCAAACACCTCCAGGGGTGGTGACTCCACCACCTCCCAGGGTAGCACGTTCCAATGGCGAACGACTCTCTCTGTGAAGAGCTTTCTCCTCACCTCCAGCCTAAACCTCCCCTGGAGCAGCTTGAGACTGGGTCCTCTTGTTCTGGTGCTGGTTGCCTGGGAGAAGAGACCAACCCCCACCTGGCAACAACCTCCCTTCAGGTAGTTGTAGACAGCAATAAGGTCTCCCCTGGGCCTCCTCTTCTCCAGGCTAAACAATCCCAGCTCCCTCAGCCTCTCCTCATAGGGCTTGTGCTCAAGGCCTCTCCCCAGCCTCGTTGCCCTTCTCTGGACACGGTCAAGAGTCTCAGTGTTCTTAAATTGAGGGGCCCAGAACTGGACACAGTAAATTTATAAGTGCTTTCCCAGAAATAAGGCCTGAAAATCTTCCTTGCTTCAGCTTATGCAAGACCTATACACTTAATCATTGCACACGGGTGACAGGCTCTCCCCAGTTTGGTTGTGACAGAGGAAAGGTAGGGAATGGCCATTCTGCTGGAGCTAAGTGAGGTGGGAAGAGTTACTTGTGCTCAGGACTCATCTAGGCTGTCTCTGCTCTGCTTCCAAACATGGTGAGGACCAAGATACAGGGATTACAGCCCAAAATACAAGGAGGCTATAAGTTCTTCCTGTCTTGTCTCATAGCAGCATAGTTAGAGGTGCTGCTTGTTTTCCAATGACTTGTGCCTGTGAAAGAAAGGACAGGATGCAAGTCTCAGCGCTGATACTATTTGTTACTCAGAAAGTCAGGGGAGGAAGTATGACTGACCAGACCTTAAGTGCATCAACTGGAATGGAAAGTTTCTACCTTGGGACTGGGCAAAAAGATAAATCTCTCAGAACAGACTCTATGCAAAGGTTACATGGATGTATTTATCACTGTGCACTGATGGGGTGGGTGAGAGAATTGCCTTCCACACTCAGGACTGCTTTCACTTTCTATTCCTCCCACGGTGGTGAAGGTTTACAGTCTAACTCAGCCCCTGTGGGTTTCACAGGCCAGTCCACCTGCACTGCAGAAGACAGGTTTCATGTGTAGGTTCTCATTTTCATTCACTGCTGTCCTTCATTGGTGCAGAGACCCACAACTAGCTGAACTTAGAACATCAGCTGCCATTGGGAAGACCAAGACATGATAATTTTTCACTGAGCAACAATTTTGTGAGGATTTGGCTTGAATATACAGTTTTACAACAACAACCACCCCCAAAAAACGCATCAAACCAAAGACACTGGGTCTGGGTTAGGATAAGGCATGTGTTAGGGTGAGGGTTTGGGGCTGGTAGAGACCTATGAGCCTGGGGACCAGGACAGCATGCTCACCTTAGGGTTCCTAGAAGACAATGGATAGCAAAGTAGAATTTTAGGATTAAGATTTGGCTGAGAAAAGCCATGAGGCAGTGTAGCTGCTTCTGCTCCCATAATACAGTATCTAATTGGTGCTTTACCTCAGAGCTTTACCTGCTACCTTGAGTCTTGGTCATTATTGCCTTGCTGGCCACAATTGGAATCAAGGTCCAGGGGCACTCTGCAGCTCTCAGATTGCTTTATTGCTTTGCTCTGTTGTGTGCTCTCAGTGGTTTCCCCTGGTTCAAACCCTAATCCTACACTCAATGTCAGCTCAGGCCCAGGAACATCTCCCACTTACCAAGGCAAATATAATGGCTCCAGATGTGGTGGCACATTCGGAGTCCACCACATAATTTACTGAACTCACCTCTAGACCCGACCTCAACCTCAGCCCTTTCACTGCTCTGATGACTCCTGGTGACCCCAGATTTCAAAGGAATCACAGATTGAGGGTAGATTTAGACTAGATATAAAGAAGACATTTTTTTCCACTGAGGGTGGTGAGACACTGGCCCAGGCTGCCCAGAGAATTGGTAGATGCCCCATTCCTGGAACCACTGCAGGTTTGGGGCTCTGAACAACCTGCTCTAGTTGCAGATGTCTCTGGTGATTGCAGGAGGGTTGGACTAGCTGACCTTTAAAGGTCCTTTCCAACCCAAAGCATTCTGTGATTCACTCAACATAAGTTTCCAATCTTGGTGCTGTCTCACCCAAATCCTTTGTTATCCAAGCCCTTCAGCTTCTTTTGATAAAGCCATCATTCTGGACCTTCCCAGACTCATGCAGCCATCACCAGTCTCAAAAGAAAATGGTCTGAGAGAGCTCTGTGTACTCTGCTCTAACTTTGCTCATCAGTCTGCACTGAACCAGCTCTTGACCTGACTTCATCCTGGCCTGCATTATAATCCTGCTGCCTTCTCCATCCGTCACACCATCACTTTCCCCATGTCAAATACTAACCCTAACCAAAACTCACCTGAGCCAGAAAGATGCATGCTATAGTCAACCTGCCTTAGGGCAGGATTCAGGTGGAGCTGCTGGAATGATTTATTATGTGGTAGAAACTATACTAAAATCAAGAATCTCATGAGATGGGACTGTGAGGGTTGGCTCTGGAGTTAATACCACTCTCCACGTGCAGGCTATGTTGTGGTTTAGGCTCATGTTTCACAGCAGCCATAAGATAGGGAAAAAATGAGTGAGTGCTGCTGGTGTGGAGTGTCACCTGTGCCGCATCTCTGTATGAGGGGACCCTCCTGTCCCAGATTTCCCTGCCTGGTGTCACAGGGTCAAATAAAAATTTATACCCTGGGTGCATGGTCTGATAAAGGTCTTTTTGGAAAAAAGCAAGGTTCAGGGAAGGGTATCTCATGTCACCACTGCGAGGTGACGGGGCTAGGACAGTTTCCTTAATTACCCTCCTGTAAATAAGGTGCTTTGAGGGACTGCAAGTGCAGCAGTGGCACAGAGATCTATTTCTGAGGAAGTTCATCTGAATTCCAGCAGAGGTACAGATGCCTTTACTGAGAAGGTGCTGTGTTCAATAATAGCCCTCAAGTTCACAAACAAGTCTTTGATCTCTCCTGTTTCATGACTCTACAGCATTTCTGAAAGGCAGCAGAGTCCTCAGCCCCCACACAAGAGTGCAGCAGCTTTTCTTCTTTTCTCCTGCTTACAGCAAACACAGGCAGGGAGGGGGCAGATCCTGGGGCTGTGATGTGTGAGGGAATGACCTTCCCTTCCATGCAGCTTGGTGACAAGGGCTTGAGAAATAGGAACGGAACAGAATGGAATGGAATGGAATGGAATGGAATGGAATGGAATGGAATGGAATGGAATGGAATGGAATGGAATGGAATGGAATGGAAAGGATTGAAACATTTCAGTTGGAAAAAACCTTTAATATCCTCCAGTCCAAGCATTATCTAACTCTACCAGGTTTGGTGCTAAGCCATGTACCTCAGCACCACATCTCAGCATCTTTTGAACACCTGCAAGGATGGTGACTCCACCACCTCCCTGGGCAGCCTGGTCCAGCATTTGAGAACCCTTTCAGGGAAGAACTTTCTTCTAATGTCGAACCTAAACCTCCCCTGCTGCAACTCGAGGCCACTTCCTCTCATCCTACCGCTTATTACTAGGGAGAAGAGACCAAGCCCCACCTGACCCCAGCCTCCTTTCAGGTAGTTGCAGAGAACCAGAAGGTCCCCTCTCAGCCTCCTTTTCTTCAGGCTGAATAACCCCAGCTCCCTCAGCTGCTGCTCACTAGCCCTGTTTTCCAGACCTTTCCCCAGCTTTGTTGCCCTTCTCTGGACACACTCCAGCACCTCAATGGCCTTCTTGCAGTCAGGGGCCCAACAGTGACCCCAGTACTCAAGGTGCAGCCTCAGCAGCATTGAGTACAGAGGGACAATGCCTGTCCTGGTCCTTCTGGGCACACTCTCTCTGATACCAATGCTGTTGGCCTTCTTGGGCCAGCACAAGTGATGACTGACATTCAGCCAGATGTTGATCAGCACCTCCAGGACTGTTCTGGCTGTGTGACATCTGCTCCGGTACTGCATATGGGATTTATGTAACCAACAGTTCCAAAACTATCAGAGGAAGAGAAGTTCCAGGCTGTTTGCATGATTGATGCAAAGAAACTCAAGGCCAAGCCCCACCACAGGCTGCATGTCCCCATGCTGTAGACCCCTTGATCAAAGCTGCATGAGGATGCTCTACTCCATTTCCAAACCAGTGTCAAGTGGCAGTCACCAGGGCACTGGGTGGAGGCTGCCCATCTGCACACCTCTGCTGGGAGCTGCACACCTCTGTCAGCACATTCTGTCTGATTTGATGCGTTGTGTCTGAAGGGGAGGAGGCCTCAAACCCAGCCCCACTGTGCCCATGGCCACAGGAGAATGAAGCCACGGACCCAGCAGTTAGTTCACGGAAGGCAGGCACAAGTTTTTCCCTTGATTTTCATTCAGACTTCCAAAGGGATTTCTTTTTTTTCCCTGCCTCTTCTCTCTGTTTTATAAAGCACTGCTTACACCTACTTTCAGCTATAAATAAGGAATAATCATCTGCGTTTAACACTTATTAAAATTCTTTTTAAATTTATATGCAAAGGAGGAGCAGCCACAGGCTGCTGGCAGGTTGCCTCCAGAGCCCTTTGTTCTGCGCAGATTCTACAGCACCGATGGGGCAGATAAATTTGTCTTCAGTGCCATAGTCTTGTCTTTGCTCTGAATCTTTGTTGTAACTACTGGAAGGTGTAGGTTGAGAAATGCTGGTTTGATTAGCTGGCCTTGTGGTTGGTCCCTTTTCATGCCAAATTCATTTAAGTGTTCCAGACGTGGCTTACACCCATGGAATCTACAAATATATCTCTCCCCGGTGCATCATAATTCCTGGGGTAGTAAGTGATGAATCATCAGGATCTAATGTGGAGATAAGCTAATTAGCATTAATCATAGCTCCTGCCTGAGGTGGGAAAATGCTAGGTGAGCAGTCTGAGTTATTTAATTCTTTTCTTTTCATTTCTTTCAGTGTTACAAATCAGGCTCTTCACAGCTCCTGAGCTCACAGGCTGGCAGTCTTCAGTGCCATGCAAAATTCAACAAAGTCCTTTTGTGTCCCTGGGTCTCCCATTCCACCCTGATCTCACCCATCTGGCCTCACCGGGAAGGCCACAGATTGTGGCTGGGTCACATCATGGTGTGGGATGGCTGCTAGACTTAGGAGTTTCTCCCTGAAAGAAATCTTCATGACTCTGAACTTCGCAAGGTAACATGGGAGAGAGGTCACATCACTTGCTCCCTACAGCTACCTGAAAAGAGGCTGTAGTGAGGTGAGGGCTGGTCTCTTCTTCCTAGTAACAGGGGGTAGAATGAGAGGAAATGTCCTCAGGGTGCACCAGAGGAGGTGGTGAAAGAATAGTCAGGGACTGGAACAGGCTGCCCAGGGAGGTGGTGAAGTCACCTTCCCTGGAGGTGTTCAAGAAATGTGTGGCCATGGCAGTCTGGGACATGGTTTAATGGCCATGGTGGTGTTTGGTCCATGGCTGGACTCGATGTTCTTAGAGGCCTTTTCCAACCTTAGTGATTCTGTGATAGAGTGATAATGAGAAGTGTTTCCCAGGTGTAGAGATAACCAGACTGTGTTCCCTTCTTTCTACTCTGGGGACTCTTTCTGTGGAAGTTAGTTAAATGACATTCCAGTGTTTGTCTTCTAGTAGGACACCTTCTAGCGAAAGATCCCAAGCCACAGGGAAGACTGTGAATGCTTCCTTCCAAGCCCTAACTGGGTGCCAGCTGCCTTGCCCTGGCCAGGCAGGGCTATTGCAGTCAGTCTGTGGTGCAGAAGCATGAGGAATTCTGTCTAAGCAGAACACCACCATTCAGCACCACCCCAAGGCTGTTTATGACAAATTCCTTCATGTATTGTGAAGGAATACTCAGTGTGCCTCTAGATGCCTACATGCAGTGGCTTTGGTGGGGTCTCCTCTCCTGTGTTCTTTGCAGGAGCAGGAACCCTGGTGCAAAGGGAACTCAGAATTTAGCAAGAAGATTGCAGTGAGACCCAAACCCTGTGATGTTCTTGTCTGTGAGCTCAGGAATCCTGCACAGCCCCAGGCTCTGTGGTTGTCCATGTGTCCAACATGTGCCTTTGCCACCCAGACAGAGCTGAGGTTATCTTTCCTAGAAGCTGCTGGAGATCTGCCACTGGAAATGCCTTTCATTTCTCTGGATTTTGCCATGATCCCATAACTCATAACTGTTCCAACTCTTCCTTTGTGGTGGAACCTGCCCTTCCCTTCTCATCCATGGCACAAGGGCCTTGTAGAGAAACCACCCAGGTGTTTTCAGAGCAGTGTTGTGCTCCATGGACTGCTGGGGGAGGTCAGGGAGTTTGACCTCTTGATCTTGTTCAGATGTAGCATAATTCTCCCTTTCACAGAAATACTCTGCCATAGCTCTGCACTGAGCTGAGAGAGGGGAAAAACCAAAACCAAACAACCCAGGAAACAAACCCAACAGTGCAGGAGCACAAAGCTGCTGCTTTCCCATAGTGAGTAACACCTGGGCCAGCTGAGAAGGGTTGTAACCACCAGCAGATGTCATTGCAGCCAGCACAGCCTAGGACTCATTAAAAGCAGAGGTACTGCAGGTGTTCATTGAGATAATACCTGGTGGAGAGTGGGAATAAAAAAATGCATCAGGTAATCTCTGGTTGCCAGGTGGCTCATTCTTAGATCACTGGTAGCTAGTTTACAGTAGGTAGAGTAGATATGAGGGATTAAATGCTGCACTACAATTTGTTTTCTGACGAATAATTATGATTTATTAGTCCCAAGTGCAAATTAGAGTAATTTAAAATATTCATCATTTTTTTCTTTTAAGAAAAAGGAGCAGACAGGTGGATTGTGTCTAATGGGGATGGTTTGGTCCTGATAGCCTCAACAAGCCTGAGGATTAATGAAGAGGGCTGGAGAGGGGTTCCCCTTCACAGTAACATTTGGGCTCTTTAGGGATGCAAGGAACCTTTTTCTCCCTCCCCCCGGGAGCCTGTGGGATGTTCCTAGATCACACTCTGTGCTCAGTGCTCCAGTGCTCCCTCCCACACTGGCCCCTCTGAGGTGAGTGAGGGGCTCGTGGGGGCCGTGGGGATGTGCCAGGAGCTGGGTGTTGATTAGAGGAGTGACTCAGTGCTGGAACATGTTATCTTGGCGTCCATCCTTTATTTTCTCCTTGTGTCTCCAGGACCTGGTAGCTTGTGTTGCAGTTGTGTCACTGTTGCTGTAACCTCAGCAGTAGTAAATCACTCCCTGGCTGCACCATTCCCAGAGCCTGGCCAAATCTGTGGGCTGTGCTTACCCCTGCACCCAAAACCTGCTTGGGTACCATCTTCTCTCATACCATGCCACGGGAAACAGGCCACTGAGACTTTGCGTTTGTGTCACCTCCTGGTATGACAGGGTCAGGGTTAGTGTCATGCTGGAGCTGTACTGCTGGGGGTCACCATGCCTTGTCCTTAAGTACCTTGTCAGGTGGTTTGTTGTCGTTTTCTCATCAGTTCCAAATAATTCCAGGCTTCCTTGGTGCAGACACCTTACAGACACACTCTGCAGCAGCTCTGGGATGGCTGAGGGGGACAGAGGCTGCACCACTGCACGTTTTTTGTCAGCATGGTAAATGTCCCCAGCATACTGCAGTGCTGCAGACACATGGAAAACAGCTCACTGAACTGTTCAGCTGAGAACCTCAGTGCCAACATCACAGCCTCTGCAGCACCTAGATGGCAGTGGATAAGACCTCACTGCACAAAACGTCTGGCAGTGTCCCTCTGCTCTTGCTAACCAATTTCTGGTCCTCCTAAATGTTCTTGCTAATGTTTGTAGAGAGCCAGACAATGCTCTTGTTGGAATCAGTGGGAAAATTCACTATCGTAGAGACAAAATGAGGAAAAAATCCTCAATAACCTCTATTCCTCAGTAACTTTCCCTCTCCTCTGCTGGCCTTGGTAAGTTAGATACTGGTTGGGCTCAATGGTCTTAAAGGGTTTTTTCTGTGATTCTGAGTCTATGGTTTTATGATTCTGTGAATTTTTTTTCTAATTCTGTGACTCTATGATTCTTTCATTCTGCAATTCTGTGATTCTCCGATTCTTTCTCTGGGGTCACCAGGCAGAGAAATGCCACTGAGCTGATATGGGAGCTTGGTTGGTAACTGGCAATTATTATTACACTCTTGTATACAATGTATGGAAATATCTTCTATAAAATCTCCTGTACTGAAGATCAGAACCAGCAGTGAGCCTGCTGAGCTTGATCTTGCTCAAGACTTTTTAAGAAGAAATTGCTTTCTCCATGTAGCACCTCCCAGAGTGGTGTGAAGAAGCCATAATCCTTTATAATCTGTATGGGTTTTACCTTTTGCAGTAGGGAAAAATGGAAATCCTACCCACTGAAAATAGTGGTTTAATTGGATTTTTTCAGCCAATGTACAATCCACTGGTTATGATGAGTACTTCTACTTTAAAAAATGAAATACCGGTAGAGGATTTGACCTTAATGTCCTGAAACAAGGATTATTTTTTTCTTTTTTGGCCTCTGAATCGTTGTCCTGATAGCAAGAGAGGTTTTTCATTCCCAGCTTTTCAGAAAGCAGATGTGGGACATGTGGACTTTCAGCTCAGGCCCTAAGTAACACCTAGACTGAAAAACTACACTGTAGGCATGTGGAGGTTGTGTGCATATAGATGGATCTTTTTACTTTAATTGATGTTCTGTGTAACCTCAGTTTCATCACTCCGCAAATGGAGCTGCCGTTTTTTGTAGCAGATCAGAGGGCACTGCAAGGAAGTTAAAAAAAATACTAACCTGTGCTCTAAAATGACCTACAGTGAAATAGCTGCTCCTTTGGAGTGGGTTAGGTTAGTTAATTGTCTGGTTAGGGAAAAAGAACCTCTGCCAGAAGCCTGATAAATTTCTGGTACCCTGGATGATCATCTGTCCTTCCTTCTCCAACTCCTTTCCATCTAAGTGGGTGAAAATGCTGCTGGGGTGAATCAGTTTGTACTTCCTGGCAACAGCAGACACAGAACAGGACTCAAATCAGCAAGTTCAACAAATGCCCCCACAGAAACTCCAATTATTTCTCATGTCAAAGAGAGTTGAAGCTGTCCACATTGTCCTGAGGTGACCCTGTGTGGAGCTAAGCAACCACCCTCCACCTCTCACCAAATTTCCCCAAAAATGACCTAAAGGAAAAGAATCACCATCCCTTGAGGACACCTCTGGTGGCACCACCATCCCATGTGATGTCAATAAGATAGAATTAACCAGGTTGGAAAAGACCTTTGAGATCAGTGTCATCATTGGGGTCTCACAGTGCAGGCAAGTCCAGTCAGATCCTGCAGAGAGCTTTTTGTACTGGAATGTGCTGGGACATAGCTGCCTGCTTGCAGTTCAGCAGCCCTGATCCCTGCCTGGATCCCCAAAGTCAAAGCAAAGCGAAGTGGAAAGAGCAAAGTTTCATCAATTATTTTTCTCATCCAAACCATATCAAATTGCAGGTTTCTCATTTTTTTTGACATGAAGCCTTTGATCAGTCCTGCCTTGTGAATTTTCATCTGCTTGGGTTAAAATGAAACCCAAGCCCAGGCACAGTTTGTGTGGTCTCTGCTCCGGAAGGGAGAATGCTTCACATCTGTACTGACCCTGCTGTTCCCAAGCTGTTCTTCAGTCACTCTCGTAAAGCTGGAGCCAGCAACTTCCGGGAGCTCTGGCTGAGAAGCCCGCCTAGCTGTAGCAGGATTTATTTATTATCTGTTCCTTAGCATAAAGTTTGCTGTGTTTCACTTCTAGACATGGTTGTGACACCTCTTTGCACCGTGATTAGTTGTATCTAGAAACTGAGCCCTTCAGCCAGGGGCTGAACTGTGGAACCAGCTCTCTAGAAGCTGCTTTCCATACCGAGACCCAGAGATGAAAATAAGCTCATGACCATCCACTCCTGTAGTAAAATCTTATGCAATTAAATCTATGAATCTCAATACCTGAAAAACAGGATTTGATGACACATGACAAGAGCCAGGTTAAAATATGTATGACTTAATACCAGCAGGGTAGGTAATCTTCAGCGTTGCGAGTGCAGAGGAGATGAAATCAAGGCATGGGGTGGGGATGGCACTGGGCTGGAGTTTCCTCCTTTATTCCCATTCCTTACCTTGAGTCTCATTCTGCAGATGAGCCCAAATAAAAACAGGGTAGAGGATCTGAAAAGCTGGCTGTATAGAGTCAGGGAATGATGTGGTACTTGGTACTTCCCATCTCTCGTGATTCATTACAGAATCCCAGCACAAATGGGGTTGGAAGGGACCTATGGGCATCATCCAGTCCAACCCCTGCTAAAGCAGAGCACCCAGAGCAGATTGCCCAGGATCACAGTGGCTGGGGGTTTGGAATCTCTGCAGAGAAGGAGACTCCATAACCTCTCTGGGCAGCCTGCTCCAGGGCTCAGCACCCTCACAGCAAAGAAGCTTTTCCCTGAGTTCAGATGGAGCCTCCTGGGTTCCAGTTTGTGCCCACTACCACTTGTCCTGTCCCTGGGCACCACTGAGAAAAGTCTGGGCCCAGCCTCTTGCCCCCCACAGGTCCTATGGCTCTTCCTGAGCATTGCTCAGGTCCCCTCTGGGGCTGCTCTTCTCAAGGCTCAACAGCCCCAGGGCTCTCAGCCTTTGCTCTCACAGAGATGCTGCAGTTCATGGTGGGGAATTAGGATATTCAGGTAGCAGAGCTGCCACATCCCCCTGCAGTCCAAATCCATCTCACATTCTGGGATCAGACCACTCAGTTCTAAATCTCATACAGGAGTCTCAAGGACCCTTCACCCCATGCTGCCAATGGCCACAGCAGCTCCTCACCTCTGTCTGCAGGGATTAGCTGGGGAGCCTTTAAACTGCTCCTTGTTCTGCATCTCATTGGCGGTAACATTTAAGGAACTTCTAGAAGTCAAGTGGCAGGACAAGATTAATTTGGATTCCTTTCTAATCCTAATTACAATGGTATTTGCTTCCCACGATAGGAGGTGTTCATTACCATACATGTAAGTTTGGTTCTTTATTCTGTCTGCTTCCCCTCCCCCCAACAATAAGCAACAACAAAAAAGATTAAATACTATTTAATGCATTTTTACAGCCATTAATCAAAATGGAGTTTTTTTAATCTGGGAACAACCATCGGATGGGCAGAGGAGAAAACCGTTCCGTTCCCTATTAATTTCCCTTGTGCTTTAAAGATATGCAAATCCAGCAAGGCCAGGTTTTAATGCAGCCCTTGCATGAAGAGATCAGAGCGAGATCCAGAGGGGGAAGCAGGGCTTGGCAGCTTGTTGGGGGCTCCGTCAGCTCCGGAGGGGAGATAAATTCCACCTTTTAATTAAAATGTTTATTCCTCTCTGCACAATAACGCTTGCTTGCTTTCGGGGGGGGGGGGGAAACGGTATTAAGCATTAAAGGAACTAATTCCTCCTATCAGGAACAGTAGGATTTCTCCCAGGCAGACACAGGGTATCATCCAGGATTAGTGGCTGTAGCATTCTTTGTGAATGTCACCCTTGAAAGTGGGCAAGAAGGGAAGCTGCTATCTCCTTACAGCTGCAGGGGGCCAATGCAGCAGTCCCCATCTCTGGGGGGAATTATCCTCCCACCGTGTCCTCCAGAGAGATGTTTAGCAGAGAAACTGGGAAATGAGTGTGAGCACAGATTAGGATAAGGCAGGGGTGGCTCTGGGCTGGGCACAAGGCAGCTCTCCCCAGTCCTGCCAAGGGTCTCTGATGGGTCTGGGGGCTCACAGTGGGCAGAGATGTCCCTCACCACAGCCCTTGCCCCTTGGGCTTCACAGCTGGTCAGAAGAATGAATGTTAGTGTGAGAGTGACATTCCAAGCCACAGCTGTCCATCCCCATGCTGTCCCAGCAGCAATGCAGTGCAAAGATCTAGGAGAGACCCTGGAGACTGGGAGCAGCCACAGGGCATTCATTCATCGCCAGCCATGGTGGAAATGCTCTTGCCATCTGTGTAAACAGCAAAGGGTTCCACCCTGGCAGGGACATGCATGCCCCTGAACAAAGATAACTGCTACCAGTTATCATCCCTGGCTGCATCCTCTTACCTGTTAAGTGCTAGTGGCATGTGCTTAGGCATGGCCACCCCCAACATGCTAAAAGATCTTTCGGTGTCACCTGATGCTGTACTTGTGCATGGCCTTGGTCACACATCACAGGAGGAAGCTCTCTCTGAACAGCAGTATCATCATCATCATTATTATATTATTACTCTTTTGTTCTCAGCACAGTCACTAAGCCTTTCAGACGAGGTGAGACACTTATGATTTATTGTCTTCTTTTTTCAGTGATGTTCTTGCATAGTGAGATCTCCCCTGAGGCTCACAGCTTAAAGAGAAATAGAATAGAATCATAGAATCATTTTGGCTGGAAAAGACCTTAAAGATCATCAAGTCCACCTGTTTATTATTTTGATTAGAAGAGAACTTAAAGACCATCAGGTCCAACCATTAACCCAGCACTGCCAGGTCACCACTAATCCATGTCTCTCAGCACCACATCAAACACAGCTTTTAAACCCCTCCAGGGATGGAGACTCCACCAGTGCCCTGGGCAAGGCTGTACAGGACAGGACAGGACAGGACAGGACAAGTGAAAATAAATAAAATATACAAATAAAAATGGAATAAAATGGAATTAAATAAATAAAATAAAGAGTGTAGTGCCTGCATCTGTCCCATCCCAAGCCTAGAGATAGGGACAAAAGTCCTGTGACAGATCTGTCCAGGTGCCATGGTGACACCAGCAGTACGGTGTCACCCATGGTGGCTATGCCCCCGGCACTGCTGCAGCACGAGGGGGCAGGTTTCACCCTCTCTGATGTTTGGAGAATTGAAACGCCTTGAATCAGAGCAGAGATTTTGGGTGTTGTTATGAAGTCCCCTGTGCCCTTTCAGATACCTGGGCTGGTTTGGTTTTGTTTTAGTAGAAGAGAAAAACCCATCTGAGCTGCCAGAGCCATCTCCTGATGCCCAGGGGATGTGGAAGCCAGCATTTGTCTCTAGAAAACTGGGCAGCGCTGACACCTGCAGGGTTGGCGCGGGGCTGCTGCACCCAGAAATCCCAGGGGCTGTGACAGCCCAGCACCTGAGCCATCTCCGCTCAGATCCAGGGCCCAGGTGAGGCTGGGGGTTACAAAGGGTTGTGCAAAGCCCCCAAACTGCTGGTGTGTGAAACTGGGATGTGGCACTCTCAGTGCAAACCCCCTTGCACCAAAAGTTCTGGCTGGTGCAGGGCTGCCCATGAGGGTCATATCTGCTCTCTTTGGAGCCTTGCCCAAGGGTGAGCCTTGGTTCTGTGGCACACTTCTATTTTGTTTTCCTCCCTTCCCCTCTTGGACATTTCCCTGGTTTGGTTAATTCTGGGTATCTGACCAACTGCTGGTCTCTGAGAAGCAGCGAAATAAAGGAAGTCAGATACTATCAGCCTCTGTGGGTCAAGGAGGTGCCTCCTCACTTGAAGCCTCAAGACTTACCAGTAACTGCAGGCCTTGCAGCTTCTGATTCTATGTCACAGAACCACCCACGGGACAGAGATTGGGGGGGGGGGGGGGGTGTTTCTCCATTGCCCACAAGGCAAGAGAATCAATAACCAAATATTGTAGAGGAGGGGACATAGCCAGGGGTGACAGCCCCAGTGTTATATTGCCCCAGTGTTGGGGAGCAACAGTGGGGGGTTGGTGGTGTGGTGTAGCCCCTGGATTATGTCACCCCAGTATTGGTTTCCATAAAGCCAAATGTCAGCATTGCCCTTTGTAGCAGCCAGCACATTGGAACTAGAGGATGTTTTTGTCCCCTCCTGAGCAGATGCAGCACCACAGAATCATAGTATTGTTTTGGTTGGAAAAGGCCTCTAAGATCATCAAGTCTCAACCATCAATCTAAGACCACCATGGCCACTAAACCATGGCCACAGGTGCCATGGCCATAGGTTTCTGGAACACCTCCAGAGATGGGGACTCCACCACCTTCCTGGGCAGCCTGTGCCAATCCCTGACCCTTTCACAGAAAGCTCTGTTTAGCATCACAGCAGCAGCATGTCCCAAACAAGGTGAGCCGGAGAGATTCCTGCATGGTTGAGAAGGCTTCTGGAGTGAGGTGGTTCTTCTACTGAATGTCACTGTAAAGATGAGGGCAGTGATGCCAGAATACAATACAATACAATACAATACAATACAATACAATACAATACAATACAATACAATGAATAGAATAGACCAGACCAGGTTGGAAGAGACCTTCGAGATCATTGTGTCCAACCTATCATCCAACCCACCTAATCAACTAAACCATGGCACCAAGCACCCTATCAAGTCTTCTCCTGAACACCTCCAGTGATGGTGACTCCACCACCTCCCTGGGCAGCACATTCCAATGGCCAATCTCTCTCTATGTAGAATTTCCTCCTAACCTCCAGTCTGAACCTCCCTGGCACAGCTTGAGACTGTGTCCTCTTGTTCTGGTGCTGGTTGCCTGGGAGAAGAGACCAGCCCCCACCTGGCTATAACCTCCCTTCAGGTGGTTGTCGAGAGCAATAAGATCTCCCCTGAGCCTCCTCTTCTCCAGGCTAAGCAAGATACGGGTGTAGCTGCCTGCTGTCCCCATAAGAAAGCAGCCTCTGGAGGGATGTTGGAGCTTGGTTTTTCCTTGTCTCTCTCTTTATTTTTTGTCTTCATGAAGAACCACCTACATCTTTCTCTTAGCAGATAAATAGTTGTGAAGTGAAACAGATCTTCCTGTGCCCATAAACAATGAAAAGCTCAGCTCTTTCCCCTGCAGAGGTTTAACTTCACAACAGTAACCATTACTGCTTTAAAACAGAAACTAGCAGCAGCACAGAAAGTCACAGAAAACTTTTGAAAGGTTTTGAAGTTCATTCCCTGTGTTTGGCCCCATCATGTCTGGAAAGAGGTGACCTCTGACTGCTGGGGCACAGCAGGTGTTTAATGCCAGGGAGCTTGTCCCCTGGTACCCAAGTGATGCTTGCTGCTTTGACACTCATCAAAGTAACAGGGGACAGTCAGCATCCTGTGAACTGAGTTTTGTCACTTAAGGCAAAACTCCAATGTGCAAAAATGGGCAGGGCTGCTCCAGTGCCTGCTTTGCATCTTCAAAACAGAGCTGGATTTTAAAGACATTGAAAGAAATCAGAGGGCAAGGGAAAGAGCTGAGGGAATAAACTCTTCATCAGCCACAAAATGTAGAGTGCAGGGATAAAAACCTGGGCAAGGACAATATTGAATGGAAACAGAGCAAGGACAGTGTTGGATAAATAGACCACAGCCCTGGAGGAGAGGGTGGAGAAATGCCCAGCAGACAAGGACCTGGGGATGCTGGATGACAGCAGCTGAACATAAGGCAGTGTGTCCCCAGGTGGCCAAGAAGGCCAAGAGCATCAGTGGTGCATAGAGCAGGAGTAGGGAAGTGATCTTCCCTCTGTATGGGCACTGGAGGAGGAGCAGCTGCCTAGGGAGGCAGTGGAGTCCCCATCCCTGGAAGTGTTCAGGAAAACCATGGCCATGGCACCTGGGGCCATGGTTTGATGGCTATGGTGGTGTTAGGACAACAGCTGGACTGAATGATCTTAGAGGGCTTTTCCAGCCCAAGCAATTCTGTGATTCTATGAAAATCCTGAGCAAGGGCAATATTGGATAAAAATCTGAGCAAGGACAATGGATGAAAACTTGAGCAAGGGCAATATTTGCTTGTATATGCATCCTAACCCCATCAGCTCCTTGCTGCATTGCCCATGCAGAATTAGTGCAAGAATTAATAGCTGCATATCATTATTTTCCTTCGTTTGACTGCTGCTCATAAGCAGTTCTGGGGTACACAAGGCAGCAGGGCTATTCTGGTCATGGGAGATGTGGTCTCTTGGTGCCTGGAGGAACTCTTGGTGATGCTGAGGCTAAGGCCACCAGCAGCTCCATGCTGCAGCCACACTGGGTGACTTGGCCTTGAGCCAGGGTGATGCTGCTGCTGCTGCTGTTGCTGCTGCAGCATGGCTTTGCATGACTGGGTGAGGGTAGCCTGAGCGTGGGTGGCTTTAACTTTCCCTGCTTCCTTTGTGCTGTGACTGCAGCAAAAGTGAAAAAGAGAAACAAGTGTCTGGAGATGAGAAATGAGTCGCTGCTGACGAGGGCTCCAGCCCCAGCACTCGCAGGCAGCACCCAAAGTGGTCTGCAGCAGCTCCTGGGGTGATCTTTTGTCACAGCAGCTCCTGGTGCAACACCGTGGGGAAAAGAGGGGTGAAGGTGTCTGCTGATGCAGCCTGGGGCCCTGAGATGGGAGATTTATCTGAAATTGGAGGTGCCACTCTGCAGAGCTGTGTTTGAGTCATGGGCTTCAGGTCTCAGGGCACCCCAAGTGACAGCATTACCCTCAAGCTCTGCCAGGAGCAGACGGATTGCATATTAGGAAAAATGTCTTTCCTGAAAGAGTGGTCAGGCACTGGCACAGGCTGTCCAGGGAGGAAGGTGGTGGAGTCACAGTCCCTGGAGGGGTTCAAAAACCATATGGACGTGACATTTGTTCAGACCATGGTTCATTGGGCATGGTGGTGTTGGGCTGATAGTTGGACTTGATGATCTTAGAGTGCTTTTCCAAATTTTATGATTCTAGTCTATGATTCTGTGTACCTAACAATGCCCCTAATAATTTGTCCCTAATAATCTGCTTATTAGGACTGATCCTTGGGTAAAGAGCAAAATGCACATTCATGCCTGTTGCAGCCACCTTCCCCAGCAGTGGAGCATGCTGACCTCAGGCTTTTCTCTCTGTGGCATGATGACTAATTCTGCAGTGAAAAGGAATTGATTCCTCACCAAAGCAGCAACATCAAAACTTCTCAGGTTTTGTTTTTCATGGCTGGTGTGTCAACTCATCTTGCCCTCTCTGAGAAGTGATGTCAAAGCAAACACATTTGGGGCAGCTTGGGGTCAGACTGCAGCCTGCAGCACATGAGCTGCACCCAGGGCTTTCATCCTGGAGGCACCCAAGCAGGTCAGAGGAGCTGGGGAATGTTCTCGGAGCTCAACCCATTCATCTTCCAGCTCTGTGCCAGGACCAGCCAGGGTGGCTCCTCCCAGCAGCTGGACACATGGCAGAGTGGATGCAATACAATACAATACAATACAATACAATACAATACAATACAATACACCAGGTTGGAAGAGACCTTCAAGATCATCACGTCCAACCCATCAACCAATCCAACCCACCCAACAACTAAACCATGCAGCCAAGCACCCCATCAAGCCTCCTCCTGAACACCTCCAATGAAGGTGACTCCACCACCTCCACGGGTAGCCAATTCCAATGGGCAATTACTCTCTCTGTATAGAACTTCTTCCTAACATCCAGCCTAAACCACTTGGCCTGCCAAAACCCCTCTGCCTTGGTGCTGACAACCACCAACCTGGCATGACCATGGTCCCTTGGGCAGGCTCCTCTCCTTAGACTGGCCACCAGCAAGCTGGCCCTGGCCTTTTCTTGTCACTCTCTTTGGGGCCACCAACATGGGACAGTCCAAAAGTGAGGTGGCCAACCTGTCCTGATGGCCACTGAGATGGGGCAGTCTGAAAGTGAGGTGACCAACCTGTCCTGATGGCCACCAGTGTGGGACAGTTTGAAAGTGAGATGCTCCCTCCTGCACCAGGCCTCTGCACTCCTCAGGATGCTTCCAGCCTCCCTTGCCTGGGGGCAGTCATGAGGTCCAGCATGGCCTGGGGTGATGGGGACATTTCATTTCATGGGCAAGGATAGCAAAGCTCAGAGCTCCGTGCCTGTTTAACTGAGCAGGAGCCGGCCCAGCACCACACAGTCCCTGAGCCTGCTGCCTGTGCCACACCACTGTGTGCTGGGCAGAAGGGTTACATTCCCAGTTGCCTGCTGTGCACAGTAACTCTACATTTGGTAAGCATCAGGAATTAGGGAATCCCTTAATTCTGAGAAGCACATGATCTTGGAGATCTCTTCCACCCTGGCTGATTCTGTGAACCTGCATGTCTCCTGGGTTTTATTTGCGTGAGCAAACCTTAGTGGGAAAGACACATGCAAAGCAGCATCTCCATTGGTTTGTTTTCCTTGTTTTCCTTTCCACACCATGAGTTTCCTCCTTTGGAGCAGGGATGCAAGATGCAGGACTTGCCCAGAGCTCTTGGGCTGCTGTGCCAGCAGCTCAGAGTGGCAGGGAGAGCTCCAGGATAGGTCCTCCAGAGCCATCGGCTCTGACTGTGCCACCACCACCAAAACCAGCATTGTGTACTCACTCTGCCTGAGCAACATTAGTCCCACAGTGGAATGTACCAGTGAATCAAGCCCCGAGACTGCACATGACTTGTCCAAAGCCAGGCAGCAAATCATCTGGAGGCTTGGGTACCAGTGCCCAGCTTCTATCCCTAGAGAGCTGTCTTACCTGGTCTGTTCTCATTTTCTGCCCATTTTGGAGTGCCCTCAGTCCTGTTTTTCTTCCTGGATTTATCTGGGACAAATCCTAACATTCCACCACCAAGGCAAAGTCATGTTTGGGTTTTAAAGGCAGCCATGGGCGAAACCAGGCATGTATGGAGCAGGCTGTGGTGCTGGCAGCGGGAGGCTGGCTGCAGACGGCAGCCTCTGCCTGTTTTCCTCAGGCTCTTTTCAGCAGGCTCCCCTCACCCTGCTCCAACACGCAGAAGGCTTCACAGAAAAGCACCTTCCACAAAGATGTTGGGCTCTGATGGCCTTGCCACGTGGAACCAGGAGTAGCTGCAAGAGGAGAGGGATTTTTCTTTGCCAAGTTTGGGGTTGCTGCATCCCCAGCACTGCTTGAGCTCTCTCTGGTCCTTCTCCCAGCACTGGAGCTGGGACCGAGGTGGATTGCATCCTCAGGGCTTGCTGGTGACCATGTCACAGTTTCAAAGGCATTGCCCCAAAGCTGTTCTGTGACTGTTCCTGCTTGAGGGCCCCGCTTAGGAAAGTGCAGGATGTGAAAGTCCCAATTTAGACCCTGTGGTAGCACAAGGCAGAAAACAAGAGCAATGCATTGGGTCACATGCTTGTAGCATCCATCCTGGAATAAAAAAGTTCTGAATTTTGAAAGCTTCATGTTGATTTGGGCTGGTTTCCACCTGCCCATGCCATCAGCTCGTGTCACTGCTTGGTTTATGAATTATGGGTTATGGTTCAAAGCCATGTTAGACACAGCCTTCATCAACCTGGTCTAGTGGGTGCCCCACAGCAGAAGAGTTGAAACTACATGATCTTCAAGGTCCCTTCCAACCCAAACCATTCTCTGGCTTTATGATTTTCCTTGAAGGATGCTGTAACATTTATTTAAGTAGCCAAGAACATTTTCTGCTTGTCCTTGAGAGTCACTGGGGACTCTCAGTAATTCCCAGCCTTGCTTGCAGTGGCAGGACTGCAAAGGGCACCAAGCTTCCTTGCTCATGGAGCTCACCGGCTTCTGAGCCCTCTCCTTCCTTGTGTCTTGCAGTCCAACAAAGTTCCCGTGGTGCAGCCGTCCCATGGAGTCCACCCACTCACCCCCTCATCCCTTACAGCAACGACCATTTCAGCCACGGCTCCCACTCACCCCACCTGCCCGCCGACATCAGCCAGAAACAAGGTAATGGCACCACTGGGACCTGCCTGCTGGGAGGGGCAGGGGGCTGGAGACCACCGAGATCAAGGCTGGCACCTCCCTGGTGCCACATCATCTGGAAAAGTGAAGAGCAGCAGGAGTTTATTTAGCTTATTGGCAATGCTTTGTACTCCTGGCCAAGAGGAGCTTGTCATCCCAAGTGCCAGCCCTGCTGGTGGAGCATGCCCAGCTCTGTACAAGATGGCCTCTAGCTCAGGGCCAGACCAGAGCCCACAAGGTGATGTCAGCCAGAAAATGGAAAGTAGTCTTTCCTTTGACTCATACCCAGACTGTTGTCAGGTTGTCATTTTGAGAAAATAAATGCTTGAAACAGGAAATATTTTGACTAAGCAGGAGTGGTGTCTGAGAGCTGGCAGGGCTGCTGCCTGCTGGTGCCCGCAGCACCAGCTGTGTGCTTGGCACATGCTTTGGCTCTTCGGGGTCCCAGCTGAGCACAGCACACATCCATGAGCTGCTGAGGAAGGTGCAGTAGGTAGAGGTTAAACTCTCAGCTGTCAAATACAGGTAGGTGCACAGGAATTCACCCCAGCCCATCATCCTCAGTGGGTTACTGACAAGCTGAGTGTAGGATCAAACTGTTCTCAACCCTACCATAGTGCAGCAGAGTCTTCCAACATCTGTTCAGATTGCCTGGGTGTTGTTTTGGTCTTGATTTCATGTGAAAGCAAAGCAAAATCAAATTTTTGTGTGAAATGGCATTCAGGAAGAGACTCAGAGCCCATCAGTGTGGAAAAAAGGAGGCACAAACCCAGCTGTTCTGATTTGGGCAAACCCCAGAGTGGTCCAGACTGTCCCAGAGACATTGACTTCTCCCAAGTTACCATCACTGATGAAATTATGTGGTATCCAGGGTGCCCTTAGCTGGAGACCACGCTGAATTATCCCTGGTCTGAACCACATTCTGGACTCTAGGTTCACAGATGTGAAGCATTTAGGTCCCATGTAAAGACGCACAGGCACATCCTGGTTTTCCTCCAGCCAGCATTTTGCTTGTCAGCCACCAGAGCAAAATAAACTAAGCAGAAAAACAGGAAGAGTTAACAAAAAATAAACCTATTAAAAGCTCAGCTATGGCAGATTTTGGAATCTCAAGAGGAAGTGTGCAGCTTCCTCAGTCTCCCAGGAAGGTGGCCCAGCACCTTTCACCACACTGCCTTTGCTGAGGCCTTGCAGAGCACAAAGCCCCCGGCTGTGAGCTGCCTCCAGGGACTTGCCATTAGCCTGAAAAAGTTTGGGTAGCCTTAAGCAAGACAAGAGATGCTCACCCAGGGGATGAGCTGGTTATATCCCTCCATGGAGGCTCTAGTTGGTACTGGAGTAATCCTCAAGCATGCATCTCAGCCCCGGTTGGGTAGCTCTGGGAAGCTGTTCTCTGGCTGCACCCCCACCTGCACCATCAGTGCAGGCACTGCCCAGTGTCCCCTTATCCCTCCAGCCTGAGGCACAGGGAGTCTGTCCTTCCCAGAGACCCCCAGTTGCTACTTATGGAGAGGGTCAGACCATCATCCTCAGTTGGGACCTTGCCTCCATGGTGCCTCTCCCATCCTCACACTGCTGGGATGAGGGTTTCCTTCCCATTCTTTCTGGATGTGTCCCATGTCTGCTTTCATCTCTGAAATATCTCCATTATCACCTTTGTGAGAGCTCTCCACAACTGTCTTGGCTGTCTACAGCTACCTGAGAGGAAGTTGGTCTCTTCTCCCTGTTATCAAGTGATAGAATGAGAGGAAATGGCCTCAAGTTGCCCCAGGGGAGGTTTACTTTGGGTATTAGGAAAAATTTCTTTGCTGCTAGAGTGGCCAAGCATTGGAACAGGCTGCCCAGGGAGGTGGTGGAGTCCCCATCCCTGGAGTGGATCAAAAAATGTATTGACATGGCCTTTCACGACATGGTTTTAATGGCCATGGTGGTGTCAGGTTGACAGTTGGATTCAATGATCTTAGAGGTCTTCTCCAACTGAAATGATTCAATGATTCTCTAAGATCTTGAGAGTCACCATCATGGTCATTCTCACAGCATCCCTTTAAAGTATTTCACAGCAGCCCAAGGACATACAGACAAGGAAGTGCACATAGGATCTTCTGAGTCAATGTCTGGTGCCCCAGTCCCTGGACCAGCCAGAGTAATTTGTGCTCTGCCTTGCACAACTTGTTGGAGGGCCAAAGCTCGAGAAATCCTCGCAGCTGCCTGGCACAGATGCTGGGTGTGCTCAGCCTGCAGTGGGCGGCTGCGCCCTGCTTGAGCACAGCTGCAGGTGAAGCCCACACCAGGTGATTTGTTCCTTTCAGTTCAGCTCTCTTCGCTCAGGGAATTCCTAATAAGATGCTTGGCATCTGTTGGTGTTATTCCTAATTAATAATTTATCACCTGGGAGAATAACTCAGACTTCTGAGGTTGCTTGCAACTCATCACTGATTTCTTCAATGTGTTTGTTGCCCAGGACAGCTGCTGGACAAGCTCTGTACATCAGTTTTTGTCTGAGGCTCGTCAGCAGTCAACATCAGATGATGCTGCAGCAGATCTCAGCCCCAATTCCCCTCCAGTTCTACAGTTTTCCAGTCCTAGGGTCAGCTGGAGGCTGCTTTTTCCAGCAGCACCATGGCTGCCTGAGTCTCACCCACAGCCCCAGGCTCCACAAGCTGTTTCCAAGCCCAGATAGGAAGGGATGGATGCTGTGGCTGTCTCCCCTGGCCATGTCACCCATGCCAGCCTCTTTGAAGATCACACAGGGATTCCCCTGCAAAGGGTGAATTCCCAGCTGGCACCATACCCACCTCCACCATTTCTTAGCACCCACAGAACCCACAAAACAGTTGCTCTGAGTGGGGACTCAGGGTTTACCATCAAGATGGAAGTGATGCCTGCTGGAGCATTCCTGCTGGCTGCTCATGGGGGTCCCAAGGATGACTGATGCAAAGGGGGTGCAGGAATGGCTTTGGCCATCAGTTGCGCACCTGAGCAGGCACTCTGGGAAGGGTAGAGGGATGTCCAGAGTCCATCAGATCCTTACCAAAGCAAGTGCTGTGTGGCACAGAGCAGGGATGATGACTGTGCAGGAGAGCTGCCTTCCGCACCCATTACACAGGTGGCTGTGGCTCTGCAGCCGTGTGGACAGCCCACCCCATGCCAGAGAACCACAGCAACACGAGGGGCAGCTGGAACACCCTGCACTCACAGGCGACCAGCTTACAGCCTTCCCCCTGCCCACAAGTGCCTGTAGACAGAGCACCCTGGGGGTCAGGGAGAGGGCTGGGTCAGCCAGGGAGTGCAGAGCTGTGTCTAACTCATCTCCTTCCTCCTCCTAGGAGTGCACCGCCCTTCCCAGACCTCAGACATCCCGGGATTCTACCCACTGCCTCCGGCTGGAGTCGGGCAGATCACGCCGCCAATGGGATGGTGAGTGTGGAGGGTGGGATGTGAGCATGGAGGGGAGGCTCCCCCTGGTGCTCCCTGCAGGGTGCTTCCCTGACCTTGCCACCTGCAGTCCTCCCTCACCCCATGATGCTTTCACTCCAGCTTCATCCCTCCTGCTGCTGTGTCATGGGGAGGGGGATTTAGGTCTGCTCTAGAGATGGGGAGCAGATCTGGGGAGAGATCCTGCCCCTTCTTGAACTGGCTCCCCAGTTCCAGGAGGACAGTGGACTGCTTGACAGGGTACAGCAAAGGGCTATGAAGATGATGAGGGCACAGAAACATCTGTCTTAAGAGGAAGGGCTGAGGGACTTGGGGCTTTCAGGACTGGAGAGGAGAAGACTGAGGGGGGATCTCATCAATGCTTATAAATACTTCAAGGATGGGGCCAGGCTTTATTCAGTGGTGCCCAGTGACAGGACAAGAGTTAATGAGCACAAAACCGAACACAGAAAGTTCCATCCAAACATGAAGAGAAACTTCTGTAATTTAAGGGTGGTGGAGCACTGGAACAGGCTGCCCAGAGAGGTGGTGGAGTCTCCATCTCTGGAGTCATTCAAAATGCACCTGGACACCAACCTGCTCTGGGTGACCCTGATAAAGCAGGGGGATTGGACCAGGTGATCTGCAGAGGTCCCTTCCAACCACTGTCATTCTGTGATTCTGTGAGAGGCTGAAGGCTTTGCCCAAGCCAGGACACCCCTGGAGCAGGGTTACAACCTGCCTGCTTCAAAACCATCTCCTGCCTTGTATCCAGCTTTCTGTGTGGGTTAGGAAACCCAGGGAGAGCTTCCTATGGCCCTCTCCTGGGGTTCAGCACAAAGGGGTTTCCCTGAGTGTGCCACCAGCATGGCATAACCTGGTGATATGCTGCATCCATGGGGCCATGGTGCTTCTTGGGGTCTGAGGCAGGGTAAAAATCCATCCTAGCAGAGATCTGCCCATGTTGAAGGATCCCAGTACCTGCAGCCTGGCTGTGGCTGTGACACCTCCCACTAGACACAGGGAGGGAGCAGGTCTGGCAGGCAGTGCCCTGTGGGCATTGTCACTCCCTGGGTTAATTTTTAATCTTCATTGGTGAGGCAGGGACCTCGCAGGGAGGCCAGTGGCTGCAGGTTGTGGTGACTGGGGTTGGGGGAGAGAGCAGTGAGGGCAGTCATGGAAGCAAGAAGCCAGGTCCCCTGTGGTCCCAGCTGATCAAACCCCAGCAAAGCCCAGTGGAGACATCCAGGTACAAGAATGTGTTGTAACACAGGAGAGGCCAAGCATATTAGAAGTAAAATATTCACCTTTCCTTTTGTTGTGTTTATGATATTTAACCACCAGGAAACAGGGGCTGAAGCCTTTGATACAGTCTGGCTTCAAAGAGATTACATTTTGCCTTCTGTGCTAAATCTGCTACTCTTGGGTGATGATTTAACTCCACATTGATATGATTCATCTTCAGGAAAAACAAGTAGTGGGGTGGCTGTGCTGTAACATGACAGCCATCGCTGGGGGTGAGAAAGGAGCCAAGTGCTTGCCAAGTGCAAGGTCCCTCTTTGGAGTGGGATGCTGTTAAGGACAGCCCTGAATGTGTGGAGGGAAAGAAATCCAGTTTGTGTAGAAAGTTTGCCGGTGGTTGGTGGCTGAAGAAGTTTGCCCTGAGAGCTGCTGCAGCATCTAGCAGCTTTGGCATCCTCAAGCAGCCTCATCAGATGCCTGCCTTAGTGACTCAGAGCAGATACAGGAGAGCAACAAACTTGTGGGTCAGCAGAGAGGAGCACCTCAAAGCGCCTGTCTATAGCACAGCCTTTGCACATCCTGCCCAAAATGTATGGAAGAAGCCCCAAAACCACTTCCAAAATGCTCAGTCCTCAGCCAAGGCTCAGCACATCGGTGCAAGTGGGTGCAGAGGCCCCAAGACTCAGCAGGTTTGTGGCAGCATTGGCCCAAGTGCAGGGCACAGTGGGCATGTGCCGGGGGTGGTCATGCTGGCCATGCTTGTGTAGATGGCAGGGAGCCAGGGCAGGCGATGCAGGAAGCAGCTTTTCCTCCAGGAGCTGGGCAGAAAAGACACTTTGTTCTCGCCGAGCATTTCGGGAGGAGGAGCTGCAGTCACCCTCTGTAATTAGCTGGGACGACAGCTGGATGAAAGCCTGCAAGAGTCCCGTCGAGTGAGTTTTGCTCACAGGAGTCTTGGCAGCAGCCAGCAGCTGGCAGCTTGCGATCCATGCCCCTCACCTGAGCAGTGGCAGTGCCACGGCAGCCCCTGCCTGCCCATCCACCTCTTGCCAAGTGCCCTCCCATGACCAGATGATAGGGACTGCAAGTTCCCAGCATGAGGCATCGATTGTGCAGTTGCTGTGATGGTGCAGCTGCACTGATTGGCACACCTGGAGGGAGCTGTGAGTGCCCAGCTCTTTCTCTCTCCCACTATCCCCAGTAACTGGTGTCACTCCTGGATTAGCTCCAAGTGTTTTCTCGGGCCTGGGGCAGCCTCCTTCAGCTTCAAAGGCTGTTTGGGTTCCCCGGTGCACGGCAGCACTTGGCTGTTCGCTGGTGTGTTTATAGCCACCAACATCTGAGAGGTGGGAGAGGACTGCTGCCTGGCAGGGTGTAAATAGAGCCTTGGCAGATCCTGCACAGTTCCATCAATCTGAGACACAGCAAGAAGAGAAGCCTGCTTCTGCCCCTGGCACAGCTCAAGGACCTGACTTGTTATTCCTCTTCAGGGCAGAAACTGTCTTTAGCCCTGAAAAATCCCTGGCATCCAGGATGGATCCTCATCCTGGGCACTCACTGATAATGGGCTCATTTTTTTACTTATTAGGGCTGAAAATAGCTGATGCTGGGCTTGGCCACAGCTCTGTGCAGCCTGGCTGGAGCAGTGTGAGCAGCAGTGTGGGGTTAAGCACCCTGCCATGTCCTCCTCAGGCATCTCTGTCTTTCCACCAGCAGTTTTAGAATCACAGAATTATTTTGGCTGAAAAACCCTGACCATTCCCTAGCTCTACCAAGGCTGGTGCTGAACCCTATCTCTCAGCACCACATCTCTGTGTCAAGACATTTTCGGTGGGAAGCATCTTTTGGTGGGTGTGCAGAGCAAGCACAGGTGCTTTGGAACTGTCTTTCTATGAAAATGGGAGTTCCCCTTACTGGGGACAAGGAACTTCCTGCATCATTATTTTACTCTCTCAAAACCGAATTTCCAGCTCCAGGTCTGGTACACACCCAGTCCCCAGTGTGAAAAAGCTTCCAAAGAAAGGTAGGACCAGGCCTTGGCTTATTGAACAATGACAGACATCCTTAAAAGGATGTGCTGGGACAATCAGAGCATCTCTGAAGCAGGAAAAGGGAGAGAGCAGGTGCTCTCTGACCAGACCTTGGGAGGTTCCCATGCTTGGGCATCCTCCTGGTGCACCCTGCAACTGTGCAGCCTCAGATGCGCCGCACAGAGAGATTCTGACCAGGATTTCAGGGTCTTTTGGTCAGACTGTGCTCTTGTAGGCAACAATTTATGTGCAGTAGCAACTCCTAATTCTTCAGTACACCTTTTGCATTGTAAGAGGATAAAGCCACAAGGTTCCTCAACACTGGGAATGAAGCAGGGGTCAGAGTTGGATCCAACCTTTGTAAGGAGGCCAAATAAAGTCCTATAGTTCCTGTGAGCCCAGGAAACACCCCCGAGCATCCCCCCAGGCAGAGCTCCTGGGGCGCTGGTGCTGAATCCCCTTAGCAAAGGGGATGTTTAGGAACCCCCGTAGCTGTGGATGCTTTATAGCCTCTTTCTTCCCGCTCCCAGGCAGAGCCAGTCTGTCTATCCGCTCCCGTCATGTGGATTTAGGCAGCCGTACTCGTCAGCGCTGGCTGCTGGGGCTTCTCTCTCCAGGTGAGTATCAGCTGAGACAGGCCAGCAGCTCAGCTGCTCTTGCAGCTTGCACTTTGTGTGCTAGGAGCTTGCCGCAGACCACGGCCACCCAGGGATGGCTGCACACCTTCCCCAGGGTGGCCATGGGAAGAAAAGGTGCTTCTTAGGCAGTGTCTGGTCTGAAGTGTGCTCTGGGCAGCAGGGAGCATCCCAGGAGGATACACAGCAATGGGGTTTTAACCATCAGAAGTCAAATCCAAGCCAGAAAGCCGTGGCTTCAGCTCAGTGTTGGGACAGCAGGGTGAAATCCATCACTCAGGATTTTGCTCCTGGTTGCTAACCCTAATCCTGAATATATCCCTGCCACCACTCCCACTGAGTTTTGCTCTGAAGAGACTGGTCTGGGCTACTTGGTCTTAGCCTTAAAAGGAGGACAGGCAGCAGGCAGGGGTTTGCTGTTGCCCCACCAGCACAGCACAGCATACAGAGATGTAAAAACAGCTTTTGCCTCCCCTGTCCCATCACTGGGCAGTGTGGGGCCAGACCCTGCAGATGGGAAGAGGTCAGCAGGAGCTGGCTGCATCCTTGTCCTGCTTCCCCCCGAGGAACTGGCCCTGTAGCACAACCAGCCTTAAATATCAAGGGGTTGAGCCACATATCCCAGCCCCAAAATCATTTGCACTGCAAGTTTATGGACACTCAGGATTAAATTTGTCCTCTCTGAATAAACCCAGACCCCAGTGATGTCCTAGTGAGCAAAATACATCTGCTGTGGATGGAAGTCACAGAGCCCAGCCCCTCCAGACAAGCTGGTGGCTCCAGTGAGGATGGCAGTGCCATGGGGATGCCTGTACAGTGTGTGCTCATGCATCAGCTTCTGCTTCTGCTTTGTGTTGTCCTGAAGAGCCTTTGGCAGAGGTTTCCAACATGAAAACCCTTTCCCATGCAAGCCCTTAGCCATGCAAAAACCTCCAACCGTGCAACCCTGGATCCATGCAACCCTTGATGCAGCCCTCCACCCATGTAGCCTTCCATTCATGTAGGCCTCCATCCAAGCAGCCTTTGATCCATGCAACCTTCCATCCATGCATGCCCTTAATGCAGCAGCAGAGGTGAGGGAGCTCTGCCAGCCCTCCTTTCTCCCTGAGACACCACCTTTCCAGGCCTGAAAGATGAGAAAGAAGCTTATGGTTCAGCACAGGAGCTCCTGCTTGCATGATTTTGGGGTGGATTTTGCAGCAGTACACCTGGTCAGATAAGGATCAGCCTGTGCTGGTGGATTCAATTAAACAGCTTTTCTTTCCATGCCAGCATATCTAATGAACAGTTCATCTCCCATGGGCAATTCTGCCATCTCAAGCTGCAGTCATAAAGTGGCAAGCTGTGCTGGCTTTCCCCTCTGAGACTGGAGAGAGCAAGCTAATGAAGCCTGAGAGTCAGTGAGACCTCTGGTGATCTCATCCCACATTGATGGAGAGCGTTGCTTAGGCAAGGGGCACCTCCTAGAGTTGCATCTGGGTTTGTGTCCAGACTTAAGCTGTTTCTCTTAAAAGAGAGGTGTGGGGTGGTCCTAATCTCTCCCATCCAAAGCCAAAGGTGGTTGTTCCTTTCTGCAGCACTAATAAGGTATTCCAACAACAGAGATCTGAGTAGCTGAAACCGCTGGTTGAAAGCACCTTGATCTTGTTGGGGCTGGCTCCTGCTGCAGGCCCTCCTGGCATGGCTCAGCCCCTCTCTGTTGCAGGTTCACTCACCCTCTGATGCTGGGCTCTGGCGTGCACACCACTGGCATCCCGCACCCTGCCATCGTGCCCCACTCCGGCAAGCAAGAGCTGGAGCACTATGAGCGTAATATGTAAGTTGGGGGAGCTGTGGCAGCAGCAGCTATCCATGTCCCTGGTGGTGCTTGTGCTGGGCAGGGAGAGGGTGGATGAACACTGAGGTGCAGATCTCAGCCCCTCCACCCACTGGGTGGGTTGGATGTCAAGGCTTCTGCTAGGTTCAGTGCCACCAGACAGGCGGGCTGGAGGGCAGCTTTGATGCTGACAGCTCTTCATTTGGTCCCATCAAGGAAACCTCAAGCAGAACCAAAGAGAGAGAAGGAAGCCAAGAAGCCCACTATCAAGAAGCCTCTGAATGCTTTCATGTTGTATATGAAAGAAATGCGAGCAAAAGTCATTGCCGAGTGCACCCTGAAGGAGAGTGCTGCAATCAACCAGATCCTGGGCAGGAGGGTAAGAGCATGCAGGGCTCAGGGCCATCACCCCAGCCCTGTCAGCTGCATGTAACAGGCAATCTGTTTTCAGAGCCCCTTAAATACTGCTCTGGATCATGGTTTAGTGGGCATGGTGGTGTTGGACTGATGGTTGGACTTGATGACCTCAGAGGTCTTTCCAACCTTAATGATTCTATGATCAGACACATGGAGTCAGATGATGTTAGGAACAATTCCTCCCCAGCAAGGGTTCTGAGGCACTGGCCCAGGTGGCCCAGGGAGGTGGTGGAGTCCCCATCACTGGAGGTGTACGGAAGAGGTGTGGATGTGGTGCTGAGGGAGTGATTCAGTGACAGTGGCTTAGCAACAGCAGTGGGACTGTGAGCTCTGGGTGAGTGGTTGGACTGGATGAGCTCAAAGGTCTCTTCCAGCCTCACCAGGTCCATGGTTCTGTGTGCTGCAGCTTGGGGCAGCCGTGGTGGGATGTGGGGAAGGGGAGAGCCTGGCCATGCCTCACCACCTCCCTTGTCCCCGCAGTGGCACGCGCTGTCCCGGGAGGAGCAGGCCAAGTACTACGAACTGGCTCGCAAGGAACGGCAGCTCCACATGCAGCTCTACCCTGGCTGGTCTGCCAGAGACAACTATGTGAGTGGCTCTGCTGGTTGGGATCCCCTCATTCTGGCACGGCCAGCAGCAACCCAGGGGTGGGCTGAAAACTAGTGCTGGCCAAACAACCTGCTTGTCCCCAGGGATGCCATTTCTGAGGGCATGAGAGGTGCAGAAATTCACACTTCAAGAGGGTTTTGCACATCCTCTTGGCTCATTGCCCATCTGTAGCAGAAATGTTACAGCTCCCCAGCTTCCACAACCTTTCCTTCACTTATCGTCCAAGTAAATACAAGCAGAAAGGACAAGGAGCTTTCAAATGATGTGGATGGTCTTGGGAAGTATAAGGAAATGGGCTCAGGTTGCACATGGGTGGTGCTCACAGGAGGGCAGTCACTGAGTTTCCACCTTCCTCGAGGATGCTGATCCCACCTTTACCGATCAGTATTAGAGGACCCTGATGAAATCAAGCAGACCACATTCAAAGTGTTCAAGTGCAGTCTGAGCAAACATAGATGGCAGTACTGCGTGCTCTGCTTGCTCTTTGCTGAGCCTGGTTCCCAACCAAAGCTGCTGTTAGGGGAAGAAAAAAAAAATAGTTTTCCATACTGAAAAAAAGGAAAAAGCAATCCCCTAAAGCAGGCAGTGGCTGCTGAGCAGAGCTGCTCAGCCATGCTGCAAACTGTGGTGGTTCTCACCAGTAAAAATCAACTAGTGCAGAGAAGCCTGAATCATGATGAGAGTTGGGATCCTGTGTTCCCAGAGCCAGAATTTTTTCACTGTGTCCAAGTGAGAGCAGGGAAGCTCCAGCTTCGATCTTTCCCAAGTGTGGCTGTGTGAGGGCTGCTGCTGCAGCCATCGATGCTGAGCTGGCCCCTGAGGTGTGAGCAGAGAAGAACGTGCACTCCCATTTTGACTCTGCATCTGCGATGGGGGTTTTTCTGGGAAGGGGCTGCAGGGCACTGCCCACACTAGCAGAGCCAGGGTGCCCATGGTCTCTGGTTCCCCAGGGAGAAGCAACAGCAGCTTCTGGGCTGCCTGGAGGGACAAAGCTGTTTGTGGTGTAAGGGCCAGCACTTGGGAAGCCTCTTACTACAACCCCACATAATTTCCTCTTAGCTCCTGAATGACTTCAGCAGCAGCATGCTGAGTGAGGCTGCACGGGTGCAGTGGTGCTCCAGAAGCAGCGGATACACTCCAGGTCTTTTCTAGTGGCTTTCTCAGCTGTTTGATCTTCCATGCCTAACGAGCTTTTTAGAGCCCTGAAGCAAAGCACACCTGAGTCTTCAGATGTCCATCCATCCACTCCAGGGCTCTGCCCTTTGATCTAGGGCTCCATTGTTCCCCCCACAGGCACTTTCTTTCGCCTGGGAGATGCACAGTGAGCACCCATCCAACCCACCCTGACCCAAGCCCTCCTTCCAGAAAGCCCAAGCTCAGCCAGGGGTGTAAGCACCCTTAAACAGATCCAAACCACCCCAACCCCAAAAAAAGAGAGGGCAGAGAGGATGCAGAAAAAACAGAGGTTGCAGGAAGCCCCCAGCCTGTGTTTGCAAGCAGCAGTGCAGATATCCCTGGCTGCTTGCAAGCACAGAGCAGGAGCTCAGCATCCATATGCAGCTTTGCAGAATCAGTGCTGGGCACTGCCACCTTCCAGAGCTGACCCTGGAGCACCAAAGGTGCTGCCCTGGTGTCTCCAAGGTCAGCTCTGGAAGCATATACAGGCACACATCTGGAGGGCATCAGCATCTGGAGAGCAAGGCATCATCCTCCTCCAAGATCAAGCACATCCTCCACGGAAATCCCAAACCATAGCATCCTTCACCTTAGCAAGGGCTGGTTCCTTGCTCCAGAAGATGGTGGACATTGCTCCAAAGGAGGACATTGGCTCTCCCAGCACCAGCAAGCAGCTGCATCAGGTCTTGCAGTCATTGCAAGAGATGCTTCCTTTTCTCCAGGGGTTGGGCTAGATGACCTTTGGAGGTCCCTTCCAGCCCAGACCTTTCTGTGTCTCTATAAATGTAGGCCACTTCTGTGACATGTGTTGCAGAGAGCAGGCAGGAAATACAGTTGCTCCCACACTGAAGAGTTTACCACAGCTCAGAGCTTTCCACCTTCACTCAAACCACAAGAAGTCATATAAAAAGTCATGGGTCAGAGGCAGCCCTGTGAGCTACCAGCTCCACACAGGCCAAATATGCCTCTGCACTGCTGTGCCCTCATTAATAAGCTTGTTAGGAGATGGGGGCAGTTGTGAGTCAGAAAGCCAGTTTGGGGATAAAGTTGGATTTTCAGTGGGCAAGGGCAGAAAACAGAATGAGAGCTGTGAAAGCACTGCAGTAGAGACAATGACTGTTCAAAGACTGTGAGTGGAGGAGGAACTGTCTGTGGAGTTCCTGAAACTGTGTTCTCTTTCTGAAATCAGAGAGGCTCCTCCTGGTAACACCTTCTGGAGCAATTTCTGCTCAGGTGTAAGGCACCACAGGATAAAACACCAAAATATAAGCACCTTTTGGAAATAGGGAGCCACAGAATCCCAGCATGGTGGAGTGGGAAGGGACTTCTGGGGATCATCCCGCCCAACCAGCAGGGCACCCACAGCAGCTTGCCCAGGAGCACAATGCCCAGGGGGGTTGGAAGCTCTCCAGAGAAGGAGACTCCACAACTTCTCTGGGCAGCCTGCTCCAGGGCTCAGCACCCTCACACCAAAGAAGTTTTCCCTCCTGCTCAGGTGGCACCTCCTGGGTTCCAGTTTGTGCCCAGTGCCCCTTGTCCTGTCCCTGGGCACCACTGAGCAGGGTCTGGCCCCAGCTTCTTGCCCCCCACAGGTCCTTCAGCTCTTGCTGTGCATTGCTGAGCTCCCCTCTGGGGCTGCTCTTCTCCAGGCTCTCAGCCCCAGGGCTCTCAGCCTTTGCTCATCACAGCAATGCTCCAGGCCCCTCAGCATTTTTGGAGCCTCTGCTGGACCTGGTCACTCCCCTGAGCAGCAGCAGCCTTCCCCAACAGCCCCATCCACCCCCAGAACCCTGTGCAGCACCCTTGGTCTCCCAGGAGCATGGACTAATGGCCTCTCCCTTGGCTCCCCAGGGCAAAAAGAAGAGACGGACACGGGAGAAGCAGCAAGATTCCAGCTCAGGTAAAAGCCTGGCTGACTCTTCTCTCTGCTCAGAGGGGTAGTCCACATCAATTACCATGTTTGACCTTGTTGGTTTTTTTATTCTTCTCAGATGTTTGGGGGTTTATAATCATCTAAGCTGGACTACAGAAATACACATTTCTTTACTTTTTAAGCCAGAGTAAATGAACATTTCTGTGCCTGTTTCATGGCTGTGTTTGAGTTAGAACGTGAGCAGTGGGTGAAAACTGAAGAGATTTGATTCTGGCAAGTGGGTAACTGCATAGAAACTATCACTAAATCTATTGAAAACATCCAGAGTGAATGTCCCCATCAGCACTACAGACACCCAGCAACACTACAGACACTACAGACACATTCAAGACATTTCCTCTCACATGCACCAATACTGCCTGTGGGACTAAAGGCAGGAACAGGACTGAAGGTCACCCATGAGAGTGCAGTTCAGAGAAACCCAGAGATCAAGCAAAACCAGACTGAAGCCCAGCACCAGCTGCCTCCCTGCACTACCTTGTTTGCTAGAAAAGAGCCCTTGGACCGATTTCAGCTCTTGGAACACACATTTCCATCATCCAAGGCTATTCCTGTGCTGGTTTCTGTAGTAGCTCTGCCACGTCAGTAGTAAATAGTGTCTGTACCACTAAACATTCAGCATGGAACATCAAGGGACTGTCCTTGCTGCCTGTGGTATCACAGACATAGTCAGACAGCCTCTTTCCCAGTATGACCATTCTGGGATTGCCTGTACGCATACAAATAGCTTTCCCCCTATGCAGCCCACCAGTTCATTACTGCTGATTGCACCTCAGGATGAAGTGCAGTCAGCCAGGTGAGAGGCTGTTGGCTTTCTAAGCAGGACACAGCTTTCCCCCCACCGCCCAGAAATGCTCCCTGGTGAGGGTGCCAGGTCAGCTTGTTGCTCTCCTGGCTTTGTACACCCCACAAAGACCTGTCCCACCTGAGCTGGGCACCCCAAGGTGCACAGCTGGCTGCATCTGGGTGGTTCAGTTGTTGGTTAGGACACAGAAGCCCACCTCTGGGGTTAGTGCTGTGGATTCCATGTCCATTCAACCACAGCCTGCATTCTTCTAATTCAGATTCTGTGATAGATTGAATGAATCGCTACCAGATGACGTTCTTTGGATCATCCACCAACAGCAATTCCAGGCCTGTGTCCTGGTAATTTTGTCAGTTTAACTAACACTATTCCTCTCATTCAATGTCTAGACTGAGGGGAGGAGGAGCTTTCGGGCCTATATGATGAATGTATTTATATTTATATATCTATAGCTGTGCCTTGTCTGTGGTACAAAGATTATTACATCACCCCTTATAGATCAAAAACCAACTGCTGGTCATACACATCAGGAGACACTGGTGGTGGTTGAAAGAGGGATCATGAATCCAGCACAGAAATGTGCTGCTCAGATCCCATTTACAGCACTGGAGAAAACCCAGGATGTGCCCAAGAGCAAATAGGGCTTCAGGCCAAGGAGCCCTATAATAGCACAGTAAAGCTGCAGCACTGTGGGAAGGGCTGTGGAGAAGAGATTTCCATTCAGACTGGAAGGGGAATGGTAGAGGCAGAGGAGAACAACCCAAGCCTGGGTATTCTTGGTGCTAACTCTGCTTTCAGCCTGCTTCTGCAACGTTTCCTCCTCTTCTTCTCCGTGCGCAGTCCCAGCTTGCTGGCAGCCCCCTTTAGTCGCTGGCGGGAAGGCAGGGAGCAGGTAAGGATACAGACACAGCAGGCAGGCAGCACCTCTGGGATTTGGCAGTTTTTCCAAACTTCAGGAATTCACAGAGCCATGAATTTCCCCACAACTGCCCGTGTTTCCCAGAGCTCCTGCTGCAGCTGCCAGCAGTGATCACTGATGTTTGCTAACCTTCCCTTTTTTCTAGGAGAGGTGGTGCCAGACAAAGCCAGCGTGTAGTCTGTTAGTCATGTGTTAAAGTGGCTAAAATGATGTTGCCTCTTTTCTTCCTCCTGCTCCTCCTGCTTTGTGCCTCTGCCTTGCCCCACGCATGTTTCTGCGTTCAGATCCTGCCTCTCCTAAGAAATGCAGAGCTCGCTTTGGCCTCAACCAACAAACGGACTGGTGCGGCCCATGCAGGTGTGTATCAGCAGCTCCTGGGTGCTCCTGGGGTGCTCCTGGGCATGGGGGTTTGGCTCCCTGTGTCCTGCAGCCATCCCAGCTCAAGCCAGGTGGGGATGGGAGGTTTAGGCTGGATATTAGAAGACATTTCTTCACTGAAAGGATTCCCAAACACTAACAGGCTCCCCAGGGAGGTGGTTGAATCCCTGTCCCTAGAGGTGTTTAAAAAAATGCAGAGACTTGTTGCTGAGGGCCATGGCTTAGCTCCAGGCTTGGCAGTGTTAGATAACAGTCAGACTCCATGATCTTAAAGATCTTTCCCAGCTGGAAGCATTCCGTGATTCTATGGGGTCGAATCTGGGCATCCTCAGGAGCTGTTGGCCAAGCTGCAAGGGATAGGCTGCACGCTGGGCTCCTTACCCAGCTCCCCAGGGCAATGCTGATGTAATGCTGTACAAGTTCCTTGGCTGATGGACTTCCTTGGTCTTCAAAGCTTATTTCCAGGGTAGAGACCACTGATGTGGAGCTTTCTTCCCCTGTTAGAGATTTCCTCTTGCATAAGCAGCACCCCAGGGCCAGCAGTGAGTAGTTAAGGGGTTTATTTTTCCTGGCCATATATTTCAAGATCCAGCTTTTCTTGACTCTGAAATTTTGCAGTACTACCATGGGGGGACAGCCTCAAGCAGTGAGATAGTTTGCAAGTGCCCTGTGCCTCAAGCTTCTAGGGAATAGGCATAGCCAGGTGATAGTGATAGTAAAGCGTAGTGCATAAACCAAGTGCTACCTGGCTCAGAGAGTCTGCAGGCAGGAAAAGCTCCTGGGGGCTTCTGGAGCTGGTCAGTGAAGCATAGAGAGGCTCCAACCTGGAGAGAGGTCTAAGATTGGTCTTTTCTGCCAAGGAACAAGTGATAGGACAAGAGGAAATGGGCTCAAGTTGTGCCAGGGGATGTTTAGGTTGCACATGAGGAACAATTTATTCCCCTAAAGGGTTGTCAAGGCCTGGCCCAGGCTGCCCAGGGTGGAGTCCCCATCCCTGGAGGGGTTGCAGAGTTATGAAGATGTGGTGCTGAGGGCCATGGTTTAGAGGTGCCCTGGCAGTGCCAGGCTAACAGTTGGACTGGATGACCTTAAAGGTCTCTTCCAACCCAAATAATTCTCTGACTCACAGCACATGTTTATGCCAATACACTGAGGACTCTAGCAGGAACTTGAGTATCACTTCACATGCTTGCTGCAGCTTCAAGTGACTGAAATCACTTGGTCTACCCAAATCTGAACCCTGAAGAAGAGCCCTGCAGTATCCTGACAGTGCTTGGCCAACGACCTTGCTGGCAGCCTGAGCTCAGCTCCCTGTGGCTCCCCTCCCTGCAGCCACCTTGGGGTGCTGGGCTACTCCCAGCTTCCCCACACACCTGCTTCACACTTGGTGACATTATCAGGGAGCAGCTGATAAAGGAGCTCCCATAATGTCTCATTAATGCTTCACCTTGAATGTCCAAGGAGAGATTTTTAGGACACAAATCACTCACACAGCAGTGCCAGCAGGCTGACAGCCTGGCGGCACAGCACAGGGCAAGGCTGCAGCTCTGCAGGTGTTCCTCCAACTTCACTCTGCCTTCATTTGACCTCTCTTAATTCAGCTTCTCCTCTGCTTCCCGATTAACCCAGGCTGCTGGAGTGGTCAGAGACCTTAGCATGCTCTAAGTGTGCAGCCTCTGCCTCTCCACCCCCTGTCAGTCCCAGCTGCTGCACTTCCCCTTACTAACATGCTGCTGCAACTCAAGGGCTCCAGGTCACCTGTGGAGAGCAGCTCCCACTGGAGGATTTCCACTCCAGAAGAGGTTAACTGGTTAAAATGGGGTGTTCCTGCTCTAGAGCTTTCACCCTTCTGCTTGTTACCCAGCAAACTGCTTCAGGGAGCTACAGTTCATATAGGCAGAGGGATAAATCCCTGTAGCTGTGTGCTAGCCACCAGCTGGTTCAGCAGCAGCAGTCTGCAGTGTCAGACCTGCCCTTTCCACCCTGCATTTTAAATCTGTGAGCTCCAAATCAGCTGGAGAGACCCTGCCACCTCAAACAGGGCACTGAAACTCCATCCTACGGCTGCTCCTGAGACATCTGTGGCAGACAGGACTTCTCCTCAGGCTTCTTTGCTCTGGGGATTGCACCCTGCGAGTGAAATGCTCAGTGCAGCAGGGCTGCTGTGTCCCCTGGCCCTGTAACTGGGTCACCCTGGCTGGCAATGATGACATTGGCAGCAGCAGCTCCTCTCTTGCTCTCCACCAGGGCAGACGTGTTTCATTAGTGAGGTGTGTGCCCACATTAGCAGCTTCTCCATTGGATCGGTTTTCCTCAAATGAGGAGCTGGGACACTTACAGAAGGTGGTGAGACCCTGGCCCAGGGTGTCCAGAGAGGTGGGAGATGTCCAATCCCTGGCACCAATCCAGGCCAGGTTGGTTGGGGCTCTTAGCAACCTGCTCTAGGTGCAGCTGTCCCTGCTAAGTGCAGGGAGTTGGACTGGATGAGTTTCAAAGGTCCCTTCTAACACTGTGATTCTATCCAAAGCTGGACCTTGGGCAGCCTTGAACCATGTTTTCCTCTAGCCAGTCCCAGGTCATTTCTTTCTGCATCTCTGTAGTTTGGTTCCCTGAGTCGTTGCTGGGCACTGGCTGTGGAGTGTTTTGGGATGCAGAGGTGCCTGAGCAGAGGCTTTTGCTGCAGAAAGAAGAGCAAAGCAGAGGACTGTGCTGTGCTGCAGCCCCTGAGGAGAAAAGCCACAAGCGGTGTGGAGGGCAGTCTGGGCACTGCTGAGCCCAGTTCCAGGTGCCACTCTCGCTGTCCCAGCAGCACGGCCCAGCACCATACGCCCAGAGCCCTGCCCCAGCCCATGGGCACACGCGCGTCCTGCGTGTGTCCTGTGTGCATGCCCCGTGCAGTGTCCATGTGCTCCGTGTGTGCTCTGCAGCAGCGGGCACAGCCTTGGGCATCAAGCAGGGAATGTTTTAGTCTGGAGGCTAGGAGAGCACATTCACCCTGCTCAGCCCCTAGAAGCAGAGGCCTGGGTGGTGGCTGCTGAGGAATTTCTTTGGTTTTATTACAATTTTTTAAAAAATTATTTTATTATTTTTATTTAAAATTGCCATTACCAGTTTGAATTTTTTAGGTTTTCTTATTGTTTGGACTTGTATTGGGGTTTTTATGCTTTTATTATTATTTTGAATTGTTATTATTATGACTTTTTTAGTGTTTATTATTCCGATTTTTTATTCCCATTTTTGCTCCTGGTTCTTTGATTTTTACTTGCCTTCTCTGACCTCCTCCCCTCATTCCCTGGGCCCACTCTTCCCACTCGAGTTCCCCTCGCAGACCACCGCGCCCTTTCCGCGGCAGCAACGCTCGTGTCCAGCCGCGGGGGCGCGGACGGGGCCGCGCCAGCGCCGCGCTGCGGGGGCGCTGCTGCAGGGCCGCCGCTGCAGGGCCGCCGTTACGGCGCCGCCTAGCGGGCGCGGCAGGGCCGCGCAGCGAGGCCGCAGCCGCTGTCGCCCCACGAGCGAGGGCCAAGCTCCGGCCGGGAAGGCAGGGCCCGGCTGCGGAGGTTTGCGGTGAACGGGGGTAGGCCGCGAGTCCGCAGCTGGCTGCGTGCCTCGAGCTCACCCTTTACTCACAGATCACTCTCTCCACTGTTCTTAGGAGGAAAAAGAAGTGCATTCGGTACTTACAAGGAGAAGGACGCTGTGCCAGCCCAGTTTCTTCCGATGGAAGTGCTATAGACTCCCCTCCCTCTCCCCTGGACGCACTCCAATGCATCTCCTCTGCTTTCCCTTCAGACAAGCTCGCCGCCCCCGCTGACTGCGCACACAGCGAACAGCCTGACCCCTTCCCCGTCTCCGCTCACCTCCAAACCACCACCTGCTCCTCCAGACAGACTGCCAGGTCCTCTTCCGCACCCAGCAAGTCCCCAGCGTACAGCATGGCCTCCACGGGGACATAGTCCCAGGCACCCTGCCGCGCTGCTCAGGGCACTGGGCACTTGGCTCTCCTCCACCTGGTGTCACCGTCCCTTGGGAAGGACCAGAGGCCTGTCCAAATTCCCCATCCCACTGTAAAACGTGCAGTTAGGCAGCAGGAGGCTGAGTCAAGGATGCTGCAAAACTCATTTGGATATTTTTTTTTCTGGGGGGGGAAGGGTGGGGGTTTAAGATAGAAAACAATTCCCCAAAAAAAGGTTAAAAATAAGTACTTGCCAAAATTTAAAGTGCTGATGAGTAAACAAAGCCTTTTGTCCCTGCCCGTGCTGCTTTTGTTTGTCGGGGGATGGGGTGGTGGTTTACTGCATTACCTTGGAGAATGGTGGAAAGCAAAGACAAAGTCCCCAGCTTGCTGCAGTAGATGGTAGATGCTAGCAGTCTAACACTGGCTTCCACTTCCTGCCCCCTGAGCTGCTCTCAGGTTCAGTCACTCACTCATCCCAGCACCAAGCTGGGAAGGCTGGAACAGGAGCAATTTTAAAAGCCCTTATGTCTGGGAACTAACTGTGGCAATGCTCGCTTTCTGGTCTGCCCAGGTAACAAATGAAACCTTTAAACCAGCAAGGTGAGTTCTTGAAACTTCTTGCTGTGAGCACAGGAGGATTTGCTTACAAGCAGCAGGTCTGTGTGCCAACATGGCCTGCTCTGGAGCATGTGGCAGGGCAGAGCAGAGGGAGCACAAACCAGCCAGCCACTGCAACCTCTGATGGTCAACCCCTTGCTGCCTCAGCCAGGTGCTGTCAGGAATTGCCCACTGCAGACAAATCTCACCAGATGGGCTGGGCAAAGCCTTAGAAAACAGTTTGCTACAAGGACCTTGACCTAACTAGACCAAGGCAGTGGCAGCAGGCAGCCCACAGGCCTGGCAGGCTGGCCCCAGCACACAGGGTTGAGGAGTGGGGCAAACTCTGCCCTCAGATTCACCTCTCCCCTTCCCTGGGGCAGGCTGGCAGCAGAACAGCACTACCCTGCTCTTCATTTCAGGAATCTGCTCCTGTGGACCCTCTGAGATCAGAAGGCTTTTGCCCCATGATTTGGTGTGTAACTTTTTTAAAAACCTTACTCTAGCTTCTTCCACCAGGTCCTCCCTCCACCCCCAGGACGGTGCCAGATGTTGCTGTACTCTCTCCAGCCTGAAGCCTTTACCGCTTTCTGGCATTTCATTTATATTTTAAGCTTGATAAACAACAAACCCTGTGGAGAGACTGTGACCTCCCTGACCCCCTGTAAATCCCAAATTAACCCAAGTTCTTGAATCACTTTAGGCTCGCAGGCTTCTCCCAGAGACCACAACCTAGCCCAGTGCAGGTTTTTTCCATGCTTTAAAGAAATCTACTCTAGACTGCTGAAGAGAAAAACACCACCATACAGGGGGAGAGGGGGCGCCTCATTTTTTTCTACTTTACAGAATAGCTTTTAGAGTACTGGATACAAATCACATAGTAATTATTGTAGAACTGTAAGAAATTGAAGGTGACCTTTACAAGACACCAAATATTTTTGTATTTCTTAACACACAAACCCTACTTTTTAAAAAAGTTATGTTTAGTCCAGTGTAAGCAAGGCTATGCCTCCAAGATTGTGAACTTAAAGACCAACCAGAATGGATTGGTCTGCAGAGCAGCTTTGGGTTTATTCCCTTCGGTTCGGTACTTTCGCTATAGTAGTGTAAGTTTAATTCCAGTTACAGCGAAACCTATTGCTTTATTCCTCTTCTGTGTAAATGCAGCTTCAGAAGCACTGAAAACTATCTGCACAGACCTGAAAAGTTTGAAGGGAGCTTAAGTCTGAAAGGATCATTTAACCCTTGGAGAAGTAGCATTACCCAAAGTGACTGCCAGCTGTACACCAAGTTGTCCGTCCTGCAGAGGGTTAATTCTGTGGCACTAGATCAATGTGCAGTCTGCTCAGCTTTAAAGGGTGGTAGCAAGCTTAGAGAACAGCATGCTGCAGTGCTGAACAAACAGCACTCTCCCCACAGCTAACAGACTCTTTATCACTTGATTTAAAACAAAACTTACAAGTAGTTTAAAAACTCAATAGCTGTGTCTCAGCTCAGCCTGTCACCCTGAGAGCCTCTGCTGTCAGGTGCTGTTGAAGAGTTGGCCAATGTGAATGCCACAGCTGGCAGATCAGCTGTAGGGTACCAGGGTGTAGGCTGGCATAACTCAATACCCAGCTGGGACTCTCCAGCTGCAAAGCAAAGGCAGGCATAAAAGAAAAAGGAGGAAAGCCAGGGGAGCTCCTGACCAGTATTAAACTGCACGTCCTAACCAAGGAGCAGCCTGTGAGTACTGACCACAGCAGCCATTTCAAAACCCACCAGGACTTCCACCTCTGTATTTCAAGGCCCCTCGAGGGTGGTGTGGGTGCCTGCCTTGGCTCAGGGCACACTGACCAGCAAAAGGATCATCTGCACCACAGCCTCCACTCATCATTTTATCCCACCTCACTCCTTAGTGACACCCACTGCCCCCCTCTCCAGGAGCCCTTCCTTGAGCATTCCCAGCAAGAAATATTTCCATGGGCACAGAGCTGGAGCAGTGGGGCCCTTGTTCTGCCCCTGTGCTCTGCTCTAACTGTACAGGCTCACAGCCAGCCTTCCCCTGGGCTTTCAGCCACCCCTGGATAAACTCAGGCTGCCTGCCTGGCACACTGCAACACGGTCAGTTGGTAGTGGTGTCACCGAGAACACTTTACTTTTTCCTTCTTCCCCCCAAAAACACAAGAGACCTTTAAGTTGCCCAGTTCCAAGACAAAACAGTGAGCATGGCCAACTTGTGTTACACTGCCCCGGGCTGATAACCAATGCCAAAACAAAGTTTTATTCATGCCAAAAAAGTATCTTCAGAAATGCTGTACAAAGTGTGACTGTCTTGTGTCAGTACTTTTATAACAGAAGGAAAACTTTGCCCTCAAGTTCTGGATCACAAGAAGGATTATTTTTATTTTGTGTAAGTTTCTTTCACAGCCATTGCAACTCTTCCTGAAATCAGCATTTGAATTCCTGGAATCAGTTTGAATGTAGAAGCCATGGAAGTACCACTTCATTAAACCAAGTAAAACCACTGTATGTATGTAGCAGGGATAAATGTTTTGCAGCTGTACTATCATTTGTCCAATGACTATTCCATCATTTGTTGTAATTTTTTTACTTCACTGAGTTTATTGTTGTTTTGGGTTTGTTTTTTGTTGGGTTTTTGTGGCTTTTATGTTCAAAACATGTTTATAGCTTTATAAATAAAGTAATTGCCAGATTGGCTCTTCAAAATAGGCCACTGGAAAATTATAATCCTACCAAACTCTCAAATAACTGTTTCTTAGATTCAAGGATTCCTGCTTTTTTTGGTCCTTGGGGATTTCTATGTATGAATAGGTTTTAGTCTTCAATGGGTAAGATTGAAATAGGAAACCAAGATTAAGAGAAAACAACTTCTGCAATCCCAACTGACACCTACCCTTCCCTCTTCCCCCTCCACTTTAGTCAAGAGCTATCCCCAATTATGCCATGACTTCAAAAAAAATGATAGTAAAGCAGCACTGTACAATTTGAACAGAAACAAAGTTTAGCAGTTGAAAATGAGAGTCTGTCTCCCTTGCAAGAGCTTCAGAGTACCCAGCTGGGCTCTGTGTCAGCAGCAGGCAACTAAAGCTGAGGAGGAGAGTCCACTCAACAGGCAGCAGTAGACCAAATTATTTCAATCACCTTCATAAAGAGCAGCCAAGCACTAGTGTGACTAGAATGGATAAGCCAGCTGAGAGGGTGTAGCTCCAGAGACCAAAAAAAAAAAAAAAAAAAAAAAGGTGTTTTCTCACACTGACATGTCAGGCAGCTACAGAATTTGAGGCTGGATGAAATCCAAGACAGCACTAGAGGGGAATTTCAATTAGAGAAAATGAGTTGCATGGAATCCTAACTACCAAGAGCACTAAGGATGTTAAGTCTGTCAAAGCTGTAATACTTTTGAGCACCCAGACTAGCCCTTTCTGGATGCTTCTGTGCTGTACCTCCACACTTAGACCAGTATCAACAGCTGAGAGCTTCAACAGAAGCTCCACCACTAAAGTATTTCACCACTCAAGGTTATGTTCTAGGCAAGCTGTTCTAACAACTCTTAACACAGAGTCACAGGGGTGCTTTAGGCAGGCATGGCAAAGCAAGCAGAAACAAGGTCAGGAGGAAGACAAAACTACATGTCTGCATCTCAGTGAGACACCCTGTGAGACAGTGGCTGCTGACACACAGGTATCCCAGTCTGGTGACAAGCACCTAAAGGAATTTATACAGGCTTCCACCACTGTGCAAGTACAGCATAGGTTTCTACACAGAAAGAGTACTCCAAGGATGAGCTGGTGCATTATGGAACACTAACTGCAAATAGGTTTGTTTCTTGTAAGAATCCATGTGAAGCTGAATAAAGAAACTACAAATACAGCTACAGAAGTGCCATTAGAAGACTTTCTCTAGTAGCAATTTTAAACTGAGGTGTCATGCACACAATACAAGAGACTAGAAAGGTTTCAGCATGCCCAGATCCAGCCCTGAAGTATTCATTTCTTGCCTCCTGCCAATACAGTATCTATAACATGTCCATGTAATATGAACACCAGCACCCTGAACAAGATGTTCAGCAGCCACATCCAGAGCATAGGCCTGAAGTGATAAATGCTACCTAATGGCTAGTAATCCACCAAAAATTACCTGGATCACTCCTTTAGCTTCCAGTTTCTTTTGAGAAGTTGCCCAGGGCTTGCATTAGTCATTCAAAAGCTATACATCTGTTTTTATTGCAATTAACCACTGCCTCAAGGCTATTTGTACACTTCAGTGACAGGATGACTGTCTAGTTTCAAATAACTAGAACCATTTGCAAACCAAAGTTTAAAAGCCCTTTATTAATTCAGAAGTGAAACACTGCTATTTAAAGTGAGATAAGTATGTTTATTCAGGCTTATTCTACTCTAAGGTTTATACAGAGAATGGAATGCAATACAAGCTAAGAGCACACCTCAAAAATCTACCACAAAACCATCCCCTACTCCCTATAAGGGAACTGTAAAATCAAAACTTTAAAAAAAAAAAAAAAAATCAGAAACCCAGTTACTTTTTAACTAGTTGCAAGTGGCTTTGTCCAAAGAAGTTAAGCTTGATATTGCATTAACTTTGTATGCAATAATTAAGTCTCTCTAAGCTGAAGTATCACACACAGAGGCATTAAGATTTCATGTGGACACACTGAACCATGTTTTAAAGAGCTACATCACAAAGGTTGTTTAAGATTGCCTAAAAACCACTAATGGCATGCACAGGTCACTACATTAACTTTGGTAATGACAGTTATTTTTGGTCAAATCTGGGCTCCACATTTCCTAGTAACATGGATAAACACACACCCATCCTGTGCAGAAAGCATCACACTTCATCTGCTACCAGCTAGAGGCAGGTCTTCAAGACATGGTCAAAGTATTCAAATTGAGCTGTCAGGAGCTGGCTGAGTTCTAGATCACACCTTTCACTAATCTAAGGCAAGACTAACAAGACAAGTGGTCAAATACTTTTTTTCCTTTTGTCTTCTTGTTTTGTTTAAATGCAGGACAAGAGCCATCTGGGAAGTTACCTTAAGGGACACTGTTTTTCCCCACAATGCCTTTGGAAGTCAGTAACATTTTTACTTTACCTAGTTCCCCCAGACAGATTCTAGTTTTCCTTTCTGCAGCTATCAATACCCTGTAAATACAAGAGTTTTGTTCTTGAGGAAGAAGTCAGGTGGTTTTATTTACAACAGAATCAATCCTTAGCACTGCAACTGGACTTGAACAAATTCAAAGTGTAATGAAAATTAATAACCTTATGTGCTATTTTCCATATAGAATCCACACTTGGTTCAGTTTTATTCATTGCAGAGTACAGTAAAAAGACATCCAAATACACCAGAAAAAAAAAACTCAAGAGGATTTAAGTTTATACTAAAAACCACTACACATGCAAAGGGAACGATATCCTGCTAACACCAACTTCATTTGCTGCTGCATTTGTCTAATATTAACAATTATGAACAGAGCAGTGCAACTAGTATTTGGAACAATCCTTACAGTGTTCAAGTGTCAGGCACAAAACTTCACTTCTCTTCACACCACTGGTTCTCTTTACGTACCTGAAAGAACATTTCAAGGATTAACATTGCAGTGAACTTCCCCAAGTAAGGTGTAAATTCCCATAAGCATCCCAGAGGCAGCTCTAATCTTTCAGGCAGAGTTTGTAATTAGAAAGTCAGTCTCCAAAACTGACCTCTTTAACCAATAACCCAAGAAACTTATTTCTCATGCCTAAATCTGATTGAAACTGTTGGTTTTTTTTTTTTTTCCCCACTAAGCAAATGGACTAACTTAAAATTAAATTGCTCATTTCATGACATAGGACCAAAGGCAAATCCAAGTGTACACTGCTTTGTATTTAAACAAGGCATCTTGCTCTGACCTTTCCCAGCTCTGCCACTTTGCAGCCGGTTTGTTCAAGTTCTAAGACCAATGAGCTCATTAAAGACAAAAATCTAAACATCTTACCTTTCTAGCCACATGCATCAATACACCTTCAGCATTCCCACCACAGCTCCAAAGTGGTAAACTAAGGCTGCCACAAACAATCCTACATCCTTTACCCAGCACCTTTGAGCTAAGAATCAATGTTGACCTTTTCAGTTACCAAGGGGCTGCAAGCACCACAGGCACCAAAAGGTCTTGCACCAGTCGCAGCCCAGTTAGGAGATGATGCATTAGGTTACATTTGTGAACAAGAGTTGCATCACATTAACCTATGAAGCACCACAGAATCATTCATCACAAAGAACCCAGCTAAACTGTAACTAACCCCAGATCAAGTACCTGTGCTTCTTCCTCCTCAGTGAAGTCGTTCTTAATATTGAATGTCTTGCGAATTTCTTCTGGAGTTTTCCCCTTAATCATGTTTGCAACTGTCTTGCATGTGACATCAAGCAAGCCTTTGATGTCCAAGTAATTTGCAGCCTGTAGAAAGTTTCCAGATGTCAAGCTTCCATATCAATATTCTGCCTCTGAAATGTACTACCAGAGTTATGCTGACACTGGAATTACTGAATGCTGTAAACAGATCACCTCCACTTTAAAAAGCTTCTAGCTAGAACCTCATTGTAATGGTACCTAAAACCTGCTCCCCAAACAAGGGAAATTCACTTGTGTCATGAAATAAACGTTCCCTTGCTCCTTCTTTTGAAAAAAAGGCTTTCAGAAGCCTGCAGATATCCAAGATTTTCAGTTCTGAAGTGTTAACTAGCCAAGGCTGGTTCACGAATTTTAAATCAAAGTTGGATTTTAATTTGTCTGCAGATCTCCAGAACTCCATTTCTAGTAGCAAGCTCTCGACTAAGACTCAGGAGCCATGAGAATAAAAGCAGCTGTAGGACCCCACACTCAGAGCATCACATTAATTGATAAAGGAGTAAGTTCAGTCTGATGTCAAACATGCTGTCAACAAGCATTCTGACATGCTTAATTTAAGCCAGAATCTACCACAACTTTCCCCTCCCAACACATCCCCTTCCCAATGAAGAAGTAATTCAAGAAACATTGAGGCTTGGTCAAGCCCCCAAGCAGATCACAGCCTTTATGCTTCCTGAGCATACTTACCAGGATAAGTTCAAAAAGTGTGCCTTGGTCTACTTTCAGAAACTCCTGGTCCCACACAGGGATGTCATCTGTTCTTTTCTCTTTGTTCTCATCATCCTCAGGAGGAGGTGGATCATCCTTGTGATGAGTGCACCACTGAATCACCTAATTACAGTTTGGATATCAAACTTTTATCCAAATGATTCTCCCATTAGGCCCCAACCATAACTTCATTTTAAAAGAAATCTCCCTTTTCTCTCCAGTTTAACATTAGAATCTTCTACAAACATGCTCCAATAGCCTTTTTTTTTTTTTTTTTCCTCCTCAATTCAGGACAATCAATTCCCAATCCTGGGGTAAAACAGCCCAGGAAAAATAGTAATGTAGTAGTTAAGTAGCTACCTAATCACTTATGATCTTAAAAGCCTTCTGCTGTGGTTATACAGTTATTAATCCCGTGCTAACATACAGGACTGTGCAAAGAAAACCTAAACCTCATCTTTCAGTGTTCAATGTGTGCAGAAAATCTTTATTAAGCAGAATACCACACAGGGGAAGAGTGCAGAGTGGTAACAGCTACCAGCAGGATGTGTTCACCCCTGTACAAAGTCCACCTGGCAGAAGTCTGCTCTAGAACAGCACACTAGCTTGGGAGCTTGCAGTCTCATCACGCAAACAATTACAAGGGGCAAGGCTCTACTGCAAGTAAAACCCCGTTCCATTTTGCCAACACAACAGACCTGGGTTTGTAGTTTGGAGTTATTTCTGTGTATGTTCACTAGGAAGTCATTCCTAACCCTGTGTTTACCCCCAAATCTTCCAGGTCGAGTGCTTATTCTGGCACAACAATTCAGTTTGCTCTTCAGAGCAGAAAGCATCTTAGAAAATAGCAACATACTTTTGCTCCTCTCAGCTGACTGAACAATAGTCCTGATGCAACACTGACTTCAACACCACTGAGGGTGCACAGCATCTCTTACACACTAGTTGCCACACAGTTACTGCCACTGCCTCTCATAGCTGCCTGCCCCTTCATCCTAGTGTTTTAGTCTCTGTCACCCAAGTTCACAGAACTCGGAATCAGTGCTTTAATACCATCAAACACTAGCATACACGCATGTCCAGCACCACTTCAGCACTTTAGGAAGCTAGACTGGGCTCCAGATGCTGTTCCAGTCACTCCTGTAGGTATTCTGCCATTATCTGCATGCCAACCTCACCCCTGCTCTCATGCCTTAGGTGTCCATGCACCTCAAGATGGCTATGCTTGTAGCTAGCACAAAACAATTATGTTTAATGTTGTCATTTGTAACACCCAACTCTAACCTCAATTTCACATTTCATTACTCCATACCACACTACCACATTCAGCATCTTACCTTTTTTAAGATAGCTGCATTGACATTTGGAAGAGGGACTGGGTCATCGTCACCTTCATCATCCATTCCCAAGTCTAAAAGCAGAAAGATGACTAAGAAAACAGCAGGCAAAACCACTTACTCTGAACTGGACTTCTTCACCAGTTCTCCACTACTGTAACACCACTGAGGCCAAACAGATTGGTGGCAAAGGACCTAAGTGGTGAAGTCAGAGGTGTTCAGAAAGCTGGTTTTGTGGAGCCGTGGCTGCATCGTACATACTAGATTGTATCAAGTTTAGGCTAAGTGGTCAGTTCCTTGTCAGAGTAGAACTTGCTTATTCAGTGTCCTGAAGATAGGGTGTGTTGAAAGATGAGAAAATAGTTATGCATTTTACACTTTCAGCAGTTCAACTCCCAAGTTAAACCAAAGCATTCCAACTCGGAGCTCCCACTCCAGTAGTTATTACATCGGAATTCAGATCCACTGTGGGAAGTAGAGACAAAGTTTTGTTCTTTCTACTGTAGCCCTAGAGACCACAGTCACCTGGCCTCTGAGGCACTTGTACTGACTCTTGTCAGCTCAAGAAGTTCACATGGTGAGTCAGCAGCACAAATCCTTCACTCAAAATGCATTTACAAAGCGCACTTCCAATACTCCTTGCTTTCAAAGCTTGTCATCATGCTCAGCAGAGTTGGATAAAATGTCTCACTTTGCCCCCTTGATACGATGAAGAAATCACAGTAAAAATGGGCAAAAACAATTAAAGTTTGGACTTGACAGAATAAATGCCACATTAGCCATCTCTGAGGAGAGAATATGCTTTTTATTACACGACTGCTAGCAGCTGGATGACACCCTAGCTGTCAAGGATTAAAATCCTGTAATCAGTTAAGCAACTACAGACCTTCCACTCACTAGCTGCACACATGAGCCAAATTCACAGTTACTTCATTTTCAAGAGAGATGACTGTCACACCATCCTCACTGACCACATCTATGCATCACATCTATGCACATGTCCAGAGAAGGACAACAAAGCTGGGGAGGGGTCTGGAGCACAGCCCTGTGAGCAGAGGCTGAGGGAGCTGGGGTTGCTTAGCCTTGAGAAGAGAAGGCTCAGGGGAAACCTTATTGCTCTCTACAACTACCTGAAGGAGGTTGTAGCCAGGTGGGGGTTGGACTCTTCTCCCAGGCAAGCAGCACCAGAACAAGAGGACACAGTCTCAAGCTGTGCCAGGGGAGGTTCAGGCTGGATGTTAGGAAGAAGTTCTTCACAGAAAGAGAGATTGGCCATTGGAATGTGCTGCCCAGGGAGGTGGTGCAGTCACCATCCCTGGAGGTGTTTAAGAGGAGCCTGGATGAGGCACTTGGTGCCATGGTTTAGTTGATTAGATGGTGTTGAGTGATAGGTTGGAGTCAAGGATCTCAAAGGTCTTTTCCAACCTGGTTTATTCTATTCTATTCTATTCTACTCTATTCCAATAGCATGCACTTCTCTAGTCAGGCAAGTCAACTCCTGTTAGTAGTGGGATATTAATTAGCACTGCTTTGTGGTTGGAATAAACTAACTGTAGACTGAGAAACTAAAATACTGACATGAAAAGGTTCTGCACATGTCAGCAGTTAATGGAAACTGCAATGCACAGTTTGAACATGGTGGCAGATACCTGTGCAAGAAGTGACCAGTCCAGAATTGTTGGGAAGGGGAAAGAATTTCAGCAATATCTCAAGCTTAACTCTGCTCAACTTGTACCAAACAGGCCCAAACCAATTTCATAGGTTAGCAGAAAACTGCTACTTCACTCCTAGTCCCATGATGCTCAAAACAACCCCACTTTTCAGCTCTTCCCCTCTCAGCTGCAACATCCAACACAAAACACAAAGTGATGCTGCATAAGCTCTACTGCAAATGCACTTCACCTGTACTGGAGACTTGTTCTCAGCCAGATAAGTAAGGGGCTAGTTTATGGTGCCTACCTTACACTTACCATGTGTCACCTCCCTTCATCAACCCCCCAGTGTCACTCAACACCGGCAGCGACACAGCTTCTGCGTGAGGAAGCTAAGAATTGTGCTCTTTAATGTATTCCCACAGATTGCTGCTTCCTGCTCATGTTCCTAGCCATGTCCAACAGATTCTTAAGAGGCTGCAAACTGTTCAACGGCTGGACTACTTCAACCTTATTTTTGTTGTCCTGAGGTACAAGGTGTCACAACCAGATGAAGATTTATGCCCAAGAACTTCAGCTACAGCAACAGAAAGGGTTCATTCCCCCTAAGTTAATTCATTAATACACCCAAGGACTGGAAAACCCACCAGTGAACAATGAGGATTTGCAGTGGAGAGATTAGACACAGCTTGTTCTGTATCCTAGCCATCTGGCTGACTTCCCTTCCCCCACCACCAGTCCTTTTGTTTCAAATTTATGTCAGCAGGAGATCAGAACTGTTTATCCCAAATAATTTAACTACATCCATAAGCTCACAATACAGGTTCTACTTGAGCTCTTTCTTCATTGCATTGGTTTGTGATTCCCCCATCCCATTCAAAAGGTATTTACATTGTCAAACTGGTTTGTATGATTAGATAAACTTCATTTTTAGTATTATTAGATGTTTTGTTTGTTTAACTTTTACAAAACTCAAGAAGGCTGTAGTCAAGGCAATGGAGTGTTTAGGTTTCAGTAGCCTCCCTGTAAGTGCTCTCAACAGGAGGACCAAACTTGAAGCCTTTTGCAAGAGTACCTCCACCCCAAACACCATTTCAGTTACAGCAATTGTTCCAGCTGCTCTGACACAAGACAGCAAGCTGCTTCACAGGCCTGGGAATCCTGTTCCAGCACTGTATCCATCTGCCTCCTTTGGTCACGACTCCTCTTCAAGAGGCTTCCTTGAAGCCATCATTATTTATGCATGAGTTAGAGATCCTCAAGGCTCCACACTTACCTTCCAGCATAGTCTTGATAGTTACAGACTGCTTTGCAATTTCAACATCAACTTCAAAGATTTCTCCATCTGAGCTCTGCAGTTTAATTGAAGGCATCTACAAGAAAAGGAGTTATTTCCACACAGTGTTCAGCAGATGTTACAAGTTCAGCTGGCTCAAAGATGCACCTTTACTATTCGTATTGCTTCCTACCAACAGCAGATAGTGCAGTGTCACTTACTGTGTTTAGGTAATTCACTGCTTGAATCACAGGCCTCAATTCATTAATTCTCATGCTTAAGAGAGAAGGATTGACACCCTCTTAAGAGGGCTAACACAAATTTAAGAGCACTTTCCTTTGAAAGCACAAAACAGACGTTTTCCATCGTGCTGCTTCAATGCACAGTGCAACGCCAGAGCTCTCCCTTTCAATGCTTCCAGAGCACTGCTCTTACGTCCAGGTAACTGCTGCCCACTTCCACCACTCAAAACCAAAAGCAGTTGTTAAACCATAGCCTCCGGGACAGAATCACAACACTGGGGTTGGAAGGAACCCTCTGGACAGTCTAATCCAGCCTCCCTTGCTCTCAAATAGAGCAGGTTAACACAGGCTGTCCTTCAGAACAGCCTTTGGCTTTCTGAAGAGATTAAAAAGCAACAGACTACTACAAAGGCTTCCAGCACTCAAAACCACTCTTGCAAAGTAGGAAGTTAGGTCAGCACTTTGGTACCATTAGGAAAGACAAAGATGACCATGCATTTTAAGAAGGTTTTTTCAAACATACTGCGATAAAACCCACAATAAACAGAAGCTGTAGACTTTAAAAGATTTCTCTAGCTGAAAAATTAACAAACTTTACAAGAACACATCTTCCCAGATACTTAACTCAAACCCAATAATCATGTCCTTGAAACAGCAGCTACTGGATTATAACCTCAGCTTTAAGCTACCCAAAACCTGTTCTAGTGTGGCTGCACTTCAAAGACCTGATAAACAGGCTGGGTGCAGTTATCAACTAGTTCTCAAACCAACAGGATAGGTTACAAATTCCTCTACCACTCAAAATATTCGTTAGCACCAGATCACTGCAACAGTTGTAGGTTTTTCCCCTCAGGTCACCTGCTTCTAGCCCTCTAAAGCATGTATTTGTAAATACAGCCTGCAAAGCACACAGAGAAGCTCCAGGAGGAAAGAATTTTTAATTCATTTCCAAATGTTCCTTCCCAACCAAACCCAAGAGCTGCACACACTAGATCCTTACAGCAGCTGAACTACCAAGACTGAATCAGCTGGAGCACTTTCAGCAAACTCATATTATCCCACTCTGAATGCCTCCTGCAGTTCATCAGTATGGCTGAGCCTGACAGTCCTGCAACAGCCCCAGTCCAATGGAGGCCAGCCAGAGCATGCTATTAAGCAGCTCACACCAGCTTGAAGTCCTCATTGCTTTAATTTCCATTTGGCAGAGCTAGTAGCTAGTTAATGTTTACAGAGTCACATAACCCTATATGACAGCGCTACTTCTAGTTAAGATGGGTGTGCTGGAGAGCCCCAGTCATGATGGTTTCAAAGACACAGATATTCACAAAAATAAAATCTGGATCAAAACACAACTCTGAGTTGGGAGTGTGAACCATGTACTGGCATTATCCAGGGACAAATTTCAGATTGAATGCATCTGTTCTTACAGTGATTGTCTGAGAGCACTCAAGAACAAACCCAGCTTCAGATGCCAGCCTTCCTGTACTGTGTCTAGGATTACATAATGCTGCACAACAGAGACAGCAAGACAGGGACGCTGCCTCCACAAGCCTAGCCCCTGCAAGAACACATGCATTGAGACCCTCACAGCACTCAAACCCACACCCTTTAGGTCATCATTAAGCGCCCAAATCTCGCAGCGTGAAGTTACTTTACTGCCTCATCGCCGACAGTGACTGTTGGATGAAAATCTCATCTGTTATTTTTATAACACTAAGCTCTGTCTCCTAGAAGGAAAAAAATAAAAACAAACCTATGCTTTTTAACAAAACTGTAATACAGCTCTGAAACAGACAGGCCCTGGATAGCAACGCAACCAGGTGACTAAGCAGACCAGACCTAGCAGCTCAGTTCAACAACTGCAAAACAGGCTGTGCGCTGCTCAAAAGACAAACCTGTATTACAACAGCAATTTGCACGTATGAGTTCCAGATGCAGAGCTCAGGCATCCAAAGCAGTGCCACTGCAACTCCCAACCACCCCGAGCCCCACTCCCTCCCTCTCCGCCTCTCCCTGCCACTGGGGGTAACAGTGCCTTTACTTACTGAAGTCACACCTAAGACCCTCTGCCCGCGCTGCCGCTTCACAGCTCCCCTCGCTTCAAAGAGACATCAAAGGCGCCTCACAGCAACCTGAGAGCCGTCCAGGTGAGGGAGGGCCCAGCTCCGTGGGCGTCGGGCGGCCCAGGGCGGGGGCACCGCTACTGCGTTATTTACCAGATCTCGCAGTCGCCTCCCCCATCCTCACACCTCCCTTAAAGGGACCCACGGGCGTCTTAGCCCCGCATTACCCAGGAACGGCTGAGACTTCGGCCTACCCCCTCAGCGGCCCTCCCAGACCCGTCCGCCCTGCGCCAGGCCGGGCCCACTTCCCGCAGCGAGTAGGCCCCGCCACCTCCGGCGCTGATGCCCTCCCTGCTGGTTACCGTCGCTAGCCGGCTCCCTCCCCCGAAATTCGCAGGCCGCACCGTGAGGAGGCGGCGGTGTCCGGCTCGGTGCTGACGGGACCTGGCGGCGGCAGCGCTGGGGGCCCAATTGCGGCGGCGGCTTTATATGGCGGGGGAGGGGAGCGGGGGGGAGGACCCTACCTCCCGCTGCCTCGCAACCGCCGGGCTGCCAGCAGCGAACGCCTAAGCGAAACACCGCTCCTGACACCAAATGCTGAATAGCGCCTCTGGCGATAGAGCAACCGGAATTGTTCCGCAGTTGTGGCGCTACGCAGAAGGGACGTGGAGCCAGAATGCGGTGCGAGGGCAGCGCGGCGGCCCTTGGGTCCTACAGGCAGCGCCGCTGCCACCTCAGGGCTCGCGCAATGGGCGGGGGCGCGTCGTGCGGGCCAACGGCCGCGGCGCCCCCTCCCCCGCGGCCCCGGCTCGCGCCCGGTGTTGTGGGCGGGGAGGGAGGCTTGGGCTGGGGCGGGGCCGTGGGGGCGGCCCCAGGACCGCCGCCTGTGGAGGAGAATCCCTGTGGGAATCACGGCCGGGGGTGCTAGGGAGGCCGGGCCGGGGCCCTTGTCGGGAAACAAGCAGCCCGCGGGCACGGCTGTCATCGTGTGCGCTTGAACTCGGCGATGGGGAGCATGAACCCAGGCCGGCCCCAGAAGGCCCACGCTGGGTATTTTCCTTCAGCGAGGTGTCCAGGGGACAAAGGGCACTGGCGAGGGGAGCTGGAAGCGGAGTAAGGCGGGTTCTGTTCTGGCAGCATCTTGCAAATCAGCGCAGTGGAACTCTACAGGGGACACTCAGCAGCGATCGGCTGAAGCAGCTGAAACAGGACAGCGCACGGTGCTGCTAGAGACTGGTTTGGGGTCTAACTGTTAATCACCGAACACCTGCCCAGCAGGGACCGAGGCAGCTACAGTGCTGTACATGGCTGCAGCCATGCCTTAAAGCTCCTCCAGCTGCACAGGCAGGCACCAGGTTGGAAGAGCAGGCAAGGAGCTAGAAACCACTGAAATGCAGCCAAAGCACTGCTGCTGTAGCACAGCACCCACCTGAGCAGTGCACCCCAGCACAGGCAGCATCTGAAAGATCCAGAATGTGCTAGAGGGCAACAGGTGTTAGTTTTTCAAAAGAAGAAATTAAGGGTGATGGACACTGGAACAGGCTGCCCAGAAAGGTGGAGTCTCCTCTCCAGAGAGACTCCAAACCCACATGGATGTGTCCTGTGTGACCTTTAGGTGAACTGCCTTGGTACGGGAGTTAGATTTGATCTCCAGGGGTCCCTTCCAACCTCTACCATTCTGTGATTCTGTGACAAGGAGAAATCTGAAGGTTCTTGCTGAGTGAGGAAGGTGGAGCAATGAGTCCCACAGAGGACTGGGAGGCCCAGGATGCATGTTGGACACTCACACACAGCATTCGTTCCACACTATGCTGTTGAGCATAGTTTTGCATCAGCAAAGTGTTCTGAAAATCCGTGGTTAGGACTCTGCTTTACTTCCAATCTTGCTGACAAATGTTTTTGAACCAGAGCACATTTCCACCGCACTCCAGTGTAGACAGTACCTGCAACAGCAGAGCACAAGTACAGCACAAATCACAGCTTTCCCTGGGGCCCCAGATGATCCCAGGCTGCGCACCACACACCTTGGTGGACAAATGAGAGTCACAGCCACTAAAAATAACCTTCTAACATCTAGAACTCAGAAACTTGCAGTTCAGAAGCTTGCTTTGCTCGTTTCAGAGCACCCAGCCATGGAAGGATCAAGTCTTCTTTAAAAGCTCCTTTCCAACCTGCAGCATTCTAGGATTCTCCAACTGCCTACCTTGGGAATCTTGTTGCTCAGGCTTCAGGATACTGAGCTGCTTGTTAGCTACAACACTCTTGAAGATGGCTCTGAGCCACCTGATCAAGCTTTGAAAATGGGTCTGAATTCCATGTGTGGTCCAGTGGACCTCAGTGGTCTCTTGCAGCCTGAATTACTGTATGCTACTGGAACACAAGCTTCAGTGGAACTCTTCATGGCAACTGAGTGAGCTTCCAAAGATGTCAGGTGATGCTTCTGATGCAGACTTATGGCATTAGTAATGACATAGGCTGTTTGTTTATTAGGATCTAGTCGCCACATTTGTTTTTCTATATATGTGTGTAAACACAGAGGTATGAGGCCTCCAGACTACGCCTCAAGTGACCTTTTGATTGTACCATCCTCACACTGACCTCTTTCCTCCCCAGTCACTCCATCTTGTACTCCAGTGCTCATTCATTGCACTGCACAAAGAAACTGCCCTTATATTTTTTTAATGTCTCATTTTTTTACTATTTATAGTAAAACTCCTTGATTTAGGGAATCCAACTGTGACAGAAGGTGATCTGTACAAAACGCATCTGCAGTCTTAAATCCCCTTTCCTGCTGCTGCCAAAGAGCAAGGTTTCTGATCTGGCCCATGATCACTGAGCACAAGTTCTCAGACTGCAAATCAGGCTCAGCAGAGGGGGATGGGGTTTGTTCTCTGCACAAGCTGAAGCTAATAAAATCTGGGAACAGGCAGAAGGCTACCTTCCATGCTTAATATGGGCTGTGGTGAATTTAATTCAACCTGCTATTACTGATGAGCTTTACACTTAATACAGCCCTCTAAAGAAGAGTCTGTCTGCAGACTTTTAATTTGGCTGTTGCCTTTGGAGTTTAGAAAGGTTAGAATAACAAAAACACCCCCAAGATAGTGGCAGATGGCTGTCAGAGATACACCATAATCACACCACGGCCACTTCCCACTGTGCCCTACATATCGTACCATGAACCTCCACAGCTTGCCCAGATGCTGTCTGTTATCTGGTGGCACAGCAGCTGCTGCAGCACTGATAGCTGCAGTCCTGCCAGTCCGGCAGGCACAGAAGCCTCATCTTTCAGCGAGCCTGCAGGGCAAAGAACAGGATGTTTCCAAAACTGGGTGGCCCAGTTTGATTGTTAGGCAGAGAGGTGATGATTGCAGCACAAATAATCCCGAACCCAAGCATTGCTACCCTGAGCTGCCGAGAGAATCACAGAATCGTAGACAGCTTCGGGTTGGAAGGGCCCTTCGGAGCTCATCCAGTCCAACCCCCGGCACTCAGCAGGACAGCTGCAACTGGAGCAGGCTGCTCAGAGCCCCAGAAAACCTGGCCTGGAATGGCTTCAGGGATGGGGTATCTCCCACCTCCCTGGACAACCTGGGCCAGAGTCTCACCACTCTCAGGGCAAAACTATTCTTCTTTGTATCCAGTCTGAATCTCTCTCTTAGAGTTTAAAGCATCAGCCCTTGTCCTGTCCCAGCAGGCCCTGATCAAAAGTCTGTCCCCAGCATCACACCACATCTCAACCACAGCTCCTTTACAATTCAGGGACTTCCCTCCGGCCCCAGAGGAGGAAGGGGAAAGCTGAGCACTAAAGCAAACACCTGAAAAGATGGCAGCACCCGAGATGAGTGCAAGCTTGACTGAACAGTTCCCCAATCCATCAGAGCTCTGACCTACATTCTCCCAGTGTCCCTGGGCTGCAGGTGAAGCCAGCTGAGCAGCCACGCTGCCACCAGGGAGGGGGCTTGGAGCAGGCTGAGGACCAGGGCACAGCCTCCAGGACAGAGCCCTGCACCCACTCCAGAGCCCTGCAGTCTCTTCCTAGCTGTTTCAGGCAAAACTGCTGTACCCTCCCACCCCTCAGAGCACCTCACATCCTCCACTTTCACAGAGAAACTGGTGGGATTTTTTCTGCAAGTGGTGGTTAGAGCTCTGGAGGTAACACACTGATTATTTTTCAAAAGCACAAACATGACATGAGATTGTCAAAGTCTAACAAGAGCCAGCCTTGAGAGATCTCCACTTTGCTCCTTTTACAAGTTGAGAAACTTGGAATCGTGGAATGATTTAGGTTGTAAAACACTTTTAAGGTCATGGAGTCCAACCATAAGCATCACAGAACTCAACCTGGATTCCCTGAACTGCAGGGAGAGAGGGGCCAGCAAGAGCTTGAGGATCCCCAGAGCTGCTGGAGGGAGCCAGGTATGATTTGGTAGAAGGCAAGGTGTGACCAAGCCAGTCTGGACCAGACCCTAAGCCACACATAGGAGGGTGAGACGTTGTAAAACAGGAACCCCCTCAGCAGGGGTACACTGACTGGTTCAGTGTAAAGCCAGAAAAACATCAGTGACTCACGGCAGAAGGACAGGGCTGAGCTCACAGCAACATGCCCCTCCATCATAGCATCTCACAACACAGCAGAAGAGGGGGAAATTTCTGTTCTCAGCATAATTGTTACATTGCCACTTGATCAAAAGTGGTGCCAGCGGAGCATCTTTGAGAAGATGCTGCCTTCCATTCAGGCTGTGCCCCAGCAGGGAGAGCCTGCTGCTGGGATGAGTTCAGTTACACCCACGGACTGACCCAGCTCAGCAACCAAAGCCTGTCCAGCAGACACTCTTCTACTTATCAGCTTTTCTTCCTCTAGCAAAGTCCTATTGCCCTTACATAACTACAGGGATCCAAGGTAGTTTAAAAGACTAAAAATAGAGGAAGAAAACAAAAAGTTAAAACCAGAAACACAAGCCACAGTCAGTGTGTCTGCAGCACCCCAGCAGTGCTGGGTTCAGAGCTTGACTCAATGACCTTAAAGGTCTTTTCCAACTTAAACGGTTCCATGATTTTTATCTGCATCCTACCCTCGGGCTGTTCAGGCTGCTTGCCCAATGGCTGTGCAGTTCGGCGAGCGCAGCTGGGCCTTTATGACGACCCCCGGGCACAGCCGGGGACGCACGGGGCACGGCCACGCGGTGGCGCCGGCGCTCGCTGCGAGACACCGGGGAGCGGTCATCAAGGCTCATCCCCAGCCGTACTCCGTGGGCGGAGGGAACAGAGGGAACTTGCTTTAAAAACGGTCTAAGGAGGACTGGAAAGACCACTATCTGAAACAGCGAGTGCCCTGCAGAGCCAGACGGGAGAGGCAGCGAACGAGGCTTGGCTGCAAAAGGCTCTGTGGCTCTGGGCTTCAACCTTCGAGCTGTCCAGAGTACAGAAAGCAGAGTCCAGGCTGGTTCTGGTGCCACAGATGAGAGCTGTTGCTGGGAGGTTCCAAAGTCCATTTCTAAGTGAGACTGCAGGAGGGCAGGGCCAGTTTAGCTCCGTTTTGAGATGGCTCAACTAAAGCTGGATGAGCTTCTGAGCAGAAACACGGAACCCACCTCCAGGGAGAGGGGACAGAAAGGACAACATGCTGGCAGGGAGCTGTGGCACCACTTCTCCTGAGCAGAGGTCCCTGCTCCAGCAACAGTGAGCTGCATTCCTCTGCCCTGAGGACAGAGACAGCAGAGGCAAGGGCTAGGAGCTGCCTGCAAAGTGGGTCAAGCATGGAACAAATGCCGCAGGGTCTGCTCAGACAAGGCTCCTCCAGGGCCCCCCTCCTCATTGTAATACGGGGTAGCAGAGCACAGCAGTCGCTGGCCACTCTTGCATGCGTTTGCAGCACTGGGGAGAGGAACCCGGGGGTCTCAGGGGACAGAAGGCTCAGCATGAGTGAGCAGTGAGCTGCAATAACAAAGAAAGCCAACAGGATGCTGGGCTGCATCGACCAGGGTGTCACCAGCAGGGATAAAGATGTCTTTGTCCCACTCTGCTCAGTACTGGGCAGGCTGCACCTTGAGCACTGTGCACAGGTTTAGTCTCTGCTGTACACAAAGGCTGAGGACAGGCCGGAAAGGATCCAGAGAAAGGCCACAAGAATGATCAGAGGCCTGGCAGTCCTGCCATGTGAGGAAAAGCTGAGGGAGCTGGGTATCAGCCTGGAGAACCTCCTAACCATGTACAAGTACATAAAGGGTGGCTGTCGTGAGGAGGGAGACTCCCTTTGTACAGAGGCCCATGGTGAAGACAATGGGCAATAAGGACAAGCTGCTGCTGGGGAGATTCCCACTGGAGGCCAGAAAAAAGTGTTTTCACTATTCAGACCATCAGACACTGGAACCAGGGAGGCTGGTGGGTGCCCCGAGGCCCAGCTGGACAGGGTGCTGGGCTATCTTGCTTCAACTGTATTCTTACCCCGAAAGGTTAGACTGGATCATCCTTGAGGTCCCCTCCAACCTAGTATTCTATGTCCCTGCTTACTGCAGGGAGGTTGGACTAGATGACCTCTGGAGGCTCCCTATAACCTAGTGCATTGTATCATTCTAAGTTTACTGCTGTAAAGAATCCCCTAGCATCAGTAACTCTGAAAAAGTTTTCTTCACTCCCATTTCCAGAGAGATACTCAATATTAACCAGGCAGGTGACATGTCAAAGCTTTCAGCAGCAGTTATGTCCATGGGCCACTTTCTCCCTCCTCAAGGCAGAATTTATTCTGCATCATCCAGACACAGGGCATAACAAGGCAAGGGCCTTGTGTCCCTCTTCAGGTATCCTTCTAGGATATCAGATCCAAACCAGGGAGCTCTGCCCAAGCATTCAAAGCAGGGCTGTGAAATGTGTGCAGATGTCAGCAGCTGGAAACAATCTGCCACAGGCCAGCAGGATCCATCTAAGCACACAGCGCAACCTCCCAGTCACCAGGCAAGCAGAGACACTTCAGCTCTGTCTGGTTTCCCCTTTCAGAACCAGAGCTGCTGCATACTCTCTGGTGCAGAAGTGTTATTCTGCTTGTTTCTGACTTCGTGACCTCCCAGCCCCCACAAACGGAGGGTGCCTGCTTCAGCCAGACACACAGTCAGATGAATGGCCAAGTGATGGGGTAGCCTTAAGTGGAACTTTGGTAAAACAACACAAAGCTCAGACCTCTCCTCCACCAGTCCAACACCAGGACTCTACCAACTCTACCCAAATTCTGAGACAAAAGTAGTAAGTTTTTAGAGCAGTTGATGGATCAGTGTCAAGTTCCATTCATGCCTCCTGACAACTTCAACCCATGCCAGCCCTCCTCACCTGAACACTGTATACAACTGTCCTGCCTAAAACCTCTCTGCAATGCCACAAGATTGGATTTCCAGCTACTCCTGTTTCACAGCTCATGGAATTCACTGTCCTGGAGCAAACATATACACTCCTCTCCAAACCAAGCACCAACCCTAATTTTGGTCATTTCTCTGCAGCCAGCAGCATCCCTCTGAAGAGAAAAAACTATTCAATTGGCTGCCAATAAATCAGACTAATATATCTCTGAAGATTTTTTTTATCCTCTTGAATCTCCCAACCACATTTTTGGCTGGTTGGCACTGCCAGTGGCCAAGGGCCATCAGAGCAATCGCTTTGTGTTCACAACACATGTTTCTCAGTGAAATCTTCATTCACAGCACAAGCAGGGAGGAAAGCACAGCAGCTGAGGTGACTCTGAACATTGTCCATGCACTTTACTGACAGCTGCTTGTATTTGGGCACAGAGAGAACAGAGCTGACTGCTCCCTCAGAGCAGGTGAGTCACAGCAATTAACATAACTGGGAAAACAGAAAATAGGGCAGTCATCACTCATGAAGGAATGGTGTCAATTAAGGCACAAAGTTTTTTCTACAGCATTTAGCGAATGGCAAATGAAAGGAATTTAGAGTGAACTCCACAGCAAAGGAGTTTTTAGGAGTGATCAAAGCAAAAGTTCCTGAGGTACTAAAAAAAGACACTTCAGATGGACTTATTTTTAGTCTGCACTTCTTCCTGCAAGAGATCCAACTGCAGAAGGCTGAGCACTTCGCAGAAACCATTTGGCACCCAACCTACAGGACAGGTCTGAAGGCAACCAACCACTCCAGCCCTTCAGAAAAGAGATGAAGCAACACTGAAATGCAGCACCTTCCTTCAACGTTAGAGAACTAAATCCTCCAGCAGAACAGCAAGAGAGCCCAAAAAAACTTGCCTGGAACAAGTTGGGCAGCTGGAAAATTTCTGGACTTCCCCTTAAAAGAAAGCAGTATTTTAAAAAAGTAATAAAAAAATCATGGAAGGAGTTGGGCTGGAAAGGAACCTAAAGATCATCCAGTTCCAACCCCCTGCCATGGGCAGCGGCATCTCCCCCATTAGAGCAGGCCACATCCAACCTGGTTTTGAATACTGCCAGGGCTGAAGCCCCCACAACCTCCCTGGGCAACCTCTTCCAGTGCCTCACCACCCTCAGGGGAAAGAGTTTCTTCCCAGTGTCTAATCCAAATCCATCTTCCAGTTTGAAGCCACTACCCCTTGTCCTATCACTCCAGGCCTTTTCAAAGAGCCCCTCCCTAGCTCTCCTGTTGTAGTCACCTTCAACTACTGGAAGGCTGCTCTAAGGTCTCCCTGGAGCCTTCTCTTCTCCAGGCTGAAAAACCCCAACTCTCCCAAGCCTGTCTCTGCTGCTGTAGCATCTACATTGTGCCCAAGGAATCTGAAGTTTTAAGAGTTTTCCATTAAAACAACCAGGTATGTCATTTCAAGATACACCAAATGAAATCCAAGCAGAAGCCTCAAGGGGAAAAAAATAAAATCAGAATTTGTTTTCAAGAAAATTAACCAGGATTTAAATTGTGAAAGAGAGGAGAACAGAAGATAAAGCACACGCCACTGATTCAGAATGGCAGCCCAGGCCACACACATTGTACTGAAGCTCAAGTGATTTCTTCTCATACTTACAAAACTGGTTTTATTCTTAGTTTTTCAGAAAATTATTTTCAGTATTAGCACCCATACTGTAAATGGCTCAGACTTAACTTTACACTTGAGAACAGCCATGCTCCATCAGTGAAGTGCCCCTGGATGCTTCCCTTTTGAGTTCTTCAGCAAAGCACCAAGAGGGAAAGAGGCCAACATGGCAGTGCTAAGTGAACTCTGTTCTCTGACCAGGCACCTCCCAGGGACAGAATTCCAAAGGGCAGAGGACCAGGTGAGTTTGTGAAACAAGCTGACCTGAGATGCAATTAGAATCTGACGGGGTTTCCATACTTAGTTCACAAGTTTATTATGAAAAACACTGCAGCTCTGTCCTGCAGCAACATTGTTTTACAGAAAAAAACAGTTCTGTTCAAAGTAATTCACTATCCTTGGACAATTACAAGGGACAATATGGCAGGGCAGAGAGTGGAAAAGGGAACTGAGTGCAGACAAAAAACCAAAACAAAACCAAAATTAAAAACAAATAAATCCATACAATTAAATTAAACAGTATCCCTGAAAATAAAACAGCTTCAGAACAAAGATGAGGCCTTGGTACTTATTTCAAAAATGTTTAAGCTTCAATGATTGTTTGCTGCTACCCTTATCTACAGTCATGCTGAATAAAGCTATAGCTAAATGGGAAGTTAAATGTATTCACGAGGTGTTAATGTCTACATCTTATCATCTGCAGTCTCTCAGAGAAAGCAAAAGTAACTACAAACAGCGCGACGCCAGCGAGGGCTCCCGGCCAACAGCGGCGCTCAGCATGCAATGGACTGGTTCATTCTAAGTGGTCACAGTTGTCGACAAGAGGCTCTGTGTTTGTATGGCACGTCTTTTGGTCCATGTGAAAAACAAGTTTGAACATTAGGGATTTCTCTGACACTTTGGAGTTACTGTTGCTCTGCCCATCCTCTCCCCAGCTCTAGCTGCGGCTCTCGGCGATGCTCCACAGGCCTGGCAGCTCCTCACAGGAAGTAGTCTGGGGTGCGCCGGGTGACGTGCGGCTCCCCTCTGCGCGGCGCCGGGTCGAACTGCAAGCTGAAACACAGACCCCCGGTTGGAGCAGGGCATCAAGGCAGGGACGCAGACCCTTCCTGAAGCAGGGCTACAATGTACACTGAAACAGGAGTTCAAACTGCACGCTGCAAAGCGGAGATGCTCATTCGAACAGGAGTTCAGCTTACACGCAGGTGTGGTTTGCACGGCATTACAGCAGCAGTGCTCTTAACACAGGCAAGTCAAGTTTACTCAACCCAACAATTGAATTCATAGAATCATGGAGTCATTAAGGCTGGAAAAGACCTTTAAGATCAAGTCCAACCCTAACCCAACTACCACGACCACAAAACTATATACTGAAGGGCCATATCTACATGCTCCTTGAACACCTCCAAGGATGGTGAATCCACCACCTCCCTGGGCAGCCTGTTCCTTGCAGGAAAAGTATTTTCCCAATATCCAACCTAAACCTCCCCAGCACAATTAAGCCCATTTACTCTGGTCCCAGATTCTTCTAGGACAAGCATTCAGCTTCCTCCACTCCTCCAGCTAGTACATATTTGTAATCCCCACATCTTAAACTCCTCTTATGTTTATTACAAAGGGACTGGAGAGAAACAAGTCTTAGTTCTGAAGACTCAGAGTGGTCCAACAGAAGTCTGAATTTAGAGAGTTAAGAGTCGCCAGTAGCTGTCAAATGGGGCAGCTTACATAATTTTTGCCTTGTTCACTAGTAAAGCTGCTGCTGAGGTAGTTAGAAACCTCCCTAAAGAAGCCAACCTCCTAAGAATTCCAAGCTTCCAGAAGTCTCTTGCCCTAGACAGGAGGTGATTATCTCACCCATGACAGTGCATTCCTGCTCTCAATCACACACCTCTGTGTAGTAGTTCATTAAACTCCAGTTCCACAAAACCAAAATGAGGAGTCTCACTTTAACCTGACAGATGAGATGCCAACAACTGCTCCAGGCGCTTGACTCCAAGACTTCACATATAACTAACCCAACAATCCCAGATTCACTTCACCTCCCAAAAGCTTACAGCTACCCACACCATAACACAATGCTCTCTGCTACAGCAACTATCCTCCCATCACAAGCACTGCAGCTCTCATTTTTAAGCATACTTACAAGGAGTATTTTAGAGTATCATCAAGTTCCATAATTGCAGCCTGGTTGCCACAGCGGTAGCAGTAGTTTGGAGCGCTGAAAATTGTTACTACATTCCGGTCATGGCACCAGTTGTACCCCTGCAGAGGGAAAACACAGCAATTGTGACAGCCAGCCCATTTGTCTCACCCCACAGAACCACCTGGCTGCTGACTGACTTTGGAGTGTGCTAAACCCCAAGTGACACTGGTAGGCTCACATTAAACAAGATTCAGGCTGTATCTTTGTCTTCTTGACAGAAACAGGGTAAAAGGGAATTTTGGCCTTCCTATGTTGCTTCTTCCTAGTAAGCATGAGACATTGACTAAATCCTCAGAAATATTTCTCCAGTGCATTAGGGTAAAATCATTAAGCCAGCAATTGTGGAGTACACAGTCTATTCTGAATCTTCACCTGTGATCATCAAATCAGAATACAGATACATTCAAAGATCTTCTACCTATAAGGTACTTAAAAATCTAAGCTGCCAGGAAGAACAAGAGACTAAGAACAAAAGCACACACCCAAGGTGAAAGGGGGAACAGCACCTATTGAGGTGCATTTTCTTACCAGGGCACTCACCATTTAAGAACCTTTTTCCCTACACAGAAACACAATACCACACACAACTATCACAGAATAATAGAAGGGGTTGGGTTGGAAGAAACCTTCAAGATCATCTAGTTCCACATCCCCCCCACCCGCCATGTTTGGAGCCTCCACAACATCTCTGGGCAACCTGCTCCAGTGCCTCGCCACCCTCATAGGGAAGAACTTTCTCCTAATGTCTCATTTAAATCCATCTTCTTCCAGTTTGAAGACATTAACCTCTCATCTTACATCTACTAATGAAGTCTGTTCTGAGATATTACTGTACAATTTCTGGAAAAAGGCCAAAGTAAAGATTACTCCACTGTCAAACTGAGAAACTCCTTTAGCAGCACATGAGTATTGTCCAAGTAGAGCTTCTGGAGGACTCTCATCTGGCTCATGAGTTGTGACAGCAACAGATGCACATCTCTGACACACAGAGTATGGCACTCATGGACCAGCTAACACCTCAGCCACCATGCTTACCTCCATTACCAACTGATGAGCTCTGGAAACCAATGTAAGGCCATTAGCATGGTTAAAGGTTTCTGAAATATCCTGTCCAAATGTATAACCTGCACCTCGAGGAGAAATGCCCCAGCCACCACGATCGTCGGGATCTGACCATAGCAAGTCACACATGGGACCCTACAAGAGATGAAGACATTTCAGAGCGCAAAAATCCCCAAATCAGAAAAAGCCTGCACACGGACCAGCCTGCACAACTTCTTGCAGCACCCCTTTAAGACTTAAAAAAGCCTGTCAGCTGCAAGATCTGGTGCAGTTAGCACTTGAAATACTAAGCAGTTCACCTGAAGCAGAACTACTTCACCCCTCTGAGCTCATTCAGTCATACCTGATGAGCCTGCAGGCATACACAGCACGTTTCTTTAGGCAAGACATCTCCCTTACTCTTTCCTTCAAAAGACCACAACAGGAAGCCAGACACTTTCATGTTGCTAAGTTGTTTTGAGTTTCACTTTCCAGCTGTCCACTCGAACACCAAATATGTGCTGAATCATGGATCTCAAGAGTTATTGTCAGTACCTCATGGGGAACTTCCTGCAAGCGATCAAGTGCTCTGATGTGATCAAGCGTATCTATCGATGGAGAGAGGCCACCATGTAGACAGAAAATCTGCAAGAATTAGAGACATCAAGTTTATCTATGCAGTTCTGTTTAGCAGAAATGCAAGTATTAATATACACATTATTATACACATTCAGCATATCTGCCAGAGATTCTCTGAAGCTGAGAGATGACAAAATCCAGCGTTAGTAGCAATGTTTAATTTTGTCAATACCAACCTACCTGGCCATCCACCAAGGCAGTTAGAGGCAGGTAATCAAAAAGGTCTGTGAAGTATTTCCAAACATTTGCATTTCCATATTTTCTTAAACATTCATCATAGAAGCCATATACTTGTGTGATTTGCCTGCTTTCGTGGTTCCCTCGGAGAATCGTGATACGCTCGCGGTAACGGACCTATAGAGAAGGTCTTACTTTAGAGGCAGAAGACTTCTCTTCCCAAAAGAGAGAATCTGCACCCCCTGCCCCCCATCATCACAAAGCAATAAACCCAAGCCCTTCTTTGAGATGAAAATTCAATTATTACCTTTGAGGAAAGGAAGGGTAATTCATCCAAATCTTCAGCAGCCAAATATTTTTGAGCTTAATTATAACTTTTTATCCATCATTACTAGAAGACATCACTACAGGTGTGCATTATGCTCACCTCTTCAAGCAAACTCTTAAGAGTGCTGCTTAGACAAGCAAAACCACAATGAACAGAGCACTCAGAGAGCATCTGAGAAAACTGAAAAGCACCACTTCTGTTTTCACCACTGTACCACCAATGCAGTGCAACTCACACTGCCGCACACCACATGCGGTCGGCATGGTAATTACCTAGGGTTTATGCAGAGCTGTAGAGCTGAGAAGAAAGAGTTACCTTAAGAGCTACAAGCAATGTGACTGTTTCGACTGAGTAATAGCCTCTGTCAACATAGTCCCCCATAAACAAATAGTTTGTATCTGGTGATTTGCCTCCAATTCTGAACAGTTCCATAAGGTCGTGAAACTGGCCGTGGACATCTCCGCAGACTGTGACTGGACATCGGACTTCCTGCACATTGGATTCTTTTGTCAAAATTTCTTTAGCCTGTCAGACAAAAGGGAAACACAGGAACTGTGAACGTGTCTTGAACAGTCACATATTCAAAGCATGCTCTGCCACTTCTGGCTCTTTGCTACCTGCTTTCTTCATCAAGTCTTGTCCCTTCTTTGTCTGAAGTACTCGAGGTAAATAAAACTAAATCTAGAAATCACGCCAACATCTTCGCTCCAGCCCCTCAAAATCCTGAACTCACGCATGGCCCAAAACCACAGTCCCCCCGGGGAGGTGAGCACAGACAAGCTCCCAGGAAGTCCTACACTCTAAAGTCTCACTTCAGAGGACTGTTTGCTTCACATCCATCCACCCTGCTCTGAAAGCAAAGACAGAGTCCTACATGAAGCAAAAGCAAGACCGTAACTAACACCCAGTGGTTGCCAGCAACGGAGACTGAAGTCCATACGGACAACCAATATCATCTAGTATTGTTTCTTTATTGTTCCAGTATTGTACGACTATAGCGCGAGCATAGTATCAGTCAGGGTTGGAAGCGACCACAAGGATCATCTAGTACCAACGGGGCCCCAACCACCTCCCTGGACAACCCATTCCAGGGCCTCACCACTCTCACGGTGAAGAACTTCCTCCTCATGTCCAGCCTGAATCTCCCCACCTCCAGCTTCATTCCATTCCCCCTAGTCCTATCACTACCTGATAGCCTGAGAAATCCCACCCCAGCCTTCTTGTAGGCCCCCTTCAGATACTGGAAGGCCACAATCAGGTCACCTCAGAGCCTTCTCTTCTCCAGACTGAAGAGCCCCAAGCGAGTATAGTGAGTATAGTATAGCAAAGTAAAGTGAAGAAGTGCGTATTAAGGGAACTTCTACAACTTATATAAACTCAGAGAGCATTGTTGGCACAGCTGCACTGGTTCCCCACAAGCGACCACACATCGCACTATTATAGATTATTGGTCAAACTACTAATAACACATGAGGCTGTTGATGCAGGTGCGCGTCCTGTTATTCCAAGATAACTCTGTGTCCACAGCTACCAGTGCCCTGCTGTAGTTACATGCTGCATGCACAGCACTGTTTTGCTACACTGCTAACCACTTCTGCATCCATGCGGAGCATGGCCTACCACCATGTCAGGCTCCAAGCCTACACTGCCAGATTGCTCACACTGCTCGTCACTGGCATTGCCCCAAGTGGTATCCACGACGGCAAGGCAGGTGACAACCTGCACAAGCTTTCTGAACAAGTGCTGTGCTCAAGCACACAGGAGCAACAGCATGCTGTGCCTTCATCAGCCAAAGTAAAAGCAACATTTTTGTCCTCTACACTTTTCCCACAAAATTGTGTTCAGAGAAGGTGCAGACAAAGCCAATTTGTATGAAGAAGCACAAGCTAAATACAGCATCAGAAAGGTAACACTGAAATAAGGCAAGAATTCCTTAATTGCACCCTCCCTCTGTCAGCTGTTAGTTTGTTCTGCAACAGTCCCCAAACAAGCCACAGTAACTTTCTACATCAAGGGGGTATTAGAAATATAAATAGTAACAGGTTTATAAGTGAACATCTACCAGATTTCAGTGCCTTTCAGCCACCACTGTTGCTATGCAAAAAGGATCCCTTCTTTGCCTCATGACCAGAATGACAAAGGAACATACAAAAACTGTATTCTGTTTTACAACAAGGTGTCTACAAGACCTGCAGAAACAGCATCCGATACCACCTATGCACGGGTTACACCGAATCCAAAACACTCTGAGGCATACACCAGTATAAGAGACAGAAGGAGGCCCACCATCACATTCATTTTACAGGAGACTTTCATCATTTTCTCAAACCTAACCTGATAACTAAAGCGGGGGGGGGGGGAAGGGAGTCTGCCAGGGAAAGAAGTATTCTGTGACAGTAGAAATAATTCATTATAATCTGAAGAGCATTCAATTTTAAAAGGTTAGGAAAGAAAGATTTGAAGTAAAAATCTAAACATTAAATGCTGGGGATTGACATGAGCCAAGCTATTAAGGAACATGCTGCTGAGTCCAAATTTCCACCCTATTTGTGAAGTTACCAGCTGCACAGCGACCAACAACTCCCCCACACTGAAGCGGTCTCACTGTCCAGGCAAACCAGCAGAGTCACCACTGCAAATAAGAAAAGTGCTCACACCACCACGTTTAAGGATGGAGACTCATGAAAATTCAACACTGGAAAGAAATGCAAAGACAGCCTGGTGATTCAGGACCCTGCGCAACACAGAGCTGCAGGTATGGCAGCACAAGGCACAGAGCTAAGTGCATCTCATGAGAGAGTTTCCACTCATGCTGTGCCTAGCACTAAAGATAGGTCAGTGCTGGCTTGTGGCAAGTGCTAAAAGCATAGAATTATTTTAAGATAGCCTGACCTAAGTTCATTTTAATGCACTGACTCTCACCGGATGTTTTGAAGGAGGTTTAACAACCTTAGCCTCTCCTAAGACACTGCTACCAGCTTAACTCTCCTGACCAGGAACACTGCAGATCCCTGTGGTGCCACGATGCCAAAACTACTCCTCAGTGAGAATGTTCTCCACTGCCAGGTTTTCTGAACACACAGAAAGCAGTGCACTAAGAAAGCAGCATTCATTTTTCATCAAAGGAACGTGACGTCCATGCTGCCCAAGATGAGAGTGGCAGAGCTCTCAGCAACAGTGCTGCTGTTCCTTCAGCCTGTGCTCAGCTGCGTGCACAACCACGTGTGCAGGTACATCAGGCAGCTGCTCTGATGGAAAGAGACTGTTCCAGGTCAGCCTGAAAAGCGGCAATCTTCATTCAAATCCCTGCTGCAGGGATTTCACTATTTCCATGTTCTCAAGTTCCATGAAGTTCTGTGTTACAAACTGCTGCATCCATTCAGTCCAGAATGTCCCATAGTACCAACAGTGGCATACAGTGAAGGGCTTAAGCACTACTCTTGCCTCTACACAAGAGCTTCTGCAGAGCTGGCAGTGGAAAAAACACCACCCTGAGAACAAGCCACCAAGTGGCCCATCAGCCACACCCCAAACTTCCACCTTGAATCAATTCCTCTAAAAGGACATAAAAAAATGCTGTAACAAACCCTTGAGTTGGTAAAACAACAAACACCCTGTACCTCTGATGTCACAGTTTCACAATTTGAGTTTCCCAGAGGTACCACTGAGGTGTGTCTGAGACCCTGCCTTTGTCCTGGACCACACACCACCCTCTGCAACCTCATCTGGTTCCAGTCCCTCTCTACTGAACCTTTCTCCTAGATCCATGATGATGCTACTTGCTCAGCCACACCATGCACCTCCCCTCCCTGTCCCTCCCCCCCCCCTCAACCAGCTGGACTTCACACCAGCAGCTGTCCCAAACTTCCTCAGGGAAAGGATGCAGCAGAGCATTTTTCACCAGCCTTCAGCACCAGACAGTACCTGTGATCAAACCACCAGATGAAAATTAGGGAAGAGATGCATACCTGATTCCTTTACTTCAAAACCCCAGTGACATATTGTGCTGCTCCAAATCATGTTCATTATTTTTTCAGCACTAAACACTCAACTATTTTGCATTAGTATCTTTGTACCGGCTGTAAAATCAACATTTACCAATTGAAGTAATAGTTATGAGTTTTTTCCAGTTTTAATCTGTATCCATTTGTGCTTGATTCTGAAATTTGAGTGTGTAGTGCTGAAAAAATAATGAACATGATTTGGAGCAGCACAATAGGTCACTGAGGTTTTGAAGTAAAGGAATCAGGTATAAGACTAATGCAAAAAAAACGTAGCTGTAAGACAGCTGCACAACGAGAGCAGAAGTAGTAGTAAAATGCTGTCATAAGCAACAGCTGCTGAGGTGGGAAGTCACGTATTTTACTCAGAGCCGTCTCAAAGTTCAAACAAGCCCTTATCAAACACACTTCAGCTTAGTCACATTGACTGCAATTCATTCCCACCTGGTGTCTGAAACACTGCCTCCTCAGCTGTTTTGCTGGGCAGAGGCAATTTGAACCATCCCAAAAGGCAAGAAGAATAAAACCAATATTGATTTAAACACAGAGGCAAACAACAAATGGTAAGGCAAGCAGCACTGCATGAAGATACAAACTAGTACTTCAGAATTCAATTCTTCCTGGACTGCTGCACTTCCTCCACAAGCCAGAGAACACTGAGCACTGTTTTGCTGCCTCCATTCACAAAGCTCATCTTTGATGCAAAACACTGCTCTTAAAAAGCAAAGATTAGCTTCATTGCTTGAAAACAATGCAAGATCCAAGGGTAAACTCTGCATTTTGTAATGAACAGCCAGGGATAAGAACTTGAAAACCCCTCTTATTAGCCCATTAAAGCTACCACCATATAATGTTCAAATCTTCAGTTTTATTTAATGAGACGCAAGGGTTGTTATGCATGGAGAGGTATCCTCTCCGGTTTCCCCTTTCCTTGCATGTATTTTTATCCTGTATGTCACAGGCTAAGCCTCCAAGTTCAGTGCTAGAGAACGGATGGACTGCAGCCTGTGCTTCTCAACTGGCTCCATGCCGAGGACAGAGGAGTTTCCCCTCACCAGCAGAGCAACATCAGCCTTGCCTCATGAAATTCATTTCAAGTGGTCCATTTCTGAAACATGCTCTGAATTCATGTGTACTCAAATTCCTTTGTGTTTCCAGAACATACCAGATACTTCTCAGTTATTCCTGCCATACATTCTATCAGGAGCTCTGACAAGTCAAACCAAGTATCTATCCTGAGAACCACTCCTGTGGCTTTGCAGGACAATGCATGGCTCTGCTGCACAGCAAACCTCTGCTAGAAAGTGCTTATCAAAAGAGGGCTGCTAACTCAGCAAAGCAAACAGCCACTGGTTTCATTGTACAACAGGGCTCCCAAGCCTGGTTGCAGATGGCAACCTGTCATTCCTGGCTGACCAGAGCTTACCCCTGCAACCCACTATGCTGCCTAGTAAAGCATGGTGAAGAGCATCCAGGCTAACCAAGAAAAAACCCAGGTATAAGATACTTTGATAAGAACCAAGACTTCAAACACACCCCTAATTTCCTGTCATCAAGATGCCCAGGATGTGACTAAAGGCACAATGATCAGCTAATTGGGATGAACACTGGTTTTAGCTGGCCAAACACTGTGGACTGGAAGAGATTCCCCTTCCAATCGAAGTCATCTATTGAAGTTGGCAAGTCGTCTGCACCAGCATTTGTCTGCTTCAATTGAAGGGCTTCCCCTCCCAACTGGAGAAATGAGGTCTCCAGTATCACCCTCTATGAAGGAGGTAGGATAGCAGTCAGATTAGATATGACACAAATGGGAAACTGATATATGCCGAGCTTTGGAAGCCACTGAGGAGTTCAATGTAAATGTGCCAGTAGAAACACAATTAAAATACGAAGCCCCGTACTGACATTTAATTATTCATTATTCCAAAGTACATAAAACCATGATCTGCAGCCACATAGAACCCACAGCAGCAATATACTTGGGAAAACCCAGGGCTGAAACAGAAGAGAACTGCTCTGCTTTCTCCTTTGTTTTGTAACTAGCACATTTCCCTCCATTTCTACCCTCTCTCACTACTGCAGGTGAAGAGCTCAGGAAAGGAAGGCAAGGCATGCCTGGTCTAAGAGTCAGGGTGCAGCTCCTGAGAACGCCTGTGTCACGATGTGGTAACTACACTGGCAGCCCCTCATCTTCTTGGGATAGGGCACTTGGGACTAACAAGCCAGCTCAAAAGTTTTAACTGAAGTGCATAAAATAATGTTTAGTAGCTTCTCATTTAGTGTCAGTGACTGCCAGTGAGCAAGCACAGGCAATGAACTAACCAAAAGAAGGGTAAAATTCAATCAGTTTTGTACTTCAGCAAGTACCCTTCCCCTTCTTCAGGGCTCCACAACTCAGCTGCAATTGCTCCCTTCTCTTTGAGCCATTTCTGTTGCTACAGAACACCAGTTTGATAGAATACATTAGACAGAACACAATCCTAATGCCAGACCAGATTAAAGAGACAACCACTTTCCTTTTTCTCCAGGAAACTGCAGAAGGTCTGCAAAAAAGCATGCAGGCAGTAAGCCTTTACCAAGCAAGCTTCTGTTCCTTTGTGTTACAAAGGACTGACACTGCTCCCAGACTGGGCAATCCCCTCAATACTTCAATGTGGAAAAAGCAGCAGCACTCTCACAACTCAGCCTAACTGCAAGGAGAGTCTTTGCCCTCAGAGCCAGCTTGGGAGAAGGGAAACTGCTGTTTAAGTATCAGGAATTGACAAGATCAGACGGAAAATGAGGACAGGAAGGGAATGTTCTGAAAGATCTCAATGTTGTCATTTTGCTTCATATTAAAGATCTTAGTGCCCTTAACTTTGAATTGGAAAAAACAACAACCCACAACCACAAAGCCCACAATTTTTTATTTTTTTAAATACAGGACAAGTAGCTCAGGAAATCCAGCTGCCTTCCTCTCTACAGGAGTGTGACCGTTTTAGGTCTCACCCTACCACAAGGAGTTACAAGAAATACACCAATGGTAGTAACGCATGAAGCTACAGAGAGAGTCTTCAGTGGCCTCTCCAGAACAAGCTGCCTCCATCTGGTATGACTTTGATTAAGTCATTAAAAAAAGAAAGAACCTAAAGCTACTCCCAAACTAGTTGTGCCTGATATCCCGAAGTCCAACCCAGTGCAAATGCAAATGGTTTTCAACACTTACGCTCAAGTATCACCCACCACAGCTAGGCAAGGCCATGTTGAAGGGAGGGTCAGAATATCAGCTGGTGTAGCCAAGTGTTCAAACCCAAAGACATGTACTTCAACATCAACCAGCAGGTAGGCAACACCCGCACTTGAAGGAATCTTCAATAAACCCAATGGAAATAGTGAAGCCTTGATTACTGAGCAGTTGAGCTCCACACTTCTTCTTTAGCCAGCAATAAACTGGTTTTCCACCTTGACATACCACCTGAAGGAAAGGAATTGAAGCCAACTGTGTTACTGAATACTGGAGTAGTGCTGAAGGGTCCTTAAGTGAGGATGGAAATCTTCTCATAGCTCCTCTGAATCCCTTCACACAGCTTTCTGTACAAGGCTTAACTCTCTGACTCCTGCCAGACAGGTTAGGTTATTGCACTGTTTAAGGCAACCCAGATGACACAGAGCAGCAGCACTGTCATCACATCTGAAAGGCAACAACCACACCACAGCTATGTTTGGAGGAGGACAGCGGACTACAGGCTCATCCATGTCCCAAGCCTTAAATCAGGAGAACTCAAATAGGAACTTGCTCTGACTTATGAATGCTTACTTCTGTTATCTTAAGCAATGCCCAAAATAACTTCTAAAATAACACAAAAATATCTTTTGTTCCTACTTGATCACAACTAATACAATTGGAATAACAAAACCCACCCCATGACGCTGCCAACACTACTCAACTTTACCAAAAGAAAACATTAAATCAGCAGCTTGCTACTGCTGCAGGAAGGGGCACATGCAGGACCGCCTCCCCAGGAGCAGGCGAAGAGGCTGGAGAGGCTGGCGCTTCCAACACCTTGTGTGTGGAGAGACCATTCCCATTTCATACTCCCACCCACAGAACACTGGGAATGAAAGGCTCTTTTTGTTCAAGTGTTCCCGAACCATCTAAAACACAGTTATTAAACTGTCACCAAACCAGCTTTTCACAATACACCTGCAACTTCAGAGATGGAAGGTCTGCGTGTCCATCAATGGCTTGATCTCCAGGTACATTCAACAGAACCACAGCAAAGGAGTCCTAAACCATCTCCGAGCTTCCCACAGTCCCTGAAACCACTGTAGAGGGCAGGATTTCAGGGGCTTCCCTGTTAGGGAACCCAGTAGCCAGTGCAGCAGCAAGGAGGAACTGAAATGCAAAACCTTCCACACCCATGCTGTTCTAGAGCTAGAGGTGGAGTGACACAGAACTAGTGGAACTCAGCACACAGCGTGGGAACTCTGACTAGCTGGGAATTCTGTTGAGGCAGAATCTTCAGTTCATTTACAGCACATTCAGACAGGAACAGTATGTTTAGCACCACCTTTGTATGAAGATTGCTACAATTACACATAAAGATATGGGAATGCAAAGCTAGCTAAAGAAAAGGGCCTTGCAAACACAGCTGGGGACTGCTTAAAACATCCACTTCTGGTGAAAAATAATCTGCTAAGAAAGGCAACTGCCCAAAATCAGAGGAGGCTGAAGGGAATACATGAGCCCCTCAGTCTGAGAAAAAAGTGGGGCAGACATCTTAGGGCAGTAAAAGCTTAAAAGGAAGGAGTGAGATCCACAACACTTCCAGTCCTGCGCATTAGAGAAACTGAACTTCAATCACAGAGGGGTTTTCTGAGCCAAGAGAAAGCTTCAGTGACATACTGCCCTACCAGAACTAAGGCACTTAAGCTGAAGGAGTTCGAGCAGCTGAGTACATGCATGTATGGTTAGTCCTCACCTGCAGCCAGGCTCAGAAAAATCTAACTTGGAAGACTTGATGTTAACCAATGGTGGAAATTCTGCAGAAATAAGAAAAAAAAAAAAATTTTAAAAGGAGAGAAAAATAGGCCACTGTCCAGGCACCCATGAACAGTATGGCTGAGAAAGATATCTGCACTGAGAAAATCAGCACTGGTGACAAACCAAAAGGCTAACGTAACCAAGACCACTCTTAAAGAGAAAGGCCTGGAACCAAGGTTTCTGGAATGCCTTTAGAGGACCAGCCCTTCACTTACAGCAGAACATTTGGTTTGCAGTTCTGTCTCTTCAGACACATCCTGATAGCAATTCCAGTGCACAGCAAGAGACCTCCACACTGCACACAGCACATACGACCAAACTGTCATCCTCTAAAAGCTGTATGCCATGTTCAAACTCACTGAAATACAAACTAATGTTCCTAGAGGAAACTCTGCTGCCACCTGCACTATGCACCCTCTGAAATAACCCATGGAGACTACTCATTCCCTTGTGCATCTTCAGGCTGTCATCTCACCTTCCTGAGCAATGGACCACACCCCCACTGCTTGTATTTGAGAACATTTACACACATACTGAGGAGACATGACCATGTCTCTACCCACACTCCAAACCAGCATCCTTTTATTCCAAATGGCCAGTGGAAACCCCTCACCTGGCAACTGCTGTCCCTCAGCAAAGAAGAAACAGGATGAACAATGCCAGTATGCAACAGTGTCCCCAGGGTGTATGGTTTGACAGCAGCTCCCCAACATCAAATCCTTGAGCAAAGCATGCACAGTTGGGCACAAAACTGACAGAACATACAATACCCAGCATGTCAGGCCTGGAATATCTTAGCTGCCTCTCAGAGGCTTTTTTTTTCAAATTATCTGTAAAAGTATTATGTATTATTCATGGCTACAAACAATTCCCAGGCTTAGAAGATGCTTTTGCCCAGTTACCAGCACCCAGGTAACCAGACACAAGGTAAGATGCACTAAGGAAGTAACTGGGGTGCAGGGATGGCCATCGTTATCACATTTGTACACAGCTCTTTATCAATACTGAAATGCAGAAGAGTCCTTAGGTTTCTTTTTAGTAGACAGGCACCAGTCCGCACACACGAGGTCCCAGCAGATCAAGAAATACCAGCCAGGAAGACCACCCAATCCAACAGTGTTTTGGGGGAAAAGCCTCACACAGATTTATTTATTGCAGCCAGACCTATCTACAGCTCAGTGGGGTGAAGAATGACAGTTCAGACCCAGCAGGGTCTTTTCTCTCCTTTGAAACAACAGGGATAGTTGACACTGCTCATACCTCAAGCTGTTTATGGAAAAATGTACCCTTTGGGTGTGATTACACCCACAAAACTACAAAGACAATCACAACGTGAAGCACAGCTCCATGAACCTTACAGCAATCAGTGACAGAAGCATGGAAACGGGTAAAAGCCAATGCTGCCCCTCAGCAAGAGGGCACAGGACTCACCTAACACCCTGCTGTCACACACAGGCCTTTTCACTTGAGGGGCAGAGATGACTTAAGGGAAAACTTAGACTTCAAGTTCCCTGCAACACCAACCACATAAAGACACAACTACCCCAGCAGGAATTCCCAATGAAACCATCTGCAGTTCTCCTCCTTAACACAAACAGCCCGGTGGTGGCTGCACCGTGCAACAGCCAACCCATCCAAGAAGGAATAAACTGCCCTGGGTCTGGAGCTGGCTCACACCCATGCAACGTCAGGCAATGTCAGGCTGCAATCCGGGCAGAATTATCTCATGCATTCCTGTGGCCATCTCGAAACACAGTAGTTAGCACACAGCTTGCTGTGACCTTTCCTTCAACTACTGTGATTTTGGTGATGAGCATTACACATTTAACCAGAAATACAGCTCACTGCCATTCTTCACTGGGAATAAGTGAAAATCCCTTGCACAACGATGATGACAGTATCTTCTGCAAGCAATTTCCAATGCTAGGTCTACTCCTTACTTATCAACGGAACTCAGTAAACTGAAAGCTTTTTCTATACTCCCCATCCTTCTTCAGGTTAATAACTCCTGTGGTATTCAGGATCCTGCAGTAGCATCAGCTTCTAAACGATGGGAGGTGGAATACTCACCTCTCCACAGAGCAATACCGGAAGCTGGACTGCTCTCACTAGAAACACGCATGAAAAAGAGGCAGGCAGTGACACTGCCACTTGCTTGCCTCACAACATAAAAATACACAAGCTGTATCAAAGGGCAACACTTTTAACTTGCTAGAATAGTTGGGAACTAAAAGTTGTACTCGGGCAAGAACCTGTCTGGCCAAAACCACTGCAAGATAGTTACTAAGTCAACAGAGAGTCTTCTGGAAACACCCCAAAACACCAGGCTGTGGTATTTGTAGGCAGGATGCTCAATTAAAAAACAATCCGATTCCTTCCTGTGGCAGGTACCCAGCCTCCCTTAAAACCAGTATATCAGCAACTGCTCGCATTCCTTATTTACCAGCTCCCAAACAGTCCACAAATAATACTTCCTTCAGTGTAGAAATACATAAACCCTTTAGTAATCAAAAAAGCTGTTCAGCTTTTTTGCAGTTGCTACATCCAGATTTAGAAGCCAAATGGAAAATGCTGCTGGATGCTATTAGAAGTTCTTCTTTGAATCTCCAAACTGCTGGGCTGATTTCAGGACCTTTTTGAAGCACACATGCTTCAATCAACACAGTCCTCCAGCGTTCAAATCACATTTCCAGTCGTCAGCAGAAGATTAGGATCTCGACTCTCTATTCTACGAGTTTAATGAAACCCACAGTCTTATTCAGCTGAGCCAAAGTCCCAGATGCTATTTCCCTCACAATGACTGCATCTGTTCTTATACATATCATGACAAAAAACAAAACTCAAGCTGCTGCGTTCAAGCCACAGCCCTCCGCCCCGTGCAGCTCTCCGCGGATCAGCACAAGCACCTCCACTCCGGGGCTGCTGTACAACTGTAATCGCACCGCGAGAGGCTGTCGCCTTGGGTCACCCGCGGCCGGACCGGCAGCCGAGGCCGGCCGGGGTGGTTGCGCCAAGCGCTGCCTGAGGACGAGAAAACGTAGCGGAGAAGGGCCGGGTCGTCCGGCCGGGATGGCGGCCCCGCTCGAGGGTCTCTCCGGCAGCGGCGCCATTTTAGGAGGCGAAGAAAAGGCGAGAGGCGGAGCCAGGCTCCCAGCGCAGCGGCGAGAGGGGGCGCGGATCCGCCCGCCGAGGGGCCGCGGCTCGCCCGGCTCCCAGCCCACCGGCTCCCGAGGCCGCTGGCCCCGCCGCGGGTCCGGCGCCAGCCACCCCCACGGAACCATCCGAGAGGCGTCGAGACGCCGGTCCGCTCGTCCCGAGGCCACTTCCCGCGGACCCTCCACCTACCCGGCGCAGAGACGCCTTCCCCACCCGGCGGCGCCTTCCCCACCTACCGGCCGCTCGCCTTCCCGCCGAGAGGCCGCGCTAGTCCCGCGGACTGCTCCAGCGGCCGCCTCCCCGCAGCAACCTGGCCCCTGCCCCCTCCGCTTCCCCGCAGTCCCTCACCTTCTCGCAGAGGCTCTTCACCTGCCCCTCGGACAGCTGCTTGCACTCGTTGAGCTGCTCCACCCACTGGTCGAGCTCCTTGGTGAAGACCTTCTCCTCCATCCCGCTCTCCCCACCGCACCAGCTGTCGCTGCCACACCACCCCGGAGGTCCCCTGCGATCAACTCTCCCAACGTCGGTGGCCGCGACACGACAGGATAGAGCGGCGGGTGGCGAAGCGACCGGGAGCACTGCCAGTGGCGGCGGCCGGCGCGGCGCTCTCCACTCCTGCAGCTCAGCCGCCCGCTGCCTCGCACCAGACCGTGTAATGGCCGCCGCGCCTGACGTCACCGCCTCGGCTTCCACTACTGGGAGGGGGAGGGAGGCCCTAGGAGAGGCAGCGGCGCTTGCGCGGGCTCTGGGAGGGATGGCGCTTACGCGCCAGCTAGGGACGAGGAGGACCGGCCCAGCCAGCGAGTGGAGTCCGGACGCGTCTGCGCTTGTACCGCTGACGGCGGCACAGAGGGGCGGGGGCGGGCGAAGTGGCGGCGCTTGCGCCCTGAGAGCGAAGGGCTACGGCGCAGGCGCGGGAAGGGGGCTGGCGGGAAGGGCCTTTCCCGCCCGTCCGGTGGTGTGTTGCGGTCTGACTCGCGGTCCCTCTGAGGGGCAGCGGCCCCGTTGGCTTCGGCGGCTCGCTGCGCTTACGGCGCGTGGGACGGCGCTGCTGCTGAGGGGCGGGGGCTTCCCTCCTGGGCCCCGCCCCCAGCCCTGAGGCCGCAGCGTGGGCGCCGCTGCGACCGGCTTGGCACTGCCGTACCGGCGCGCCCTGCCCCAGAGACAAGCGGCCGGTGTGCCGAGCGCTCCCCCTCAAGGGGACAGGTAGCCCAGCCTGCCCTGTGTCCGCCCAGAAAGCCTGATCGTCCAGTCCAACCACTCCCTAACTGCCGAGGCTGGTGCCGAGCCCTGGCCCTGCGCACCGCATCTCTGTGCCTTGTCCATAGCTCGGGGGTGGGGATCCAGCTGCTGGGTGGTGTGCGCTGCCCCGCCCCCCCCCCCCCCCCGCGCGGCCGCTGCCCCTTTGGAGACAGGAAGGCGGGGGGCACTTAGGGTGCCGGTACTTGGGCATAAAGCTCAGCCCAAGCATGAACGTCAAGTATCCTGCTTGTGCCGCCGTGCCGTGCTTAGAATAGAGTAGAATAGAATAGAATAGAATAGAATAGAATAGAATAGAATAGAATAGAATAGAATAGAATAGAATAGAATAGAATAGAATAGAATAGGAATTAGAATTAGAATTGACCAGGTTGGAAAATACCTTTGAGATCATCGAGATCACCCTATCACCCAACACCATCTAATCAACTAAACCATGGCAACAAGCATCCCATCCAGGCTCTTCCTAAACACCTCCAGTGATGGTGACTCCACCACCTCCCTGGGCAGCACATTCAATGTGTTCAATGGCTGTGTTGCATTTCTTTCTATACAGTTTGCACTGGAAGAGTTCCTGGACGACTCGGGGTTATGGTGACCTTTTTAAAAAGGAGTACGTGAGGTGTGCTGGAAGCTTTCGGCAGAACACCGGCAACCAGTGGTAGCCCTCGATGCCCTCACACTGCCTGCCTAAGGTCAAGATGTCAGTGAAATGGAGAGACAAGAAGCAGTAAAAAGGAATTAAAGAAATGCATCTGTGCTTAGTAATGATTATGTATTTTATGCATTAAATTATAGAGCCATTAGGCAATGCAAGATTTTGTCTAACCTCCAAAAGACACAAACTTCTCAGCAAGAAAAAAAAATCACTTAAATGTGTTTAAATTTGGACAAAACAGCCAGCTGAAACTACCAGAATAACAAGGACTTCACCTTGTCACTAGGTGTTAATTGTCTTGGTCAGGGTTTGCCTAATACAGAGTTTAAATTGTCGCGTTCTTTGCGTACTATGGAAGCAAATTAACAATTACACAGTGAGCAAGAGAAGTAGAATGTTTGGTTTCAGAGGTCAGTCTCAGTTTCCTGGTGTCAGAGTCTAGTAGGCATGGGTTTGTCCAAGTGATCTGACTCAGCTGTTCTCCTTTTCATCTAGAATGTTTCTGCCGTTTTAACCTAGATTGGTACCTTCAGGGGTTCTTAGTGCTGTACTTGAAGTTTTCAGGAATTCACTTGGTAGCACAACTTCTTTAATACTCCCAAAACAATCTTGAACAGATAAATTCAAAGAATGTGCAACAGGAAGGTTTTCTCTTGTGTAACTTGCCACACTGAAGTTTATTCTCCTTAACAACCATTGGGCCCCTGGAGTAGTTGGTTAAGACCATGTTTAGCTCTGTATTTTCCATACAGCTAGTGAAGTTCTTGGTGAAACTCAAGTAGGTTGTGTCTTTGACCTCCTCATGGTGTCAGTTTCCCAGTTGTTTATCATTCTGCCTACAAAAAATAAGTATTGTTATTTTTTTACTTTTTTCCTCTCAACATTGGGAAGAATCTGAACCCACAAGGTTGCTGCACTGTGCTTCAGCTTGGAGAGAAACGCGTGCCTCAGCCTCGTGTCAGAGTCAGCTGTGAGCCAGAACAAGGTGGTCTTTGCTCTTGGATGGTGGTCACTTAGGCTGGCAGAAAGAGGGCACTGGGGAAAATCTCCTCTCAAGAACATTACCCTTCTGTTGTCAGCAAAAATGAGTGTTCCAAAAAAATTGATTTACTTGAGAAAGTTGTTGGTTTTGTCTCTGTCTACTTGTTTAAGTGGGTGTACAAATGGTTTGAGCTGGCATGGGAAAGGGCTGAGTGGAGTCAGGACTGCAGAAGGGTCTGGATGGGAAGAGACACTGTGCTGACAGCGGTGTTTGGGTTATCAGCTGTTAACTCTGGGCTTTGTCAGACAGCAGATCCTGCTGAAAAAGGTGATGTGCTGGTTATGGATCCTCCTGCTCAAAGCAGGACAGGACTCCATTGCCTGCACCTGTCTGCGTATTGGGAACAGCAATGGAGAAATAAAACCTGAGCGGCAAACTACTATCCTGAGTTCTTTGCTAATGAAACTTGAGGTGAGCTGCTGTGATGTTTAACTGATAGGTGTGAGGAAAGCACAGCTAGTGTGGGTTGGAGCTGCTCACAGGTTCCAGTAATGATCTCTGCTGTCCTTGCCGCGAGTGTGGTGGTTCCCAAACCCACCCCTGAGTCTCGGCAGCACAGTTAAAGTGCTCCCAGAGGAAAGGAAGCCTTTTTGTTTGAAAAGACTCAGACCCCCATTTTGGAAAGGGTGGGTGATTCAGCACTCCTTGTCTGCAGCTGAAGCTGTGCCACTGACTAGGAGAGAATTCAGCACTTGGCACAGGAAATTTAGGATCCAATTATCTGGACACAAAGGGGAGGAGGAAATCTTGCTTTCCTTCATCCCAAGCTTCAGCTCTGTGTTTTGAACAGCCTGTATGTGGATCAGAAACCAGATCTTGTTCCTGCCTCCTACTTGAGAGACATAATCAATAGTTTAGAGAATTACACTTGCTTTTCTCTTTCTTAGATAATTATCTGGGCCTTCAAAGTAGAACAAAATAATGAAAGAATACCTGCTGTGTTGTGTAAGGTGGTGGGTTGTCAGTTCTTCAGATACACAATAAGATTAATGTGGGACTTGTGAGATGGCAGCAGTACTACTCAGTATTTGGTGTATATGGGCCAGGCTTGTATATGTGGTTTGTAACTAAGGAGATAACTGGGTGTGTCTGCCGAGATGAGTCAAGGGCAGTCCATGCTGCTGCGTACCATCTCAGTGCATGAGTCAGTGACAAGCATACAGCCTTCCTGAAGCAGCATAACTTGGAGCTGACTGCACTTGTGCTTGCACACAGCCAGTCACAAGGTAACACAGCTTTGCTGCAAAGCCGCCTGGAGTGCCAGCTGAAACGAGGGGCCTGCATCAGCAGGGATACAGGGGTGATTCTCCCCCTGTATTTGGCATTGATGAGGCCACACCTTGAGTGCTGGGTTCAGTTTTGGGTCTCACACTACAAGGAGGACATTGAGGTTCTGGAGCAGGTCCAGACAAGGGCAACAAAGCTGCAGAAGAGTCTGGAGAAGAGGGCTGGGTGTGAAGCACAAGGTTGTTCAGCCTGGGGAAAAAGGCTTGGGAGATCTTCTTGCTCTCTACAACTCCCTAAGAGGAATTTGGAGCAAAGTGGGAATTGGTCTGTTCTCCCAAGTAAAAAAATTACAGGACAAGAGTTAATGGCCATGAGGGGAGGTTTAGGTTGGACATGAAGAACGATTTCTTTCCCTGAAAGTGTTGTGAAGCCCTGGAACAAACTGCCCATAGAAGTGGTGGAGTTCCCATCCCTGGAGGGGTTTCAGAGCTGTGAAGATGCAGTGCTGAGGGACATGGTTTAGTGGTGACCTGGCAGCGTTGGATTAGTGGTTGGGTTTGATGATTTAAAGGTCCAACCAAAAGGATTCTGTGGTCTCAGAGTCGCTGATATGTGTCAGCAGTTGCAAGGACCTTAGCAGTTGCTGCAGCAACACTGCCAGCATGGTACAAGACTCGTGGGTCACACCTGAGCTGTGCAGGCTGACACCACAGGGCAGCGTACAGCTGGGGGAACGTAGTGCTCACGGAGTGATACAGAGGAAGGAACATTTAAATTAGCTGTCTTTACACTTAGCTCTCTCTCAGTATTTTACTAGTTCTAAATACTCTGTTAGTGTGTCTGAAGTGTCTGTTGCTATGGCATTTTGATACTAAATGCAGAAGGAAAAGGCTATACAATGTTGTGATAGTGAGTCCCCACCTTTTGGCGTGGGGTTGCCTCGTTTCATTAATGCATTTTTTGGTAACAAAGAGTACAGACACTGACACTTCAGTGTAGAAGTTGTGTAGGGGGAAAGAAAGAAAGATTTTTTTCCTGATGGGATGAAGTCAGAGTACATACTGAGATATCAGCCACTCACCAAGCCAAAGTACTCTGTGAGTCTGCATGGTCTCACCAAGCCAGGTCACCTTGTGATCTTGAACAGAAGGATTGCAAAAGATGGGAGCAAGAAGGGAAGCTGCTCACATCAGATACTGGTGTTACATAATGAATAAATATTATTTCTGGGGTTTTGACTCATTCCATCCTGACATGCACAACAAAACCAGTGGCATCCATAGTACTGCTATCTACAGAGGCCTCGTCACTTTGGAAGTTCAATTAAATGGCTTCTGTGAAGGGTGGGATCTCCTTGCTAGCCACCCTACATAGCACAAAATGTAATGCTTGGAGCTGGCTGGTGGATAGCTCCATCTGGTGCTGTCGAGAGAGCAGGATACAGGTACCTCAGCATCAGGAATCTGCAGGAAGCCAGGGCAAGTGCTCATGGCAGACATGGAGGGTTCCATGGTTTGTGTCCCACTCTCTCCCTGAGCATGACACCAAACATCACTCTTGGCTGGTGCATCCAGGCCGGTGCAGTCTCCTGGCTGGCTGGGCAGCGGCACTGGTGAAGCAGGGACATCGCTGTGTAGCTGAGCACGTGGCCACGTTCCTCCTCAGCTCAGATACTGCACCTCACCTGACAGCTCTAACCTTTGGAGTACTGCCAGGACAATACTGTCACTGTTGTGGTCAGATGGACAGAGATATTTTCAGGCCCCTTGAGGAAACAGATACTGAGGTTAACTGGCCTTCCAATGCCTCACAGAAGCATTTAGAGTTCAGGTAGTCGAGACCTCAGTTCAGCAGATACTTGGACACATGCTTTAATCCCTCCCTTGTGAACAAACAACCTGTGAAGTGTGCTGCTATGCCTGTGCTGGGAGGTCTCAGGGTTGCTGGTGGCTGGTGTGGTACTCCGGAAAAGCTCTCCTGTTGCTCAGGCCTTTCCATGAGCTGCCTTTGAGCACACAACAAATTAGTAATACGCACAAGCAGTCGTCATGGAGATAATGATCCGAAGTGGGGGCTTTAATAAGTGGCACAAACCTGGCACATCCTACATGCTTTGTGCAGATGATTCCTATGTAATGTTTCCAGTGCTGGGCATGGAATAGGTCTGTATCTTTGCTCTTTGTGCCAGCACACCTCAGAGAAACCACTGTTTGGCTTTAGAAATCTGAAAAATGCCAGACTTGAGGTGAGGCTTTTTCAATTCACATCTTAGCAAGGGGCTGCTCACTTCTGTGACATCTAAAACAATATGATGGCTGACTTATGGCTACAACCTGTGCAGGGTCTATTTTCTCTTCTCATCATTGTTCAGCCCGGAGAAAAGAAGGCTTCAGGGAGACCTTAGAGCAGCCTTGCAGTATTTGAAAGGGCTACAGGAGAGCTGGAGAGGGATGTTTTGCAAAGGCCTGGAGTGACAGGACAAGGGGTGATGGCTTCAGACTGCAAGAAACTGGATTTGGATCAGACATTAGGAAGAAAATCTTCCCTCTGAGGGTGATGAGGCACTGGAACAGGTTGCCCAGGGAAGCTGTGGAGGCTTTAACCCTGGACATGTTCAAAGCCAGGCTGTATGTAGCCTTGAGCAACGTAGTGTAGTAGGAGGTGTCCCTGCCCATGGCAGGTGGTAGGAATTAGATGATCTTGAAGGTCTTTCCAAACCATTCTGGAACTCTCTTATCATGGTGCATAGACTTAGGGCAAAAATGCAGTAACTAATTGTGGTAGCGTGAGAAAGTTCACACACACACACACAAAAGAATCCACAGCTAACTCAGCCAGAGAAGCAGTTGAAAGCTATATTTACAAGCTGAAATGGAATGCAATGAATATGTACAAAAATATACAATAATTGCAATATATACAGAAATATACAGCAATGTATGTAATACAGAAGACCCACAGCCGGACGAGGGGTGCCCCTCCCCGGCTGTGATCCCCCTCCTCCCTCCCTACCTCCCCTTTTTTTCCAAAAAGGGTTAGAGAGAAAGAGAAAGGTAATTAGGGAGAAAATAAATTCTGTTAGCTCAAAGCGAATGCAAGAGTTCGTTTTCTTATCTGGTTAGCAAGGTCGCTCCTGCCCATGCAAGCCGTTGCTTCAGAGAGAGAAACAGGCCAGCCAACAGGACAGAGAAGAACAGACTGACTCCAAACAGACTGAACCCAAACTAAAAGTCGCATTATACCTATCTTACCAATGAAATTAGTTTAGCATATCTTTGGTTTTGTTATTATCCCAAAACATTCAGCCAGTGTTCAGAAAGTGTCCATTTCTTAAAGGCACAGCCTAAACCAGTCACGCTAATCTAAAAGAATGCAGCTGGCTAATACATCTGGGCAGTCTTCAGAGATGTAATGAGGATCCTTGAAATGAGGCCTTGATCCTATTAAACACCTATAAACCCAGAAGGACCAAGTGCTGTACCTACAGACTTAAGGATAATGAATCCTCAGCTCTCCAAGGTGTTTTACCCAAGCCTGCCTTAACATTTTTGCTCTTTAACTGTCCTTGCAAAGCAGTACATAGTGCAGTTCAACCCAGAAGTAGGTGTCTAACCTTTTTATCTGTGCCTTTTTCTTGTCCTGGAGAGCCTGTTACACTTCAGCCAGGTAACCCCAACCCAATGTGGCGATCTGTGGCCTGTTTGAGTGAATGAAGAGATGCTCTGTATAGTACGGCTATTTCTTTTCCTTATTTCCAGATACTTACTCTTCAGTTAATACTACATGACAGTTACTGCCACAATTACCTTCATCAGGGCCAAGCAACTGGAGAGTTAAGCTATAGAAAGACTGCAGCCAGAAAATGTGAACTATTCCTCACTTTCCTGCCAGGTGAATGTACATTTCCTCCACAGCACTGCTTGCATCTTGTATTGAGGGAAACATGAGCCCAGCTGGGGAGTACCCATGACTTCTGGGAGCATGTTAAGGGAATATCCATGTTGTTTTGTTTGGAAATACCACAGATGTCTCACGTGACAAAGCAGGTACACACAACCTGCTCAAAGATGGCTTGGCTCAGCTGCTGCCCTGCCACCCAGCTCAGCAGCAGCTCTCAAGCTCAGTTGAGAGCTGTGCTGTGTCCTGGCTTCTATCTAAACACTTCTTTTGATTAGAGAGGCTGGGTCCAGGGGAAGAATTTTCTTTTGAAATCTATTTGTGAATGTGCTAAAGGACAAAGGAGAACCTTAATACTCTCAGTGCTCAGACAGATTTATTCTTAGATCATGACTCTGCTTCGCCATGCCTAACAAGCGTATTATTAGTAATAACTAGTTACAAATGATAACCTGACCTTATTTTTAACCTAAAACTGAATCAGATTTCATTGTATTCGGTGGATTGAGTGTTGTGCTCTGGTCTTTGTTATCATTCAGAATTTCAGTGCCTTCTGTTTAAAGTGTTAAAAATAGGTGGCAAGCTGGATAATTATTGTTCCACATCTCGTTTGCAGCCTTACATAACAGTGCTCTCACCAAATGCCTTATTTTAGGGGTGGAGTGGAAGAACATTCTGTAGCAACCTGAAATTATTTGCAGTAGTGTTGCTGGGTTGTACAGAGCCCGGATAGAACTGTATCTGCTCTTTGGAGGAAACTTCAATAGCCAGTTTAATCAAAATAAAGATAATAATGAAAATTAAAACGTGTGGAGTGCCTCAGCTTTGGCAACATGAAGTCCTGTGCTATCAGCACACCTCCCTCCTGAGCGGTGATCCTGTTGCCTAAGCAGAAACTGCCAGTCATGCCAGCTCAGTGGCAGTCAAACCATTTGTGTGTGTGTGATGGTAAATGTACAAGCGTGCAACATGAAATTCCAGTGGGATAAAATACCCCTGGGTGGATGGAGCTGCACTTGGTAAACCTGAGCGAGCTTCCTCATCAGCAGCACTATGTTCATAGGCAAAGCACTGCCTCCATTTGTACTCACTCAGACTATTTACCCTTCCATCCCTGAGCTGGGTCACCTTGCCTCATCGTAGCCATTGAACTCATGTGACATGGGAAGGATGAAAAATAGCTGGGAAGAGGCAATGGTCAGTCCTGAGAACGTTCAATACCTTCAGAGGTAACACGCTCCCCAGCTCTCTCCCAGCAATCACAATACCAACAAACCCTGACCTCTTCTAACTTTATTATCTCTTCTATTATCATTACATTTGATCTTTTTACCTCCTCTTTCACTGCATGCTGTGACCTCCCTCCTTGATCAACAACTCCCAAAGGAAGCAGGGGATCCCCCTGCACTGGGCAGTTTTAAGACTGCTGGGTGCTGGGCTGTCTAGTTCCAACTAGACTATTACCTAGGTTGGACCAGATGATCTGTGGGGTTGGATGATAGTTTGGACTTGATGATCTCAAAGGTCTTTTCCAACCTGGTTAATTCTATTCTATTCTGTGATCTCTTTTTGGCATCAAAGCCAGCATCATTGTCCTTGATTGTTATTTTTCTCTGTCCCTTTTCCTGTACATAGCTTCTTTTCTTCCCTCTTTTCAACCTTACTGGACCAGATTTAGCTAGATGATTCACAACACGTCATAATCTATTGAAACCTCATTCTAAATTGAGTGCCTTTTTCTCCCTGAAGTTATGTAGAATTAATTAATTAAAAATAAAAATAGACTGTTCTATATTTGACTAATAAAAATCTCACCCCAGAGCTCACATGTCCACTGTATTATTGCATGTCTCATATAGCTGCTACCCACACCCTGCTACTGGAAGCCCAAACCAACAAATCCTAACAGTCTGCATGTTTAAAAGCTGGGTCTGTGCTGGGCTGAACTCGAGCTGTCAGCTGAACAACCAGCTGGCTGTCACTCCTGGCAGGAAGTGTATCTGACAGCTGTCAGTCTCTGTTCAAAGGCAGTGGCCAGTACTAGCCAGTACTTGCTGCTGCTGTGGTGCAGAGATCTACTGTCAGGATCACACATCCAGCACAAGCACACTTCACCAGTGTGGTGTTCCTCAGATCACAAGTTGGAAAGATCAATGAAATCAGGGCTGCTGTTTTCATTAGCTGGGTAATTGCTCCCTAATTAAGCAATGTTATCTGGTGTGTTATCAGAGAAGAGAACTGGTTTCAGGAAAGTCTCATTGCCTTCAGCAATTAGGAGTTCCCAGTCCCACAATAATGGGTATTTATCACAGGAGTGAGTGAGCAGAGAGGCAGCACAGGGGCTGGCACAACAGTGGCTGATATCACTTGTGCAGAACAAGCAGAAGCTTCCCAAGGGATGCTCTGTCATGGAATCACTGGCCCAGTGCTTTGGGACACTACACAGCAAGTTTCATTTGGAATCACATTTTACTATAATCTTACAAAAACCTGGCTAAACTTTCTTGGAAGATGTTTATTTCAGCAACAGCCCCTCCCAGGGCACCAAAGCTGAAGTCTGTAAGTGTTAAACCCACTGTTTGTGTTGCATCTATTCCTAGATAAAGGCCCTCAATGGACTGTTACATAAATTCCCATCTTTGTCCTGATTATAGTTAACATTTCCCTTGAAAGTGGTAGCTATTGCTATGGAAAATCATTCCTACCCATTCTTTCAGTAGTCCAAAAAATTTCACTGTATGACTGCTTTTTGATAGTGTCCATCTGGGGAGGGGCAAATGGACCAAAATGTGTCAGGAATTGCTCGTGTGTAGGTGACACAACAAGGGAAAGAGTTTCACAGTGAAGGTGTGTGTGCATGGCAGTAGCCTTGAGATAGGGCTGACTGCTTCCAGAACAAGTTCTTCAGGTTTTGTGTGACTGTCTTGAACACTTCTGTGTTCAAGAGAAGAGCTTGCTCCTGCTCTATACTATGAAACCAGTATAGCAGGAGGCACCACGGGCTGCCAAACAGGGCAGGAGGTCTGATTGAAGATTTCAGGGCCATTGCAACTCCCACTTCCCCTTCTGTGGAGTGTTACAGCTACTATTCATTTTGCTAGTTATGTGAGCAGATTTCTTTAAACTGACACACTCCTCAAAGTAGAAGGCATTGTTAACAGGAAACTCTTCATTATTAGGTCAATATACATTGTCCTGTTTTTTTCATGGCTGTGAACGCAAAAGCTTCTGGGCACTGTCACAGAATGACAGGATGGTAGGGGTTGGAAGGGACCACTGGACATCAAGTCCAAACCCCTGACAAGGCATCTTCAGAAGGTCACACAGCAGCACATGCAGGTGGGTTTTGAAGGTCTCCAGAGGAGGAGACTCTCTGGGCAGCCTGTTCCAGTGCTCCACCACACTTAAATTACAGAAGTTCCTCCTCATGTTTAGAACTTCTGCTGTTCCAGTTTGCGCTCATTACCCGTTGTCCTGTCACCAGGCACCACTGAACAAAGCCTGGCCCTTGAAGGATTTACACACATTGGTGAGGCCAATGGATGCACACACTTGCATCTCTTACTCTAGTTTACATGTAAGTGCTTTCTACAGTCACGGAGCAGCAAGGCAGCTGAATCCTGCTTTTGGAGAGGACAGCCTCTGGAACACTCAGGTTATCTATAATGTGGCTCTTCACTTGCCAGCCTGAAGACTCTGCAGTGTTGGATGACCTAAATAACAAAGGCAATTCCACTTACCCTGAAGAGCAGCTGTATCTAAGATGAAGTCAGAAGCACCACCCTGGACAGTGACATTTCTAGATGAAGGGGCAAGGAAGCATTCATCCACCTGAAAGTAGCAACACAGAGCTTTAACATGGGGGTGCCACTGGCACAGCAGAGCTCACTGCCAGTGGAACCATTCGCTGACAGCCTGAGCGTGGCACAGATCTGTGCTTCCATAGCACTGCCACTTGTTTCTCTATGGGACTGGGAATTGCACTTCTTTGGCTTTGCAGTTAAAGGGTGGGAGAGATGGTGAGAACCTGAAGCGCTGCAGCTGTTGGATTGTGGTAGAGAGCATCTGCAGGTTCTAGTTGAATACAACAGGGTTTGACTTCAGTGAACAGCTCTGCAGTGTGCTGCTGGGAAGCGATTGCCACAGAAGAAGCCTCACTGTGAAAGAATTTCACTGAGTCATGCTATGACTCTCTGCCAAATACCAGTCATATGACCAACCCAGTTTAAAAAGGGTGTTTCTCCATGCCAATGTATTTCACATGCTGCCCTACAGTGAACCTCTTCTTGACTCCACACCTGTGGATTTGATGTCCCCAAAGCAAGGTAATGTAGCCTGACTGCATATGTTCTAAAAGGAGCAGATCTTGGCAAGCACCACCTGGCTGGTCTGGTGTTAGGAAGATTGTGACAAGAGGGGCTGGGTTGGATACCATTCCAGCAGCAGGGCCAAGTTAACATCAACACTAGTAGCCATCAGTCAGTCTTCTGCCAGGTCCAGGAATCAGGACACAACTCTTGGAATGGCAACCAAAAGAGAACAAACTTCCTCATTTCTGTTGAGACAAGGATTTTAACTGCTGTAGTTGAGACAGAAAAAAAGACAATCCCAAAGTAGAAGCATGATTTTTCTGCACTGCTGAGTTTCCCTGAATCTTAGAAAATCCAGTATCTGAAGGGGCCTACAAGAAAGCTGGTGGGGGACTATTTAGGGTGTCTGGTAGTGATAGGACTAGGGGGAATAGAGCAAAACTTGAAGAGGGTAGATTGAGATTGGATGTTAGGAAAAAATTCTTCCCCATGAGGGTGATGAGAGCCTGGCACAGGTTGCCCAGGGAGGTGGTGGAAGCTTCATCCCTGGGGGTGTTTAAGGCCAGGCTGGATGTGGCTGTGAGCAACCTGCTCTAGTGTTAGGTGTCCCTGCCTGTGGCAGAGTGGTTGGAACTGGATGATGCTTGAGGTCCCTTCCAACCCTGACAATTCTGTGAGTCTATGAACTGTAAATATTTGAGTGAAAGTTGTAAAAGCTACACTTTGGGAAGTCCTGCGTCTTACTGCTGAAATGGATTGTATTTGAGGCAAGTTACAGGAGCTGTTCTGTACCTGTGACTGTTTACTCCTTAGTATCAAGTGAGAGGAAAACAGAAAATGGCCTTAAGTTGCACCAGGGGAGGTCTAGGTTGGATAGAAGATGAAATTTGTGGACTGAAAGGTTTCTCCAAGCCTGACACAGGATGCCTGGGGAGGTAGCTGAATCCCCATGCCTGGAGGTGTTTGAAAGAAGCAGAGATGTGGTGCTGAGAGCTGGTTTAGCCCCAGCCTTGGTAGAGTTCAAGAATGGTTGGACTGGATGAACTTAAAAGTGTTTTCCAGCCAAAGTGATTCTATTCTCTTTGACTTGGTTTCATGGAACAAACCCACAGTAGTGTAGTATCAACAGAAAATTAAATCCCTTCATTGTTTAAAATGTTGTTGGATCACTCCCACATTTCATGGTGTGTTATTTTCTCCCTCTTTGATCTCAATTCAGTTTCGAATAGATAGTGGAAACCATCAAGGGCTCCTGCTGCTCCACCACCACCACTCCTGCACCCAGCCCACAGCTGGGGCCAAGGTCCTCAGCAGCCAAGACAGCACCCAGAGGAGCTCAGCCCCAGCCAGGAGCCCCAGCCAGCACCCGTGGATGGGATTGGAGGAGTCATCAATCATGGCCCTAACAACCGGGGGCCACCAGGCCCCCGGCCTTTGTTGTCACCACCACCATCACCCAGTGTGCACCAGGGGCACTCACCAGGGACGAGAGGAGGATCCTCAGCCCAGATGGGCTCAGCTTGGGGCTGCTGCCCTTCCTGGTGGGATTAAATAGGGGAGTGGGTGGGGAGGGCCAAGTGGCCACACCTGGGGTGGGAGGAGACTCCAACAGAGCCCAGGTGCTCTGGGTTTGAGGGGAAAAGGGGGAAAAAGGGGGAAAAAGGGGGAAAAGGGGGAAAATGGGGTGGATGGGGTGGCAGCGGCAAAGGGGCAGACTGTGAAACCAGTGTTCTTGAGAAATAATGGGAATGAAAATAACATTCAAATATGAATTATTGACTTGTAGGGATTGCTAGGTGCTTAACATGGCTAGCTTCAGGATGTTCCACTCCTCCTGCATAGGAGATAATTTATTGACAAGGCGGTGGAGTCAGAATCCCTGGAGGTGTTTAAGAAAAGCCTGAATGAGGCACTTTGTGCCATGGTCTGGTTGTTTAGTTAGGGTTGGGTGATCAGTTGGACTTGATCTTGAAGGTCTCTTCCAACCTGGTCGATTCTGTGATTCTGTAACACAGATTCTGAAAATCAGTCTTTTCACTGGGAAAACCCTTCTGCAGCTGAGCAGCTGAGACATGTTTATTGAGCATTTGTCCATCCATGCAGTGAAACACAGAACAACTTCAATTTAATGTTTAATATTAAAGCCAAATAGAAACTGATGGCAAATGGCAGAGCTCTTAGAGCTGCCTGGTTGGTCTAACTGTGCTAGATTCTCTCACAGCCCATGGCTGATGGTGCTGCCATGCAGACCTGCCTTCACCTGGATAGCTGAGAGATATGGACTGGGGAGTTATTTCCTTATTACTTGCAGGAGTACCTTTGTTTGGTTGGTTTTGTAATCAATTTTCTTGCAGCAAGGAGGTTTTTGCTCCCATTAAGATAAGAAACATCTTCACTGGAAAGGTTCTCCAACACTAACAGGCTCCCCAGGGAGGTGGTTGCATCCCCATCACTGGAGGTGTTTCAAAGAGGCAGAGATGTGGTGCTGAGGGCCATGGGGTAGCACCACCCTCGGTAGAGGATGGTTGGACTGGGTGAGCTTAAAGAGCCTTGCCAACCACAACATGGTTCCATGACTTCCTGTGTCAGTGGTGGTGTTTGCTAACTGTTGGGTAGCAGGAGGCACGTGGCCTAGAGGCCAATAATTGCTGTTTCCCAGGAGCAAAGCATTTAACAGCAAAGGTTAGTTGATTATCTGGCCTTCTCTGACCATGTTTCTGAGACTTCTAATTGTTTGTATCTGAGCAGACAGAGCACATTCCTGATAGAATCCAAATCCTGGCCTTCATGGGGAGAGCATCTTATTTAATACTGACTCTAGAACAGCATTTTCTGCCAGGAGCTCTCAGCTGGCTTTGCAAAGTCACCACCACTTCACAGATGGAACCTGACTGTTCAGCAATGGGATTATTTACCCCAGCCCACCGCAGCCAGCAGCACAGCAAGGAACACAATGCAGACACTTTGGCCAGGGTCAGATCTAGGGGCCACTTTCAATGGAACACACTCTGCGATCTCTTCCTGGAGCAGCTGCTCATTACTCTTCCCTTTCACACCTTTTTGAGCCTCATAGATGCTGGTTTTCTTTCTGGGATCTTCAAGGTGTGGCTCTTCCATCTCCTGAGCTCGGAATGCAGTGAGTGAAATCTGCTTTTCTGACCTCTCACTCTAACCCCTAGCCCACATAATCTTTTTCTGGACTTGGGACTTTAAGGCCCCAGTTCCCTACCTACCCTGAGTCCTCAAAATAAATTTGTAGATAGGATTATATGGGAAGAAGGCATTAGGAGAGAAGGAGGCTTTAAAAATAGTTTGGCATCTTAATCTCAGTGCAATCTCTTCTAATTGTCCCAGCATTTGAGTGCAGGGCATGGAGCTGTACTGGCCTGGAGCTGGGAGGGACTGGGCACATGTAGGATGTACACAAACAGATTGCTGAGGCATTCTCAGGTGTTAGTACACCTGGATGATGCCATTAAAGGTTTATCTATAGTAAATCTGCTTTCTTTGGAGGGCCAGCGTGGCTGCTTCACACCCACACGTGACAACCCATAGAAGCAGCTGTTACAGTTAGAATCTGTCAGTCAGTGCTTATTAATTCTGCCACAGCAAGGACATTGCTCCTGCATAAATGGGCTGGCAGCAAGGCACAGCCCAGAGAGCAAACCTGGGAAGGTTGTGTTGCCCTGATGCCTACGTTTAATAAGCAGTGCATGGATACTGAAAAAACATAATGAAACCACCACGACAGGAGCAGAGCTGTGCAATTACTTTCTCTTTTCTCTTCTCTTTAGCGAACAGGCCAAAGTCATTGCAGGGGAGTTCTGCTTGTAAATTCAAGGCTGCCTTTTCATGTCCTAGGTGAAGCAGCCCCTTTGTTCCCTGTGCCACTCTTGCTCTTCCCTTCCCAGACTCCTATCTTGGTGATCATGGAATCACACAATCACAGAACGTTAGGGGCTGGAAGGGACCTCTAGAGATCATCCAGTACAACCCTTCTGCCAAAGCAGAATCACAAGAATGTATCCAGATGCACCTTGAAAGTCTCTAGAGGAGACTCCACAGCCTCTCTGGGCAGCCTGCTCCAGGGCTCTGGCACCCTCACAGTAAAGAAATCTCCTCGTGTTGAGGTGGAACCTCCTGGGTTCCAGCTTGTACCTGCTGTTTCTTGTCCTGTCACTGGGCACCACCAAACAGAGCCTGGCACCTTCATCTTGACACCCAGCCCTCAGATATTGGTTGACATTGATCAGCTCCCCTCTCAGCCTTCTCTTCTCCAGACTAAAGAGCCCCAGGTCTCTCAGTCTTTCTTCAGAGGAGAGATGTTCAAGTCCCTTCACCAGCCTCATAGCTCTGCATTAGACTCTCTCCAGTAGATCCTGGGCTCTCTCCAGCAGGTCTCTGTCTCTCTTGAACTGGGGAGCCCCAAACTGAACACAGTATTGCAGGTGTGGTCTCAGTAAGGCAGAGCAGAGCAGGAGGAGAACCCCCCTAGATGATGTCCTCCATCTTCATGATGCTGTCACACAGGAACATGATCAAAGTTCAAAGTAACCATCTCTGGTCAGGTTGTTTTAGTCCAGATCAAGTTCTTCATTGGGTTCACCACACAGCCCCAGCTGCAATTAACACAGCAGAGCTTAGTGAAACAGAGAGCAGCCCTTTGGGTTGCAGGAGGCAGAGCTGCTGCCAAAGGAAAGCTCATCAAGCTGTGCTGAGTGTTTGTTTAGAAACCCTTTGGAAACAGAGTTGTAAAACACTTGTAGATGAAACCTGTTTAGTTGTTGGGATAAGAGTCTGCAGCCAAAGCTGCATCTGGCTTCTAATTATACAGAATCAACAGACACAAAGTGAGGCTCTGTGAAATCTAAATAGGTCATTTCATGGTGAAGAGTAAATATTAGGTATTGACCCATAAAAAAGGTGAAAGAAATGTTTTCAAATCCTGCTGCCCAAGCTGCAGCCTGTAATGATGCAGGGCTGGGAGGCTTAGGAAGCAGAGGTAGCTGTGAAAACCTGTTGTGCAGAGCCTAGGCTTTGTTCAGACTCTGCAGAGTGTTTTTCATCTGGCAGCTTTTTCCTGTGAAATGATAAAACATTAAAACCTGAACTAAAAATAATCCTGTTGTCTATGAGCCAAGCCGATTGTTGGGTTTTTAACTGGCTGTTATTCCAAGTCAGCTCAGAAATTGCTGACTCCACAGCCCTGACTGGCTCTGCGCAGACTTCATTTACTTTCTTTTATTTTTGGAAACAGTGATAAAACATCAGCTGGAATGCTCAGTCCAGCATTCTCTTAACGTGCTTGGAATAACACAGCAGATGAACCTCTGCAAGAGGAGCATCCTACAGTAACACACAGCCCCCAAGGGTGTCCCACAGTCCCGAGGGCAAGATCCTTTAACAAGTGTGGACAGGCTTGATGCAAACTGTAGACACCATCAGTCCGAAAAACCAGAAGGAGAGCCACCTGAGAATGCTTTGAGGGGAGCCCACCATTTTCCTGGGCAGCCTGGGCCAGGGCTTGCCAGCCCTTTTGGGGAAGAGATTGTTCCTTATGTCCAATCTAAAGCTCCTGGTGCAACTTGATGCTGTTTCCCCTTGTCCTGTTGATAATGAAACACTGAACTGATCTCCAGTGTAAAACACCAAAATACAAGACAGCTTGCCCAGGAACACAGTGTCCAGGTGGAGTTGGAAGCTTTCTAGAGAAGACGACTCCACAACCTCTCTGGGCAGCCTGATCCAGGGCTCAGCACCCTCACACCAAACAAGTTTCTCATCCTGCTCAGGTGGAACCTCCTGGCTGCCAGTTTGTGCCCCTTGGCCCTTGTCCTGTCACTGGACACCACTCAGCAGAGTCTGGCCTCAGTCTCTTGCCCCCCCACAGGTCCTATAGCTCTTGCTGGACATTGCTCAGATCCCCTCTGGGGCTGCTCTTCTCCAGGCTCAACAGCCTCAGGGCTCTCAGCCTTTGCTCCTCACAGAGATGCTACAGGCCTCTCAGCATCTCCATAGCCCTAAATCCTGCACCATTTTGACAGGCATTCAAAAGAACACTTCCCATCTTTTAGCAGTTCTACATCTTTGCTATTCCCTCTGTGCTTTGAAGGAGAATATAATTTTGTTTCTTGTAAGAACTTGGCTTTCAGCTCTGCTAAGGATCCTGGAGCAAAGAGTGAAATCATCTTTTAAGTAGTATCAAAGATTATTTTCTGTTAAAATGATATGCCAACATCTAAAGGAAATCTGTAATTTACTAAGTCAGCCAAGTGCCTCATGAGGAGTTGCAAAGGTAAGGCCAGCTCTGGACATTAGAGTGGAGCCTGGCAGCAGAGGATACAAGTGCTGGGTTGAACCTTTAGCAGCAGATAACACTGCCGACACTACCTGCACAAAGACAGTGGTGCACATGGCACTGGTGACTGCAGCCTGGCCCGGGAGGAGGGCACGCAGGCAGGCAGCCTGCCCTTGTCACAAGCAGGGGCAGTACTGCCATCCCTGCGCAGCCCTGGGCGGATGGAGCGATCCCTGACTTCCCAGAGGCTCCACAGCCACACCTGCTGGCTGGCAGGCTCGACACGGCGCCGGGGGAGCCGGGAGGCTTCTCTGCAGGCGTCGCCTCCGAGTCACGCTGCCCGCTCTGCCACGGCGGGATACCCGCACGGTGTGCTGAAGAAAAACCTTCAGCCTCTTTTAAGAGCATTGTACAAAGCGCTGTGTGTGGGTTCCTGTGCAAACCTCGGCGTGCCCAAGCCGAGAGGTCGCAAGTTACAACCAGAGATTGTCTCCTAAGCTGCCAGAAGCCACTGCATCAAAAGGTGATTTCATGTTCTCTGCTATCCTGACGGTGGAGTTTGCTTTACTCTTGCTTCTGGGTGGCAACAAACTGGGGTTTCTTCCCTGTTCAGTGTGTGATTTCTCTCCCTCTGCAAAGGACCAGATCCACTGCTTTTCCATGGTCAAATTTATGCCCTTTGAGGAGCAGACTCGGCACAGTGAAGACTTGGCCAGTGCCTCACAGCACTTTCACAGCATCCTAGAGTCCCAGCATGGTGAGGGTCGGAAGGGACTTCTGGAGATCATCCAGTCCAACCCCTGCTAAAGCAGGGCACCCACAGCAGCTTGCCCAGGTGGGGTTGGAAGCTCTCCAGAGGAGACTCCACAACCTCTCTGGGCAGCCTGCTCCAGGACTCAGCACCCTCACCACAAAGAATCTTCTCCTTTGGTTTAGGGGGAACCTCCTGGGTTCTAGTTTGTGCCTGCTGCCCCTTGTCCTGTAGTTGAGTACCACAGAAGAGAGTCTGGTCCCATCCCCTTGCCCCCATCCTATATAGATAAGTATTGAAAAGATCTTGTGACTGGGAGAGATCTTGTAGAACTTTAAGGATATACAGGCTTGGAGGGAATTCTGAGGACATATTCAGGCTCCCCTGTGTATCTCTGCTTTGCTGCACACACACACTGTGTGAGTGACTAGTTCACCAGTGTAGCTGTGGATTCAGATCTGTTAATTTACTTATATTATTCGTATAATTTAGTTACTAAGAGTCTTTTAATCTAATGCTGTTGTGTGTCTGTTCTCTCAGAATCATTTTGTCATTGCACCTACTTTGGTCCCATCTGGGATGTCTGCATCGTGTTCTGGTGCTGCATAACCAAGTTCCTGGGCTGGGCTCACTGTTCTGAAGTGGTACAGTGGGTGGGTGGAAGGTGAGGTACTATTTTAGCTCCCAGTTCTAGGGTAGGTAAGGGCTCCAGAGTTTTGCCTAAATTATACTGGCAACAATATTCCCTTCGGGAGCACTCTGCTGGCTGAGGAGTGTCCCAGAACACTGATATGTTAGACAGGGGTTGTGAATGAACTGACAGATGGCTGTGGAACTAGACATCCACTCAGGGCTTTCCCCACCTGTGCTGCCCTTTCCAGCCCTGCCCCTTTCTTTCCAGTGACATTCATGTGGGCTGCCCTACCCTTGATGCTTGCATGGCTCTGACTGATTCACACACACACAGAGAGCCTGAAGTTCTTACAGTTGTTCTGGCTCTGGCTACATAGTCTTTCTCCAACACCTAAGGTCTCTGAGCATACCAGAAGGTACAGTGGGTTTGACAGCCTGGCTCAGGTGGATCCAGGCTCCATGCCAGCAGTGTCTCCAGAGCTGCTTTTCCTTCTCTCACACTGACATGCTCCTCTTCTGCACACCTGAGGGATATTGCCCAACTTTAAGACTGCCTCTCTGGAGCTTCCTGAGTGAAAGGGCCCAGGTGAGAAAGGTAGGGTCCCTGTCCCATGAAACAGAGACATTGTTCCATCAGCAGTTTAGAACATCTGATTTAAGAGCTTAATTATTGACTAACTGAGGTGACGTGAAGCACGTTCCAGGAATCATGCTCCAGGAATCTCTGCCCCTCCTTGTTGGCTGCATGGCAAACAGATGTTTCTCACCCAGACAATACATCAGACATCTGGAGATGGACTCACGCCTCTCTAAATGCAGAGGAGAACAGCTTCCTGTGTCATATCCTTATTCTGAAAGAGCTTCCTTCATCCCTCTATTTCCATTTCACTCCCAGCCTCTGCCGCTGGAGCATGGTGGCCACTTCCAAAGTGGGTCACTCTGTTGTGTCCCTTTGTGCTGTGTGAGATTCTTCTTAAATGTGGGAAACCTAAGGAAAACCTGGATGGACACACTCAGCCGAAAAAACAGAAGTCCTCTGAGAAGTTCTCAGTGTGTTTGTAAAGGATTTCAAAGGGTTACAAAGGTTCCTAATGGATCAAATGCTTCCCTTTCTGCTCTCAGCCCTGCGGAGCTCCGCATCACTTTCAGCATTTGAGTTTCCATAACTGAACACCTCCTGGAAATGCACCTGTAGCACAAAGTCAGCCCTCATTAACCAAATCAGTGACCCTGGAGGTTTAAATGCCCTTCCCAACTAACAAAGGTTTGGAAGGACATAGCAGAACCAGAGAGGGGAGGAGGAAACCCCTCTGCAGAGCTGCAATTCAGCCTCGGGAAGAGAGGAGCTTAGCCCCTGGGCTTTGCTTTAGCTTGTCCCCCACAAATGAATGAGATCCTTCATTCCTCTGCAGCATTTTCTGCCCCCAGAGAAAGAGTGAGTCAGACAAGCCTGCTGCTGGTGAAAGCTGCACTGGGCTGTACTCAACAGAGGGCTTCATCATTTGTTGTTTGAGTGTTTGTGGTGTTAATAAGGTGTTAGGAATGCCTGGTATCACCACTACCATTCTGAATGTGTAAAAGAGCTTTCTGTCTGTCATTTATTTTAAGCCTTAATGAACAAGTTGTCTTTGTGGAAGAAGACATTTTAGGTACACTCTTGAAAATGAAACAGAGCAAGCTAGTGAAAAAGAAAATGCATCTCAATTAATACAATACAATACAATACAATACAATACACCAGGTTGGAAGAGACCTTCAAGATCATCGCATCCAACCCATCAAACAATCCAACCCACCCAACAACTAGACCATACAGCCAAGCACCCCATCAAGTCTTCTCCTGAACACCTCCAGTGAAGGTGACTCCACCACCTCCATGGGCAGCCGATTCCAATGGCCAATCACTCTCTCCGTGTAGAACTTCTTCCTAACATCCAGCCTAAACCTGCCCTGGCGCAGCCTGAGACTGTGTCCTCTTGTTCTGGTGCTGGCTGCCTGGGAGAAGAGGCCAAACTCTGCCTGGCTACAACCTCCCTTCAGGTAGTTGTAGAGAGCAAGAAGGTCACCCCTCAGTCTCCTCTTCTCCAGGCTAAGCAACCCCAGCTCCCTCAGCCTTTCCTCATAGGGCTTGTGTTCCAAACCCCTCACCAGCTTTGTTGCCCTTCTCTGGACACGTTCCAGCAAGTCAACATCCTTCCTAAACTGAGGGGCCCAGAACTGGACACAGTACTCAAGGTGCGGCCTAACCAGTGCAGTGTACAGGGGCAGAATGACCTCCCTGCTCCTGCTGGCCACACTGTTCCTGATGCAAGCCAGGATGCCATTGGCCTTCTTGGCTGCCTGGGCACACTGCAGGCTCATGTTCAGCCTACAATCAACCAGTACCCCCAGGTCCCTCTCTGCCTGGCCACTCTCCATCCACTCTGACCCCAGCCTGTAGCACTGCCTGGGGTTGTTGTGGCCAATGTGCAGAACCCGGCACTTGGATGTGTTAATAATTAGATTATTCTTCCATCTGCTCCTTTGGATCTTTTTATGACAGGAAATTGCCTATTGGATTTTTGATTTTGCTTAATGGAAATGGCAAAACCTAAACCTGTTCCCTTTCCCACCGACATCAGGGGAGACACAATCTGATCTCTGAACAGAATGTATTTTTTGCCAAGCCCATTACTGTCTGCAGCTAGTGACTGTAGTAATTATAACACCAGTGAGTTAAAATTCAGTGTGTGTGGAACTGTGGAGTGCCACTTGCACTCCGGCACCTCCTTGGCATTTCTGAAAATCCCAGCACCTCTGACGTGCCACAGCCTCCGTGTGTGGACATTCACAGCTGAACTGACTGAGCTCCTGAGAGGAGTCAGGGCAACAGACTGGTACTGAATGGGGGGTTGCACAGCAGGTGTGATTTAGCAGACTGATTGATGTTTTCCTGTGCTCAGCCGTGTGACAGGCCAGGAGCACTGATTTTCGACAAATTAAAGCACTGTCATGTTTTAGGCACATTAAAATAAACTCCAGGCTCAGCACAAGCAATGAAGCCTTATCTGCTCTCAGTGCTTTTGGATGGATGCATTTCTTGTATCCTAAACCTCACTGCCCATTGCAGAACAGAATGACTCCTGCAGAGCCATGGGATAACTCCCCTGGAAGCAATAACAAAGGTAAATGGGAGGAGAAACTCCTTTGGTGTGATCCTGCTGAGCCCTGGAGCAGGCTGCCCAGAGAGGTTGTGGAGACTGCTTCTCTGCAGAGCTTCCAAACCCCCCGGCCATTGTGATCCTGGCAAGCTGCTGTGGGTGCCCTGCTTTAGCAGAGGGTTGGACTGGGTGATCCCTAGAGATCCCTTCCGACCCCTCCATACTGGGATGCTGGGATGTGCAGGGAGAGACACAGGGGAGGGAAGCAGCACACCTCAGAAGGGATTTGTGTTCCTGAGGTGTGGTGACAAGCATGGATTGCAGCCACAGCCTGTCAGACAGGGCTCTGCATGGTCACTTGTGGGACAAATTGTACATGAGTCCTAGCAAAAATCAGCATGAAGTTTGAAACTCAGACTTCCTCTAATGTTTGCCTGCAAGGCAGTGAGCTGGGGAAACCTTTGTCTTACATTCATAGGATGCTGGACTTCAGGAATCAGCATCCCTGAAAAAAATGGTCTCCTTTTAAAATACTCTGAAGGTGACTTGTCCAACTGCTGGGGCAAAAGTCTGTTATGGACAGATAATCAGTGGTCACAGCACACATAAAGGCTGTGTCCCATATTCTCATTCCAGTATCCATGTGGGGATAAAATCTATTAAAAAGCTCTCCTCAGAAAGCCTGCTGCATTAAACCTGAAATGAATCCAACTGCACAGCACTGCTGTATTCCTCTCTGTGCTCTTCTTGGAGCAGGATACATAGCAGCAGATCTTTCCATCCTTCCTGCTGACTCATTCTGCTCCATAAACTCTATCTGAGGTTTAAGAATAAAGGAATTATCCTGGCTTGTTGGAAAGCTGTTTACCTCCATGTTTATAGCTCAGCATTCCCAGCATAACTGCCGCAGTGCACTGATGCTGCTGCTGCTAAGCACAGTAGTGATCAGTGTCTAAAGGTGTGAACAAGAGTGCAGACAGGGATTGGGGTTCTTCCCTGCAATTCCAGACCTCCTCTACCACACTGCATACTCCTCAGTGGCCAAGAACAGAATCTTATAAAGTACAAAATAAAATCTCTAGTGTAGAGAACTTCCACTTGGGCACATACAGGGTCTTTCGAGGGCAGCTCAGAAGCCCTGTGCCATGGTGTAGCCCTGTGCCATGGTGTGACCACATTGTCTGTACAAACATCACCAGCAGTAGCTAATGATTAAGCAAAGCAAAAATCACAAAGCTTGGTAATTCCACTTGGTGTTAACAAAATATTCTCAGGTTTGAGATCACAGAATCATAGAAAGTTATGGGTTGGAGTGTAGAGATCAAGTCCAACTCCCCTGCCAGAGCAGGATCACCTAGGGCAGGCTACACAGAATACATTTGGACAGGCTTGAAGTCTCCAGAGGAGACTCCACTGCCTCTCTGGGCAGCTCCAGGGCTCCAGCACCCTCACAGTAAAGAAGTGTCTCCTTATGGAACTTCCTGGTAGAACTTCCGGAGTTCCATCTTATACCCATTGCTCCTTGTCCTGTCACTGGGCACCTGGCACCTTCATCTCGACACCCACCCTTCCAATATTTATAGATGTTGATCAGATCCCCTCTCAGCCTTCTCCAGGTTCCTCAGTCTTTCTTCAGAGGAGAGATGTTCCAGTCCCTTCATCATTCTCATAGCTCTGTGTTGGACTCTCCAGCAGGTTCCTGTCTCTCTTGAAGTGGGGAGCCCAAAATTGAACACAGTATTGCAGGTGTGGTCTCACCAGGGCAGAGTAGAGAGGGAGAAGAACCTCCCTAGACCTGCTGGACCCAGGATACTGTTGGCCATCAAGACACAGAACATGGCATAGAGCATGGCATAGAATCATAGCATGCACTGGGTTGGAAGGGACCTCCAGAGGTCATCTAGGCCAAGTCCCCTGCAGCAAGCAGGGACATCCCCATGCAGCAAAGGACAAGAAAAAAACCAAACCAACCAACCAACCCAAAACAAACAAACCAACACAACAACAAAAAAGCCAAACCGAAACCAACCAACCAAAAAACACAACAAAAAAAACCCCAAACCCACACAAAAAAGCACAAAATAGCTTAAAAAGTTCCCAAGGTATGAAGGCCTGGAGTGACAACGCCCCCCCGGCTGCCCCGGAGCTGCTTCTGAGGCACACCCTACTCTCCTCTGCAGCCTCCTTACCGTCCTGCTGCTGCAATTAGCCACGGGCGAGACAGAGCAAAGCTGCTGCGCAGCACAGAGCACATCTCTGCAGTTCCTCAGCCACCCACAGCAGGACAAAACAAAAGTGATTAAGAAATATGAGACAGCATGAAGGAGAAGGACAAGGTGGGAATGGGGGAGGATAAGCAAGTGCAGCAGCAAGGGAGACAGCTGGCGAGGCAGGAACACAATGGGCCGGATAAAGTGCTGAGTGTTTTTAGCTTTCCAGAATGTCAGAGATGGATCCAAATACTCTGCAGTAGCACCATGGCTGCCCAAGGACCTCTCCCATCATCCAGTCTGATGGCTCCTTACCGTGGTGCTCTGGTCCTGCAGATTATTTCGATAATACAATAATAATACAATAATACAATAATAATACAATAATAATTTTGATAGGGATAATGTGGAAAATCATCTGCAGGGCAAAGGGACACACACTATCTAGGCAGCACATAGATTACTGTCTCCTAGAGACTTATTTTAAGTGATCTGTTTGCTTTGTACACTGGCAGTATTTAAATCCCCCAGCCTGGATTGACACCAAACACATTCTTGCAGACCTTCCATGAACATTGGTCTAAAGTCAAATATTATCCCTGAGCTTTCAGGAGAGATCTCCCCATTGCACCATACCAATGCCAAAATAGCTTTGTGAGGAAATATTTGTAGATAATCCCTCCTCTGTTCAGGGACAGCGCAGATCTGGTATAATAAATACACCACCCCTTTGACAGCCAATGTGCACTGGGGATCCTGGGAAAGGAGCCAGAGCAAAGTGATGTAATCCACAGCTGACAAAAAAGGACACTTTCTTAGGCCTTTTGGCCCTGTGGGGAAGCTGGGGTGGGACACAGAGTGACCCTTACTTGCAGAAGCAGGATGGGAAGCCTTTCAGCAGTTCCTGCTTTCCCTCTGCCGTGCTGAGGACAGGCAGGCGCTCTGGTACAGAACTACCCACAGCAACGCCACTGTGGGAGCATGCTCAGTAACTCAGCAGAGCTCACACATCTTCCACTGCTTGGTTTAAACTGGAACTGATGTAGCCAGCATAGTTTCCCACCGTTGTCTCCAAATGTTAAATGTACTTCATATGCTCGTTTCCCTCTGGCAGCAAAGTGTTGCAGAAACCATTTGTTTTCACACTGCTCTGCGCACAAAGCAGCCCACAAGTCTCTGCACACCCCAATTCTCATTTCCCCCTCATTTTACACATTGAAAGCTGGTAACATGTAGAAACTTTATGTCTCTGGTTGTGGTTTTGCTAACAGATTTTTCTGGCTTCCTACACGGTATTTCAGTAGCTATTGCCTGCCCCACAGCCACGTGCTGGCACCCCACTGCTGTTCCTTGAACTTCCCCTTCTGCTTTGCAAGCGTCTCATACACACCAGTCGGGGTTCTATTTCTCGATGGAAGGATTAAAATGAGTGCTAATTTGAGACACATATAGTTCTTTAAATATATATTCGGAGTGATTCGAGAGCAGTACTGGCTGCAGACAGCAGCATTTGCTCTCCCAAGCACTTCCCCAAGTTCTTGAAGCTCCCACCCCTTGGCCCAGCTGTTTTTAAACATGCATGAGGACAGTCAAGAATCATCTTGGCACTCGAGCACGTGCGGGAGGCACCTCCAAACCTCACCTTTGGTCCTGTGCCGTATTCAACGCGGAACGAACATTTTACAGCAAATAAACACGACCCCACCTTCTGGACAAAACGAGCGACCAGCGTGCCTGGGAAGCGCCCGGCTCTCTGCCTACTGCCACGGCTCCAGCAGTGGCTACCGGCAGTCTGCCTGCTCGGGGCCGGCGCCCCGGGCGCTGCGCACACCGCAGCCCCACACTCGCTTTTCCTTGCGGCGAGCGCTGCGCTGAGGCCTGGGCCGCCGCCCCAGAGGGATGACAGCACCGCTATCCACGCCGCGCCGGGCACCAGGCCGGGCACCGAGACCTCAAGCCGGTCCCGACTACCCTCAGGTCGCCAGCAAAGGCCGGCCCCCTAGACCCCGCGGCCATGACAACGAGCGGGTGGGGACGCGGTGACGTCAGACGCAGGGCTGGGTGGGGGCACCGTGACGTCAGACGCAGGGCTGGGTGGGGGCACCGTGACGTCAGACGCAGGGCTGGGTGGGGGCACCGTGACGTCAGACGCAGGGCTGGGTGGGGGCACCGTGACGTCAGACGCAGGGCTGGGTGGGGGCGCGGCATGGCTGCAGAGTGGTGCCGCCGGCCTGGCGCTGGCCGCTGGTGGGTGCGGGGCGGGCGGTGACTGTCGTGCTCGGGGAGGCGCGGCCTTTTCCTCCGCAGGTTGTGGCGTCCGGTAATATAGGGTGCTCAGCAATGCCGGGCTGCTGCCCCGGAGGCAGAGCTGCCGGCTTCCTGCCTAAGGTTTGAGGGAATTCTTTAGGTGAAGCCTGCAGCAGGGAGCTGCGTTGATAGGGGAGAAGCGGCTCCAGGGAGAGCAGGTGCTCAATACCGCCTGGTCGGCTGCTTAGTGCAGAGGGGGAAGGCTGGTGCGGCGCCCTCGGGTGTTGTGTTCACAGGTCGGGAGGCAATAGACCCTGCAGTAACCAGCACACTGTGTCGGAGCAGTCACCGGCAGTACTCTCCTGTCAAAGAGAGGACAGGCTCAGTAGGGTCACATAAGGATTTTTTTCCGAATCTGGCAACACAGGACGCTTGGGAGCTGTGGAAGATGTGCTGGGAATCAACGAACATTGAAGTAACACCCTGAAATCAGTGAGCTGTGGGAGCTGAGAAGCTGCAAGCTGTGCTTGCTCTGCTCCTCAATTCTCTCTTGTGTGGCTCCACTTACGTGCTCCAGTATGGGACCTAAGGGTCAGCAAACCAGAGTTACTTTCCCACATGAGCTGGTGGATTCTCTTTGTACCCCAGTGCTTGGGAAAGAGTGGTGTGGCTGCTGAAGGACAGCATGGTATGGCTGCGGTGAATGAGAGTAAACCCACTTCCTGACAGGTGACTTGGCTTACTCACTTCCCTCATTTTGGAGGCTGCAGCCTGGCTAATGTTAATATAAACTGTTCCCAGAGGGACACTACAGCATGGGAGGGATGACCTGGAAAAAAAACCCAAACCAACAAGCAAACCAAGAAGCTATTAGGAGGATGAGTTCTTTTAACAAACACAGACAACAGTTTGCTTTCAGTGTGTGGTGGAGTAGGAAGGTTCCCCCACACACACAGAAGAATTCCACAGCTAACTCAGCCGGAGAAGCAGATGAAAGCTGTATTTTACAAGCAGATATGGAATGCAATGAATATGTACAAAAACATACAATATTTACAATATATACAGAAATATACAGCAAAGTATGTAATACAGGAAACCTTTCCCCAACCCCCCTGTGGCCAGGGGGTTCGGCCTGCCCCTCCCTTCTCCCTCCCTACCTCCCCTTTTTCCCAAAAGGGTTAGAGAGAAAGAGAAAGGAAGGTAATTAAAAGGGGAAAACTTCGTTAAAGCTCAAAGCGAATGCAAAAGTTAGTTTTTTCTTATCTGGTTAGCAAGAATCGTTCCTGCATAGCAAGCTGTTGCTTCAGAGAGAAAAGCAGGCCAGCTCACAGTACAGGGGGAAGAAGAAGACTGACTGCCCCCCCCAACTGAAAGACCAAGCTAGAACCTACAGCCGGGTTCCACCAATGAAATTGGATTAGCATATCTTTTGTTTTCATTTATATACCAAAACATTCAGCCAGAGTGTTCAGAAAGTGTCCCTTTCTTAAAGGCACAGCCTAAACCGGTCACACAGTGTTATTTCTCAAGCTTCTCATCTTATGATGGGACAAAGTTACCTTAGAAATGTTTTCGTTTTCCATCTCTGGAAGTGTGTGGGTTTAAGGATATGATAAATGGAAAGCATTTAAATTAAAAAGCCCATTGTGAAATTAAACAGTAACAGCAGTGATGCTTTTAAACTCATTAAGCAAGGAAGTACTGGAAATAATTATCATCAGATTTTAATCTAAAGTGGTTATTTAGTGCAGAATTCATTTTGGAGATGTATTAAAGCACCTTAGCAAAGGGCAGAGTCTCTCACCATTAATGGTGGGACTGATTTTTGACACTAGTGTGGGAGATAGTTCACCAGGGTAATTGCCAGGTAGGGTTGAAAGGAAAAGCTTCCATTAGGTAATGTCAGCACACTGCTCCCCGGTGCTGTCAGAGAAAAGCAAATACTGACTGTGGAGATGCTGTGGGAGAAGTCCCCAGTCCAGGTGGAAACAAACCAGGATTTCAGATTTCACTCTTGGTTTGGTGCCTGATGTTTGAGGGTGAGGTGGCTTTGTTTGTTTGTTTTCCATGTGCAGGAAGCCCTGCTGGGGAGCTCCAAGCCTGGGAGACTGAGGGTGACTTAAGCTTTGGAGAGTGGAGAGGTGTCCCTTGGGTAGGAGATGCTGTCACTGCCCAGTGTAAGCATCTGCCCAGTGAAACAGTGAGATAACGACTGGTTAAACTGATTAATTCTTTATACTGGTTCAAGTTTGCACTTGTTTTCTGCAGTCTGCCATCTCCCTTACCAATTATCTGGTACTAAATATAAACTAGGAATGTAAAGTTGGGATGTCTGTGTGACAGGAGAAGCCAGGGGGAAGGCTTGCTTGGCAGAAGTGTTTCCCACTGGTGCAAGGAGCAATGTTCTGGTGGATGAGAAATGATCAGTTTTATCACCAAGCCTCTGTGGAAGGCTCACTCCCTTGCACTATCAGCCCTTACATGAATTCCCATACTCGTCAGGCGCATCGTACATCTGAGTATTTTTGACTGAGGTGGGATCTTGCATGAAGAAGCATTCAGTCCCTGCAGGTAGATCCTGACCTGAGTGAGGTACGAGCAGGGAGCAGTGGCTCTGTGCGTGACATAACCCCTGTCGGTGGGGCAGTCGCAGAACGGCTTTGCACAGCCTTTGGCAGACGGCAGCTTTGTGCCAAATTAAACCCGGGACTGCTGCTCTTCATGCATAGGTACAGCCGGAGGCAAAAGAAATGGGCAGAAGATGAAGAAAGGAAGTGACAGAAACAAACATCATGAGTCTTATGGTTTTGACCTCCTTAAAGTCTGGAAGAAAAGCGAGAGCAGTCACAGAAACCCAAGCGCTGGGGCTAACTTCCAAGGCTCCTCTGAGAACTGGGTCATGACTTGGAGGAGATGTGTGGAGACTGTTGGAGTAATGGGGTTAAAAAGAAAGAAATAGCATCAGGTCACAGCTCCCCAGTGCCCCGCTCACGGCAGAGGTCGGCTGGGTACCGATGCTTCTCAGGCGCTTCCTGACTCACCGTTCGCTCTCGTGCTGATGCGATGCAGGTTCAGCTCGCGGCGATGCAGGTCCCAGCTCGCTGCGCCCACCACAACCCCGGCGAGTCCCCTGCCGCCACGGTCCCGGCCGGGTCCCTCTCGCGCCCCGCCCCCGGCCCCTCCCCGCGGAGGGAGACGCCATTGCGGGTTGTTTGTGCGGACGGCGGCGAAGGGAGGCGGCGGAGGGAGGCGGCGGCGCTGCGGCTGGGACTCTTTGGCTCGCGGCGATCATGTCCACTCCGGCGCGGCGCAGGCTGATGCGCGACTTCAAGAGGTGAGCGGGGACCCCCCACAGGCTGACTCATCTCGGTCCCCCCGGAGCAGCCACCCAAGCCGAGGCACGGCGCCGGCCTGGCAGCAGGGAAGAGAGCCGTCCGGCTGCGGGCCTGGCTCGGCCGATCGCCGAGTCGGGGGTCGGGCTCCCACCGCCGGCTTGTCCCGGGTGGAGGAGGGGCCTCGGGCAGCGGCGCGGCGAGAAGCCGCGGTGGGCTGCGCGGGGGCGGTGTGTCCCGGGCCATCCCTCCGGTCCCGCTCCTTTGTGCTGGGTGCCGGGGCTGGCACCGAGCCCCCTTTCCCGGGGCCTCCCCGCTGAGGGGCCGGGGCGCGCCGTGAGCCCGCGGCTGGGCCCCTTCTCCCCATTCCCGGGAGAGCGGGGACGGGACGGGACGCGACGCGGGGACCCCTCCGGGGAGGCCGCTGCGGGGGCGAGCGGGGGGTCCCAGCGGGCAGCGCCGGCTTTGTTTGCACCGCTCGCCCGGGCGCCGACGGCTGGGGGCGTCTGAGGATAAAAGTTGAAGTGGTGCCTTCAAAACACGAGCGGCCTCGGGGCAGCCTCTGTCAGCGGCACCCTGCCGGGCGTGGGAGGTGCGCCGGGGCCGGGGTTAGGCGTGGGTGGCTCAGGGGTGCCCTTTTCCTGGAAGGTGTAGGCTGGCCCAGGCTGTGTTAGTGCCGTGCTTCCCGCATCCCCTCCCTTGCCTCGCACGGGATTGTGAACACCGAAGGTGTTTGGCTCAGATTCTGGACAGACCGGGCAGAATTTAGATGCCTTTGAGGCTCGATGGGCCTCGATCTCTCTGCAAATAAGTGCAATTCGGAATAGGCATCTGAAAACGAAACTCGGAGAACTGGCAAAGCTTCCTTTGCCTGTACGTAACAAAATCCAGAACGCCCTTTAATGTTTGTAAGCACAAGCAACTGTATAAAGTTTTCAGTCCTGAGCAGCCTTTCGTATAATGCATGCGGAGTGCTGCAGCAGCAGCTATTACCTGCACTCTTTTAAATGCCAATGCCTTCACCACAGGCTCTAGAATAATTTATTTCCAGTCTGACATATAAACACAGTTGGTGTGGAGAAGGGTGGGGGTTCCTCGGTGAGCTGTGCAGGGCAATTGCTCTGGGCCGTACACACTCATACGTTGGTGGTGAGTCAGCTTTGATAGTGTCTCTTTTTTTAGCATAGCTATGTTACACCAGGGCCTGAAAACACATCAGTCAACAGCTGATGGGCGTTGTGGTTGCTGTCCGAGGCTGCCTGTAAAAGTACAGTGGGAAGTAGGAGAATCTCCTGGCACGGGACAGTTTTGAGATGTGGAACCAACCTCTGCTGCTGGAGCTGGCTGTTGGTGTTTGCAGAGTGGGTGTTGCTTCATTCTTGCTCAAATCAAAACAGGATACCCAGGCTTTTTATTGTGGCATTTACACAGATGACATGAACCAGTGACTTTTTTCAGGGTGAGGAGCTAGGTGATTTTTTTTGGGGTTGCCTTCAGATGTGGGGGTTTATTGATTTTATAACCTCATGGTACTGATACCTCACTCTGAAAGAGCAAACTGTGGGCTGTGAGCTCTGATTCACTTCATTGAACTCCTTTGGCAGGCTGTGATTGTCAAGAGCAGCAAAGAGAGAACAGATTTTGTATCTCCTCTGATTTAACTAAGCCAACAGAAAACATACCAGACCTTCCCTAGCTGTTAAATATTGCCAGACCCTGTTGGGATCAGTCCCACCTCCCATCCCTGCCTCTCAGTGGCAGGCCCCTGTGGCAGCAGGGTGCACAGGAGCTTTCAACTGGCCTGAAACCCAAAGCCGCTCTCAGATGCCTTGGTCAGGCTGAATGCTGTGGCATTCATGGGGGGAGAAGCCTGGTCCCTGCTCTCCCTGACCAAAATAGAAGGCGGTTCATGCTGTTGGTACCAAGCTGTCTGAACTCTGTGTGCTGGAAGAGCAAGGATGTAAACACCAAGTTCTGAGGGGATCTGAGGCTGCAAACAGAGCAGGCTCTGCTTCTGGGCTGTCTTTGTAGGGCAACACCACTGCTCGGCATTCATCTGTATTTACACACTGAGATTTAGGCAGAATTTGGCCCTTGATCTGCAGGGCTTTTGGTGGCAGCTTCTTATGTGTACTGTGATGTGGTGAAACCTGGTGTTAACACCAAGGATTTGCTTTTGAACCAAGGGCACTCACTTCATTCTTGCATAACTCCAAAGGCTGCATAGGTGGGGTGGGTAGGAGCTGTCCTTGAAGGGGGCTGAGCAGGCAAACATCTGGTCAGGGTCTCAAGTTTTCTTGGGCAGAAATGGGCATGGGCAGGAGGAGAGTATCTGGACCCTGGTTTTTGGCTGCAATATATATTTTGTCTGTTCCCAGTAGGCCAGAGAGGATGTGGAGGCTCCAACTCTGGAAGTGTTTGAAGTCAGGTTGGATGGGGCCTTGAGCAGCCTGGTCCAGTGGATGATCTTTAAGGTCCTTCAAATGCAATCCACTCTGTGGCTCTAAGTTTGTGGCCTTCAGTAGTGTGTTTCTCTCCAGCCCCAAGATCAAAGAACTAAAAATACTTGTAAGAGCTTGCAGGATTAGTGCAGAGATGAGCACATTTGCTGAGGTGGAGCAGCAGGCAGGCTCTCCCCTCGCTCCCTTCTGCAGCGCTCAAATGGGCTCAGGCCAGATGCAGCCACACTGCTCAGGCGGCTCTGGGAGCGCAGGGAAAGCTCCACTGGCAGTCCCAGCACTCAGCTCCAGCCGGGCTGCTCTGCTGGTGTCTCCAGTTGCTTTTCAGCTCCTGTTTCTGGCTGCAGTTTCCTCCCTCCTGTGTTGTGACAGCCAGCAGCAATTGCTCTTCCATATCTCATATGTAAACCCCAGCTGCACACAGTGCTTTGTGTGTTCCATGGAGTCAGTGCTTTGCTCCCTGCAGGCTTCACCTGCCCTCTTGGGCTGTTGTAGGCTGCTGGTGTAAGATGTGAGAAAGCCTTGATGTGTGTCACCCTGTGGCTCCGCCTTCTGCAGTACTGGTGATCTGCAGGGAATGCTGTGTGTTCTGAGTGACACAAGCTCTGGATACTGCTGTTAAGTTGTACTTGCAGGTGGAAGAGTTTCATTGATCTAATTCTTGTCATTCTGTGTTTGTAATTCCTAGGTTGCAAGAGGACCCTCCTGTGGGTGTCAGTGGTGCACCATCTGAGAACAATATCATGCAGTGGAATGCAGTTATATTTGGGTAAGAGTTTTAGACAGCTATAAAAATCTGTATCAAAGGGCTAAATATAACAAACCCTGGGGGTTGTTTTTACAATTATTCTCCTATTTCATGTAGATAAAAATCAGCAAAAATGACCTAGCCTGCTGTTGTGGTAAAAATCTGTTTCCCAGAGGTGATACAGAATGAATAGGAGAGAAGAGTTCAAACTGCAGGTGGCTTCACAAATAGGTTAGACTGTTAGGGGATAGTCTGTGAGGAAGCAAGTGTCCTGTCAGAGCACAGGAGAGCCACATGTCCTTGGCCATTAAATCCAGATGTTTCAGCAGGGATTGGATTGATTGCCAGTGGAATGAGGCACAGGTTCTGTCAGGGAAGTTGTTACATGTCCTACAGAGCAGGAACTGGCTTAGGATCCTTCCATAAAACAGAAGTGTGCTTGCTGGTAATGTGCTCGTTAAGTCCAGTCACATAGTGGCACATGGATTGTTTGGAATGGTCATGGCATCACAGAATGGGATGAGTCAGAAAGGACCTTAAAGATACTCAGTTCCAGCCCCCCTGCCATGGGCAGAGGCATCTACTACACCACATTGCTCAAGGCTACATACAGCCTGGCTTTGAACATGTCCAGGGTTAAAGCCTCCACAGCTTCCCTGGGCAGCCTGTTCCAGTGCCTCATCACCCTCAGAGGGAAGATTTTCTTCCTAATGTCTGATCCAAATCCAGTTTCTTGCAGTCTGAAGCCATCACCCCTTGTCCTGTCACTCCAGGCCTTTGCAAAACATCCCTCTCCTGTAGCCCCTTTCAAATACTGTAAGGCTGCTCTAAGGTCTCCCAGGAGCCTTCTCCTCTGTGGGCTGAAGAACCTATCAGTGCTGATCAAGTAGATATCTCAGCTAGCAGATTGAGTATGGGAAAGTGTCTGAGATATGACAGAGCTCTCAGAGGTTGCTTCTGGCTGCTTCTCTAAATTCTTGCCTCAACATATGCCTTGGGGAGAATGAGAAAACAGAAGTGTATTGTGCTTGTCTAGAAGGTGAGTCCCTTTTTAACTGAGTTTATTTTTCAAACCTTTCAGGCCAGAAGGGACACCTTTTGAAGATGGTAAGCTGCTAACTTTTGTATCTTCTGTCACCCTTCTCAACATTGCTAGTATGACACAGCATCCCAGCATGGTGGGAGTTGGAAGGGACCTCTGGAGTTCACCCAGTCCAACCTCCCTGCTTCAGCAGGGCACCCACAGCAGCTCGCTCAGGATCACAGTGTCCAGGGAGGTTTGGAATATCTCCAGAGAAGGAGACTCCACAACCTCTCTGGGCAGCCTGCTCCAGGGCTCCAACACCCTCGCACCAAACCAGTTTCTCCTCCTGTTCAGGTGGAACCTCCTGGGCTCCAGTTTGTGCCCTTTGCCTGTCCCTGGGCACCACTGAGCAGTCTGGCCCCATCCTCTTGCCCCTGAGCCTTTATCTCTTGCTGAGCATTGCTCAGATCCCCTCTGGGACTGCTCTTCCATATGCTTAGGTGGAACCTGTTGGGCTTCCATTGTGCCTGCTGCTGCCTTATTGTCCTGCACTAACAATGCAGCATTGTTGGCCAGCACAGCTTTGTTGTGTTTGCATTGTTCTGCTTCCAAAACCCAAAGAGATGTTATCTGTCTGAACTGGGGAACAGATGCAGCAGGCAAGCACAGGACTCAGGTTCTGTGAGCACTTCTTGTGGTGGTGCATGGGCAGCTGAGGCGGCTCTGCGGTCGTGCCTCTCTCAAGCCTTGTTCATACATCAGAGCTCTAGTGGGGGAGGTGGGGCTGACCCTGCCAGATGTGCTCTCACCTCTGCAGAGCTGAGCCAAACACAGCAGTGTGCTTCTCTCCTCTCACCTCTGCAGCATGCTTGATTCATCCTGTTCTTCTAATGAAGAACAGGTGAAGGGTCTGGAGTTGCTCTGAGTACAGAGCTCCTGGGGAGGGAGGGAATACCCAGCTTGTACATGAAGAGGGAAGCTGCTGTGTGAGGAACCTCCCTGAGGCAATCACAGCGTTCCTGCTGCCCCTGGCAGCAGAGGGGTTGGAGGAATTGCAGTGAATGATTCCCTGATCCATAGGCAGAGGTCCTCAGTGAATCAGTGGAGTTCCAAAGGTTGAGGTTGCTGCTGCTGAAATTCCAGGGTTTCCTTGCTGGCACCATGGTGCCTCCTCGGTGAAATGCCTCAGGGTCACCAGAGTCCATGGCACCAGCATGGTGGGTCACAGCAAAGAGGGATCCTCTCTTGGATCCAGCTGCCTTTGCCATGTGTGCAGGGAGGCTCCAAGCCTCTACCCAGCTGCTGCTGGGCTGGTTATGATCAATGAGTGGTACTTCTGAAATACATGGAAAGAAACCAGGCTTGGTGTAGCAGATGTGATGGTGAAAAGAAATGCTGGTGGTGGAGCACAGAGGTGAACTTGTCCACGTTCCTGTGCTGTTAGTCACCTAACTGTATTTACCTTTGTTTCAACAGGTACCTTTAAACTAGTCATAGAGTTCTCAGAAGAATATCCTAATAAGCCTCCAACTGTTAGGTTTCTATCAAAAATGTTCCATCCGAATGGTGAGTAAATAATTTTTATTTAGCCATTAAATATTATGCTGTGGTCATGTAGTCTGCCAAGCCCAGAATGCTTAACATCTCTCCATCTCTCATCATCTCCACCTCCTAAGTGGATGCCTGGGGCAGCCAGTGCTTGATGAAAAATTCAGAGTTATGATGCTGTTAAGAGGCAGCTCTGTCTCTCCCTGATCGATACAGAGCTGCAGCAGCGGAGCCTGTCAGCAGCAGCTGCACTTAGGTTGGCTTAAAGAGGCAATTTTGGCTGCAGATTCCTGCCCCCTTCCATTTCACAGCAGTCATGGATGTGTAGCCACATCCTGGAGCCAAATATCATTTATCTCTGTCAGGTGAGATTTCAGCCTAGTCCATGCCCTCACTTGAGTCACTGTGCCAGCCAGTGCCAGCACAGGGGAGAAGGTGTGAGTGCACAGGTATAGGGGAGGAGGAGGCTGTCCCACGCTCAGTGATGAGGTCCAGTGCTGTGGTGTCTACTCCAGAACTCGGTAGCTGTTACCCAGCTCTTCTTGCATGCAGGAAACACAAAACAGGACTTTTGCTCTTCCAAGCCCCTCTGTGGCTAAGACAAGGTATAGATGGAGTTTGGGGGTTGAATCTTAGAATCATTGTGGTTGAAAGAAACCCTTAAGATCATCAAGTCCAGCACTGCCAGGCCACCACTAAGCCATGGCCCTCAGCAGCACATCTCCAGGGCTTTTCAGTCCCTCCAGGGATGAGGACTCCACCACAGCCCTGGGCAGCCTGGGCCAGGGCTTGACGGCTTTCAGGGAAGAGAGCAGAAGCCTGTTCCAGTATCTCTTGTAGCTTGAGCCCTCTCTGAAGAGAGGCTGACCTTGGCTTCAGCTGTGTGACTTTAAGCAGTGCCCTGTAACCTCGTCCCTCTGCCAGAGCTTCTGTCCTTTGTTTGGTTTCATTGGCATGAGCAAGCCAGAAGACAAGAGTGGGAATTTGAGTGCAAGTCTCCGTTTCACGCAGGCTCTAGGAAGGCTGCTAATAGGTATCCAGACAGCAGTGGGATTTCTGGCACACTTTCCCATACAGTCTGTTGTCTGCCTTTGTGTGTCTGCTGAGTGCAGAGCATGTGGAAGCAGGGCAGAGACTCCCTCTGTTCAGCACCTGATGGCTGCAAGATCCTCTGGCCAGGTGGATTCCACTGCTGGTTGGTGTCTTGCTGCTTCTATGCCGTGGATATGGAGCAGTCCCACCAAAGGAGCAGTGCCTGTGCTGACAGCAGAATCTTCAGGCCTTCTTCCTTTCCCCCTGAAGTGTTCTGTTGCTTCCAGTCACACCTCCCTTGAAATGCAAGGTGTCAGACCACTGAGGACGAGGAGATGTGACTGCTGCCCTCCTGCCTAACGCACCGGTGCCAGCCCAGGCTGAGCTGGAGCAGTGGCTGCCTGGAGCAGCACATAAGGAGCCAAGTGTAAGCCAAGTGCAGCAGTTCTGAGTGCTGTCTGTGTTGTCCTTGCAGTCTATGCAGATGGCAGTATATGCTTAGACATCCTGCAGAACCGCTGGAGCCCCACATACGACGTCTCCTCTATTTTAACTTCAATCCAGGTAACTCTGCGTCTCTTTGAGCAACTAATTAGGTGTTGTTAGTCTGCTTCAGAAGACACAGCCCTGGGATGGGGATAGCAGGTACCTATAGGGTGACTTCAGTAGAATCATGGAAACATAGAGTCACTTGGGTTGGAAAAGACCTTTAAAATCGTAGAATCCTGGAATGACTCAGGTTGGAAGGGACCTCAGAGCTCATTGGCTCCAACCCCCCTGCCATGGGCAGGGACACCTCTCAACTCAACTTGGCTGCTCAAGGCCTCATCCAGCTCGGCCTTGGACACCTCCAGGGAGAGGGCATGCACAGCCCCCTGGGCAGCCTGTGCCAGAGTCTCACTACCCTCACACTGAAGAACTTCTTCCTCAGCTCCACTCTAACACTGCTCTGCCTCAGCTTCAAACCATTCCCCCTTGGCCTGTCTCTGGACACCTTCAAGAAAAGTCCCTCTGCAGCCTTCCTGTAGGATTTCTGCAGGTACTGGCAGGCAGCTCCACGGTCTCCCTGGAGCCTTCTCTCCTCCAGGCAGGCTGAACACCTCCAGCTCCCTCAGCCAGTTGTTCTCTAGCACTACCAGGCCTGCTGCTAAACCATGTCCCTCAGCATCACCTCTCTCTGTTCTTTTTAACACTTCCAGGGATGGTGAAACATTTGTGAACAGAGGGCAGCTTTTGAGATCAAATAAAAGCTGAGGTGCTAACCTATAGGATTACTAATTTTGAGCTACAAAACTGCCAATAGTTACTTGTTTGGATTCCTTTTTATTTGCTCTTAGTGAAGATCAGGTACAGAGCTGTGCCTGGTGTTTGAGACAGGAACCTTTATTGTGAAGCTGTGCCCTGTGAAGTCCTCGAGGAGACAGTGCTGCTGAAACCTGCTTCCCTTGGAAAAAGGAAAAATGGCCTGGCACAGCAAGCAGGACCCCTACACTTTCCTGGCTCCTACAGTGAAGTTTTGCAGGAGGCCTCCTAAGGCCCCCTCTGTCCCGAATGACAATAGTGATTAGCAAATCGTCAAGCAGCATCACGTGTCTGCTGGGTTGGTGAGCCCGGCGCTGCAGCAGTGCTGCTACTTGTGCGGTGCAGTATGCTCAGCAGTGTGATTGTGGTGCCTCAGCAGATGAACTGTTTGGGTTTTTCATACTGGGCTCCTCTGAGCACTGCCTGCCTCCTGGAGGATGCGGGTGGGGAGCTGCAGGTTGCTGTGCTTAACCTGGGTCTGCCTCACGTCTTGTGTTCTCCGTTTACAGTCACTGCTCGATGAACCTAACCCCAACAGCCCAGCAAACAGCCAGGCAGCACAGCTCTACCAGGAGAACAAACGGGAGTATGAGAAGAGAGTGTCAGCCATAGTGGAGCAGAGCTGGAACGACTCCTAACAGCTGCTGTGCTCCTCGCCCTTGTCTCCAACCTCACCCTCTAGAGAGGCTGCCACGGAGTTCAAGTGCCACAGGCCTAAGAATCTGCAGAAACAAAACAGCCTTTGCAAACCAAATCCAGCCCAGCCTAGGAAGCTGCAGAGCTCATGTATCTTGGTTAACATCCTTTTGATTGCATGGTAGGAACTAAGTTATTGCTCCATGGGTTTGTAATATATCCTGTCTGTATTTGTGTTCCCCAGTGTATGATGTTGCTGTGGGGTTCCCCTGATGGGACAGACACATTTTGTAAATCTGTACTTTTCTCAGATATTGAATGCCTTATTTTTGAATTCTTTAGATTTTTAAATTGGAGAAAGAGCACTTAAAGTTTTTATATAAATATTTCATGTACAACTGTTAAATACATACCCTTAGTGCTAGACTCCCTGCTCTCTCTCTCTGTCTCGTCCAAGGGCTCATTCCCAGGCTGCTTTTCCTCTTGGTACGTTATACCATGCACTTTACAAATGGCAAAGTTAATCCAAGATGTCAGTGTCTTTGGTGGACATCTGTGCTTCTCCACCAGAGCTTCACTGGACCTTGTGTGTCCTCAGTTATATGAGGAAGGGGTACTGGTAGCTGCCAGCTCACAAAGGGGAAAGTGATGGAAGTGTTCTGCTTTAAGCCCTGCTTCAGACCAGCAGCAGTGGCCAGGGCATCTGGCTGAAGGCCAGGCATGGTGATCATGCATTGTAGTGACTTCTGTTCTTCAGGGAGATTGTACTTTACCAAGCTGTAAAATGCTGCCATCTGAACCTGTCCTGTATTCACCTGCTGATGCTGTAAGAGAGCCCTGATCATTAAAGAGGTGTCCCACTAGTTTGCCTTGGAGGTAAGGGAGGGCATTGAGCACTAGGAGAAGGAACCATGCAGAGTGAATGGAGTGACTCCAACACTTGGCTGTGGACCATGGGGTCAGGTCTCGTGTCTCTAGCACAGAGGTTCCACATCCTCATAACCTGCCAGGTTTAAAGAACTTTGGGGCTGTAAATGTCAATGTGGTAATTTCTTGCTGTGTTCTGTAAACCAGGCTTGATGGCTACAAGAAAGATCAAGCCCTTGGGTTTTTTCCTTCCAGCAGTACAATTGTAATCCCTTTGTCATCATTCCGCCCAGGGCTACCCCCAAATCCCACCTCCAAATACAGCTCAGTGTTGCCTGAACAGCAGTGGAAGTTATTTGGGTGTGCCATAGTTATTACTAGACCTTGATCTCAGCAGGAAGATCCATTCACACCTCACACCTGCTCGTGTTTGTGGGAGCAGCACCACCAGAAAGTTAATCAAACCATTCTGGGGTAGCAGCTTGTGGAGCAGAATAGCTCTGCCGTACATAACCTTAGTGCACAAAGGCTCTGGGACACTGGTGCTAAGCACTACTGAACTGCACTCTCCACCAGTTTGCTTCCCTCAAGCCTGTGAGATTGTGTTCAGAAGGATCCAAATGGATTTTTTGCTGATGATAGAATTGCAGTCCCACTGGGAAAGAGCTTTAACATAGCTTGGCAGCAGCATTAGTGCAAAGGCTTTAGGCACCAAATATAATGTGGGAAACTCTCCTGTGGATGAGAGCATGTGAACTGAGACCAGGACTGGTCCTGCCTGGCTGGCAGCTACTCAGGGGTGGTCCTAGCAGGAGTTCAGCTCCCTGATTAAAGAATCACAGAATCATTTTGGTTGAAAGACAACTTTCAGATCATCAAGTCCAGCTGTAAATGCAGCACTGCCAGGTAATCAGCAAACCATGGCCCTCAGCACCACATCTCCACAGCTTTGAAAACCCTCCAGGGATGAGGTCTTCACCACTGCCCTGGGCAACCTGGGCCAGGGCTTCACAACCCTTTTGGGGAGCAAAACTTCCTGACCCCCACCCTGATGCTCCCCTGGCACAACTTCTGGCCATTTACTCCCGTTCTGTAACTTTTCACTAGGGAGAGGAAACCAGCCCCCACCTGGCTCCATCCTTCCAGGGATGTAAAGGGTGAGAAGATCTCCCCTGAGTTTCCAGGGTGAACGGCCCCAGTTCTCCCACTGCTGCTCACGACCTGTGCTCCCGACTTGCCATCTTAGCACATCCATTAACGCCCTTCGGACCGCAGCATGGAGCAGTCGTTAGCGGCAGACACCCTGCGGCACCCGCAGGGCTCCCCGGGGCTGCGTCTTTCCCCCGGGGCAGCGGCAGCCGCGCTCCCGGCCGCTTCCCCTGGGCTGTCGGGGGACCCTCGGAGCCAAACACCGGAACGCAAGGTGCGCCCGGCCGCTCTGCCCCGCGACTCCCCTCGCCTCGCCTGCCCAGGAGGAGCCGGGGCCGGGCCGAGCAGGCGCGTCGGGGGCGTGAGCCGCGTCCCGGGGTCCCGGCGTCTGCCGTGGCCGCGGCTCCGAGCGGGACGACTCCCGCACACCGGGACCAGGCTGCGGCGCTGCCCGGCTGGGCGGGCCTGGCAGTCGGGGCCGGGCCGGGAGCGGTGGCCTGAGCCGGAGCTGTCCAGGCGAGCTGCAGAGGAAGCGTCGGCTGCGGGAAGTCCCCGGGAAGCTGCGTGTGACGAACTGCGATAACGAGTGCAGCGGGGCTGGCCCTCCGAGGACACGCCTGCAAAGGCTTCGCTTCGGAACGGGTCGGAGGCAGCAGGGGCTGAGCTGCACCACCGTCGGAGCTGGTTTGGTTCCCCCGGGGATGGTAGCTGAGGCCCAGCTGGCCTTCAGGAGAGGATGAGGGTGCCCTGGACACAATGCCAGGGGGAATCCCGGGAACTTGCCGTTGACAAAAGGAATGAAGAGTGTCACTGGCAGCACAAAAGCAGATGCTGGCGGTTCCCTCTTCGTGCTGCACAGGAGTCTGGTGAGATGGAAGGACAGAAAAGTTCAAGTAGAACAAGTTGGGAGGGCACAGGACAGAATGATCTGCGGTGCAGTTAATTTCTCAAACCTTACTGGGGTGCTTCACGTTGTAATTAATTAGGAAATGTAAAACACAAGCATGCCAGGATGGTGGGATTAATTAAGGGAGTACTGATGGATACAGATTTTGGGTTTATAGCTCCTCACGGGGCTTTGGTTCATTGATATTAAGCAGTTTGTAATCACTTCTGTGGGATTCTATATAAAGATCTAAAACAGTTCTGGAGAAGTTTTTAAAGTGTTCATGGCAGTGCCTTTGTGCTGTGGTGCACATCCTTCCCTGCACTGCACAGGAGGAGGCAGGTGGCAGGGCTGCAGGGGTGAGCTGCTGCTGGGGCTCGCCCGGGCTGAGTGCCGAGCACAACACCTTTGCCTTCAGGTTTATCTTACCAACGTTATTCATCAGGAGCATCAAACACTGTGCTGCTGCTGCTGCCTTCAGATCTTGGTTCCCTAAAGATGCCTCACCCAAACACAGTCCCAAGCCAAAACCGTGGGACTCAGATCTTCACAAATGTGATTAACTGCACTGGTGGAGTCCTCCCGCTGGGACTCCTCACCGCAGCGCAGATAAACGTGAGTTATTGCAGCGCCGAGGCCCCGAGCTGCCAGGAGCAAATCACAGCTGGAGGTGATGTGTCTGCCGCTGCTTTCTGGGAGGGTTTGTGTTGCGAGTCAATTAATTCATGTGTCAGACAAACAAACCTTTAAGTATTTAGAGCTGAGGGCGCCCCTAATAAAAAATGTGCAGGAGAAAAGGAGGATTCCCTGTGTGCCACAGCAGCATTCAGCTGTTCCAGAGGAAAAGGCAGGTTAATGTAGACAGTTGAGTGCTTGCTGTTGTGAGGACAGCTGCTAGGGTATCTAAAAATTAAGAGGAGAGGGAGAGCAACTGGCCAGGCCTCCTCACCTAGTGTTTGAGCTTGGTTCCTGGTTGTGGTTGTCCCAGGCAAATGCTGTGCCCTGTTGGTTGTGAGCTGTTTTTTGGGAGAGGAGAGATGCAATCAGCAGGCAATCTGCTGCGCTGTGTGAGCTGGCAAGGTGGTGCCCACCCCTCCTGGTGGGGCTGCAGGAGAGAGCAGAGCCTGGCTGGGCTGTGAGTGCACATTGAGTGACCAGAGACCCAGGGAAGTGGGCAAGCTCCAGCACACCACTGAACCTGTTGTGTCCCTGGATAAAGCAACTTTCTGGCCTTCATGTCCAAGAGAAAAGCTCCCCCAAGCACAGAATGTCTGTCCCCTCTGCAGCATGGAGAGGAGGAACTGACAGTTCAAATTTCCTCAGGAATCAACTCAGGCTGTCAAAAGTAGAAAACTAGGAAGTGCCTCCTGCTGCTGCCTGCTGGACATGCTGGCTGAGGTCAGTTTTGTAGAACCATAGAATGGGTTGGAAGGGACCTTCAAAGCTCATCCAGTCCAACCCCTGCACTCAGCAGGGACAGCTGCACCCAGAGCAGGTTGCTCAGAGCCCCAAACAACCTGGCCTGGATTGGTTCCAGGGATGGGGCAGCTCCCACCTTTCTGGGCACCCTAGGCCAGGGTCTCACCACCCTCAGTGTAAAAGATTCCTTCTCTCCAGTCTAAATTTCCCTCTTTCAGTTCAAACCACCCCCCCTTGTCCTGTCACAACAAGAGCTGCTAAAAACTCTGTCCTCAGCATACTGCTCAGTCCCTTGAAGCACTGCAAAGCCACTAGAAGGTCTCCCTGGAGCTTGCTCCTCTCTAGGCTGCACAACCCCAATTCTCAGCCTGGCCTCACAGCAGAGGGCTTCCAGCCCTGCCAGCACTGCTGTGGCCTCCTCCAGCCCTGCTCCAACAGATACCTGTCTGTGCTGAGCACTCCAGAGCTGCCCCAGTGCTGCAGGGGGTCCTCAGCAAAGTGGAGGGGCAGAATTCCCTTCAATCCTGTCTGCTGTGCCCAGCCCAATCCTGAGCTGAGTGCTCCTGGCAGCTGCCAGTTTGGCACACACAGCATAGGCTGAGCTGGGCAGCTGCAGCCTGGTATGGCAGCAACTCCACACCCTAAGCACCTATTCATCAGGGACCTGGCTGCTCCCAGCAGCACCAACCCTGCTCACTACCATCACCACTCATTTGTTGTGTGTATTTCTGTTCATGTGGAACAGCCTTTGGGCGTGAAGAGAGGATTCAGGGGTTCAGGGGCTTGTCCAGATGTCTGCCACGCCAGTCAGTGTCCAGTGAATGCAAATATTGATTCATGCTGTCACTGCTCTGATGGGAACAGAAGGATTGAGCTGAAAAATGTGGTCCAGGCTGAGGCAGCTTCTCCTCCAGGGCTGAGCCAAAGCAGGAAGAAGGCAGCAATGCCAACTCCTCTGAGTGACTTATGGACCACACAGCTCTGCCTGGCATCTGTTTGCACATTGCTGGCCTCATGATGTGCTGGTGAGAGGTTTCCTTGCACTGTTGGTCCAAACACAGGTGAAGTCCAAAGCCCTTAGAAAGGCTGCTGTGGGCAGAGTCACTGTGTGAGCTGTGGGACTGTTTTGCTTTGTGCTCCTTCCCCAAATGCCAGGAACTGGTTTGGAGAAATGTTTGGAACTCTTGATTCCTGTGAGCACTGCTTCATTGACTTCATTTGCTCTGGAGCCTCCAGTTCTTTATTCTCAGGAGGCTTTAAAAGGACACTCAGAAGTTCCAGCCAAAGCTGATAGAATTTGGTGATTCCAGCTAGGTGAGACAGATCTGATGCTGTTCCCATGGAGACCTAAAGGAATTTTCCCCTGGAATGAAGTGGTAGCAAAGCCTACCCTTTATGAAGCAGACCGGAGCACTCAAGTGGTGGTTCCCAGTTCTTTCCTGCCTTTCTGTGTCAAGAAGTGAGCCAGGAGCGGTCACAGCTCTTTATGTTGTCATTCACCCATTTCTAGCTTGTTGTGTTTGTGGGCTAGGGGGTGGGGTGCAGTGGATAACCCAGGGGGCAAAGGCAGAGCTCTCCTTGCTTCAGTTGATGCTGTTATCTTTCCCTGGAAATCAGGGTGTGAGGAGACTGCTTCAGCCACCTCCATCCATGGCTTGGGAGAGGGCAGTGGTGGAACAGGAGGCACTGTGAGCAGGTAGTGCTGGTGCCTCCCTGTTGTGGGTCATGTTCCAGCTGCTCTTGAGGGCGCTCTTTGGTGTCAGTTCTTTAAACCACTAATTGTTAGCACTGAAATTCCAATTACTTGCTAATAATGCAGCTCAATCCCAAGAGTACTCACATTTAGAGTTTTTCCATTAGGTAGCTTGGGATGTTGCTCAGGGGGTTGTTGGAAGCCCCTGGTGAGCCCTGCTACAGCCACATCTTCAAGTCAGGGTTCTGCCTGAGCTCTGCCATAGGCATATGGCTGGATCCTGCAGCTCCTGAGTGTGAAAAGCCGCAGTCATTCACAGAAAAAGATAAAACCAAGGCCTCAGATTGTGCAGTGTGGTGCTGAAAATTTGTTTTGGTTGAAGCTGTGTCATGAAATCCTTGGCTACTGGAGTCAACAGCTTTGTGAGGATTTAGATGGAGTGAGGATTTGGCCTACAGTGAAGTTCTTTCATTTTGGCTCCCTGAGATCTCTCATGCTCTTTCTCAGTGCCCTGTGACACATTTGCTCCATGCTTGCCTCAAACAAAAGAGAAATTATACTATCATGGTCTCCCTTGAAATATTTGCTATTTGAGGGCCCACTGAAAAGACTCCAGAGGCAAATTCTTGGTTTAGAAGTTGCTATTTCTGTCTAGACACATCTGACTGTCATTATGCTTTGATGTTCTGGCTGGCTTGCCTTTTGCTTTGTAAGGATGTACAAGTCCAGGGAGAGAGCAGGGCTTTAGACTGACTTGAAAGGGGCTTTGACCAGCTCTGGGTTCTTCGTGTTGCAACTGTCTCCCCTGGTGAAAATACAAAACAAAAGCAACACCAGAAGGAAAAAAATCTTATTTATTGGTATTTTAAAGCAGAGTGGAAACAAGCAGAGCTCTTGCTCCTGGATTGGCTATGGGCAAGGCAGGGTTCAGGGCAATATTTGGTGAAAGGCCTGAAGCATCTCCTTCATGAGGAAAGGCTGAGACACCTGGAGCTGTTCAGTCTGGAGAAGAGCAGCCTGGGAGGGGATCTTGTTAATGTTTATCAGTATCTGACAGGTGGGTGTCAAGGTCAGTCTCTCTTTAATGATGTCCTCTGATAGCACAAGGGGCACTGGATACAAACTGGAACAGAGGAGGTTCTACCTCAACATGAAGAAAAACTTCTTTACAGTGAGGCTGCTGGAGCTCTGGAGCAGGCTGCACAGAGAGGTTGTGGAGTCTCCTTCTCTGGAGACTTTCCAACTCCACCTGGATGTGTTCCTGTGTGACCTGCCCTGGGTGACCCTGCTCTGGCAGGGGGGTTGGACTGGATGATCTCCACAGGTCCCTTCCAACCCCCACCAGCCTGTGACTTATTGGGGAAATGCTGGGCATGAACTGGATCAAATCTCGCTATCTGCTCTGGCTCTCCTGGGTGGCAGTGCACAGACATGCAGTGTGTGGTACATGCCAGCTAGCTACAGCACCAATCCTGGCTCTGGACAGCTTGGGCAGCATCTACAGGGACGTTTCACCCCTAAAGCTGGCAGCACTGTGGCCAGGTGTTAGGAGGAGAAGGGCAATCCTCTTTGGTTTGACATCAGTGTAAAGAAGAGAGATCCCTTCCACCCTGGCCATTCTCTGATCCTGTGAGTAGCAGGAGTCCTTTTCATCCCTGTTTATCAGCTTACCCAGCTGAATTGTCTGGCTGCTAGCTGCCTGCTCCTTGCATTCATTTTTAAAGGACAGAGAAACTATTTCAAATGAATCATCAAAAGAATCTTTTACTCCTTTCACATTCAGAGTGTAGAGCCTATGAAACATTTATCCAGGAAATGAAGCAGGAGGGCCTGGCAGCTATCTGCAGCACCAGGAGTGAGCAGGTGAGCTGGAGAATGGAGTGCAAACAAGCCAGGCTTTGGTGAGTGCCAGAGTAGTGCCATTATGGGGAGGCTGAGAACTTGATCAGGCTGCTGTTGGAGTTGCAGTGATGATCATAAAGCCTGGAAATCAACAGCCCATTGCTATGAGAAACAGCTTTCTTCAGCAGCATGCTTCTTAAGCAGGGTCACAGATTGCATTGAGTTGGAAGGAACCCTCTAAGGTTATCTTGTCCACCCCCTGCAGGCAGCAGGGGCACCTCCAGCTAGAGCAGGCTGCTCCGGGCCACAGCAAGGCTGAGCTTGGATGTCTCCAGGGATGGAGCCTCAGCCACATCCCTGGCAGCCTGTTCCAGTGTCTTCCCACCCTCGTGGTGCCGAACTTCCTCCTGGTGTCCAACCTAAACCTGCCCTGCTCCAGTTTCAAAGCATTGTCCCTTGTCCTGTTGCTACAGTCCTTATGAACAGTCCCTCCCCAGTCTCCCTGTAGGTCTCCTTCCCCAGGCTGAACAGCCCTGATTCCTTCAGCCTGTTGTTGCAGGAGAGCTGCTCCAGCCCTCTGAGACTAAGGGAAAGAATAACGCAGCACTTTGATTTACAGTTTTGCCAAGGAAGGGGCTGGATGTAGTGGCAGAAGTTAGTGCTGAGGCTGTAGTGCCCTTTGCAGTGCTCCAGCCCTGTGTGGTGCCTGCGGCTGCTGCCCTGTGTGACAGCTCTTGGGGGTCTGACACTTGGGTTTCTCTCCATGCTATCATCCAAGCACTGCAGCCCCTCTCTGCTAACTGAAGTGCTCCAGAGCTCTCAGACCTTGCACTGCAATTACCTTGCTTCAAATGCCAGGTTCTCCAGGAGCTTATCAGCTCTGCCGATGGGAGCCTAAGCAGCTTAGGTGATACCAACCTGAGGCACTCAATCACCCGGCGGTGCTGCACGACATGTGGGGAATGTCCCTGTGTGGGCACTGCTCCGGCAGATCTGAGTCATGGTGACAGCCTCAGCGAGCAGGCTGGCAGGGAAGTGAAGAGCTCAGGGGAGGTGAGTTGGTGATTTGCTATTTATAGCTGCACGAAGAGGCTCACAGACAGCAGCTCCGGGCAGGGCTACTCTTGGGTTTGCTGTGGAAATGACTCCTGGCTGGAGCCGCAAGCGCCGTGCAGTTGGTAGCTGGCATAGCCTGAGTGCCCTGGTGGCATGGACACGTGGGCATGCCACAGCAGCAGCTGCTGATGGCAGCATGGAATGCAGCACATCTCAGCAGCGCAGACACTGCTGAATTTGATCTTGCTGTTCCTTGGCCAGGGAGTTCTGCTTTTGCAGAGAAAGACTGGAACGATGCTGAGTGCACTTCGCAGCAGAGCAGTCTCCTTTCCTTAGCACAGGGCATGGTTCAGGCACTCATTTAGTCCCGTTTATTTACTGCAAGATTCTCTCATCAACCAGCTCTGGAAAAGGGAATTATAGGACTTAAATGTTGTCACCTTCTCTTCACAAGAGACAGGAATAATTGCACCTAACTCATCACCATCAGCTTGCATGAAAATCAGAGAGACTGTGTTTATTTCAGTTATTTGGTCTGAGTGCCATGGGTTAGCTATCTCCTGAGGGGGGGAAAAAAGACTCTAGAGCTCAGACTGCCACTTAGAAACCTCAAAATCTTGAAGACCTCTGTGAAGTGAGTCCACAGGCTGTAGCTGAGAGATGGTTGTACAATAAAGCTGCCCACTGCAGCCAGCTGGTGGAAATCTTCATGCAGGGCTCCACAATGGACTTCACAGGTGAGAATGTCTCAGGCTGTGCATCCCAGAGCTGTGTGTCCAAGGGACACCTGGTAAGGATGCTGCTGGAAAGTTCTGGCTCTTCCAGGAGACTCATCCCCTGCAGTATGGCTGTAGCTGTGCCAGGACAGGGCACAGTACCATTGCTGTGCTTCCTGCTGCTAGCTGGTCCCTAGCATGGGGTCAGCACTTTACCAGGTTATTCATGGTTTAGGATTATTTAGGTTATTCATGGATTCAGGAAGGGCAGGTCCTGCCTGACCAACCTGATCTCCTTCTATGCCCAGGTGACTGCCTGGGGGATGTGGGGCAGGCTGTGGATGGAGTCTGCCTGGACTGCAGCAAGGCCTCTGACACTGTCCCCCACAGCAAACTCCTGGCCAAGCTGTCAGCCCCTGGCTTGGACAGCAGCACTCTGAGCTGGGTGAGGAACTGGCTGGAGGCTGAGCCCAGAGAGTGGTGGTGAATGGTGCCACATCCAGCTGGCAGCCAGGCACCAGTGGTGTCCCCCAGGGATCAGTGCTGGGTCCCATCCTGTTCAATATCTTTATTGATGATCTGGAGGAGGGGATTGAGTCCATCAGCAGTGAATGTGCAGATGACACCAAGCTGGGGGCAGGAGTTGATCTGTTAGAGGGTAGGAGAGCTCTGCAGAGGGACCTCGACAGGCTGGACAGATGGGCAGAGTCCAAGGGCATGAGGTTTAACACATCCAAGTGCCAGGTTCTGCACACTGGCCACAGCAGCCCCATGCAGTGCTACAGGCTGGGGTCAGAGTGGATGGAGAGCAGCCAGACAGAGAGGGACCTGGGGCTACTGGTTGAACATGAGCCAGCAGTGTGCCCAGGCGGGCAAGAAGGCCAATGGCATCCTGGCCTGCATCAGGAACAGTGTGGCCAGCAGGAGCAGGGAGGTCATTCTGCCCCTGTACACTGCACTGGTTAGGCCACACCTTGAGTCCTGTGTCCAGTTCTGGGCCCCTCCGTTTAAGGACATTGAGACTCTTGAATGTGTCCAGAGAAGGGCAACAAAGCTGGGGAGGGGTCTGGAGCACAGCCCTGTGAGGAGAAGCTGAGGGAGCTGGGGTTGCTTAGTCTGGAGAAGAGGAAGCTCAGGAGAGATCTTATTGCTCCCTACAACTACCTGAAGGGAGGTTGTAGCCAGATGGGGGTTGGTCTCTTCTCCCAGGCAACCAGCCCCAGAACAAGAGGACACAGTCTCAAGCTGCTCCAGGAGAGGTTTAGGCTGGAGGTGAGGAGAAAGCTCTTCACAGAGAGAGTCGTCAGCCATTGGAATGTGCTGCCCCTGGAGGTGGTGGAGTCCCCATCCCTGAAGGTGTTCCAGAGGGGATTGGATGTGGCACTTAGTGCCATAGTTTAGTAGTAATGAGGTCTTGGGTGACAGGTTGGACTTGATGAGCTTTGAGGTCTCTTCCAACCTTATTGATTCTATGATTCTATGTCCTAGGTAGGACTTAAGAGTTAGTTTAGGCCATTTTCAGTATGTGGTTTGGACCACTTTAATGAGCTGCCCGTGGAATTGGTGGAGTCCCCATCCCTGGAGGTGCTCAAAAAAGCATGTGGCCATGGCACTTTGGGAGAGGGTTTAGTGGGCATGGTGGTGCTGGGTTGACAGTTGGACTCAGTGATCTCAGAGGCCTTTCCGAGCCTTAATGATTCTATAATTTTATGATTCTGTGACTCTGCTCTGAAAAGGGTAAGGCTTCAATAGTGATGATGGTGGCCCCAGTGCCAGGGAAGGGCCCAGCATCTTCAGCTCGGTTAGGGACATACTCTTTTGTCTTGCTAAAAGGAAAAAATCCAATTAGAAGCAGCCATAACCCAGCAGACATTACAGCCCTGCAAGGAGGATGGAAGTTTTGTCATAAAACAGTTACTCAATAAGAGCTTTTCTGCCCTTCTGCTGCAAGAAAAAAACACCTTTCACTTCCTAAGTGCCTGAATATGGCTATGCCACTGCTCTGGCTTAGACCTCTGCGTCTGTCAATGTCATGCTTGTTTCAGAGATGCAGAATTGAGTGCTTAGGGCCCAGCTCTGAGAGTCTGCAGGCTCTTAAATCCTGATGAGCTCAAGGGGCACAGAAGGAGCTCATTGCCTCAGAGGATCAGGCAGATATTGAAGCCAGTGGAGCCTTGCTGAAGCCCATGTCACATGCTAGAAAAGGTCAGTCACGTATTTACAAAAGCCCTTCAGAGCTGAGTTGTGCCTTGACTGAGCTCAGCCTGCGAGCAGGAGGAACTGTGCTGGTGCTGCCTTGTGCTGGGAAGGTGGAACTCAGGCGCTGGTTGCCGGTGGCTTTGCTCAGCCCCAGCTCGCAGCCTGATCTGTATTCAGCTTCTGCATATGGAGGCTGGTCATCGCTCTTGGGGATGGTAGATAGGGAGAACTGCTGCAGCAGAGCAACATTTGCCCCGGTTTGGGACAGCTTTTACCTAGAGCCCTCTGGCACGGGCAGTGGTGCGCCCGGTGCTCCCCGCCCCAGGCTCCGGCGGTTTGTTCCGCGGTGCCGCAGGAAGGAAGGAGCCCTGCACAGGCTCCGTTCTTGTTACCAGGAATTGTGCACCTAATTCTCTGTGCATTGTACTGAAAACGAACTGCTAAAGATGTGTTCTGCATCAGCAAAAAGGCTTCCCTTATTCAGCTGCCCGCTGTAACTTGGGAGTAAGGAAAATTGCTGTAAACGATTTCTTTTAAAGAGACTCTGCTGGGTTTTTCCTTACATTTTTTGCTGAGAGTGAGCATTCTGCAGGGTGGATTTTTCTCCTTTTTCCTACCCAATTGCTAACCTTTCAGTTGCAGACATTTCTGCTGCTTCTAGCACTTTTCATTCCAATGGCAGTTTTTCATCTCTTCGCTAGCCTATGGCTAAAACAGTCTCTGGAACAGGAATTTCAGTTACTTACTCCCCAGAATAATTGTTTCCACTTGTTCCCACTCTGGTCCTGGGGGAAAGGGCTTCCTGGTATCATACCTTGATGGATCCCTCCTCTCAGTTCCTCTACTTTGTGAAAATATCTCCTGTGTGTGTGTCAGCACCCGGTGACAGCACCTTTCTGAGATGTGTTTCCAAGTATACCTTCCCTAAATCACAGAATGGCTCAGGTTGGAAGGAACCTCAGAGAGATCTCCCCCAACCTCCCCACCATGCCCAGGGACACCTCTCAACTAGACTCAGCTGCTCAGGGCCTCATCCAGCCTGGCCTTCAACACCCCCAGGCAGGAGGCAGCCACAGCCTCCCTGGGCAGGCTGTGCCAGAGTCTAACCACCCTCACACTGAACAACTTCTTCCTCACCTCCAGTCTGACCCTGCTCTGCCTCAGAACAGACTAGACTAGACTAGACTAGACTAGACTAGACTAGACCAGGTTAGAAGTGATCTTCAAGATCATCGTGTCCAACCCATCATCCAACACCACCTAATCAACTAAACCATGGCACCAAGCACCCCATCAAGTCTCCTCTGGAACACCTCCAGGGATGGTGACTCCACCACCTCCCTGGGCAGTCCATTCCAATGGGCAATCACTCTCTCTGTGTAGAATTTCTTACTAACCCCCAGCCTAAACCTCCCCTGGTGCAGCTTGAGACTGTGTCCTCTTGTTCTAGTGCTGGGTGCCTGGGAGAAGAGACCAACCCCCACCTGTCCACAGCCTCTCTTCAGGTAGTTGTAGAGAGCAAGAAGGTCACTCCTGAGTCTCCTCTTCTCCAGGCTAAGCAACCCCAGCTCCCTCAGCCTCTCCTCACAGGGCTGTGCTCCAGACCCCTCCCCACCTTTGTTGCCTTTCTCTGGACACGTTCCAGCAAGTCACCATGTTTCCTAAACTGAGGGGCCCAGAACTGGACACAGGACTCAAGGTGTGGCCTAACCAGTGCAGTGTACAGGGGCATAATGACCTCCCTGCTCCTGCTGGCCACACTGTTCCTGATGCAGACCAGGATGCTATTGGCCTTCTTGGCCACCTGGGCACACTGCAGGCTCATGTTCAGCCTACCATCAACCAGTACCCCCAGGTCCCTCTCTGCCTGGCCACTCTCCATCCACTCTGACCCCAGCCTGTAGCACTGCCTGGGGTTGCTGTGGCCAATGTGTAGAACCCGGCACTTGGATGTGTTCAATCTCATGCCCTGGGACCCTGTCGAGGTCCCTCTGCAAAGCCTCTCTACCCTCCAGCAGATCAACTCCTGCCCCCAGCTTGGTGTCATCTGCAAATTTACTGATTATGGACTCAATGCCCTCATCCAGATCATCAATAAAGATGTTAATGAGCATGGGACCCAGCACTGATCCTTGGGGCACACCACTACTGACTCAGCTTCAAACCATTCCCCCTTGGCCCGGCTCCAGATACCCTCAGGAAAAGTCTCTCTGCATCCTTCCTGTAGGATCCCTTCAGGCACTGGCAGGCAGCTCTGAGGTGCCCCTGGAGCCTTCCTTAAGGCAAAGGTAAAACCATTGTGGTTTGGTAGTGACAGGGCCACAAAGAGGCGCAGAGGGCTGGAGCACATCTCTTACAAAGACAGGCTGGGAGCTTTGGGACTGTTCAGCCTGGAGAAGAGAAGGCTCCAGGGTGACCTCAGAGCTGCATTTCAATATCTGAAGGGGACCTCCAGGCAGGCTGGGGAGGCAATGTTCAGAAGGGCTGTGCAGATAGGAGGAGGGACACTGGTTTGAAACTGGAACAGGGCAGAGTTAGGCTGGACATCAGGAGTAAGCTCTGCACAGTGAGGCTGGGGAGACACTGGGACAGGCTGCCCAGGGATCATTCAAGATCAGCCTGGATATGTCCCTGGGCAGCCTGCTCTAGCTGGAGCTGTCCCTGCTGCCTGCGGGGGAGTAGACATGATGTCCTTGGAGGGTCCCTTCCGCCCCAGTGCAATCTGTGAGTCTGTGATAGTGGGTGCAGTACTAGCACGTTCACCCCAGCTGTGCAGCCATACCCCAGAGAGTGGAGCACCTCTTGGAGCCCAAGGTGAGGTCCTGCAGAGACAACAGAAAATTAATCTGCAGCCAGAGATGGAGCTCCCTGAGCTGCCTTCTTAATGTGCTGTCCTCATCACAGAGACCATCTACAGGAGAAAGCCATCTCACTACAAGCAATCTCTACATTTGAATCAATACAGTAATAGCATTTTTCCTGGTGTGGCTGGGAACACATTTGAGTAACCCATAATAAGCTACTTTATATGGAAATCAGTGTCCATGCAGTCCTCACTCCAGCTGAACTGTATTGGTTTATGGATTTGTGTTAAGTTCTGCAGCAACACAACTTTCTTCTGCAGAAGAGCCCTTGGGGAGCCATCAGGCTGCTGTGGCTCCAGGTGTGGGTGCTTTGATAGGGTGCTTGGTGACGTGATCTAGTTGTTTGATGGGTTGGACGCGATGATCTTGAAGGTCTCTTCCAACCTGGTTTATTATTATTATTATTATTATTATTATTATTATTATTATTATTATTGCAAAGTGAGGGTTCAGGATGTCTCAGCTCTTCAGTTCTGCCTGGGTTGGTGAAGCTCTTCTGTTGTTTCATGCCTCACTGTAGAAAGATTCAGAGGTTTGCTTCAAGGTTTATGTTGCCTGCCTCAGGTCTGAGCTTAAAGAGTTGTGAGAGGAGCAACTCAGTGTAATTTATGGTCATAGTCTGCTGGAAGGAGGATACTGTCCTGGGTGAAAAGCAGAGGGAGTCTGGTCTCTGCAAGCTATAGAATAATGGAATTGGTTTGGTTGGAAAAGACCTCTAAGGTCGTCCAAGCCAACCATCAACCCAGCATCACCATGGCTACTAACCCATGTCCTGAAGTGCCAGAGCTACATGGGGTTTTAACACCTCCAGGGATGGGAACTCCACCACCTCCCAGGGCAGCCTGTGCCAGGGTCTGACCACTCTTGCAGCAGAGAAATTGTTCCTAATCTCCAACCTGAACCTTCCCTGGCACAGCTTGAGGCCATTTCCTCTTGTCCTGTCATTACTTACGTGGGAGAAGAGGCCAACACTGCCTTCACTCCAACCTCCTGTCAGGGAGCTGTAGAGAGCAGCAAGGTCTCCTCTCAGCCTTCTCTTCAGGTCAAACAACCCCAGATGCCTCAGGCTCTCCTTCCAAGACCTGCTCTCCAGGCAGGTGTCCCACAAGCAGGTGTCTCCTTTGGCCATTCCCTACCACCTCGCACTGCCTAAGGCACGCAGCTGTCAGCCTGTGAGCTCTGCACAAGATAAGCAGATGCCCCAGCGTGAGCTGGAGCCCTGTTGGCAAGGTCAGCAGGCAGCAGGGGATCTCTGGTGGGAGATCTGCCTGGGGTGTAGCAGCTGGGACACTGACCTCTTCCCAACCCATCTGGAGCCCCAGAGCTTGCCCTATCTAGCACAAACTCCCTTCATGGAGGTGACCATGGCTGCTCTTCATTGCTAATTATTAAATTCCCAATACAAATCAATTTCTCTCCTTTGCAACCCTAGGCATACATTTGGGACTCAGATTTTTTTAGTTGTTTTTTTATCAAAGCCAGCACAAAGCTAAACTTTCTGTGTTGCTCCTGGGGCTCCACATCGCAGGCTAGGTTGGCCAAGCATGCAAAAACCTGGTGACCAGCTCTGAAAAGTGCCTCTCACTGCTCAGCATCCTCTGCTGCTCTAAGTGGCTGCCCAAACCCAGCACACAAGGCTTAATAGTAATTAATTACTCTAAGCTAGCTGATGAAGGAGGTGGTATGGAGAGGCTCCACGGGATCACACCATTGAAACCCGTGGCATTTGTTTTCTGGAGGTGCAAAGCAGCAGTAATCAAATTGCCATTGCCCAGTGATGGGTGTGAGCAGAAAAGAAAAGCACCGAGTCAGCAGCATGCCGGTGAGAGCTCTGCAAGGGTGCTGCTCTCAGCACAGCAGGGGAGGAGGTGTTGCCCAAGAGGATGGTCTCATTGTGACTGAGCATGACTCAAGGTTCAACACCTCCTGCTTCTGGGTGCACCAAGAGAGATGCCACAGGACAGGGATGTGCTGGCAGCCTGCAGCAAGGGTTTGGCAGGGGCAAGAAGAGTGAAGCAGACTTTTCACGAATTTCCTCTGAAGAGAGGAGAAGTGGTTTGCTTTGGAAACTAAGGCAAGTCAGGCCTTGCTCTGAAATTGCTCTAGAAAATGAGGAGAAGCTTCAAGGTATGATGGGACTGTCTGCCAGAGATGATTCTTCATGCTGGACTTATGGCATGATGCTTTTTCCCTGTTTTTTTTTCTCTTTTAGAGACATTGCTCAGCTTTGGATGGCTGCTGGTGCTGGATGCTGTAAGATGCTATGGAGGCCTAAGTGCTGCTTGGGAAGGCACGAGCTGTCCTAGCTGCTGGGGAGGCAGCAGGTCTAGATTGGGTCCTGAAGATGGACTTCATCTGACTTCATTACAATCATTATTTCTTTACAACCTTGTAACTTATACAATACAATAGACCAGGTTGGAAGAGACCTTCAAGATCATCGTGTCCAACCTATCATCCAATCCAAAACACCTAAACAACTAAACCATGGCACCAAGCACCCCATCAAGTCTCCTCCTGAACACCTCCAATGATGGTGACTCCACCACCTCCCTGGGCAGCCCATTCCAATGGGCAATCACTCTTTCTGTATAGAACTTCCTCCTAACCTCCAGTCTAAACCTCCCCTGGCGCAGCCTGAGACTGTGTCCTCTTGTTCTGGTACTGGCTGCCTGGGAGAAGAGACCAACATCCACCTGTCCACAACCTCCCTTCAGGTAGTTGTAGAGAGCAAGAAGGTCACCCCTCAGTCTCCTCCAGGCTAAGCAACCCCAGCTCCCTCAGCCTCTCCTCATAGGGCTTGTGTTCCAAACCCCTCACCAACTTCGTTGCCCTTCTCTGGACACGCTCCAGCAAGTCAACATCCTTCCTAAACTGAGGGGCCCAGAACTGGACACAGGACTCAAGGTGCGGCCTAACCAGTGCAATGTACAGGGGCACAATGACCTCCCTGCTCCTGCTGGCCACACTGTTCCTGATGCAGGCCAGGGAACTTCTCTGTTGTTGCCTCAGAACTGTGTCACTTAGCTACCTCACACATGAGTGGTGAGGCTTCATTAATATTGATAAAGCTCATGATGTAAAATTAGCCATGGTCAGGGGATGCTGTAAAAGGTGAAATCATAATAGTCATGGCCAGTGCCTGTGTTGCTTGGAGACTGAGAACTGTCCTGGGCTGCTGCTTCGTATTGGCCTTTCATTCCAGTTTATTCTCCCCTTCTTGTGAAAAGGAGTTTTAAAAAAGAGAAATGAGAACACTGTCAGTGATGAGCAGAGAGAAAAGCCTTCTAGGCTCTGCCTTTTTGCAGATGGGTTGTGGGTCTGGCAAGAGAAGACCCTGTGGAGATTTGTTCAGGGGCACAGTGCTGGTTTGCTTGCTGCTTGGTGTGGGAAGTGTCTGCAGGAGAGCCTCCTTACTCATTTTCCTAGCCTGTCTTCAGGAATCTGGGGGCTGGACCCCGATGAGGCAATGTATCTGCTACCCCAGCCCTGTCCCAGCAGAGACCTTTGCCACTAATCGGCAAACACCTTCTCCTCCCCAGCATTAAGTGATAGGATGAGAAGAAATGGCCTCTGGTTGCACCAGGGGAGGGTTAGATTGGTTATCAGGAAAAAATCTTTCCTGCAAGAGTGGTCAGGCATTGGAACAGGCTGCCTGGGGAGGTGGCGGAGTCCCCATCCCTGGAAGTATTCAAAAGCCCTCCAGGGCACGCTTCAGAGGGCATGCTGGGGCCGGGTTGATGGCTGGACTACAGGTCCTTTCCAAACAGCAATTCTATGGTTCTACGCTTCAGGCAGTTCAACAGCTGGGAACATGCCACCAGCTCTTAGGTGCAGCCTTCAAACACAGCAGCTGCACCCTCCGGAAAAAGCAGCAGCAGAAGCACAGGAGCTGAGAAATCCCCCGCGGAGCCTTCAGCTAATCAGCAGCTCCGGCGGCCGGCGTGCCTGCCACAGAGCCCTGGCGGTTAGGGGCTGGAGCAGGCAGGCACCCGGAGCCTGATTGCAGGTTTTAAAAGTGCTGCTTGATGAGATGAAACTGGTGCTGTTTGTGGCTGATTTGGAGACAATGGGAAGAAAATCAGAGGTGAGATCCACACACTAAGCTGATCTTGATTCTGAGCATGAGAAATTCAGGACTCCAAACCCAGATTGAGATCCAAGTTTTATACTGAGGGCCCTGCCCTCACGGTGGACTGGTTCAGAGTCCTGCAAGGATTTAATGTGGTGGTGCTGGGTTGATGATGTTAGAGGTCTTTTCCAAGACGAACAGCCCTGTGTCTCTGTGATGGGGAGGTTTGGGGCTGACTCCCTGTAGGGAACTTGCCTGTGCTTAGAAACAGCTGATTTGGGAACAGCAGGTTTCTGCTGATGCCCCTGGCCTCAGAGGGGACTGAAGCAAAATCCTGCAAGGATTTAATGGCTGTGGTGATGTTAGGCCAATGGTTGGACTTGATGGTCTCAGGGGTCTTCTCCAACCAAAACATTTCTATGCTTCTAAGGCTGTGAGTTGTTCCCCTACAGGAAACTTGCACTTGCTTAGAAATTACTTAGTAACTGACTTAAGGGTACTGGAATGCTGGTGTCCTGGGTCCCAAGATCCTTTTAAACCAAGCTAAAGTGCTGAAGCACTGAGTGGTTCCACTGCATGCTGCATCAGGAGCTACTTCCTCAGCTCCTGTAGTCTGTGGTCCAGCAGCTTTGCAGGTTAGCTTTTGATTAATTACATAATACCCAGACACAGATATTTATAGCTTGCAGCATTAGATAAATTCTCCAGATGTGGCTTCCTTTTAGCTAACTTGAGATGAATGGAGATCAAAGCCTTTGATCTTTAGCCTGACTGAAACCTGCTGCTGATATAAGCCTTCAGAAGATGATGCAGCAAGAGGGACTGGCCACTGAGCTTTGATAAGGAACCAGCTCAAACAAAACCTGTGGGAAGAGACTTGGTGCAGGATATATCTACACCCCGCATCGAGTCCCTGCTCCTGAGAGTGGCAGGCAGTTTCCAATGAACCTTTTGCTCTTAAACAACAGATTAAAACCGATCGATGCTGTGTTCCAGCTCAGAAGTGCTTTGAGCCTTCTCATTGCCCGTGTGTCCTCTGCCATACACAGACCTGGCAGCAAATGTCATTGGTAGCAAGTTTATAGCCTCAGTTAAGGCTATTGCCATTGCTCCAGATGTGGAAAACAGAATTATAGCTGAGTTTCTGGTACAGTGAAATCCCTGATGTGCCCTAGCATCAGCACTGCCAGCTCAACGATATCTTCTTCATGACCCTTGGAAAAAATGATGAATAGCCAGGGAGCTGCAAATTCAGGCTCAGCTCTGGCAACAGGAACATTTCATCCAGGTCCTAGCCGGGTGGGCAGGTCTGGAAACTCAGATCTTGTACCACAGGTTATTGTGGCAGTCACAGCTGCAAAGCAGTGCACAGTGCCCTGTGGCCACCTCTGCCTATCTCTCGAGCTTCAGAAGCCCCACAGCTTGGCTGTAAACCCACAGGGTGCTTTGGGTAATATAGCCAAGAGGGTTCCAACTGCCATTGCCAAGGCTGCTTCACAAACTGTTTCCTGTAATGTCAGGCACTGGCACAGGCTGCCCAGGGAAGTGGTGGAGGCCCCATCCATGGAGGTGTTCAAGAAAGCTGTGGACATGGCATGTGGGGACATGGTTTAGTGGCTATGGTGGCCTTAGTTTGAAGGCTGGACTGGATGATCATAAAGGTCACTTCCAACCCAAACAATTCTGTGATTCTGTGGTAAATGAAGCTGATGCTACAAAGCCCCACAAAAAGCAAGCAACCAACCACAAAAAACTCCCCAAACTTTAGATTCAGACTTGCCAACATCAGAAGAAAAAGAATTAATCAAGGACACTGCAGTGTAGATGACCTACAGCAACAAGAGAAGGGCTGAAAAGCCAGAGAGAAAGAGGTTATTAATAATGAAGTGAAGCTCACACTTCAGAGGCGGGGATCTCTGAGCCTGCTGCGGAGTCAGGAGGGTCAGAGGGTTGATGCTTTTTGTCAGTGATGAAAGCATCATCCAAAGGCCAAAGCAGTGGTCAGAGGAGCCTGAGGCTTTTAGACGATGTCACCAACTGTTCCGAGAGCCTTTCAGGCCATTCTTGGATATGGAAGATGAGCAAAAGAATTGGAGGGGAGGCTCCTGGACATCTTCTCCTTTCAGGAGCTGGAAATACACATATAGAAGGCAGCCTGGTGGCACTGCCAAGGAGAAAGGGAAGTGCCCTTCTGAATGCCTGGTCTCAGTGCACTCAGAACAGAGGTTTTGACTGGAGAGAGAAGGTAGAAATGCCCATCCCAGTGCAGAGAGAGCATAGGAAATACAACTGATCTGCTGAGTCATAAATTCCTTATTGACACCAGAGGAAGGAACTGCAATTACTGAGATTGCTGAAGATGTTCATAAAGGAATAGCTCAAATACTTCAAGGAAAAGGCAGAATGGAAAAGACAGAAACCCAAATGCAGCTTGCAAGAGATGTCAGGGATAACAAGAAATAATTCTTAAGCCGTTAATAATGGGAGGGAGAACAAATGAAAGATTTGTCCCTTACTTTGTGGAGAGAAAAGCTCCTGATCAATGAAAATGAGTTGCTGCCTTTTTTTCACCAGAATAAACAGTGAGCAAGTGTTAGTCACAATCAACACTGACAAAAAGAACTACCTCAGCATAGATTAGGAGGAGTCCAGGTTAGAGAATACTTAGGTAAATTAGAAAGTTTCACATTGGCTGGGGCTGACTTTATCCTGCAGTACCTGAAGGACTGGCTTTAGTTATCCCAACACTGTTACTGCTATCTCTGAACTCAGGGATGGGCTGGGGTGATACCAGCAGCCTGAAGTATTGCTTTCCTCTAACGGGTAGAAGGGAGAGGGCAGAGAGCAGAGCTGTACAGCTGTCAGCTTGCCCTCAACATCCAGGAGAAAGCTGGAGCAAATAATCACCTGAAGTCAAGAGCAGGATCAGTTTGTTGTCTTCTGCAGTGTTCAGGCACTGCCCTCAGCCAGCAACGTGCCTCTAAGTGGGGCCAGTTTTGCCTTTCACCCTGTGTGTGATATCCATGAAGCTTCTGTCACTCCAGACCCAGCACCACATAATCACCTTCTGTGATTTTCACCCTCTCTGTGCTTACAGCATCTCTCCCTGCCCTGTCACAGCTTCTCTCCCTGTTCTGTCACAGCTTCTCTCCCTGTCCTGTCACAGGACACCCCCTGTCCTGCTCCCCCTGTCCATCCTCAGAGCTCCTGGCCTGCAGCTCTGGGACATGCAGCTGCTGCTTCATTGGCTTTATCTGGAAAGAAAGAGGTTTACAGCCTCAAAAAGCCCCAAACCCATATGGTTCAACATCTGATTTGTTTCAAGTCACTTGAGCCCCAAGTGGAAAACTCCTCCCTTTCACATATGCTGAGGAGTTGGGGTGTGGATTTCTCCAGAGCAAGTCTTCTGCCTGCCTTTGAAGGAAGCAGCTTGGCCTTTGATGTAGCTCTGAGCAAGGAGGTGGCCTCATCTCATGGTGTGTTTCCTTCACAAGATCTTAACTGTGGGCCATTATTTACAGTTCATACAGAAAACCAGGAGCAGAGTCTCACAGTACATTGCTAATGCTGCCCAGGCTGGATTTGATATAACCTGAAGCCTGTCAGTTCAGCCTGGAGAAGGGAAGGCTCCAGGGAGACCTTGTGGTGGCCTTAAAGGAGCTGATCAGAAAGCTGGGGACAGACTATTTTAGCAGGGCCTGCTGTGGCAGGACAAGGGGTGATGGTTTGAACCAAAAGGGGAGACTTATGCTGGAGAGAAGGAGGAAATTTGTCCAACTGATGGTGGGGAGACCCTGGTTGCCTAGAGTGGTGGGCAATGCCCCATGGCTGGCACCAATGCAGGTGAGGTTGGTTGGGACTCTGAGCAACCTGCTCCAGTGGCAGCTGTCCCTGCTGAGTGCAGGGGTTGGCTGTGTTACCAGCCTGGGCTCCTCTCTTCCTGTTCTTGTAAAGACTTTTAAACCTTAAATCAGTTTATTTCAGATTTGAGAGGACTCATGGCAGGGCTTGAGGAATTCAATAGAATGGGACCGCTCCCAGGGTCTGGGAGTTCGTGCTGGGATGTGGTGGTGTCCAGGGCTGATAATTTCTTAGAGAGGGTTAAGTGATACGGAAGTTGAGTTTATTCTGGTATGTAACTGAACTGAGAAACCCAAACAGCAGAGAGTTTATCACAAATTTGGAATCTGAAGCTAAATTTCAGCCAGCTGCTGCCACCCACCCCTCACTTCTACATCTCCAACCACCTCTGCTGCCTTTGCTCCTCTCCCTAGCAGAGAGAAGCCCCCCAGAAGCACCCCCAGCCTTGCACCATCATCTTGTAGTTAGCCATGTGCTGCTCCTCATCCTCCCACATCAGGTGCAAATCCAGTACTTGATCTGGGGTTAATCCCCAGCTGTAGGTAACTCTTCCTATGTCATATCGTTGGCACTGAGCTTTGTCTGTCAGAGGAGCTGGGGAGAAATCCTCCTCTCTGGTTATTAAATTGTCTGTCTGGAGCCGAAGAGTGTGTTGCAGCTGAAATGCTGATAAAAGCACTAAATGTGGAGCTGCTAACACAAAGCTCCAGCAGCAATTTAGCTTGCTATCAGGCAGTAAATAAGAGTTACCTGCTATTCTTTGATCACCCTTTTTTTTTTCTGCCCAGAACTGCCTGTGCTGACAAATTGTGTCACCAGAAAGAAATTCCAGGCTTTGATGAAATAAAGAGGGAACATGGGTGTGCTGGGAGTTGAAAGCTGCTCTTAAATAGGCTGCTGTAGGATTTTGCATAGCTGGAGTCATATTCAAGGTGCAGGAGAAAGGGCTTGGTTGAAGATGGGGCAGTTTGAGGCCACTGTCCTGCTGCTGGCCAGGAGCAGCTGTGGTGGCCTCGAAGCCCCCTGAGCCCCATGCAGGTTTTGAGAAGTGTTTCACCAGAAGCCTGGAGCTGTGGTCAGATGGGGCTGGTCCTGCTTGGGGCTTGTTCCAGCAAGCTGGCAGAGCTGCTGTAAATGGGTAGAAAGGGACGAGAGGAACCTTGTAGAGAGTGCAGAGCTGCATTGTGATAAGCAGCTGGCTGAGGTGAGGGTTGGATCCATGGCTTTAGGATGAGAACTGGTGAAATGTTGCTCACCAAGTGCTAACAGTGGAGCTTAGATGTCAGTCTCAGGTAGATTCCAGGCTCCTGAACCATTTCCCACAGGGTTCCACATCTGCTGCTTGAAAAGGTGACAGCAGTGCCAAGAGAAACCACAAACAAGGGTGAAGGGTTGGAAAGCAGTTTTGGACCTACACTTCTTCAGAGCCTGGAGGCTTTTAGCTCCAACTCTTCATTTGCTCCATCACAGAGTGCGAGGCTGTCCCTGCATCCTTCTGCTCTCAGTTGTTCCCAAGCACAGGACAGGCTAAAGCCAGGACTCTCACTGAGGTCATTGCTAAAGACCTCAGTGGGCAGGAGCTCCAGACTATGGTTCTTTCCTATGGCGATGTGAGTGAGATTGGCTTTGGTCAGGTCTAGAAGGTCTCAAACTGTACCATGCTGTGGGCCAGCTGCCTCCCTCACCCTGTCTCTGGTGGTGGCCGGCTCCAGATGCTCCAGAAGAGGATGCAGGAGATGTGGTGGCAAACACAAGCACAGAAGTCTGCTCCCCTGGATGATTTTCTTTTCACCCAAAGATAAAATCCTAACACTTAGGGACTGCCTTCAGTCTTGGGGTTTGCCCTGGCTTGGGATCTGCTTCCCTGCAAAGGACTTGGGTTTCTCCTTGTCTATTGCTGATTTATGAGCGCCTCCTAGCAAATCTAGGACCACAACCTATCGGTTTTGAGTTTGCCACCTCACCTTCAAGAATGCTAATTGACCATTAATTAATCAATAGTGACATGAAGTGATTCTTTTTATAGCAATATACTCAAATTAATAAGAATTAAGCCCAGGAGAATGACAGAAATATTTAATCCATCTTTGCAGTGGCTCCAGCAGACGACACCTCTGAGAAGCACACAGAGCAAGATGGCTCTGTGCTGCCTACACTTCCCTGATCCTGTTGTGATTTGGGGCAAACAGCAGGTGGAAAAGGGCAGAGTGTCCCCAGAAGGACCAAGGCCAAATCAGAGGGTTGGAGCATGTGCCAGAGTGGGTATTTCTGTGGTTCCAGATTAAATATCAGGTGTGAAATATCACAGATGGGGGACTTGGAAATCTCACTTGGCTCGGGAGGCTGAGGCACTGCCAAAGGTACTATTCTTAGAATAGAATGGAATGGGATGGGATGGAATGGAATAGAATTAACCAGGTCAGAAAAGACCTTTGAGATCATTGAGTCCAACTGATCCCCCAGCACCATCTGATCAACTCAACCATGGCACCAAGGGCCTCATCCAGGCTCTTCCTAAACACCTCCAGTGATGGTGACTCCACCACCTCCCTGGGCAGCACATCCCAATGGCCAATCTCTCTTTCTGGGGAGAATTTCTTCCTCACACCCAGCCTAACAGGTGTCTTCTCTGCCTTTAGAGAGCCTTGTTTCTAAGGAGTTAATGCAAACCCCATTTTTGTGTAGGCACAAACATAGCTGACACCAATGCACCTTGGCCATGGCGTGGGCATCAAGGCAGACAGGCAGAAGACTAATCACAGCATTTTAAAATACATCTGTTGGTGGAGCAGGGAGCTTGCCCAGATGCTGATGCGTGAAAACCCAGGGGTGTTGTGGCTGTGTGTATGTGAATGCATCACTCAGGAGCAGAACTTCATTCATTGCTTTTTCACTGGAGGGTAATGTTGACAGCTGGAACTCAGAGGTTTCCTGGGATTTAGGTGCATTATGGCATTAGTCTGTTTCCGTTGCTGGAGGCAGCTTCCTCAGTCTGAAGCAGCCCTGTCCACTGCTCTAAGTTCTTCTTCCTTTCTCCTAAACATTCCCTGTATGTATGGGAGTTGGGCAGCAGCTCTATCAGGATACTGCTTCAAGTTGACCTTACCCAGCACATTTTAACCCCATGGTTAAATCATAAGATTGTTTCAGCTGGAAAAGGCCTCTAAGATCCAGTCCAACTGCTGACCCAGCACCACCATGGCCACTAAACCATGGCCCCAGGTGCCATGGCCACATGTTTCTTGAGCACCTCCAGGCAGGGTAACCCCACTACCTCCCTGAGCAGCCTGTGCCAGTGCCTGACCACTCCTGCAGTAAAGCAAATTTCCCTCATCTCCAGCCCAATGTCAGCATTTGGGTGAATGCATTCGTGCAGCCCCACGAGTGACCTGTGCTGGGTGGTTGGGCAGGCTCCACAATTAATGGGCAGAGACTCCCAATTCATCTTGATCTCTCTCACACATATGGCTCCATAAATGCCTCTGATCACAGCTTTGACAGAGCCTGCACCTCCAGAGGCTGCTGAGGTCAGTGTTCAGCCAGCCCTGCCCCTGCAGAGGCAGCCAGCGCAAGGTGTGGGTCCCTGTGCCAGGGAGAGGAAACATCTCACCAGGGGCAAAGGTGGCCTGGCAATGTCAGGGGGAGCAGAAGGACTTCGCATGGTATTTCTCTGCCTGAGGCACCCCCCTTTGCTGCCAAGAGAGCATGCAGGACAGGTGATGGTAACAGCCCTGGGGGGTATTGACAGCTTTCCCCGCGTCCCTCTCGCTTTCCTCTCCTCACAGCCACCAGCACAGCATGGGGGGAAAGCCAATGCTCCACGAGAAGTTCCTGTGCTGCCTGTTTGCTAAATTGCCCTGGAGAAGAAAGGGGATTAGCTCTGCAAAATCCTTTTGATCCTCAGAGATCTACAGGAATCTTGAGACTCCTCCAGAGAGGTTTTTTTCTTCACTTGTGGTAAGGGGAGAAGATGTCCATGGGCTCCTTCCAAGGGTCTGGGAAGAGTAACTAATGAAAGCAAACCTACTGCAGCCCCTTGGAGGAAATGTTGGGAGTTCACCAAGCTGGAGAGGCTGAAGATCACTTTCAGGAGTGGAGGTACAAGCAGGTGGAGCTCTGCTGCTGTCTGAGTCTGCTTTTTCCTGCTTTGCTGGCTTAGGGCTGTGCTGCAGAGACTTGCCAGCTGTGGCTGCCCACAGAAGCAGACTCCTTAACCTAAAGGGAGGTTCATGATTCCAGACAAGCTTTTCTGCACCACCTGTGCAGGGGCAGGTTTTCTCCTCCCTTCTCCATCAGGTTCATGCATTTGTTTTGTCTGCATCTGCTGGGTCTTGCAGGAACAGGAGGCCCCAGCAATGCAGTAGCTGAGCACCTTGCTGTGGGGAAAGGACTGGAGCTGCCTTGGGAAGTGTGGGATGGATTTCTTCTAAAGCCTTTTTGTACGGTTTGGGCGATATGAAGGAGACTTGGTGTAGCCAAGAGTGGTAAAATGATCTGCAGTCTGTCCAAACTTGGCCTAATTTGAACTTGAAAGCGAGCTCCAAAGCCCTGCTGCTTACTTTTGAAACCATAACCTTCTCCCTGTGAAAGAGAAGTTCACCCAGTCAGCAGCTCAAAGGCTCTTAGATCCCCATCTCTGCAGAGAACAAATTCTGCCTTCCCACCGTATCAACCTGCCCTGCTCTGCACAGGAACATCAGTGGCTGTGGATGAAGGTCTGAGAGGATTTTTTTCAGCTTCCTGTAGTTATCTCAAGCCTTCATCTCTGAAATGCAAAGGCTTTTGTAGACTTTGTATTCTATCAGTGTGGCACCGAATGCCCTCCTTCTCCAGGTATTTATAGCAGCCTCTGCAGCTCCCATGACAGCTGTGAGTGGCTCAGCACCTTGCGGCATGAAGACTTCTTGTCCCCATTCCACAGGTGGGGAAATAGGGCACCGGGAAACGGAGTGATTCCTTCAGGACTTCCTGGAGCCCACTGCCACCACCTGACTGTACTTCTGAGGATCCTCATGTGTCTCTGGACTCTGTGCAGGCACCCAGGACTTCTGACAATAAAGCTGGGGTTTAGGTGTTCTAGTTACTGGCAGAGCAGAGGATTAACTGAGTGTGGAGAGAGTTGGATTAGTTCTTACAGCTCTGCTTGGTCTCCATCAGCAGCAGAGCTGCAGGAGGCTCCTCTGAACCTAGGGTAGAAGTGGGGTGCAGGGAGAGCTCCATGGACACACCTGACATTGTGTATGGAGCACTGGGGCTTTTCCCATGGGTCTGATGAGGCAGTGGCATCTCCCACCTAGCAAACACAACACTCTCTTCCTGTGCCTCAGTTTCCCCATCTGGAAGCCATGTGTAGTAAGTTAACCCCCACCCCAACATGGCACAAAGCTGCATTCTTCTCCAGTAGGATTATTCCTGGCACTGTGCTGTTGCTGGGAGCAAGGACTCAAACCTGAGTTATGCAGAACCTGAGGTTGTGAGAGGCAAAAGGTTCCTTCTGGGTCCCAGTGGGCCCAAGCTCCAGCAGGCTCAGCAGCATCAAAATCACTAAGGTCTTATTTTCGCACTTAACCCTTCTGATCCTGAAGTGCTGTTCCAAGATATGCTCCTCTTGCTGACCTCCCCAGTAGCACTAGTTCCGAGCTCCAGGCCCTTGGCTCCATGGCAGGAGTGTGAAGGGTTACTTGCTGGGTTGCTTGGGTGCTCCATCAGCACCATGTTGGTTTGCAAGACAGTCTGCTGGGGACAAATCATGCTGCCATGTGTGGGCTAAGTTCTTTCTTCCCCAATGGTGGAATACTCTGGGATGCAGGCAGCAAAGGAGGCAGCTGGGCAAAGGACTGGTGTTGGCAGATGAATCCCTCCTCAGCTGCCAGAGCTGTGGAGGTGCTGCTGCAGTGGGACATCTCCCTGCACCCAGAGGTATTGCTCTTTGCTTCACACACCAGAGCACTGGAGCTCCTGCTTTTTGTGCCATCAGCAGTGCCTTGTGCTGATGTGACCAGTGCTGGGCTGTGCTAGACCAGCAGGGTCAGTCCTGGTCCCCACCCTGGGGCTCTTCAGACTGAAAAAGAGCATCCTGAGAGGGGAGCTTATAAGTGCATATACATGGCTAAAGGGGGGAGGGCATGAGAATGGGGCTGGGCTCTGCTCAGTGGTGGCCAGTGGTAGGACAAGGGGCAACAGGTGCAAACTAGAACACAGAAGGTTTCACTTGAGCTCAGGGAGAAGCGTCTTTGAGGGTGCTGAGCCCAGGCTGCCCAGAGAGGTTGTGGAGTCTCCTTCTCTGGAGAGCTTCCAAACCCTCCTGGCCATTGTGATCCTGGGCAAGGTGCTGGAGCAGGGAGGTTGGGCTGGATGATCCCCAGAGGTCCCTTCCAACCCCAGCATTCTATGATTCTTCTTGAAAAGCATTCAGAGCTGGTCCTTCAGTTTTGTCCAGGAGAGCTTGCCTGGTCCTGAGCCATGCTACACTTGGTACTGGGTTGGAAACTCCAGGAAACTGCCTTCTCCTGATAAAACCCACAGAGTGGTGATAGGGAGATGGAATTTTGTAAGGTTCCATGAATCTTGCTGTGGGAATGTCTGATCCCAGCTTGGCACTGAGCACACGTGTGAGAACCTGCCCCAGGAGAGGCAGCAGTGCCAAGCTGTGCCTGCCCTGGAGACCCTCCCTCAGCACATGGACAGCCAAGGCCTGCAGGGCCCTCGCTGTCAACCTGCTCCACAGCTGCAGTCTTGGCACACTGGTAGGTAGGAGCACAGGGTGGGTTAGGAAGGATTGCACTCCAGGCAGCACAACAGCCCTCCACAAGCCACAGCTGATGGTGGCAATTAGTTGGATTAAGCTGTACCAATATAAACAAAGCAATAAGGAGACAGTTACAGTGAATGCAATAAGCAGGGCTCACCCTGTGCCAGCTGCAGGGACATCATCAGGCAGTCCAGCTGTGTGGTGCAAGCGCCTTGGGTGTCATTGGTGCTGGTGGTGCTGAGCAGGCTGTCTGGGGATGGGGATGGGGAGCTGGGCCCCTGCTGACATCCCAGAAGGCAAAAGCTGGCACCAAACCCCAGACAGGCCATGGCAAACGCTTCTGGGAGATGAAGGGCTTGGAGGAGAAGGTGAAGTACTAGGGCAAGAAGTAGAAAATTAGATCAGATTGGTGCTTTGCTGCATTTTAATTGCACTGCTTAATTCCAGCCTCTAATGCTCTCAGAGTAGACATCAAATAGGGAGCAAAAATGATTGGAAACCAAGCTACAAGCCTCAGCATCAGAGTGCCTATTACACTTATCTGTGACCTTCTGAGCATGAAACCCACCCTGGTGGCATTATTTTACATCTTCAGTTTGTTACTGGGCTTCTGAACTCTGCTGCAGCTTGGTTTGTAGAAAGTGCTTAGTCACTGGCAGCAGTGCTGGGAGTGAGAGATGCTCACTGGTGCCTCAGCAGAGGCTCCTGCCAAGCTGCTGCCCTTGGCAGATCATTGAAAGCTGGTGCACATTTCCCTCACATGTCTACCTTCTGCAACTGTTGTGAACCAACCCAAGCACCCTGCCCATGAAGAGCTAGGGAGAAAACATTCATGGCTCAATTAATGCATCCCCTCCAGTTGGCTGGGGCAGATTCATTTTGTGCTTTGCATGCAAAGCAATCTCCTGGTTTGCTGTGTGCTTTGCTAGGAGCACTGTGCTGGCTTTTGGGGAGGTTTTTCATCTTGAGGTTGGAATTCAGGTTTCAGAAGAAGCAGTTTGAAGGGACAGAGGTAGTCAGAGCTGTGGGATGGAGCTGCTGTGCAGCCAGGTTGGGATAGGAGGCAGGAGAGGGCTTGGCACTGGACACTGCCACTGAAGAGCACTTTCAGAATGAAATGCAGGGGAAGGGTTCCTGCTGCTGTCTCACATCAATCACCAGGATGGCTTCTGTCATCCCACTGACAGCAGCAAGCACTCTGAGGAGTTGTTGCAGGACAGGCCCTTACCAGGAGGGTGTTTGTCCTGGGTACTACATGCAGCAGGGCATAGCAAATGCTAACCATTTGCAAACCAATTACAAACCTGCTTCTGGAGGTGATTTGTTGAGTGATGACTCTGCTGAGCTCCTCCTAAAGCATGCACAAAGTCACAGCCCTGTGCCATACATGCCCTGAATGTGCAGGGACTTCAGTCAACTTCAGTGCACTTCTTCAGTCAAACATCACTATGGGTCCAGTGCTGGGCTCCCCAGTTCCAGACAGAGAGAGAACTACTGAAGAGAGTCCAGCAGAGGCTTCAGAGATGCTGAGGGGCCTGAAGCAGCTCTGTGAGGAGCAAAGGCTGAGAGCCTGGAGAAGAGCAGCCCCAGAGGGGATCAGAGCAATGCTCAGCAAGAGCTAAAGGGTGGAGGTCAGGAGGATAGGTCTGGGCTCTTCTCAGTGGTGCCCAGTGGTAGGACAGGGAGCAATAGGTACAAAATAGAACACAGGAGGTTTCACTTGCAGTTAAAGAGAAAATGCTTTGAGGGTGCTGAAGCACTGCACCAGGCTGCCCAGAGACATTGCAGAGCCTCTGGAGTCTCAAACCCCACTTGATATGATCCTATGCAACCTGATCTAAAGCTGCACCAGGGGAGGTTTAGGCTGGAGGTTAGGAGGAAGTTCTACACAGAGAGAGTGATTGCCCATTGGAATGGGCTGCCCAGGGAGCTGGTGGAGTCACCATCACTGGAGGTGTTCAGGAGGAGGCTTGATGGGGTGCTTGGTGCCATGGTTTAGTTGTTTAGGTGGGTTGGATTGATTGATGGGTTGGACACGGTGGTCTTGAGGGTCTCTTCCAACCTGGTTTATGCTATATTCTATATCTAGGCACACCTGTGCTAGCAGGGGAGGTCCCTTCCAAGGCCTACAGCTCCAAGATTATGTGATCATTCCAAGAGTCATTGCTGCAGAGCTTGTGCTCCAGGCAGCCCCATGGCTCTGCAGAGCAGCAAGCCAGAGCCCTTCCAAGTCTGCAGCAGCAAAAGCCATTAGAAAAAAAAAAAAGAAATAGATAAAGTATGGAAGAGTTTTGTTGCAATTTCTCTTGTGGACAGGTTTGAGAACCAGCTAATGAAGTGTGGCTGTTTGCAGCATGCTGGCATCCTGGAGCTTTAAAGGGGGTAGCTTAAAGGACGCACACAGGGGAAGCAGCTTAGGCTTGAATTTTATTCACACTGGGGTAAGCCATTGTCAGATGTTTTCAGGGAGCTAACAGGAGCAAAACAATGCTCTGTGGGGCAGAATCCAAAGTATCAAAGTTATAAAGTGCTGAAAATAGTTGAAAATAACAGATTGTTTCTCTTCTCCTGACTCAAGGGCCTTTGTTTGCTTGTTTCCTCTCCTGCATCCTGGAGAGTTGGTGTGAATGGGCTGCAGGGATGGGAAGCCACCAGGTAACCACCACTCATCTAACACAGCTCTGGCTGTTTAGAACATAGCCGGCAGTGACTGGACATCTCTAGAGCAAGGCAAAGGAAGGGATGGTAGTGAGGACTCATGCACCCAGAGAGCAGTGTTCTACCTGTCTGTGGGACAGCAGAAAGCACAGGTGATCATCTGGTGATGCCCAGAGCTGTTTGATGGGGCAGCTGGTGCCACAGCAGCACACTTCTGCCCTTCTCCTCTCCAAATAATGCCATGTGCTCATGGATACAGTGCTTGAGTGTGGGACCCCAAACTGAACCCAGTAACTGAGGTGTGGCATTGCCAGTGCCCCGTGCAGGCGCACGATCACTGCCCTGGTCCTGACGGCCACAATATTCCAGGTGCCCAAATGCTGCCCCCCATAGCAGAGAGCCTGCTCCCAGAGACCTGGTTTCCTCTCTTAGCAGGGACAGCTAAGGCCCATATTCTAAGTGAAGACATCAAGTCTTAGCTTAATAAGCCTGCAGACATAGGGCCCTTGGGGGGCATAACCTCATTTAATTGTGTTTTATTGAGCATGGTGTTGGCCAAGGCCCTTGTGCTACAAGGACCTCTCTCTGGAGCAGCCAGGGCCTTAAATGCACCAAAATGGAGAATCTATAGAGAATTACTACTGGCCTGAGGACACTGCAGAGCCCCACCCAGTTCTCAGCTCTTCTCTGCCTTGAGTCCAGCACTACAAACACGTTTATTTACTTGGCTCTGCAGTGGTAGTGACAAAGCTGCTTACCAAAACAAACAGAAGGGAGGATGGACATTTGCAGCCAGGCATGGGATTGCTGCTGAGCCAGACTGGGCTGGGAACTGCACCTCGAGGTGCAGCCCAGGCAGCTGATCAATTACCCGGTAGCTTGGCACCAGTGCACTCCATCAACTTACTGAATCAGTGTAGCTGCAGTTGCTGTGCCAGAGTGGCTGTGGAGTCCAAGTGACAGCACCAAGCTGTAATGGTGGTTACAAGGAATTGGCCAGACACCACGGGCTCTTATCTGCTCTGCAGCCCCACCAGTGCTCCAGCAAGCTGGGTGGAATTTGGCTGCTTGGGCTTTAAATATATCCCTGTGCATCATTTAACGTCAGGGGTTTAAAGCCTTTCCTTTTTTTGCAACCACAAGGGAAGTTCATGTGCCAGGCTGTAATTCAGGGCTGACCCAGCTGCCAGCCAGCTCCCTGCTTCTAGGGCAAGACTTGCTGCAGCCCTGGAGAGGGCTGCAGAAAATGGGTGGCAGATGCACATCGTGGCTGGTTTCTGGGCAGCTTCCTCTTCATAATTGGCTCTGGCATTTCAGCTGCCGTAATCTGGGCTGGGGTTGGAAGGGGAGGCTGAACTTGCTGACAAGAAAGTTTGCTTGAAGTGTGGGGAAAGCAGGGCTGAAAGCTCTGTGCTGAGCTGGAGCAGGGATGTGCAGAAGCTGCTGGAAGTGCTGCTGGTCACTTGCTCCTACAGCTGCTGTCCCGTTTCAGTGCTCTCAGCTCTTGTCAGCTCTTTGGTTGGAAGAGACACTTAAGATCATCAGCACTGCCAGGGCACCACTAAGCCATCTCCCTCAGCACCACATCCACACAGCTTTGAAATCTCTCCAGGGATGGGGACTCCAGCACTGCCCTGGGCAGCCTGGGCCAGGGCTTGACAACCCTTTTGGGGAAGAAATTATTCCTCATGTCCAACCTAAACCTCTCCTGGTGCACCTCGAGGTCATTTCCTCTCATCCTATCACTTGTTCCTTGGGAGAAGAGACCAAACCCCACCTAGCTCCAACCTCCTTGCAGGGAGCTGCAGAAAGCGATGAGGTCTCCCTTCAGCCTCCTCTTCTTCACACTAAACACCCCCAGCTCCCTCAGCTGCTCCTCACCAGCCCTGTTCTCCAGACCCCTGCCCATCTTCATTGCCCTTTTCCAGCTGGTCTGATCTCTCCTCACCCTCCTGCTCTGTGCCAGTGCCAGCTGCAGCTCACTGGCCACTGCCAGCTATGCTGCTCCTCTCCAGGGGACGTGCTGGTACTGGGTGTTTATAGTCTGGGAGCAGAGGTCGGGAGCAGAGCCATGGCTGTGCTGGGTGCTTTGCAAAAACAGGAGAAAACAATGAAAGGCAATCCCTGCCCTGAGGGTCCTGTGCTCTGCAGGCATGAAAACCCATGGGGATAGAGCATGCAAAAAACCCCAAAACATTTCCAAATGCCTAAAGCAAGGACCCTTCGGGGGCAGCTTGGGTTGGGTGATGCTTTGCTGGGAGCGCTGGGAGGGAGTGAGGAAGGCAAGGAAGAAAATCCTAACTGCATGGCCCAGCCGCAGCCAGGGCTGTGCCTGCAGGGATTTTTGGCAGCAGGGAGTTTGAGGATGGTTCTGAAGCAGGAGGAAGGAGTGGCTCTGCAGATCTTATCGGGGAGCTTTTCCCAGGCTTGAAAGAAGAGGAGGCTGCTCCTGAGGAAGGCGCTGGCGGCGGATTATGGAGGCTGGCAGGGCAAAGGTTGTGGGCTGGCCGCACGGAGCCAGGCGTGGGTTCAGCCAGGCAAGAGGAGATGTGCAAAGGTAACAGCGACGAGGGGTTGAGGGCAGCTGCTGAAGCCAAAGATTACAGCAGCTGACAGAGAAGGGGGAGGCTGGGAGGAGAGTTTGGTTTGTATTGGATAAATACAGGAGCAGGGAGGTCATTGTGCCCCTGTACTCTGCATTGGTTAGGCCACACCTTGAGTACTGTGTCCAGTTCTGGGCCCCTCAGTTTAAGAAGGACATTGAGACACTTGAATGTGTCCAGAGGAGGGCAACAAGGCTGGTGAGAGGCCTTGAGCACAAGCCCTATGAGGAGAGGCTGAGGGAGCTGGGGTTGTTTAGCCTGGAGAAGAGAAGGACCAGGGGTGACCTCATTGCCCTCTACAACTACCTGAAGGGTGGTTGTGGACAGGAGGGGGTTGGTCTCTTCTCCCAGGCAACCAGCACCAGAACAAGGGGACACAGTCTCAAGCTGTGCCAGGGGAGGTTTAGACTCGAGGTGAGGAGGAAGTTCTTCACTGAGCGAGTCATTCGTCATTGGAATGGGCTGCCCGGGGAGGTGGTGGAGTCGCCGTCCCTGGAGGTGTTCAAGAGGAGACTGGACATGGCACTTGGTGCCATGGTCTAGTTGTGAGGTCTGTTGGGATGGGTTGGACTTGATGATCCTTGGGGTCTCTTCCAACCTTGGTTATACTGTGATACTGTGATACTGTGAAAAAGGTTTCAGGGATGTTAAAAAGCAAACTTCAGATGTGATTCCAAAGAAATCCAGTCTGCAGGTGGTGGATGAAGGCTGTGGGCCTGAGAGGAAGGATGGGACATTGCTGAGTGAGAGAAAAAGGGGGAAAGAGGGGGAATGGCAGCAAACTGCCTACACCCAGCTTACCAGAGGGGTGGGAAGCAGAGCCCTGAGCTGTTCTGGAGAGCTGCTGCCTCCTTTTTGAGTGACCTGAGTATTTTTTTCCAGTTCTTTGATTAACAGAATCATTGCTGATTCTGGTAGCCAGGCTTTGTTCAGTGGGACCCAGTGACAGGACAAGGGGCAGCAGGCACAAACTGGAACATCAGAAGTTGCATCTGAACATGAGGAGGAACTTCTGTAATTTGCGAGTGACAGTGCCCTGGAGCAGGCTGTCCAGAGAGGTGGTGGAGTCTCCATCTCTGGAGACATTCAAAACCTGCCTCAACATGTTCCTGTGTGACCTTCTCTAGATGCCTTGGCAGGGGGCTGGGCTGTATGCTCTCCAGAGGTCCCTTCCAACCCCTGCTGTTCTGTGAGCTTAGCCAGAGGCCCAGAATGTGGCTGCCTGTGGGTGGTATCCTGCCTCTCCAGCCTGGTTCCTCAGCTGACACCAGCCTCACACAGGTACATTTGCTTTTGCTGCTTCCAGAAGCTCAGAGCAGCAAAGCACTCTGAGCAAATGTTGTCTTGTGGTGGTTTATCCTTTTGGACTTTGGTTACCACTGAAAAAATGGCAATGGTCTGTGGAAAGAAAGAAGAATTAAAAAAACAGCTCAGCTGGATTTCCCCAGTCCAGCAGAGCAGCTTACCCATTCCTGAGAAAAGATGCAGTCAAGGGACCCTTCTCTTGCTGTCAGGGTGCAGAGTATTGCCCAGGTGAGTCTTTCACTGTGGATGCTTCTGTGTTTGTCCTATCAAATGTAGAAGATCATCAGATCTTTCCTTCTTCTACCCCAAATCCTTACATTACAGCCATGAAGAAGCAGGTTTGTTTTCCTTCCTTAATTTACTTGGTTGGATAAAAGCATTCTGGGTTATCCATAGCGTTTGTTCTGTTCATGGTATGATACAAACCCAGGCTGTGGAACAACCAGAGATGGGGGTGGGAGGTTATATCAGACATGGAGAGCATCACATCCCAGTATGGTGTGCTAGAAAGCAGGGCAGAAATACTGCATCCAGAGGCAGCAGTATTGCCTTTAGCTTTCATCCCCTGCATGAGATGTGAGTTAAACCAGTTCATGCCCTTTCAGGAGCCAACACTGCTTCCTCCAGAAATGACTGCTTTGCAATCCCTTTCCAGATGGAAGCCATCCTACATTATCTTAGTTCTGCCTGCAGAATCACAGCTTTGGTTCTGAGTTCCCCTGGGCTTCCCCAAGGAGGTCCTGAGCTCCAGTTGGGGTGGGATAGTTAAGGAGTAGCACCAGAGAGGATCTCTGGGAGGTGATACTTATGGATCATATGTCCACAGAAGGGCAACAAACCTGGTGAAGGGTATAGAGAACAAGTCCTGTGAGGAGCAGCTGAGGGACCTGGGGGTGTTTGGTCTGGAGGAGAGCAGCCTGGGGAGAGACCTCATTTCTCTCTACAGTTTCCTGCAAGGAGGTTGGAGCAAGGTGAGGGTTAGGGTTAGGGTCTCTTCTCCCTAGTAACACATGACAGGAGGAGAGGAAATGGCCTCAAGTTGTGCCAGGAGAAATTTAGGCTGAACATGAGGAAGAATTTCTTCCCCCAAAGGGTTGTCAAGCTCTGGCACAGGCTGCCCAGGGAGGTGGTGGAGTCCCCATCCCTTGAGGTGTTCAAGAAACCTGTCGCCATGGCAGCTGGGGACATGGTTTAGTGGGCATGGGGGTGTTGGGTCAACAGTTGGACTCAATGACCTTAGAGGTCTTCTCCAGCTGAAATAATGGCAGACGAGGATGGGCACCTCCTGCAGCCCTGCATGCAGCCTCCTCACCCTGCGCTCCCAGGGCTGACAGCCATTTGCATAAGGAGCAGGAGGGTGAGCAAGAACTACCTCTGTAGACAGCTAACACCACAGGTAGCCTGTGGTAGACCTGCTGCAGCTGTGGGCAGGGAGGTGCTTTGCTGGGAGCAGGGCATGAAAGCCTTTGTGGCCATGGCTGTGCTTTGAAAGCCACTGAGCCCCACCTCTGCACAAGCAACTGCTTGGTTATCAGAGCAGGCATCTCCCAAAGTCCTTGGAGCCACTGCATGAGCCAGAGCTTGCTGCTGCTGCTCAGCATCTCAGTTTTAGTCCTGCAGTGTGTTGCTGCTCATTGCAATGACATTGTGGCTTTACAGGGTTCAGCTCTTCAGGCTGCTCCTTGAAGTCGGCTCAAGGTGGTACGCAGTGGAAATCACAGAAACACAGAATGCTCTGGGTGGGAAAGGACCCTCCGAGGTCATCTTATCCAACCCCTGCAGTCAGCAGGTTGCTCAGGGACCCATCAAGTTTGACCTTGAATGCCTCCAGGGATGAGGCTTCCACCACCCTTCTGGACAATCTGTTCCTCTATTTCACCACTCTCACTGTGCAGAACTTCCTCCTGATGTCCAACCTAAATCTGCCCTGCTCCAGTTTCAAACCATCGCCTCTCATCCCTCGTAAAGTCATAGAACCATAGAACCATAGAATCAACCAGGTTGGAAAAGACCTCAGAGATCATGAAGTCCAACCTATTGCCTAACACCTGACAACTAAACCATGGCTTCAAGTGCCACATCCAGTCCCCTCTTGAACACCTCCAGGGACAGTGACTCCACCACCTCCCTGGGCAGCACATCCCAATGGCCAGTTACTCTTTCTGTGAATGACATGACACAACACAGAGGTTGCTGCTGCAGAATTCTCTGTCCCATATACCAAACTTCACCCACTCAAAATTGTTTTTTCTTGCATTAAAAAAATCTCCCATTTTCCCCTGCCAGAAATAGCTAAATAGTTTAGATGATGTATTTAAACAACAACAGCAACAAAAGGCTTCTGTCAAAAGTACAGGAAAATTGAACCCAAATGCCTTTAGCTTGACACGTTGCTTTGGGTTCTCCGGAATGAAAAATAACAGGTAGCTTCCATAATGGGTAAAAGTCCTCCTTAGTCATAGATTTTTTGAGGTTGGAAGAGACCTTTAAGATCATTGAATCAGTCCTCCCCAAATCCCAGAATTCAGCATGCTGGGGTTGGAAGGGACCTCCGGAGATCTTCCAGTCCAACCCCCCTGCTCCAGCAGGGCACCAGCAGCACAATGGCCAAGGGGGTTTGAAAGCTCTCCCAAGAAGGAGACTCCACAACCTCGCTGGGCAGCCTGCTCCAGGGCTCAGCACCCTCACAGCAGAAAAGTTTTTCCCTAGTTTAGGTGGAAAACCTCCACCGTGACATGGTTGGCCTGGATCTGTGGCACCTGCAGTGGCTGTATTTGCCCAGCTCCTAAGCTACAGGTATGCAGTGACACAGACCTTTGGTTGTCATCACAGAACTGAGCCTAAGATTAAACTGGGCTTGCACTTTACACTTCTGCTTGTAGAGAAGATTGTTTCCTCAGAGCCAGGTGCTAGACACAGTTCATGGCCAGGCTGTAAATCTGGGGGCTGTGCTGTTCCTGACTTTGGCCTTGGACACTTAGATTGCTGGAGCAAACTTTTGTGTGCTCTTGTGTCCTCATGTGGAGGTAAGGACACAGTTCCCTGGATGAAGTGCTAAGGACCCATGCTGATTGTAATTAGTGTTAGGGACAATGGTTTGAAACCAGAACAGGGCAGATTTAGGCTGGACATCAGGAAGAAGTTCTTTATTGTGAGGGTGGTGAGCCGTTGGAAGGGCTTGTCCAGAGAAGCTGTGCTTAAGACCAGGATGGATAAGGCTTTGAGCAGCCTGGGCTGGTGGGAGGTGTCCCTGCCCATGGCATGGAGTTGGAACTGGATGAGCTTCAAGGTCCCTTCAACTCAAGGCATTCCATGATTGTAGTATGTGCAGAAACTGGCAGTGCTGCTGCTGAGCTTCCTCCAGGAGTGTGTGTTCTGCAAAAGGGAGGGAGAACCCACAGAGGAGGATTTTCTCCTGTTTGAGTTGAGGAAACAGATGATCTGTGACACAGCCAACAGCTTTTATTTACTGTGAACCTCACTCCCAGTCCCCAGTCAAGATAGATGCAGGCATTTGGTTAAAATGGTCACTTAGTGCTTCAGAGGCTTAACTGCCCCCACTCCAGAGTCAGAATCAACAGAATGCAATCTACAGCTCCCAACTTCAGCTAGGAATGCAGCTCCCCACAAAGCAGTCAATAAAAGGGAGATGTCTGTAGCATGTGCTCAGGTTTTCTGCTCCTTCCCACAGCTGACCTTGCAAATCTGCTGCTGCCAAGAGCTTTCATTCCAAGCCCAGGTTCTCCCTTAGCTATTTCCAAACTTCATAGCCCCTTACTGCTGCATTTAGTTTTGTGTGCAACATCTATTTTCCTGGTACTGAACTGAGGGAGTTCACAGTGCTGGCAGACAGAATTTCCACCTTGCTTTCCTGTATCAGCAGGAGTCACTGGGCTGAGCTCGGCTCAGCAGTGCTGATGACTGAGCTTGGTTGCAGAAAGGGTCAATAAGGCAGGTGCAGTTTCCTGGGCTGTGGCTGAGGTGACCCCTGGCATAAGCCTCTGCTCTGTGGGATGAAGGACCAGTGCTCCTCTGCTGCAGTTCCTGCTGCTTTTCCTCTTTGAAGGCTTCAGGCCTTGCAGATCTTTCCTGGTGCAGTTTTCCCTTTGCAAGTGAAGCTTTCTTTTCTCCAGTGCATTTTCTGAACAAGGTCACTTGGCTGTGCCAGCTGCTGTGGATCCCTGCACAAGGTCTGTATTTTACCCAGTACTTTGCAGAGCCTTTCCCCATGCTGGTACCCACTCAGGCAGCTCTAGCTGAGCAAGCCCAGCACAGGTACTGCCAGCAGTGCAGCTGCAGTCCTCTGCTTTCTGCTGGGGGCTGAGCTCTGGCTTCCCATCCCGGGATGCTCCCAAGCTGTTTCTGCAGGAGCCATCACAGATGTTGCTCTCTAAGCAAGGGTTAAATGTTCTCACCATCACCAGCCCCCTGCAGAAAGCAGCACACTCTGCCCCTGCTGACTTCTAGAAAGAAGAGATACCCTGTGAGCAAGCCTGGTGCGGGCCTGGCTGGTGCCACACTTTCCATCCAGCACGAGTATTTGTTTTTCCATGCTCTTAATCTTACACATTGAATCGACTCTGATAAAAGTGACTTCCTGAATATTGCATAACAGTTTGTGCCTGTCAGGATGGAAGGCAAACAAACCTGACCTTCAACTTGAAAAGTTTTTTCCCAGCAGGTAGGATCTCCCAAACACCTGCAATGATCTGGAGAATACCAGAGAAGACTCCTGGTCTCCTGGCTGCCTTGGGACAGCAGGGAGGTTTCCCTGGAAGCTACGCTCTCCCCCCAAAAAAAAGCTTTGGATCCTCCTCTGGGGACTGGAGAATCCCCTGGAAAGAGCTGGGGCTGGAAGGCAGCAGCATGTTCTCGCTCCAGAAAGGAGGCAGAGGAGAAATCCTGTCCCTATCTGGCGTGGTTTAGCCTCCAGGGATTAATTAAAGGCTTTTTCAGTTTTTCTTTCAAACCTCACAGCATTCATCTCTGCCTGGCTGCACAGGCAGAAGGGAGAGGCGTTTCTCGGTGAATCACAGCCTGCTTCAGTCTGCAGTTTTACATTGCAGTAATATTTTTTTCCTAAGGGAATACCACAGGGAAGGGCAAGCTTCAGCTTCTCACCATCAGAGCATTGCGTCATTAGCAGGAGCTAGAGCCCTGAGTGGCAGGGGAAGCATTCCCTGACCTGAGCATTCCCTGCCTTCCCTTGCTGCACCTGGACCCTCTTCCCTGCCCAGGAGTGAGGCAGGTGAAGTGTGGGATGGGGGACCAGGAGCCTCTGTGGTGAGTCTCCATCTCCTCCCCAGGAACAAGTGACAGGATGAGAGGAAACCGCCTCAAGTAGTGCCAGGGAAGGTTTAGGTTGGAGATCAGAAGAAACTTCTTAACTGAAAGGGTTCTGAAACACTGGACCAGGCTGCCCAGGGAAGTGGTTGAATCCAACCACATCCCTGGAGGTGTTTCAAAGAGGTAGAGATGCGGTGCTGAGGCCATGGGTTAGCACCAGCCTTGGTAGAGTTAGGGAAGGGTGTGACTTGACCTGATAGGTCTTTTCCAACCAAAACAATGTTATGACTCTTTGCTACAGGAGCAGGGAGGTGTTCTGCATCCCCTGAGCTGCTGGCACTGCTGGGACTGGATACTAATGGAGCTCTGGGGCAGCAAAATCCTTTCTGCTACAATTCACTTGTGTTGATGGATGCAATGGCAGGGAAGGAGCCATGCAGCTGAAGGGGCTCCACATGGAGCCTTTCACACATTTCCCAGCACCAGGAAAGCACAGGACTTGGGAGACTCTGTTTTGGGGGCACCATTGCTCCTGGCTCAGCCTGCCCTGGGGCTGTGTGGTGCCCTGTCCATGGGGCCCTCCAGCTGTGCCCTGGCCATGGTGTTTGGTTTCTGACCCCATTACCTATCCCAGTTTGGATTTCAGCTGCTTAGGCTTGATTATTTAAAACCCCCTCTATCTGCTTACCAGCAGGCTGGAGATGAAGCTTCCCGGGGATCCCCAGCAGCACTGCAGGAGGATCATTGGCCTCCCATTCATGCTCCTGGAGGGCGTTGGTCAGCAGGGGGGTGAGAAGGAGAGCGATGGGGTCGGTACCAGCCTGGGGGAAGGATGCAGCCTCCATGCTGCTGCCTGACAGACCTGAGGCACTTTGCTGCCTGACTGATGCCCTTGCTGCCATGCTGTGCAGGCAGATGCACACTGGGAGGTCCTCACAACCCTGGAAGTACTGCTGGTGGGCACCATGACACAGGCTAAGCTGCACCAGCGTGAGAGGATGCTTCTGGGAGCAGAGCTGGGCATGGCAACTGGTACTGGCATGGCAACTGGTACTGGCATGGCAAGGTGCTGCGGAGGGGTACTGAAGCCGGGCAGCCTTGTGCAGCCTTCCCGGAGCTGCTGTGCTCTTCCTTTTTGCTGTTGCATTTCTACCTAAAGCTGTCCTGCTCCTGCAGCAGGGTGAAGAAGCCTCCAGCTGGCCTAGGAGCTTATCAGCTCTGGCTGGCTGGGTGTTAGCAGCTATTTGCATAAGTACCTGTCCCCTGCACGCTGCTGCCTTTCTGACTCACCCGGTTTGTTTATCGCTCCTCCAGCAGCCAGGTCTGCAGCTCCTCAAGCTATGCCAGGGCAGATGCCACCACCCCAGGCACTGCACGCTTGGGCCAGGCTCTGCATCCTGCCTGGCTCCCCTGCTTCCTGCAGGACCAGCTGGGAAATTCAGTGCACAGCGACCTGAGTCCCCTTTGCTGCTGGCTGTCAGGGTAGAGTTGAACTGAATCCCCTGCACACAGCTGGCCCTAGCTAGGGAGAGTGAAGCTGCCCTTGGACTTCAGACCCAGTGTGAATCAAAGAAGATCTGAGGACTGGAAGCCCTCTGGTGTGAGGCCAGGCTGAGAGAGTTGGGGTTGTGCAGCCTGGAGAAGAGAAGGCTGCAGGGAGACCTTCTGGTGGCCTTGCAGTACTTCAAGGGTGAGCAGAAAGCTGGGGACAGAGTTTTGAGCAGGTCCTGTTGTGACAGGACAAGGGGGATGGTTTGAACTGAAAGAGGGAGATTCAGACAGGATACAAGGAGGACATTTTTTCCACTGAAGGTAGAATCATAGAATCAGAATCATAGAATCTGATTCTAGTGAGACCCTGGCCCAGGGTGCCCAGAGAGGTGGGAGATGTCCCATCCCTGTAACCATTGCAGGTCAGGTTGTTTGGGGCCCAGTGTGCAGCTGTCCCTGCTGACTGCTGGGGTGCCTTGAAAGGTCCCTTCCAACCTGAAGCATTCTATGGTTGCAGGGAAGGGTGATGCACCTGGGTCAAGGGGGTCACCATGTGCTCCCTGCTGTCACATGAGCAGAAGCTGAGATCCTAAAGCCCTCTCTGAACTCAGGTTTCAGCTCCAAAGGCAGCACAACCTGTTGGACCGACTCTGGATCTGATGTGCTGAAGCAAGCGTGGCTGCAGCTCTGCCCCAGTGCTGGTCATGACCATGGAGTCACCTCCTCAGGTAGCAGCCAAGCAGCCTTGCTTCTGCTCATTAGCTCCCAGAGATTTTTCCATCCATAATAAGAAAGTCGTTAATGTTAAACTTCTGCTGCCAGCTGCGATTGATTGGGGGATTAAACCCCTCCCCGGAGGGGCCTGTGCTGCATGTGCAGCGTGGTGAGAGTGCTGGCATGCAGGAGCTGCTGCTGCAGGGGGTGTCTGCCAGCCCTGGAGCTCCCCAGGCAGTGCTTGGATGGAGGTGGGGCTGCCTGTGGCCTGTTGGCAGAGGGTACATCAGATGGAGCTGGGTGTGTTCTGTCCCAACCCTGTCCCGGAGATGCTGGGCTCTGCTTTACAGCTCTCTGTGCTCTTGTTGCTGTGGTAGTTTACAAATGTGGGGCACAGCTTCCAGGCCCTCTGCGTTCACAGAAGGGCAATGCCCAGCCTGAGCCCCCTCTGCAAGAAGCCATCACTACTGAGGTCCTGAATTCATGTGGCTCAAAGATGTGTCCTGCTGGTGTTACAGAGCCACAAAGGTTGGAAAAAGACCTCTAAGATGAAGCCCAACCATCAACCCAACACCACCATGGCCACAGATTTCTTGCACACCTCCAGGGATGGGGACTCCACCACCTCCCTGGGCAGCCTGTGCCAGTCCCTGACCACTCTGGCAGTAAAGAATTATTTTTTTCTCATATACAACTTAAACCTTCCCTACTCTTAGGTCCTCCTGCTCCATCACCACCAGTCCCGTGTCCCAGGTGCCACCCTCTCTGCTCACTGCATCCAGGCTAAGTTTGCCGCTTGAGAATATTGCTCAAGGCGGTGGAGAGCCTGTGTCAGCCCCCCTATGATTAAAAGCAACCCTGTAAGCAAACCCTCATCATTTTATTTATGAGTTTTGGATGAGATAATGGTTTTCCACTTTGAAAAGAAAGCTCTCTCCTCCAGCATTTATTTTCTGTAAATGCCTTGGCATTTATATTGCAACAGGAGACTATTCAGTGACATTAGCTGATAAATATCATGTTCTACAGCTGCAATTTACAATGCATATATTTTTAACAGTGCTTCTGAGCTAAATTAAATGTTTCTGCAATATGGTACTTACAGAAAACAAATGTCTGTCTGAGCACTCTGGGTTTTCAGGGTACACTGTTGGGGTTTTCTTAATTATTGTTATTTTTTTAAAGCTGGTTCCCATCTTCATCCTGTCAGGCAGTAAATTATGCACTTGCACTTTCATCAACTCTCCCCTTGGGAACGTAGTCAATGGAATGAAAATGTCTTTTTCACACCCTCCAACTCCAGAGAAATGTAGGGAAACAGCCAACCAGGTTATAAAGCCAGTGTCCAGAGGGAATCCCTGCCACATGTGGGTGACTGCAGCCTTGGTGCATCTGCTGTTTGCATGGCACTGTTCCCTCTCATGCTGCATCCAGGTGTGACTCACAGCTTGCCTGTCCCTTTTTCCCTTCTAATGGAGAGAGTAATTGCATGGTCTGTGGTGGGATCTCCAGCTGGGAAGGCATCTGCTGGTACCTGGCTGTCAGCCTCTCTCCCAAGCTAGGGCAGCTGTGGGAGGAGGAAAACCCTGTTCCTCAGGGGAGGAAAAGACAACTGCTTTTATGCCTAGGTGGATCCTTCTCTGAAAGGAGGTTGGAGTGAGGTGGGGGTTGGTGTCTTTTGACATGCAACAAGTGGCAGGACAAGAGGAAAGAGCCTCAAGTTGTGCCAAGGGAGGCTCAGGTTGGGTATTGCAAGGGTGCTCAGGCACTATCCCAGGCTGCCCAGGGAGGTCCTGGAGTCCCCACCTCTGGAGGTGTTAAAAAGACACGTGTGTGGTGCTGAGCAATGTGGTTCAGTGGCAGTGGTGAGATTGTGAGCTCTGGGTGAGTGTTGGACTGGATGAGCTCAAAGGTCTCTTCCATCCTCAACACTTCTGTGATTCTGTGATTCTCCAGACTGTGGGATGGGAACAGGCAGAAGAAGGCATTGCAGTGGCATGTCCTGCCTTTGGGATGGCCCTTCGTGAGCTGGAGAAGATGATCAGGTAGGTCCCTCCCAACTGAACCATTCCAAATCTACTTCATTATCCATCACCCAGAACTGCACAGTTTGCCCTAAGCAGTCAAATGCCTTCACATAAAACTCAGCGTGGTCCAAGGAGCTGTGATCTCATCACTGCACCCTGGGGATGCCATTTGGGGTGCTGGGACAGGAGCTGGCACTGAGCACTCACAGCCCAGCCCCAGCAGTGTGGGCAGCAGGGGCAGGGAGGGGATTCTGCCCTTCTGCTGTGCTCTGCTGAGGCCCCCCCTGCAGTGCTGGGGCAGCTGTGGAGTGCGCAGCACAGACAGGGACCTGCTGGAGCAGGGCCAGAGGAGGCCACAGCAGTGCTGGCAGGGATGGAAGCCCTCTGCTGTGAGGCCAGGCTGAGAGAGCTGGGGTTGTGCAGCCTGGAGAGGAGGAGGCTCCAGGGAGACCTTCTGGCCTTTTGATATTTAAAGATGCCAAAAAGAAAGCTGGGGACAGAATTTTTTATCAGGATCTGTTGTGACAGGATAGGGGGGATGGTTTGAACTGAAAGGGGAGATTCAGACAGGAGAGGAGGAAGACACTTTTTCCTCTGAGGGTGGTGAGACCCTGACCCAGGTTGTCCAGAGAGGTGGGAGCTGCCCCATCCCTGGCACCATTGCAGGTAAGGTTGTTTGGGGTTCTGAGCTACCTGCTCCAGTTGAAGATGTCACTGTGGGGAGGTTGGACCAGGTGACTTTTAAAAGTCCCTTCCAACCCAGTCCATGGTTCTATGATCCTGTGTGGAAAGTCTGACATGCCAACAAGGAGGGAGCAAAGCAGTGAAAGTGAGGAGGTGTGGTGCAGGGGTCTGCCCAAGGATCCATCCAAAGCAGGAGGAGCTACAGCAGGTCTCCTGTCACAGGAGCTGCTCTGAAGCTGTTCAGCTAACCACTGAGGGTCCTTATTTCCCCAAATCTCCCCTTGAGGACCCTCTGAAAGCCCCAGTTCTTGCAGTCTGGGGACTGGATGAAACATTTGCCACCCTAGATGTGCTGTGTAATAGAACTGAACTCACAGAAAACAGAGAAAACAACAACAAAATGACTTTTCAAATTGGGCAGGAAACCCAATGCCCCAAGCCCATGAGAGCGTGAGCATCCTTGCACAAACCCACTTATAGATTCATTCCTGAGAGGTAATCCCTTCAGAGAGAGAGCTGCTGCCATTTCTTTGAAAGATATTACAGCAGCTGTTGCTGGAACACAGAGAATGTTTGAGCTATCCATCAAGGGAAGGACATTGCAATGCTAGATCTATTTTTTATGGTCGCTGTTGTTGTTTACAGTTAATTTTGATACCAAATTTCTAGCTGCTGAAGGTAATTGAGACTGCAAACAAAATCTCACTATCCACTGATCTGCCAAATCAAATTCTCTTCACCTGTAAGCATGGTATTTTTCCTTAGCTTCTGAGGGGAGAAGAGTGATGCAGAGTGAATGAGAAAGGAAAAGGATTAGTTTGTATAATGACCATAGCAGCCATCTCTCCCTTGATCTTTCCCCAGCAGTTCATTCTGGAAGATGGGAGTGATTATTATTGTAATTTAGAACAGAGCTGCTGCTTTTCCTTCTGCTGCTGCTGCTCCCTGCTCACCAAATTAACACAGCTTTTAATAACAACTAAATATCCTGCTTAGAGACAGGACAGCACCACCCTGCCTGGGCTACAGCTGAACCAACACCTTCAGCATCTTTCTGCTCCCCTCCCAGAATGGCCACACATCGTTCTGGTCCTCCTAGAAACTGAAGTGGCCATGAGGGAGGAGATTCTGCCCCTCTGCTCTGCTGAGAATCCACCTGCAGTGCTGGTGCAGCCTTGGAGCCCAGAGCACCAGAAAGACATTGAGGGAGGGGATTCTGCCCCTCTGCTGTGCTCTGCTGAGGATCCTCTGCAGTGCTGGGGCAGCTCTGGAGTTCTCAGCACAGCCAGGGACCTGCTGGAGCAGGGCCAGAGGAGGTCACAGCAATGCTGGCAGGGCTGGAAGCCCTCTGCTGTGAGGCCAGGCTGAGAGAGCTGGGCTTGGTCAGCTTGGAGAGGAGAAGGCTGCAGGGAGACCTTCTGGTGGCCTTTCGATATTTAAAGGGGTTTATGAGAAAGCTAGGGACAGACTTTTATCAGGACAAGGGGGGATGGTTCAAACTGCAAGAGGGAGTTTTATACTGGAGAGAAGACTTTTTTGCTCGGAGAGTGCTGAGAGCCTGGCCCAGGATGCACAAAACTGTGGTTGTCCCACCCCTGGAACCATTCCAGGTCAGGCTGTCTGGGGCTGTGAGCAACCTGCTCTAGGTGTAGCTGTCCCTGCTGCTGTTGGACTGGATGGGCTCCAAAGGACCCTCCCAACTCAGTCCATGGTTCTATCCAGTCTGATCCAATAAGGCAGTTAGGTTTTCTTTCTCTCCCATGAGATCTGCCTGCAGTGACATTTTCACTGGTCTCAAGTCACATGGAGGAGTTCCATCAAACCAAAGTGTGGGGAGATGAACTCTGCTAGGCTTGCTCTGGAGCTGCTCCAGCAGTTGTGCAGTGCTGGCTCTGGGCTGAGCCACTTCACCCCCAAACTGCCTCTGCAGCCAGCACCAGCTCCCTGGAGCCGGCAGCAGCCCCCAGGGACAGGCGGTGCAGGCAGCATCTCTGTGCGGGACTCAGGGTTAGAGACAGGATTTAACTCTGCCGAGTCCTACAAAACTTGAAGAGGCTCCGTCCTTGCCTTAAGCCCGCCTGTCGGTTCCACTCCTGTGCTTATTGGCCAGAGCTTCCCCGGAATATTTCCCTCAGGTTTGCAAAAATCAGCCCCGATGAGTGGAGATGAAAGGCAAACGTGGCTGCTGCCTTCCTGGGGATCGTATTCCTGACTTGTTGCATAACTGCTTATTTTAGCATCCATCAGCTGAGCCTTTGTTGTGCAGACAGCTCTGTCCTCTGCAGCACTTTGGACAGTATTATTTCTTCCAAAGTGCTTTGTTGTTTTTATTATTAGATTTATTTCTTCTCTTAACAAACAGCAACTGACAACACCCTGTCAGAGCTCCTCATGGCTGCTACAGAGCTGTCATCCCGTGCAAACTGAGCACCACACAGCTCCTGGACATGGTCATCTCTGTGTCCTGGATCCGTGTGTCACACACAGGCAGCCACAGAGGAGCTTTGCTGCAGTCTGCAGGTGTGGTGGCCAAAAGCCTCTGAGATCACAGAATTCCACAATGGCAGGGGTGGAAAGGGACTTCTGGGGATCACCCAGTCCAACCCCTGCTAAAGCAGGGCACCCATAGCAGCTTGCCCAGGAGCACAATGCCCAGGGGGGTTGGAAGCTCTCCAGAGAAGGAGACTCAGGAGAAGAGGGACCCAGGACAGCTGGTCAGTATTCAAGGACCACCTCCTCTGTGTCCAGGAGCTATGTATACCAAGGAGAAAAGCAGAAAGGAGTGCTAGGAGGCCTGTCTGGATGAGCAAGGAGCTGCTGGACACACTATCACTTAAAAAGAAACTCTACAGGAAGTAGAGGGAAGGACAGATAGAACAGGGGGTATATAAGGAAGCTGCCCGAGCAGCAAGAGGCCTGGTTAGGAAAGCCAAAGCAGAGTTTGAATTGAATCTAGCCAGGGGGGTTAAAGGGAGCACTAAGAATTCCTATAGGTATGTTAATGGCAAGAAGAAGACCGGGGAAGGTGTGGGCCCCCTCAGAAAGGAAAGTGGTGAATTAGTCACAAGTGATGTGGCAAAGGCTGAGGTACTCAATAGCTTCTTTACCTCAGCCTTCACTGCAAGGGCCTCCAGCCACACTCCTGGTGTCATGGCAGACAATGCCAGGGACGGGCAGGAAGAACTGCCCATGGTAAGTGAAGCTCAGGTTGGTGATCACCTGAAGAACCTGAAAGTGTTCAAGTCCATGGGACCCGACGGGATATACCCACGGGTGCTGAGAGAACTGGCAGATGAGGTTGCCAAACCCCTCTCTATTCTATTCCAAAAGTCATGGCAGACTGGGGCAGTCCCCACAGGCTGGAAAAGGGGAAACATTGCTCCCATTTTCAAAAAGGGCAAGAAGGAGGAACCAGGGAACTACAGGCCAGTCAGTCTCACCTCTGTGCCCGGAAAGATCATGGAGCAGATCCTCCTGGAGGCACTACTGACTCAGAAGAACAGTGAAGAGGTGATTTGGAACAGTCAGCATGGCTTTGCCAAGGGCAAATCCTGCCTGACAAACCTGGTGGCCTTCTATGATCAGGTGACAACATTAATAGCTGAGGGGCGAGCAACTGATGTCGTTTACCTGGACTTGAGCAAAGCCTTCGACACTGTCCCACACCACCTCCTGGTCTCCAAGCTGGCGACACATGGGTTTGATGGATGGACCACTAGATGGATAAAGAACTGGCTTGATGGCCCCTCCCAAAGAGTGGCTGTCAATGGGTCCATGTCCCAGTGGAGGCCAGGGACAAGCAGAGTCCCTCAGGGATCAGTCCTGGGACCTGTCTTGTTCAACATCTTTGTGGGTGCCATGGACAGTGGCATCGAGTGCACCCTCAGCAAGGTTGCTGATGACACCAAGCTGTGTGGTGCAGTGGACACGCTGGAGGGAAGGGATGCCATCCAGAGGGACCTGGACAGGCTGGAGAGGTGGGCACGAGCCAACCTCATGAGCTTCAACAAGACCAAGGGCAGGGTCCTGCATCTGGGTCGAGGCAATCCCAGGCACAAATCCAGGCTGGGCAGGGACTGGCTGGAGAGCAGCCCTGAGGAGAGAGTGATGAAGCCATGGAATGGGTTGTCCAGGGTGGTGGTTGAGGCCCTGTCCCTGGAGGTGTTTAAGACCAGGCTGGACGAGGCTCTGGCCAGCCTGATCTAGTGTGGGGTGTCCCTGCCCATGGCAGGGGTGTTGGAACTAGATGATCCTTGTGGTCCCTTCCAACCCTGACTGATTCTATGATTCTATGATTCTATGACTCCACAGCCTTGTTGGGCAGCCTGCTCCAGGGCTCAGCACCCTCACACCAAACAAGTTTCTCCTCCTGCTCAGGTGGCACCTCCTGGGGTCCAGTTTGTGCCCCTGCCTCTTGTCCCCCACCCTTTATCTCTTGCTGAGCATTGCTCTGATCCCTTCTGGGACTGCTCTTCTCCAGGCTCAATAGCCCCAGGGCTCTCAGCCTTTGCTCCTTACAGAGCTGCTCCAGGCCCCTCAGCAGCTTTGTAGCCTCCACTGGACTCTCCCCAATAATTTCCAGTCTCTCTGGAACTGGGGCTCCCAGAACTGGGCACAGTACTCCAGATGTGGCCTCAGTAGGGCAGAGTAGAGGGGGAGGAGAACTGCCTCTGACCTGCTGGTCACACTCTCTTAATGCCGAATGGTCTCATTGGCCTTCTTGCCCATGAGGGCACGTTTTTGGGTCATGGGGAACTTGTCCACCAGCATTCCCAGGCCCTTCTCCACAGAGCTGCTTTCCAGCAGGTCAGCCCTCACCTGTACCGGTGCAGAGGATTACCCCCTGCCAGGCGCAGGACTCTACCTTTGCCCTTGCTGAACTTCATGAGGTTCCCCTCTGGCCAGGCACTCAAATGGAGAACTCAAAATGCAGAAATGTCTGGGTTTTGTTGGTGATGCAACCTGATCCACACCTGTTTGTTGTACCAGGACAAGATTTTAACTGCATGCACAGACCCTGCAGCACATGAGGTGGTCAGTGAGGGGTTTAGCAGCGCCAGCCGATTTCTATTGCTCAGCAGATGATCCTAGACCTTAGCTCAGCACACTATTCATGTCTGACGACTTTTGCATTTCACAGCAATGGACAACACAGCTCAAATATTCCTGTGTGCAGGTTTTAATGCAGAACTTCTAAAGGTGGTCATCTTCTGGATGTGAAGAAGGCTTTGATGTTGCCTCTAGCCATGCTGCTGTGGGCAGCCCATCTGCCTTCCTGCAGCTTGACTTGCTGCCACCTTCTCTAGAGGGCCAGAAATCCTGGGGAACAGGCCAGCAGGGTTGTAAGTCCCCAGTGCTGCATGGGACCAGAGCAGGGCCATGGGCAGGTTCCTCTGCAGACAGAATTATTCATTTCCTCCTGGTTTCTTCTATGGAACTTTTCACTACACCACACCAATGCCTCAGCACCTTCATTAATCCAGCCCAAAGTGAAGAGGGGCATGGTGACACATAGATGGGTGAAGGTCAGTTGTGACTGATTCAGGGTGCTCCAGCTGAGAAGCCTCAAGCCTGCCTGCTCAGAGCAGCTCATAACACACAGCACCCACTGCTGCCAGCTGGATGAAGAGGGACAGCAGGAGCTCAGGCCAAGGCTTCAAGATGCACACCCATAGCGTGGCCAGTCCAGCCATCAGCACCCAAGAGCTGGGCTTGATGACTGTCACAAAGTCTGTGGCAAGGGAGAATCCTCTTCTTCAGGAGAGTTTGATCACATCCTTGCTGTCAGACTGTATCCACATCTTGCATCCTTTCCATTGCTCCATGGGCAGTGCTTGGTTCTGCAGGTAAGATAAGGATCTGCCCAAACATTTGGTTCTTCTCTGATTCACAGAGCAGGTCTGTGGCATGCAGGTGAGAGAGGGCAAACAGACTGTGACAATGTGATTAAGAAGTGCCGTAGAATATGGATGTGCAAGGAAGTCTCCATGAACTGGTACAGAATGCCTCACCTGGGACCTTTCTGACCTTCTGACCAGGTAACAGTGACCTTTGAAACATCCCTTAATGGAACCTGTGCACACAGATGGGTGGCATCCATGGGTGATGGGTGCTGGGCCAGCTGCTGCCCAGGTACCTGGGGCTGGTAGGACAGGCAGAAGGGGCAGAGTTCCTCCACTCTTGTCCTACCAGGAAAGGCGTTTTCAAACTAGGGGCTGAAGTTTTCCATTCCCTGGGGAGCTGCTGAGTAGGCTCTGAGCACTGGGCCAGCACTGGGCTAGTGGGAGGTGTTCCTCCCATGGCAGCAGTGGGGACTGGATGCTCTGTGAGGTCACTTCCAACCCAAACCATTCTGTGGTTCTGTGTTCTTTTTGTCACGTGTTGTGAGCTGCTCTTCTTCAAAGCCCAGTGACTAATTTAGGTTTATCTAAAGATAGTTTCTGCCCCATGCCACATTTCATGACCCTATTTCCGGAGTGATAGGTCCACACAAACCTCAATGAGCCCAAGAATGACCAAAGCAATGCTTCTCTACTCCTGCTTTCATCCTTGGAAGAGCCAAAGGCCATAGAGCATTCAGAAAACATTCAGCACAAGATGCCAAAGCCAAAAGGTCCAGCTTAATTCACTCCAGTTTGGCAAATCCTAAGGAGCCAGAACAGGGATGTAGATGGAGAAGACCTCCATGAATCAGTACAGAATGCCTCACTTCAGACCTTTTGGATATTCTGAGCAGGTAACAGCAACCTTCAAAATATCCCTTAATGCAGTACAGGGATGGGATAGGATGGGATGGGATGGGATGGGATGGGATGGGATGGGATGGGATGGGATGGGATGGGATGGGATGGACGATCTGTAGGTGGAATATGGGCAGGATCTGATCAGCTTAGCTGTGGTGGTTCCAGCTGTGGGGATTCCAGCTGCGGTCCCAATGGTTTTAACAACTGCCAGATCTGACCAGCTCAACAAATGTGAGAGCTGATGGCAGACTGTGACTGGAAGGCCCAGCTTTAACCTGAATTTTAATCTCCTACAGGGATGATTTAAAGCAGTGTAAGGCACAATGTCTAAAGAAGTTTGGAACGATGGATGTTGTATAAGCCCCTCCAATGCATCTGCATCATCATCATCATCATCATCATCATGTTTTTAGCATATCTTAAATAGGAGCAGTATCTGCCCCTGCCCCGAGCCCATTCAGGGAGCACAGGGTCACCCCAGGATGGGCATGGGGGAGGGTGAGCAGGACCCACTCTGCTCCTCCCCGCGGAAACTCTGTGAAGTTTCCTTGAGGGTTTTCGTATGTGTGTGTGTTTGGGGGTTTTGGGTGGTGTTGATGGTTGGTTGGTGTGAGGTTTTTGTTTTGTTTGGGGCTTTTGGGGGGTATTTTGTTGTTTGATTTTGGGGGGAGGGGACGACGGGGAGAGGGGAGCCGAAATGATCCTTTGGGCGGGGCGGGGGCGTGCAGGGCTTGGCGGCTGCCCCACACCGCCCCACGCCACCCCCGCCCTCTCATCAGCCCCCCGCGGGGTGCGCGCACCCGCGGAACTTGGCTGCGCGGTGTGTGTGCGCGGTGGGGAGGCGGATTGGGGGGGAGGTAAAAAAGCGTCTGCACACCGCAGCCCCCCGCTCCCGGCTCCGCGATGGGCAAGAGCTGTCTGTTTTTTGACGCAGGAGAAATGGCAAATTTTAAGTACGTCATTAATATGGCGCCAAAAGGGTGGCTTTTTTTTTTTTTCCTTAAGCTTTTTTTTTTTTTTTTTAAGGTTGCAGAAGCGACTCCGTCTACGCCTGTGCGGGGAGCGGCGGAGCGGGGGGGCTGGAGGGAGGAAGAGGAGGGAAAGGAGTGTGAGTGTGTGTGAAGGGCCAGCGGAGCGAGCGGGCTCCGGGGGTTCGGTGCTGGGGCTCCGGGCAACGCCATGGGGGGGCCCCGGCGAGCGGCGGCGGCAGCGGCGGGGGGTGAGAAGCGGAGCAGAGGGGAACGGGGGGAGGGGGTGGCGGCGGCGTGGCCCGGGATGGGACCGGTGCTGGCAGCACCTGGCCCTGCCGCTGCGCCTCGGGAAGGGAGAAGGCGCAGGAGGGGAAAAAATTGACAATTTGGGGCAGGCAAAGAAGGGAGGGAGTGAGGGTTTTTTGGGGGGTGGGGGGGTGGAAGCACCGCCACCATTATCCGTCCCCGCTCCGAAAGTCGCTTCCCCGCCTCCCTGCCGGAGCCCCGGGCGGGCGGGCGGGCGGGCGGCGGGGCGAGGAAAGCCTGAGGAAGTGCGGGGTGAAAAACAAAAAAACCCAACAGCCCCCCTCCCCCCAAACAACAACAAAAAAACCAAGAGAAAAAAAACAAACCCCAACCAACCGAAAAAAAAGCCCAACACAACCCCAGAGAAAGGAGAAAACAGGCGGGCAGGGCTCGCCCGGCCGCCGCGGAGCGGCCATCTCGGCTTTGGAGCGGGGCCGCATCCATGGAGTTCCCGGGAGGGTGTTCCTGAGAGAAGGGCCCGGGCCGGCGCGGCCCCGGCAATGACACCGGATTGAGGCGGCCGAGGGGGCTCTGCCGGCCGGGGACTGCGGGAGCATCCCCCGCCCCCGCCTCCTTCCCCGCCCGTAACCCGAGAGACAGCCTCAACTCTTGGAGGACACTCTCCTGGCAAAGGTAAAGGGCTCGGCGGGGGTTGGCGGCGGGAGCGGGCTTTATTTTGCAGCCGGGGGGGCATTTTCGCAGCTCCCCCTGCTCTGCTGGCATTTATTTATTTTTCATTATTTACCCCCCCGCCGGCCTGCCGGGCGGGGGATGTGCAGCGTTTTCCAGGGGGGGTGGTGGTGTTGGATTGCGCATGTTGGTCACTCTTGCTTTAAAGTCGACGAGGGAGGCAGCGGGGATGTAAACAAGAACTTTTAAAGGCTCAGGCTCGCAGCTTCGCCTTTTCATTTATTTATTTAATTTATTATTATTATTATTCCCCAAATTAATGACTGCGGCAAGAGGCTGCCGCGCTCCCCTGCCCGCCGGGGGTGGGGACGAGCACGCCGCGGTTTCCCGGTCCCGGTGTGTGCCGGTATCGGGCTAGGAAGTGGGGGATGGAGGAAGATGCTCCGCGGGGCTCCGGGCAGCGCTACCGCGGGGGCCGGATAAGCGCTGCGCGGGCGCGGAGCCGGGATGGCGGTGCCTGGGGGCGTGGCGGCTGCCGGCTCCCGCCTGTCCTCCCCCACCCCCCACCCCGCAGTCCCTTCCCTCCTCCCCAGCGCTCCTCGGGGCTTTCCCCGCCGCTTCCCTGTCCACCACTGCTGCCTCCCCGGGGCTGCCGGGTTCGGGAGGCGGCCGCATCCCTTCCCCCACTCCTGCATCACCCGAAAACATCCGCCGGTACCCAGGACCGTGGCTCTGCCGGGGTCCCGCGGGGCAACCACCGCCATCCTCGGGCTCCATCCTTTCTCCGCGGGAAGGCTCCCGCAGCACCCCCGCAGCTCCAGCCCATTCCCCACCTGCCGATCAGGGCAGCGGCTTTCTGCCTCGTCGCTTTCGGGATGCCGGCTGGGAGCGCCGGTACTCTGCCCTGACCCTGCTCCGCTCTGCACTCCCCGGCCCTCGCCCCGCTCCCGGCGATGGAAGCAGCGAGCTGGAAGTTGGGGAGCGGTGCAAAGGCTGGGGCGGGGAAGGGTGTGTTGAACCGTCAAGCAGTTAGGGGAGAGGCAGATGGATGCTTACCTGTGCAGTTGTTGCGGGCAATACACGCATGTCTCCGTACGGACCTGTGCATCCTGAGCGCTGGTGGACTGCAAAGGGAAGGATGGCATTCCCACAAGGAAAATTACCAGCTCCTTTATAGCGCACGCAGTGAAAATTGTTTATGTAGGGGTTTGTTCCTGGAGACGCTCATCCCACTGGGACAATTCGAAGAGATTTTGCCTGGGGCTGGGGGATGTGGTGGAAATCAGCGATCTCAGCCTTTCTCCCAAGGGTGGGGAGCCCGGCTCTTAGGAATGGTGTTTGACCTTTAAGCGTTTATTGGCTACTGAGGTTAAAATAAGCTTGAGATGGAAGCAAAAATATCCCGCAGAAAGGTTAAACCAAAGGTTAAATTTATTTTTCCTAGAAAAGTTGAGGCTGATGTGAAGGATGGGAGGGTGGGTGTTAGGTCTGGAGGCAGGAAGATGCAATTCATCTGAAATATTGATGGCTGTTGATGATGCCTGGCATAAGGTGCTGAGAATTGGTGGGTAGGTGGTCTTCGAAGTTTTAAATAAGGTGGGGTCTTTGCCTTTCTTTGGGTATTTGGTACAGAAATTGGAGTGCCCCTAACTCCTGTTGATTGTCCTTGGAGTTGAGGATGCTGAGACCTGGAGGATGGAGGTGAGGAGCTGTACCCGGTGTCCCTGCCCGGTGTCCCCCCGGTGCCCGGTGTCCCTGCCCGGTGTCCCTGCCCGGTGTCCCTGCCCGGTGTCCCTGCCCGGTGTCCCTGCCCGGTGTCCCTGCCCGGTGTCCCTGCCCGCTCCTTCCTGCACCAAGGCAGGGTGGCCCCAGTAACCTTCTGATTACCTGTGCTCTGTCTGTGCTTGCTGAGGTAAAAATGGATAGAGGGTAACAAGTCAGCAGAGGCAAGCAAAGTTGTGAATAGTAAAGAAAGAAAATCCCCTTGTAGATACGGGAAAAGGCAAAGCACAGGAAGTTAAGGAGGACTTGTTTTGTTTCAAATTTAAATGAGATTAAATTTTGCCCCAGGGAGCCAAGCCAGCAAGCAGAGCTGGGGAGGAGAGGCGCTTTGGCTCTCGCTGTACTTGGGCAGTTGCTGGAGTTCTTGCTGAAGATGTTGGAGCTGACAGCAGGTTGTGCAGGAGGCAGAGGGGAAGAGAGCCCTGGCTGGCAGGGCCAGGCTCCTGCTGCACAAAAATGAGTGTCCAGGGCACCGGGATCGTCGCTGCCTGGCTTTACACTTCACAGGGCTAGCAGGGAGGTGAAGGAAAGAGCATCATGGTGGAAGGGCTGTGCCCCAGGGTTTGCTGGTGGGGCTGCTGGCACAGGCGTTGCCTGTGTCTCCCTCAAAAAGTTTGTTCTGCAGCCGAGATTGGGGGCTCTGCCCGCGATGGGGGCTCTGCTGCTCTCTGAGCTTCCTATAGCAACATTTGGCTCCAAAGTTGTTAATGAGGAAAGGAAGGCAATTGGAGGACGAAGCTTCTGTGCTGTAAAGCCTGGGACCTTCTAGTGGCCACCCTTTGTCCACTTTCTAACAACTGGTTGATATTCCTAGACAGAGTAAGGAAATAGTTAAGGCTGAGAGAGGGAAGCCTGGAGAGCAGCCCCTTGACTCCATCCCTGTTGCTCTCCAACCCTGTTGCTCTCCATCCCTGTCACCCACCTGGACACAGGTGATGAGACTGGGGCTCTGGGACAGGGGGGCCTGGAAGCAGAGGTTCAGGGGGCCCTGGATGCAAGGAGTCAGGATGGTTGAATGGGGGATCCCTGGAGCAGGGGTCTCTAGGACAAAGGGTCCTGGATATAGGGATCTGGGCTGGCCAGAGTGATGTGCGTGATGGGACAGAGAGTCCCTAGGAGCAGATGTCCCTGTGAGTGGGGTCTGTTCTGAGTGGAGCAGTGTGAATGATGGGACAGGGGCTCTGGGAGTCTGCAGGAGCAGGAGTCCCTGGAAGCAGCATCTAGCCTTGGCTGGTGTGATGTGCACGATGAGATAGGGGGCCCTGTAACTGGGAATCTGGGGATCCCTCAGAGCAGGAATCCAGGCTTTCTGGAGTGGTGAGCATGATGGGACAGGGTCCCTGGGACTAGGGATCCGGGGATCTCTGGGAGCAGGGATCTCTGGGAGCAGGGATCTGGGATGACTGGAGTAGTGTGCATGGTGAGACAGAGGCTCTGGCACCGGGAGTCCAGGGGTCCCTGGGAGCAGCGCCCAGGGTGATGTTCATGATAGAAGCAGTGCTGTGGGACCAGAGGTCCCTGAGCGGGGATCCAAGGGGGCTGGGGTCCCTGGGAGCGGCGTCCGGGCTGTCGGGAGCGGCGTCCGCGCTGTCGGGAGCGGTGTGGGTGCCGCTGGGGGCACTCTTCTGGTCGTGTTCCTATTTCTGTGCTGGAAGAACAAACAGGGAAGTGGTTTTTCTGCAGTCTCATTGCAGCTCACAAACAGAGCAGACAATTCAGCTGCTGTTGCTCAACTGTCACAGCGTCAGAGGTGACGGCGCAGGGGGACCGCGCGGCGCATCCCTCTCGCAGCGCTGGCAGCAGGGCAGGAGCCAATACTTTGTTCCTTTGCTGCAGCCTGTGCAGGGTTCTGTGCCTGGTCCCTGGGGGTCGATGGGCAGAAGAGGCACGTAGGTGTTCTGGTTTGCTTGTCGCTGCCCAGAAGGGCTCATCTCGCACACAGGGTACGGGGGTGCCAGGAGAAGTTCCCAGTCCCGCGGGGACTTGACGTGCAGAAAAGTTTGCAGGAAGCAGCAGCAGGTTGCCCAGCGTAGGGGGGATGGTGGAGGGGTCCACGGAGCTGTTTGCTGGATGATGCATTCTGGGGTGCGTGGGAGCGTGTGGCTGTCCCAGGTGGGACGGGAGCTGAGGATCTGGGGGCATCTGTGCTGCTGCCGGTGCTGCTGCCTTCACTGCTCCCAGGTTACACAGGTTGGGCAAAACGGCATCTCCAAAATCTCCCTCTTCAACCCTCCCCTGCTGTGAGGCAGGACCAGGCAGCCTGAAGCCATCAACTTAATTTTCCCACCAGTCTTGCTGCTAATTTGTCCGAGGCCCTGGTGATTTACATTTGTTAAGGCTGATGGAGAGCCATCATCTTCCTGGGTTTAGCATTTATCTGCCTTCCTCAGCTTGAACAAAGGTAGTGCTGAACATGCCTTAGTTTGCAAGCAATTCTTTTTTTTGGTTTTCCAGTCATTAGCACCAGGCCCTGCCTCTGGATTTGAGTTGCAGACACTTCAGGGGGATGTTCATTTGTTTATAAAAGAAACCCACATCTGTTTCTGTTTGAATTTTTTAAGCATACATAGAAACCTTTCTCTTGTTTTCTGGCTCTGTAAAAGCTCGGGTTTGGGCCAAGCTTGACCTAACTGTGACCTTTTCAAAGTATTACAAATTTTCTTGGTATTTGTTTATGGCTGTAATAATGATGCCATGCAGGGAATGGGTCAGTGGAAGGTGAAATTGGCTTCTAATGTAAGCAAAAGATTAATTTTGGAGCAGAGACTGTATTTCATAGAGGCTTTAAATTGCTCAGTAGTACACAACTGAGCTGCTCCTGAGAGCTCCTCAGGGCTGGAGCTCCGGCTGTGGGATGGGAGGGCTGTAGTTGATGGGTCCCCCTGGGCTGGGTGTCAGGAGTCAGTGGCTCACCCAGCCACCGTCAGACTTTATAACCCTGAGCTGCAGATGGGGAAATGGCCCTGTTACCCTTTTTCTACAGTAAATTCCTCTCAACTACCCTGTGGTTTACTACTGTCTGGCTGCTTGGGAAGACGAGTCCTCAGAAACCAGCATCTTCCTAGCACTGCCTGGAAGCAAAACATTTTCTGGAGAGGGTTGGTTGAACCCTGTGGGTTTGGCCCCAAGTTTCACTCCCTTCAAGGAGCACAGTACCTGTGGGTCCTTGTGTGCCATCCCCATCCCAGGCAGTGGTTGCATTTCAGTGCTGCTGTCCATCCTTTGCTCAAGCCAGAATTTCATTCAGAGCAATTGAAATGCAATTTGGTTCAGAGGATGCTGCCTTGGATCCTGCCAAACGGTGGCAAAATGATGTATTGAAGCAGAGCCACTGCTTTACCTGCAGTGTGAACCACTTCAGTGTATGAATATAAATCCCTGCTGTTACAGAGTGTATTGTTCAGGACAGGAACAGGATGCAAGGACCAAGTTCACTCCAAGTGATGATCTGTGCATCTGCTGACAGATACACCAGAGCCAAAACCAGTCCCAACATCCTCACACCTGTGCTGTGCATTAATCCTGTGCCCCATTCTATCCTCTACTCAGGGAGTGATGTCAGTGTCCTGCTGTAATGCAAAGACAGGGAACACTGCAAATCCCACTGGGTATTGGTAGCTTTGCTTCAGCTCAGGTGTTTTCCCTGTTGGCTTTGGCTTATTTGATGTGGCCTAGGAACTGCAGAATCCATGAAAGCATAGCACCAGCTTTGTGCTTCAAAAGCCTGTTTGCTGCTTCAGACCATTGGGAACCAGATTAAAAGCCTCAGATAGAATTTCCACTAAAAATGAGCAAACTGTGGTTGGAGTTGCCCTCAGTATCACTTTCCCCAAGCAGAATCTAAGTGGCTGCTTGGAGCAGGACTGGCTCCCTGGCATCTGTTTCCCCTGGAATCACTGGGGGCAGGTACTGCCAGTGCCAAGGTCTCCAGGAGCATTTCGGGTGGCGTGGCCTCCATCAGGTGTTTGTGAGGTAGTATTGCCCTTACCGTGGTGTGATCCAGCATAGCACAGGCAGCAGCAAACAGAGGCATTCTGGAGGGGCCCAGCTGCTTCTGTGGAACCTTTCCCGTTGCTATGGGGGGAAGTGGCATACTCTGGCCTGCCCTCCAGCTGGTGTGCTGCTAGCACCTGTTGCCACCAGCTGCACCATGCCAGTCTCTTGCCATCGGTGCCCTTGGTGTGTGTGTGCCACGGTGGCAGCTCTGGGCTCTTGTAGAGTACCTCAGGAAGTGATAGGGAAATTTCACAGAATCCCAGAATGCCAGATTGGAAGGGACCCCAAGGATCACCTGCCCCCAGCCTTTCTAGGAGATGGGCAGTTGCACTGAGCTGGCTCAGCACCCTGCCAGGATGAGTCTTCCAACTGTCCAGTGCAGAGGGCTCCACTGCTTCCCCTGGGAGGTGACTCCAGTGTCCAGCTGTGCTGATGGGGAAACATTTTCTTCTGGAGTGCCATGGGAATAGAATAGAATAGACCAGCTTGGAAAAGACCTTTGAGATCATCCAGGCCAACCTATCACCCAACACCATCTAATCAACTAAACCGTGGCACCAAGTGCCTCATCCAGGCTCTTCTTGAACACCTCCAGTGATGGTGACTCCACCACCTCCAGGGGCAGCACATTCCAATGGCGAATTCCTCTTTCTGGGAAGAACTTCTTCCTGACATCCAGCCTAAACCTCCCGTGGCACAGCTTGAGACTGTGTCCTCTTGTTCTGGTGCTGGGTGCCTGGGAGAAGAGACCAACCCCACCTGGCTGCAACCTCCCTTCATGTAGTTGTAGATGGCAACAAAGTCTCCCCTGAGCCTTCTCCTCTCCAGGCTAAGCAACCCCAGCTCCCTCAGCCTCTCCTCACAGGGCTGTACTCCAGACCCCTCCCCAGCTCGTTGCCCTTCTGTGGACACATTCCAGCATCCCAACATCTTTCCCAAACGGAGGGGCCCAGAACTGGACACAGGACTCAAGGTGTGGCCTAACCAGTGCAGTGTACAGGGGCACAATGACCTCCCTGCTCCTGCTGGCCACACTGTTCCTGATGCAGACCAGGATGCCATTGGCCTTCTTGCCCACCTGGGCACACTGCAGGCTCATTTTCAGCCTCCTATCAACCAGTAGCCCCAGGTCCCTCTCTGCCTGGCCACTCTCCAGCCACTCTGACCCCAGCCTGTAGCACTGCATGGGGTTGTTGTGGCCAATGTGCAGAACCCGGCACTTGGATGTGTTAAACCTCATGCCCTTGGCCTCTGCCCATCTGTCCAGCCTGGCAAGGTCCCTCTGCAGAGCTCTCCTACCTTCTAACAGATCAACTCTGAACTCTCAAAGCCTTCGACACTGTCCTGCACCACATCCTGGTCTCCAAGCTGGTGACAATACAATACAATACGATACAATACAATAAACCAGGTTGCAAGAGACCTCCAAGATCATCGCGTCCAATCCATCAAACAACTAGATCATGTCACCAAGCACCCCATCAAGTCTCCTCCTGAACACCTCCAATGACGGTGACCCCACCCACCTCCCCAGGCAGCCCATTCCAATGGGGAATCACTCTGTAACACATGGGTTGGATGGGTGACCACTAGATGGATAAAGAACTGGCTTGATGGCCGCACCCAAAGAGTGGCTGTCAACGGGTCCATGTCCCAGTGGAGGCCAGGGACAAGCAGAGTCCCTCAGGGATCAGTCCTGGGACCTGTCTTGTTCAACATCTTTGTGGGTGCCATGGACAGTGGCATCGAGTGCACCCTCAGCAAGTTTGCTGATGACACCAAGCTGTGTGGTGCAGTGGACACGCTGGAGGGAAGGGATGCCATCCAGAGGGACCTGGACAGGCTGGAGAGGTGGGCACAAGCCAACCTCATGAGCTTCAACAAGACCAAGGGCAGGGTCCTGCATCTGGGTCGAGGCAATCCCAGGCACAAATCCAGGCTGGGCAGGGACTGGCTGGAGAGCAGCCCTGAGGAGAGAGACTTGGGGGTGCTGGTGGAGGAGAAGCTCAACAGGAGCTCTCAGTGTGCACTTGCAGCCCGGAAAGCCAATCAGATCCTGGGCTGCATCAGGAGAAGTGTGGCCAGCAGGTCAAGGGAGGTGATTCTCCCCCTCTGCTCAGCTCTGGTGAGACCCCACCTGGAGTACTGCCTCCAGTTCTGGAGCCCCTATTACAAGAGGGATGTGGACGTGCTGGAGCGTGTCCAGAGGAGGGCCATGAGGATGAGCAGAGGGCTGGAGCACCTCTCCTGTGAGGACAGACTGAAGGAGTTGGGGCTGTTCAGTCTGGAGAAGAGAAGGCTCAGAGGTGACCTATTGTGGCCTTCCAGTATCTGAAGGGGGCTACAAGAAGGCTGGGATGGGACTTCTCAGGCTATCAGGTAGTGATAGGACTAGGGGGAATGGAATGAAGCTGGAGGTGGGGAGATTCAGGCTAGATGTGAGGAGGAAGTTCTTTACCATGAGAGTGGTGAAGCCCTGGAATGGGTTATCCAGGGAGGTGGTTGGGGCCCCGTCCCTGGAGGTGTTTAAGCCCAGGCTGGATGAGGCTCTGGCCAGCCTGATCTAGTGTGGGGTGTCCCTGCCCATGGCAGGGGGTTGGAACTAGATGATCCTTGTGGTCCCTTCCAACCCTGACTGATACTATGATACTATGAACTCCTGCCCCCAGCTTGGGGTCATCTGCACATTTACTGATGATGGACTCAGTCCCCTCATCCAGATCAGCAATAGAGATGTTAAAGAGCATGGGGCCCAGCACTGCTCCCTGGGGCACACCACTGGTGCCTGGCTGCCAGCTGGCTGTGGCACCATTCACCACCACTCTCTGGGCTCAGCCTCCTGCCAGTTCCTCACCCAGCTCAGAGTGCTGCTGTCCAAGCCAGGGGCTGACAGCTTGCCCAGGAGTTTGCTGTGGGGGACGGTGTCAAAGGCCTTGCTGAGGTCCAGGCAGACTCCATCCACAGCCTGCCCCACATCCCCCAGGCAGTCACCTGGGCATGGAAGATCAGGTTGGTCAGGCAGGACCTGCCCCTCCTAAATCCATGCTGGCTGGGCCTGAGCCCCTGGCCATCCTGTAAGTGCTGTGTGATCGCACTCGAGATGAGCCGTTCCATAATCTTGCCTGGCACTGAGGTCAGGCTGACAGGCCTATAATTCCCTGGCTCTTCCAACCGGCCCTTCTTGTGGATGGGCACCATGTTGGCAGCTTCCAGTCTTCTGGGACCTCTCCAGTGAGCCAGGACTGGTGGTAAATGATGGAGAGCGGCTTGGACAGCTCATCTGCCAGCTCTCTCAGCACCCTAGGATGGATCCCATGTGGTCCCAGCAGTATGTTCCCAGCAGTACCTTGTCCCCTTTGTCTCTTCCATGGCACTCCTTGTACAAAGGGAGTCACCATCCTCCTGGTAGCCTCCCTTTCTGTCCTGGTCCAGGCAGATAAGGTCTGCCCTAAGTCTTCTCCAGGCTGAACACCCCCAGCTCTCTCAGCTCTTACTCACATGGGGGCTGCCAGTCCTCTGATCATTCCCATGGCCCTTCTCTGGACACTTTCCAGCCTGTCTACAATTTTTTTGTACAGTGGGGACCAAACCTGAGCACAGTAGTCCAGGTTTGGCCTAACCAGCGCTGAGTGGAGTCCCATGAGGCTCACAAGGCAGCTGTGTTTTAGCTCCCAGCATGTTGGACAGCAGTTGGGTGCTCCATGGGCAGCCCTTTACATCCAGAGCTGCCCAGAGCCCTGTGCTGGGAGGTCACATTGATCAGCCACATCGACAAACTGCAGAAGTTAACAGCTCTTGTTTCCATATCTTTTTCTGTTCACTTAAGGCACCCACTGGGTCATGGACCTGACTTCCAGCTCTGAGTGCTGGTTGCTGAGGGGTGGGTTCAGGAGAACCTGCTGATTCCAGGTTCGCTGTGGCTTGTTCAAAGTCACAAAGCAAATCAGTAGCTCAGCTTGAAACAGGCCTCCTGTCGTCCCCACTGGTGCACTGGCACCTGCTGATGTAGTTTTGTCTCCCAGAGGATGGAGAAGTCCCAGCAGCTGTGCAGAAGCTGTTTGCTCACCCCCTGGCAGCTGTGGTGCTGGTGGGGGGCTAGATGGCTGTGCTGGAGCAAGCAGAGCAGCTATGTGTGATGGAAGCACGCTCCCAGCCGTGCAACAAATACACCAGAAGTCTTCAAAGAAGTAGCTACTGCCTGAGTGGGAAGATGAGTCAGAGGGTAAAACCCAGGCTGGTGGCACAGAAGGGTCCTCTGCAGCTCTGGGATGCTTGGACTTCCCCTGCACACATACTGAGAGTGCACACAGTTTCAGTCCTTCTAGCTGGGCGCTTCTCAGATGTGGAGCCTGGGTGGTTGGTCCATAGGACATCTTGTCTCATCATCCAGTTCCACGGTCTGTGGTGGGGCATCCCCGTGGTGAGGCTTCCTGCAGTGGGGTGTTCCTGCAGTCACTGGGTTGTGAAGCGTGCCAGGAGAGTGCTCCCTGTGCCTCCTAGGAGCAGGGGAGCTGCTGAGAGACAGTGACACCCTGAGAGACTGATAGGAAGCCTTGAGCGCCCTGTCTGCCTCCCCTCTGCCGCCGCTGGGCAGGTGTCTGTCCTGAGGGTGAGCACTGAGATGAGAGGGTGTGCAGGTGCTCAGAGGTGAGGGCACTGTGCTGCTGGGAGGAGCTCCCTGGGCACTGAGAGTGATGTTTCGTTTCTTCTGTTGCAGATGGAAGAAAAACGCCGCAAGTACTCGATCAGCAGCGACAACTCGGACACCACTGACAGTAAGGCCCTGAACCACAGGCTCTGGGGGAGGTAGCTGAGTGAGGGAGAGCCTGAGAGTGGTTGCTGTGCAGTGTGCAGGGAGCTATGCTCGTGGGCAAGGCTCTGCACAGGGCACTCTGTGTCTGGCTGGCCCTGGCAGCAAGGCAGCAAGAGGCTGTCAGCAGTTTAAAGGCCCTGGCTGAGGCTCCTCTGAGCTGGTGGGAGCAGCTCAGTCCTGTGCAGAGCCTGAGAGCTGCTGGTTGCAGACCTGCTAACAAAGCCAGCACCCTCTGTAGACAACTTGCCCTTCCCTGTGAGCTGCAGCCTCACACAAGTTACCTCTTGGTGGAGTTGTACAGGGGGAAAGGGGAATTTGTGCTGGAATCAGTGCAAAACTGCAGTGCTGGGGCAGCTCTGGAGTGCTCAGCACAGCCAGGGACCTGCTGGAGCAGGGCCAGAGGAGGCCACAGCAATGCTGGCAGGGCTGGAAGCCCTCTGCTGTGAGGCCAGGCTGAGAATGTTGGGCTTGGTCAGCCTGGAGAGGAGAAGGCTCCAGGGAGACCTTCTGGTGGCCTTTCACTGTTTAAAGGAGCCAATAGGAGAGCTGGGGACAGAGTTTTTAGCAGTTCTTGTTGTGACGGGACAAGGGGAGATGGTTCAAACTGCAAGAGGGAGATTCAGACTGGAGAGAAGGTGGTGAGAGCCTAACCCAGGGTGCCCAGAGATGTAACAGAAGCCCCTGGAACCATTGCAGGTCAGGTGGTTTGGAGCTCTGAGCAACCTGGTTCAGTTTCAGTTGTCCCTCCTAGCTGCAGGAGGTTGGACTGGATGACCCTTAAAAGTCCCTCCCAACCCAGCCTGAGAGTCTGATTCTGTGATTCTTGCAAGCTGAAGAGTGATGTGGGAAGCGGAATAAGGCTCAAGCCAGCAAGGCTTGCAAGCCCACGCTTGCTTTTCACCACCTAGCTCACTTCATCCTGGTCCAGGGAAGCAGAGCAGCCTGTGCTCGACACCAGGCGTGCCAGCGTGCTGGGCTATAAATAGAGCTCTTCCCTCCCTCCCTCCCTCCGGGGTCTCACCCGCTGCAGACAGCCACCGTGCTGCGGGCCCTGGGGGCCCTGCTCTAATCCCTTGGCTGGCTCTGGAGTTCCCTGCGAGCTGCTCTCACCAGTGTCACAGCAATTTCTTCTGGGCTGTGCTGGGAATTTGCTTTCCACACTTCAGAGGATCTGGCTGCTGGATCTCTGAGCAGGAAGGGGCTAAAGACACTGCACTTCCCAGGCCCTTTCCTAACAGGATGAGGAAGAGATTACAGGGGTTGTGGAGGGGCTGAGCTCGCTGCCTTTGGCTGCTCTGCCCACAGCTTCAGCCAAAAAGGCTGTCAGCGTGTGTGGGATTTACACTGCTGCCAAGGTGGAGCTGCTGTTGGGCTGCTGGAGGGGACCCCCATCCTGCCAGGGATCTCTGGGGGCTAAGCCATGCCTCCAGAAAGTGTTTCAGGCTCTGTCAAGACTTCTTGCTCCTCATGAAGCAAAATATTTCTGTCTCAGGGAGGGGTCTGTTGTGGAAGTTGTGCTCCAAACTTCCATCTCCTAACCTCCAGACATTCCAAGGCCTTCCCAAGGAGCTGTGCTCACTGCCTTGCCTGCCTCTGGGGCAAGGCTTCTGTAAGCAGCATATGGAGCTGCTCTGCCTTATCTCTGCCAGGCTTGGGTGGTGTGCTGCAGGTGCTGTCTTAGCTGATGACAACTGCTGTCTTGCAGAATGACTGCAAACAAAGTCGTGACCCTTGTTATGCCTCCCCAGGCAGGGATGCTGCTGTCCTGTTGCCTGTCTGCATGCCTGTAGCACCAGGGTGTAGCTGAGAGGTGGGGGCAATGCTTAAGGTGCTGCTGCCCTGCTTTTGAGCAGCTGGCTGAGGGAAGTGGCTGTAGCCTGGGGACTTCCAGGGGCCTTTGACTGTTGCCTCCTGAAATGAGCAGTAAAATGCTGCTTTGTGGAGGCTACCTGGTGGCCTCTGGTCTGAGCTGCTATCCCTAGGGAGCACCTGCTGCCAGCAGCCCTGGGCTCCATCTTGTGCAGCACCAGAGGAGGCTTCCTATGAGTGCAGGGCCAAGTGGTGCCTCCCCTGCCAGCAGCAGCAGGCATTTCTCTGGGCTCTGAGGGACTCAACTGCCTGAGCTGGTAGAGGGAAGGACATTGCCCATCCCAGTGGTACCTCACCCAGGACAATCCTGGTCCCTCATGCCAGCTCTCAGCTACCAAAAGCTGCCAAGTGCATTGGCTTGCTGTGTCTTGTTGGGTGGTTCTCCCTAGGTGCAGAACTGCACAGACATGGAAGGGACTGGTCCCTTTTGCCTTTCTGGTCACTACTTCTGACCATGGGGTGTGAAGTCCTGGAGCAGTTCAGATGCTTGTCTTTGAGCATCCTTCTTAGAAAATTTGTAGCCACATCTCTTTAATTCCTGATCCAAACAGATTCCTGGTTCCAAGAATGAGCCCTGGTTCATTCCTTCTTAGAAGCTGTTCTTGCTTATGACTTTGGGTTCTCATTTCTGGTGTTTGCATTTGCCAGCAGTGTTCTTGAATTCCAGTTCATCAGCTATAGCAGCAGGAGAGTGATGTTCCCCTGCTTGGTGAAGTACCCTGGGATGTGCACAAACCCCATGCCCTGTCATTGCCTCTGAGCGTGTGCCCACAGTGTTGGTTGAGGCTGTAGTGCCAGCGGGGCTGGTGGCAAAGGCCCTTGCAGCTGAGCTGTTTCTGTTGCCTCCCTGCAGGTCACACCACATCTGCCTCCAGGTGCTCCAAAATTCCCAGCACCAAATCTGCCTGGTCACGCCAGAAGGAGAAGAAGCCCTCTGAGGTAGGTGGGCTTGTGGGCTTTTGCCAAGGGAGTTTCCCCTGGGGCAGTGCCTGCTCAGGTGTGTTGGCAGCAGCATGCTCCCAGCTGGTTGTGGGCAGTGGGTGCCAGGACAGGGCTGCCTCCAAGAAGCCAGAGGCCATGCTGCACATCCACAGCTCCTGACAGTGGTGCCAGCTTCAGCCTTGGGAGGTACCCAGGGGGCATTGTTGATGAAGGGTTGTGACCCAGTCTCTGATGGAGGGTGTGCTCACTCCCCTGGGGTCCTTCATTCCTGTTGGTGCAAGTGGGGAGAGATCGAGTTTGGTGGGACTGGGGAGTCCTACACTATGGGGGTGGCTGCATGCTGAGGTTTGCCAGTGTGAGTGCCTGCCTGGATGTCCTTTCATTAATGGCACAGGTGATAGAGCTGGTGCCAGGGGAGGGTGGCTTAGTGACATGGAAACTCCTCCCTGTGAAGGAGTGGGAGGTGCAGAAAGCCATGAAAGGAGAGACAGTCCAGCTGAGCTGCAGCTTGTGTCCTGTTGGCCTCTTCCTGTCACGGGGCTCAAGGGCACTAAGCTGAGCCTGTTGGTGCCTGACCTTGCTGCAGAGTTTTCCCTCACTGCAAACTGGTCTGGGCAGTGCTGCCCACCCCAAGTGACATTGCCCAAGTCAACCCTGCCTGCTGTGCAGTGCAGGGCCTGGGACCAGGTTGGGTGGAGCTGTGCTTCCTGAGGACCCTGCTGAAGGGATGTTGCTGTTCCCCTGTTTTCCCTCACGTGTCTCAGATACTTTTCCACTAGGCCTGGAAACTATACCAGGCATGAGCTGCTGTTGTAGCAACTGCAGTGTTTAGCAGTGGTCATCTTCATTTCAGGAGCAACATGAGCAAAGCCAGAGGGACATTATTCTCACATTCCCTTTCCTCTGGACCAGGGTCTGGAGTCAGAGCTAAATTTAGAAGCAGGGGAAGCTGGCACAGCTCATGCCTTCTCACAGGCTGGGAACTCCTTCCCAAGCCCCCATGACACCTCTGCTGAGGCTGTGACCTGGTAAGCACAAACCTCTCTAACATCTTCCCTTTGCATCAGGCTGAGTAGAGATTTTGAGGTTTTCCCGTGGTCACTGCCTGAACTGCAGCTGCACTTGGTCCTTACCACTCAGGCAGATTTGCTCTGCCAGATCTGATGTGCTGGCAGTGGGCAGACACTGGAAGAGTCCAAGCTGTTTGTGTCTTGGGTGAAGAGAGGAGCTGAAAAGCTCCTGCTACTAGCTGAGTAGTGGGAAACACTCCAGAGAGCAAAGAACCAAGGTGCAGATGCCCCTGGCTGCTGACAAGGCTGCTAGGAAGCTGCATGCTAGGGATGCTAGTGTCAGTTCCTGGTTCTGGATATCTGTAGGGGATGTATTCTGTGAGCTGGAAAGTGAAGCATTTAGGGCATCTCCCCTCCTGGAATGCTCTTAGCCCCTCTCTGAGATAACTTCCCATCCCTGTGCCCAAAGTGCCTGTAGAGGCATCAGGGCAGCTGTGTAGGTGCCTTGTAGGGTGCTGGTTAGGTGCCTGAGGATGGGACTCAGGTCACTGACAGTGCCACCCCTGCCACCTGGTGCTGCCCACTGAAATCCTCCCGCAAGAGATCCTGCACTGGGAGAGCTGTTGCTGCACTACTGCTCCAGACAAGCTTTTTTCTCCAGTGAGGTAGCTCAGGAGGGTGGTGGGGAGAGCACAGTGAATGTACTGCCAGATACTGAAACCTCCTGGGCAGTTTGCTCCAGACGCTTTGGGGCTGCACAAGCGTTTTCAAACAGTAACTTCAGCTCCAGATTTACTCATGGTTTTCAGACTTGAGTTGCTGTTGAGGTGCAGAGGGGTCCAGGCACATCCTGAGGAGCTGCCATGCTGGAGGAGTGGGGCAGCTTTGTGCGTGGACCCCCGAGCTCTGCTGCCCCTCTGTGAGGCGTGTCCCTGCTTCTCCACCAGCTGCATTCCCCCTGCCAGCCCAAGCAGGAGATGCAGAAATCAAAAGCATTAGTGTTGCATAGTTATTAGCCAGGTCAGGAGGTGATGTTTATTATGAAAGACTGTGTGAGGGGATTAGCTCTAGACATGAAAACCCACCCGAGAGAAGGCATCTGGAGGAGCAAGCTCCTTAGCATGGAAAAGTACTGAGCTGTTGGTAAACATCCGCCAAGGGGCCGCTGCCAGGCTGATTATATTTATCTGTGCCTGTCACGGGGCTCTGCCTGACGGGTCCCAGGCACCAGCCCTTCATCTTGGCACTTGTTCCCCACCACACTCCACGCCCGGGCGCCAGAGACCTCAGGGCAAAGCCCCGCTGCGATGCTGATGGTACCCCAGGTGTGGGCATGGCTCTTCTGCTCTGCCTTTTCCCATAGGCACAGAGTGGTTGTGGGCAGCCTCCAGCATCTTCTTGCATCTGCAGTGATAGCAGTCTGCCAAGCTGGGTATTGTGATGGAGCCCAGTAGGGCTCCTTCATCTCTGAACCTGAAAGGGAATGTGGTGGCTGGTACCTATCCCTGGGCACCAGCAGCCAAGGAGCCCTGTGAGGAGATTCATAGAATGGTGTGAGTTGGAAGGGACCTTGAAGCCCATCCAGTTCCAACCCCATCCATGGGCAGGAACACCTCCCACCAGATCAGACTGCTCCAAGCCTTATCCAGCCTGGCCTTGAAAACGTTCAGGGAGGGAGAATCCACAGCCTCGCTAGCAACCTGTTCCAGTGTCTCCCCACCCTCGGTATAAGGAATTCCTAGTCTCCACTCTCAGTCTGCCCTCCTCACCCACCCCGAGCCCTGCAAGGAGATGCTGGTTTTGCTCCCAGCCCCAGGAGCTGGAGGGGGAGTATGCTCGCTGGGCTGCTCGCTGTGTTGGATGCTGAGTGAGCAGCAGGGCAGGAGCTGTGCCTGCAGGCTGGATTGGTGCTGCTGGCAGTGCCCTGTTGCTGCAGCCGAGCCCCCAGCCATGCCGGTGCGAGCCTCACTGCTTAGCCTGCAGCCATCAGGCCCTCTCCTGCTCCTGACAAGCAACACTTGTCAGTGTCTGAGGAGGGAATGGGAGAACAAGGCAAGCATGTCATGATAGTCACCGGTTCAATCTGCCAGCTCCCAGCCATCAGCAGCCTGGGGACTCCCTGGGATGCTGCCTGAGTCACTGCCTGAGCTCCTGCCTTACTCATGAGCTCCTCAGCTCTCTGGGATCCAAACCACTACCCTGTGGGGAGCTGCACTGCTCGAGTATGTTGTGGAGTCAGAACATCCACTCTGCTTGTTTGGGCAAACCACCTGCCTGACACTCTTCCAGGTATGCCTTTCCCAGGCTGAAGAGCCCTGTGCAGTCTCAGCTCTCCTCCACAGGTGCTGCTCATCCTTGTCTAACCAAGTTGGACGAGTTTAGTCCTGGGCTAAACCATAGCCCTGAGAACCACATCTGCAAGTCTGAAATAACTCCACCACCTCCCAGGGCAGCCTGGTCCAATGCCTGAGAACTCTTTCAGTAAAGAAATTCTTCCTGATGTCCAACCTAAACTTTCCTTGGTGCAACTTAAGGCCATTTCCTCTCATCCTATCACTTGTGACTTGGTTGAACAAACCAACCCCCACCTGGCTCCAGCCTCCTTTCAGGGAGCTGTAGAGAGCAATGAGGTCTCCCCTCGGCCTCTTCTTCTCCAGACTAAATACCCCTGGGTCCCTCAGCTGCTCCTCACCAGCCCTGTTCTCCAGACCCTTCCCCAGCTTTGTTGGACCCACTGCAGCACCTCGATTTCCTTCTTGGAGTGAGGGGCCGAAAACTGACCCAAATATTGAAGATGCAGCTCCAACAGTGCTGAGTGCAGGGGGTAAGATGGGGGGCCAGCTGCAGGCAGGGTTCAAGATGAAGGGGAAACCACAGATTTATACAATTTACATTATTTTCTGCTTGCCTTGTTTAGATATTGCTTCCTTGTTTTGAAAGATGTCTTTCTATATCCCCTCCCAAGGATTCAACCCCTCTGGCAAACATCCTCCTTGTTTCCCTCCTGGGAAGTCATTCTTGGGACATTAGATTTTGGGGTTTTTTCCCTGCCAGGGCATACAGTGCCCCAGTGCAATGTGAATTTAGTCCCTGGGCTCTCCACACTTGGAGAAGGGCTTTCCTGAGTGTGGCCAAGCAAGCCTGGGCTTGGACTGGCCTGGATGAGGAGAAAATCCTTCTTGCTCGAGGGGTTGGCTGTGGTGGCTTTGTCCCTCATCCCAAGTTGTCGTGGGGATAACAGATTGATACCATTGTCTTGTGAGTGCTGAGAAGGGGCAGACAAAAGTGCTGCTTGTTCCTCTTTTCAATTCAATTGTTCTTTGAATCTTCAGCATTCAGCACTTGGAGAGGAGCAAGAGTAGATGCAGAGATTAGGGGCTGGCTCCCAGATGAGCACAGGACCCACAGGCAGATGATATCACTGCCCACAACACACACCAGGCACTGCCACGCTTTGGAGCTGTGCTCCTGAGCATCACTGCTCCTCTTGTTTTGGAGAGGGCTGGAAAACTGTGACATAACAGCAGGGAAATAGGGCTGGGAGGGCTGGAGGGGAGCAGGAATAGGCAGCCAAGGGCTGTACCCACCGAGGTGCCGGCTGAAGTTGATATGGAGACAGTTTGTACAACCCCAAACTATTCCCAGGGCTCCCATTGTTCCTGTTGTTTTCTCTTTTCTCTGAAAATCCTTGTGACTCATGAGCTACAGCAAACAATTTTATGCTTGAAAAAGTAAAGGGCTATTAGTGCTGGCTGGAAACAAGGAGGGAGCCCTGTGCATGAGGCAGCCCCAGACTGCCCAGGCCCCAGCGTGGCTGGAGGAAAGGGATTATGGCTGGGGGGCTACAAGGGCCAGAGCTGCAAGGACTGCAGTCAGGGGGCAAAAAAAGGGTGTTGAGCCCAAATCTAGAGGCAGTCTGTTACCTTGGTGCTAAAACCATTGCCATGTGCAGCGGCCCTGCTGCTGCCCATCCTGCAGAGCCCAGCTCAGATGCTGTGTGCTTGCTACAGAGGTCACCCCTGTGAGGTCCCAGCAGACGGAAGGGCACTGGGGGACAATTGCACATTTGTAGGGTGGGAGGGAATGGATTCAAAAGTGAGATTGCAGATGCAGGTTATGACCAGTCCCTTCCTACCTCTCCGGTCCGTAGTGAGCATGTTGCACTTGATTTTGAGCCGTGGGCTTCATTTCTGTTGCAGTGCTTCACAGGTGGGTGCTTTGGGAAGGCTTTTTGCTGAGGCTTTTCATGGATGTGGATCCTTTGGCATATAAACAAAATGATATCCCGTGCCAGGACTGGGAGCAGGGATGGAGCTTCTCCCTCTGCCCCAGGAGCAAGGCCTGAGAGCGCCAAGGTCAGAGGCAGGGGAAAACACAGAGCAATCCCCACTGGCTTAGAAATCCTGGCGTGCAGGGCTCCAGCCTGCTGGAAGCCATCTGTGTGGGGCTGGTTTTCAGCCGGGCTGGTCTGCAGCCCCAGGTGATGCTGAGACTAAGTAAAGCAGCACTGGGCCAGGGGCTTGTGTGTTTGGACTGAAAGCCCAAACCAGATCCGGCCTTCGGCCCTCTCCCAGGAGCTGGTTTGGTAGGAGTGGGAAGTGCAGGATCTGGCCTGGGGCAGTGCAGAGCCCTGGCTGGGACTGAGGATAGTTGGCAGGCTCAGGGCTGCAGTATCAGCACTTGGAGAGCTGAGTCCTTGAGAGCGTAAAGTGGAGCTGAGTGGCGGTGAGATTGCTGAGCCACTTGAGGAGAGGGGCTCGGGAGAGGGTCAGAGACCCTGGCAATCGATACCAGCATTGCAGAGAAGGTGGTGGAGAAGCTCAGGCAGGAGCTGTGAGGTGTGGAGAGGCAGAGCAGGAGCAATGCTTCTGCCCAGTGGCTCAGCCTGGGAGTGAGATCCGAGAATCAGCCTCAGAGTCGTTTCGGTTGGAAAAGGCTCTCAAGATCATTTGAGTCCAACACCTCCATGCTCACTAAACCCTGTCCCCAGGTGCTATGTCCACACAGTTTTTTAACATGTCCAGACATGGTGACTCCACCCCCTGCCCGGGCAGCCTGTGCCTGTACCTGACCACTCCTGCAGCAAAGAATTGGTTCCTAATCTCCAGCCTCATCAGGGGACCACGAGGAAGGTTTTCTCCATGTGTCTTTCTTCTGTCTGGAGTCTGAGGCTGCAGAGCACACTGACTCTAACGTCCCTCTGGCTTTGAAGCACGAAGTAAAAACTCTTGGGCTTGTGCAATTCCATGTTCTATGGAGCCGGAGCACAGGTCTGGGGAGGAGCAGCTGAGGGAGCTGGAGTTGTTCAGCCTGAAGAAGAGGAGGCTGAGGGAAGATCTTCTGGCTCTACAACTCCCTGAAAGGAGGCTGGAGCCAGATGGGGGTTGGTCTGTTCAACCAAATCATGAGTGATAGGACAAAAGAAAACAGCCCCAGGTTGCACCAGGGGAGCTTTAGGTTGGACATGAGGAACAATTTCTTCCCCAAGAGGGTTGTCCAGGCCTGGCCCAGGCTGCCCAGGGCAGTGGTGGAGTCCCCATCCCTGAAGGGATTTCAAAGCTGTGTGGATGTGGTGCTGAGGGCCATGGGGTAGTGGTGCCCTGGCAGTGCTAAGGTGATGACTGGACTTGAAGGTCTCTTCCAATCAGAAGGGGTCTGTGATTGTCAGTGCTGGTGGTAGTGCAGGGCGATGCTGGCCCTGGTGCATCGCTGCAAGCTGCCCGAGGTTCCTGAGCAAGCAGAGGCAATTCAGTGAGCAGCTCTGCTTGGCCTTCCCTGTGCCTGGCAGATCAGCAGGCAATAAACCAGATCCTGCTGCCAGGCTGGGAGGGGAGGACAGAGCCCGGGCAGTGCTGTGGCAGGAGCAGCCTGGCTGTGGGGACAATGTCAGCTCCTGCCGCCAGGGAGAAACAGCAAACCCTCCTTTGGAGGGGAAATTGCTGCTTGCCTGGTGGTGCCCTCCCGCTTTGTGCTGCTTGCCTGGTGGTGCCCTCCGGCTTTGTGCTGCTTGCCTGGTGGTGCCCTCCGGCTTTGTGCTGCTTGCCTGGTGGTGCCCTCCGGCTTTGTGCTGCTTGCCTGGTGCCCAGCTTTGTGCTGCCTGGTGCCCAGCTTTGCTTCCTCGCCAGGCCCTTGGTTCCTCAGTGCCCAATTTATCCTTTATTTGATTTTCATAAATAATTCAGAGGAGTTTGAGTCGAATAATTGAGTCTTTTCCCAGCCCTAATCCCAGACAATTCAAAACAAAAAGACATTTAGATTACAATTTGTGCATATTAGCTGCTGGGAGGTTTCCAGACAACTGAGCTGCTTTCCTTTACAATTTCTGGGCCCTTCTGTTGTTTCTCAAGTGCTCTGCTTTAATGGTTAATAATGATCTGAGCTTTTCCCTCGAGAGACAGAGCCACAGCCCTGGTGATGCCTTTGCATGGGTGAGGGCTCTGTTTTCCAAGAAGGCTTAGACAAATGCAGTGGTGGGACTGCAAATCCAGCCAGGATGTGTCTCTTCATCTCTGGGGAGACAGACATGATCCTGCTTGCTTGGCTGAAAACGAGAACTTCAGCTCCTGCACCGATGGGAGCTGAGGAACCAGGAGGGGTGGGTTAGGGGGAAGGCAAACACCCGGCTGGGATCCACACTGTGCAGAGAGGAGAAACTGCACCGAGGACTGGGCCTGTGGGTGTGTTTCCCAGCGTGGAGGCTGTGAGGTGCACGTGGATCTTAGCTGGGGGCCTGGCATCTGCTGAGGGTGCTAGGAAGCCTTGGTGAGGCTGGCGCTGCTGGCTCAGAGTGGTGGTGAGCGGTGTGGGGTGCGCAGCCAGCTGCCCCGGGACGTTGCTGGGCGCCTGGGCTGCTGAAGCCCTGAGCCCAGCAAAGAGCCCAGAGCACTGAAGGAATTGCCTAAGTAATAGCTGTCAGCACTGCCAAACGTGCTTGGCTTCTGAAACCAGGAGCTGCTTTGTTTCCTACTCGTGGATGACAGCCCTGGGGGCTTCCCAGCAGTGCTGCCAGCTCCTCCTCAGTGTGGCTGCATGTTGTCATGCAGGCGCCTTCCTCTTGCTCCTCATCAGCAGGAGGAAGGTGATGGGCCATGAATCTTGAGGGCAAGGGTCTCCAGAGCAGAATTCTCTGTGGCAGATCTGCAGATGCAGTGGTGTAGAAGTGCTGCAACACTCTGGCGCCAGGCGCTGCCCTCCACCAGGTGCCAGGGAGCGTCTTGCCTGCCAAAGCAGAGTGGCCCAAGCTGGGGAGGCTCCTGGGGGCTCGCAGTGTCCACGTTGGAGGCGGGCACCAATCTTTGTGGCAGAGATGCCATTTGCCTGAGCTGGGACCCTGGCTGGGCAGAGGTGTCGAGAACACAATGCAAAGGATGAGCTGCAGTGGGGTTACTTTGGTTGCTTTGCTGCACAGCCAGATGGCACTGGCAGGACAGTAGCCCTTCTCATGTGGCCCTTCTCATGTTTGCTGAGTATTTCTCTTCATGTTTTCCTTTCCTTTTAAATTTCTCACACTGTCAGCACAGTGAAAGGTTACTGTGGCACCCACAACCATGGCTTTGTAGCAAGTGGAGGCTTAAAGGGACCTGATCTTTCTCAAACCAACCCTAATCCTGACTGTAATGTGTAGGCTGTTAATGATGCTTGTTGAAGGATGGGCTGAGCCAGCTCCAATCAGGTTTATATAGCTGTGGTCAAGAGTGCCTTCAAGCTGAGGCATCAGGAGGGAGGTCCCAGCAGAGGAAAGGTTGTTTATGTATTTTGTTGGACTCTAATTAGGTTAGCAGCTGAGACTCTCAGGATTAAGCAAACTGACCTAAATACTTCTCTCAGTGGGCTTAGTTAATGCCTTGTTTCCTGCATCTCAGCTGCTTGGCTCCTCACATACTCCCCAAAGAGCGCTGTCTTGGTATCCACAGCGTCAAACCACGTTGTTGTGGTTCTGACAGAGCAATGCTCCTTTGGAGGACAGACTCCAGAAGCAGATTAAAGAAGGTCTGAGGAAAGCACCTGATCTGTGCCAGCCCCGTGCTGGTGCTGCCGGGCTGGAGCAGGCAGAGCGGGGTGGTGTCCAGGCTGGCACTGCCCGTTCTGGATGCAGCTAATAGCTGATGGCAGAGGAGAACTCATCCATTCCCAGTGACAAGGCATTCTCCTGCTGCAAGAGGCAGGATTGCTCCAGTCAGCGCTGGGGTTTTGTGGAATGAGCTTTTCATCATGGTGTGTGGAGAGAAAACCCTACAGGGCCAGGAGTGAGGTAGAGAATGAGCTGGAGGCTTGTCACAGAGCAGGTCCAGGGTCCATCTCTTTATTGGGTCAGGAAATTGTGTCTTGGCACCTGGATCAGCACTTAGGCAGGTACCTTCTAGCTTCAGCTGGCTTTATTCTGTCTTCTGATCCTTGATGTGCAAACATCACTGGGGCAGTCGAGCCCTGATGGCTCCCTTCGGCTTTTGGCTGTCCTCTCGTGGGGCAGTGAGGTGATGTGGTGGGGACATGAAGGTGCTCAGGGCAATGAGGTAGCTCTGTGTTCCCCAGAGTTTCATTCATGCCAAGAACATTGCTTCCCCCAGTAAGGCTGAATGTGGAGAAGCCTCTTTGCTGTGCATTCCTTAGCATTTGGAGCAGCTACTGCTGTTAAGATCCTGATCCCCTAAGAAAAAGCAGCCTCTCATTTCTTTAATAGTAATTTTTGGTCCTTGTCTTGGCCAGGCTTGCACGCTGGGGCTGGATTTTCCCCCTGCCTGGTGTGAGGGACCTTGGACTCTTGCCACTGCCTGGCCAGGCAGGGGAGTCCCCACTTGTGCACCTCCCCAGAATCTCATCCTGGAGGTGACAAAGTGGCACACCAAAGCCATGCTGTTGGGGATGCAGGCACCCCTGGCACAGTCCCTTGGGGACCAGCTTCCCAGGCCACCCTCCCTGGGCATGTGTGCACCACCCTGTGCCAGAGCCTTCACCCTGCCTGGTTTTGTATCCTGGTGCAGGTTTTCCGTACAGATCTGATAACAGCCATGAAGATCCCTGACTCCTTCCAGCTGAGCCCTGATGAGTACTACATTCTGGCTGATCCCTGGAGGCAGGAGTGGGAGAAGGGTGTCCAGGTGCCAGCAAGCGCTGAGGCCATCCCAGAGCCTGTGGTCAGGTAAGAGAGTGGGGTCCCATCTGCAGGGTCCTCCTGCAAGGCTGCCTGCACCTGGTCTCCTCATGGGGGTCCCTTTTGCAGGGTCCCCTTCAATGAGTGCTCTCCATGTGGTCTTCTCTGCCTCAGTAGGGTGCCCACCATCTCAGGGGCGTTACATGGGGGTGCACGAGGACCTCCTGCTGCACCCTGCCACAGGCACTCACTCTCTGAAGGCAGCAGTGAGGATCTGTGCCAGGTGGACCAGCTCCTCCTTTGCTCTTGGTCAGGGAATTTTAGCAAGACCTGATAAATCAAAGGGAGGATGAGATAATGCCAGCAGGAGAGCCCCTAGCAGAGCAGCCCCTGCCTGGCTGGCGCTGCTCCGTCCAGAGAGCTGTGGCTGTGCCGCTGCTGTCTCACGGCAGGGTGCCGAAGCTGGCCCTGGCCTTAAAGACTTCCCTCTCCCATGTGAGCTGCTGGGGCCTGTTGGGAACATGCTGGCTGCAGACAAGCATCCCACAGGCCTGCTGGAGGTGATGGCTGTCTGCCTGGGTTGGTGTCTCATTAGCTGGAGTTTAAAATGGGCACCTCAGCAGCTGCTGGGGAAGGGCAGGGGGAGCTGCTCGCTGTGCTGGGGATTGTCCCAGAGACAGGGCTGAGGGTGCAAGGGAGGGCTGGTGCTGCTGGGGGGAGTGGGGTAGTCTGGGAAGAGACCCAAGAAACTCTTAGGGTTGGACCTGAAAACTCTCAGGATTGGACTCAAAAACTTGCTGGATCAGACCTCAAAACTCAGAGGGTTGGACCTCAGACCTGGCTGGATTTTGAGGCTCGCAGGAGCCTTGCAGCTCTCTGGCGCTCACTTCATGCTGTGTGACTCCAAGCACGCATCCTGGGCCACCATGGTGCTGCGGGCTTTGGGGGAGTTGTGTTTTGCTGGGGGATTTGGGCAGGGTGAGGAGGCTGGAGGAGGCTCTGCTTGTCCCACAGCAAGAGCAGCTGCTGCTTCTGCGGCTGCCAACCCCACTGCTGAAGTGAACTTCAGTGTACACTCCCTTCCTCCCCCTGGGGAAAGGGAGAGAGGAATGAAACTTGTAGTGAGTCTGAGCACATCAAAGGGGAGCTGCGAAGGGGGCTGCTGGGTTGATGCAATCCTTGGGGAAAAACCACAACACACACGCAGAGAACGTGGCAAACCCCAGCCCTGTGTGTGGAATAGTTTTCTTTAGGTGCCTTTGATAGCTACCCACAGGCTGGACTCTGAGCACTCTGCTCCCAGCTGAGGGCTCCTTCTGATGCAGTTTCCAGCCCGGAAGTGATGTCTTGGTACTGCCCAGGCCGGCAGCGCCTGTGGAGAGCCAGCCTGCCAGGTGGGCTGCCTGTGGCATCTGCTGCCTGTCCTTCAAGTCAAGTTTTGCATCCCAGAGCTCTGAGCTGTGGGTTGCAGATGTGCCTCTCTGCTTCTCTCCAAGCCTTTGTTTGTTGGTGCTGCCCAGGGCAGCTCTGGCTGTGCAATGTGTTCCCCTGTAGGGACACTCCTGAAGTGATGCCTGGTACAGGCTGTCCCCTGGGTGTCCCCAACCCACGTTGCCCTGCCCCAACACCAGCCCTTCCTCAGTATCTTCTGTGTTGGAGGCGTGTCAGAGCCACAGAGATGTGGTGCTGAGGGCCACAGGTTAGCACCAACCTTGCAGAGTCAGGTCTGGTTTGGACTGGGTGACCCTAAAGGGCTTTTCCAAGTGGAGGGATTCTGTGGTGCTGTTCTGGGCTGCTCTTGTGTCTCCCCTCAGTCCTCTCTGCTCTAGGATGAGGTCAAAGGATGTGGTTCTATGGCTGGAAAAGAGGCTGGATGAAGCTCAGGAGATGGTCCTCCATAAAGAGCTGTGACAGACCCCAGGGCCAGGGCTATTGACAGTGTTGTAGTTTGGATGTTGTAACCTGAGGCGTAGTGGTGCTGGCTTTGTAGTAAGGGAGTTGCTCAGTTAAAACAGGAAGGAGAAAGGAGCTGGGGGGTTGCTGTGGTTACTGCACCAGACACAGACACCAGCGAGCCAGCTCCAGGCCATCCCTCAGAGAGGCAGCAGCACTGGCACCGACCTCCCCCTGCCCAAACAGCTCCTGCTTCTCCACCACCACTCCTGCACCCAGCCCAAAGCCAGGGGCAAGGCCCTCAGCAGCCAAGACAGCACCCAGAGGAGCTCAGCCCCAGCCAGGAGCCCCAGCCAGCACCCGTGGATGGGATTGGAGGAGTCATCAATCATGGCCCTAACAACCGGGGGCCACCAGGCCCCCCGGCCTTTGTTGTCACCACCACCATCACCCAGTGTGCACCAGGGGCACTCACCAGGGACGAGAGGAGGATCCTCAGCCCAGATGGGCTCAGCTTGGGGCTACTGCCCTTCCTGGTGGGATTAAATAGGGGAGTGGGTGGGGAGGGCCAAGTGGCCACACCTGGGGTGGGAGGAGACTCCAACAGAGCCCAGGTGCTCTGGGTTTGAGGGGAAAAGGGGGAAAATGGAGTGGGTGGGGTGGCAAAGGGGCAGACTGTGAAACCAGTGTTCTTGAGAAAGAATGGGAATGAAAATAACATTCAGATATGAATTATTGACTTGTAGGGATTGCTAGGTGCTTAACATGGCTAGCTTCAGGATGTTCCACTCCTCCTGCCTGGGAGATAATTTATTGACAAACCCAAGCATGATTTTGATAGACCAATATTGAGTTCAATAAATAACACCCCCCCAGCTTCTGCTAAGGTAATTGTATAGCTATCAGTAAACTCTTTATCTCAGCCCAGAGGGGTTTTGGGGGTTGTTTTACTACCCATCTGTGTGTGTGGGAGGGCAGGCTGTGTGAAGCCAGGACACTGCTGGGCTGAAGAGGAGCCAGTGGGTTTAGGTAGCAGAGTTGAACTCTCCTACAGCTGAACAGGAACAGTCCATGCCACAGGGAACCCTGTGGCCTCTCCTGTGTGAGTGTGGAGACAATCTGAGTATGAGATGGAAACCCTTTGTTCTCCAGGCACAAGTGCAGGAGTTACAAGGAACAGTGAAGAGAAGAGAGAGTTCTTCCAGAGGAGAGCTGCACTGCTCTACCAGGAGTGGTTCTCTGGTCCTAGTACATGGGCATTAGATCCAAATTTGAGTAGGGGAAGATCTCAAGAGCTGTCTGTGTTGGAGGCTGAAGCAAGCATCACTGGGAATGAGTGTGAGCAGCAGCCCTGTGGAATCACAGCGTCATTAAGGCTGGAAAAGACCTTTTGTACTCCATTGGCTGGATTTATAAGAGGCCAGGCACGCTGGCAACAGATGGGAGTAGGCTGTCCCACCGGGGGAAAAGGGCTTTAGGAGGGGAGCTGGCAGGCCTCATTGACAGGGCTTTATAGAATAGAATAGAATAGAATTACCAAGGTTGGAAGAGACCTTGAAGATCATCGAGTCCAACCTGTAACCACAACCTCACAACTAGACCATGGCACCAAGTGCCACATCCAGTCCCCTCCTGAACGCCTCCAGGGATGGAGACTCAACCACCTCCCCGGGCAGCCCATTCCAATGACGAATCACTCTCTCGGTGAAGAACTTTCTCCTCACCTCGAGCCTAAACTTCCCCTGGTGCAGCCTGAGACTGTGTCCCCTTGTTCTGGTGCTGGTTGCTAGGGAGAAGAGGCCAACCCCTTCCTGGCTACAACCACCCTTCAGGTAGCTGTAGAGAGCAATGAGGTCGCCCCTGAGCCTCCTCTTCTCCAGGCTAAACAGCCCCAGCTCCCTCAGCCTCTCCTCATAGGTCTTGTGCTCAAGGCCTCTCACCAGCCTTGTTGCCCTTCTCTGGACACGTTCAAGTGTCTCAATGTCCTTCCTAAACTGAGGGGCCCAGAACTGGACACAGTACTCAAGGTGCGGCCTAACCAAAGCAGAGTACAGGGGCACAATGACCTCCCTGCTCCTGCTGGCCATACTATTCCTAATGCAGGCCAGGATGCGGTTGGCCCTCTTGGCTGCCTGGGCACACTGCTGGCTCATGTTCAGCTTCCCATCAACCAGCACCCCCAGGTCCCTCTCAGCCTGGCCGCTCTCCAGCCACTCTGACCCCAGCCTGTAGCGCTGCCTGGGGTTGTTGTGGCCAATGTGCAGAACCCGGCACTTGGATGTGTTAAATCTCATGCCATTGGACTCTGCCCATCTGTCCAGCCTGTCAAGGTCTCTCTGCAAAGCCTCTCTGCCCTCCAGCAGATCAACTCCTGCCCCCAGCTTGGTGTCATCTGCAAATTTACTGATGATGGACTCAATGCCCTCATCCAGATCATCAATAAAGATGTTGAAAAGCATGGGGCCCAGCACTGATCCCTGGGGCACACCACTAGTGACAGGCCACCAGCTGGATGTGGCACCATTCACCATCACTCTCTGGGCTCGGCCCTCCAGCCAGTTCCTAACCCAACGCAGTGTGCTCCTGTCCAAGCCATGGGCTGCCAGCTTGGCCAGGAGTTTGCTGTGGGGGACGGTGTCAAAGGCCTTGCTGAGGTCCAGGTAGACCACATCCACAGGCCTCCCCACATCCACCAGGCGGGTCACCTGATCATAGAAGGAGATCAGGTTGGTCAGGCAGGACCTGCCCCTCCTAAATCCATGCTGGCTGGGCCTGAGCCCCTGGCCATCCTGTAAGTGCTGTGTGATCGCACTCGAGATGACCCGCTCCATAATCTTGCCTGGCACTGAGGTCGGGCTGACAGGCCTATAATTCCCTGGCTCTTCCAACTGGCCCTTCTTATGGATGGGCACCACGTTGGCCAGCTTCCAGTCTTCTGGGACCTCTCCAGTGAGCCAGGACTGCTGAAAAATGATGGAGAGCGGCCTGGACAGCTCATCCGCCAGCTCCCTCAGCACCCTAGGATGGATCCCATCCGGTCCCATGGACTTGTGGGGGTCCAAGCGGCTGAGAAGATCTCTAACTGTCCCATCCTGGAACAGGGGAAAACTATGCTGCTCCCTGGCTCCTTCTGCCAGCTCTGCAGGCCAGCTGTCTGGAAGCCGTTCTGTCCTGCTAGTAAAAATTGAGGTAAAGAAGGTGTTAAGCACCTCTGCCTTTTCCTCATCCTTTGTTACAATATTCCCCTCCATGCCCACCAAGGCGTGGAGCTTCTCCTTGCCCTTCCTCTTGCTATTAATATATTTATAGAAGGACTTTTTGTTGTCCTTCACAGCAGAGGCCAGTCTGAGCTCCAAATGTGCTTTTGCCTCCCTAATTTTCTTCCTACAAGACCTAGCAACATCCCTAAACATTCCATGGGTTGCCTCCCCTTTTTTCCAAAGATAATACACCCTCTTTTTTTCCCTTAGTTCCTTTAGAAGTTCATTACCCAACCAGGCTGGCCGTCTGCCCCGGCGGCTCATCTTCCGGCACACTGGCACAGCCTGTTCCTGCGCCTTCAAGAGTTCTTTCTTGAAGTAGGTCCAGCTCTCCTGAACCCCTTTGTTTTTAAGGGCTGTTTCCCAAGGAACCTTCTGAGTTAGCTCCTTGAGTAGCCTGAAGTCCGCCCTCCGGAAGTCCAGAGTGGAGGTCTTCTTGCTCCCCCTCTTGGCTTGGCTGAATACTGAAAACTCAATTATCTCATGGTCACTGGTGCCTAAACACCCTCCGACCACCACATCACCCACCAGCCCTTCCCTGTTGGTGAAGAGGAGGTCAAGCATAGCCTTACCCCTGGTAGGCTCACGCAGCACCTGGGATAAGAAGCTGTCCTCCATGCACTCTAAGAACCTCCTAGACTGCCTCCTCTCTGCTATGTTGTGATCCCAGCAGATATCAGGCAGGTTGAAGTCTCCCACGAGAACAAGGTTAGGCGATCTTGAGACAGCCTTAAGCTGCCTATAGAATGCTTCATCAAGATCATCCTCCTGGTTGGGTGGTCTATAACAGACTCCAACCAGCATGTCTGCCCTGCTGGTCTTCCCTCTAATTCTTACCCACACGCACTCAACCCGATCATCCCTGATCTCTAGCTCAATGGCATCAAGAGCCTCCCTGATGTACAGGGCCACCCCTCCACCCCTTCTTCCCTGCCTGTCTCTCCTGAATAGCCTGTAGCCGTCAATTGCAGCGCTCCAGTCATGCGAGTCATCCCACCACGTCTCCGTGATGGCAACTACATCATATCTTTCGTGCTGCAACAAGGCTTCCAGCTCCTCATGTTTGTTGCCCATACTTCGTGCATTAGTGTACATGCACTGCAGCTGGGCTGCTGGTTTTGCCCCTGACTCCAGCTTACCACCCTCAGACTCCTGTCTGGGGGGACTGGTTTCAGCCCCTTCCCCCTAAACTAGACTTGAAGGGGGAAGGGGACAGAACCTGTCTCTGCAGGCAGGAGGCTGAGGGTGGTGAGCCAGTCAGGGAGAAGTCAGCAGCCCAGCTGCAGTGCAGGTACACCATTGCTCTCCTGCCTGTGCACTACAGAGTCCCCAGCCCATGCTGCATGCCCATGCTCTGTGTCTGTCCACACAGGTTGTTTATAGATGACTGATGTGTTCCAGTGGGCTTCTCATGTTCAGAGCAGATCATGGGAGGCAGCTTCTGATCCTCTGAAATCTGACCCTCAGACACTTCATATTGGCTCTGTCATTCAGGGCTAATCCCAGGCGGATTTCTGCTGCTCCTCTGGGCTGTGACATGCACTGCTCACCCCAGCCCGTTCCTTCCAGTGCTGCTTACCCATGTGTGGTGGGTTGAAGTTTCCCCCAGCATTAACTTTCAGCCAGACCAACTCAGTTAGAAGCAAACGAAGCTGTATGTGCAAGCACAAACTGCACTCTGCAAGGGAATGCAGAGAATGTTTACAAAATGCATGGGATTTACAATATTAGACAGATAGTTACAATTAGCAGACAACATAGAAACCCCCTGGTCAGAAAGACCAAGGAAGTTGCTCCACTGCCCCCTCAGACCCCCTGTACCAGAGAGGGAAGCTGAGAGAGCAGCAGTGGGTTAGGCTTATCTCAAGGTCAGCCAGAAGCGTTATCTTTTCCTGGGCAAAGCAGAACAGCCAAGATCAGAGGTGAGAAAGTGGAGAACTGTTAGGATACAGCTCCTCTTATCCCAGACATTGATCCAGTGAATTTGTTTAGAATAGTCTTTTGTTTTCCTTTTAATACCCAAGAGTGATTTCTTTATATTTTTCTACTCTTCTGTTCTGCAGCTAGATTCTAAAGGCTTGGCCTGAAACTGCCACACCGTGGCCTTGGCTGCCTGGGGGAGCTTCCTTCTCTGCTTGCTCCTGCACCTCATCTGCCTGAACCATGCTTCTGCTGGCAGCACAGCAAGCATGGCCTGGAGGATTTGTCCTCCTCCTGAAGCCTGCTGAGGCTGTGCTGCCTTGCAGCGTGTGAGTGCAAGGAGGAGCTGATGGTTCCACCTGGTTTGTGGCCACGTCCCAGGGGCACAAGCTGCCACACTGCCAGATTTTGTTTTGATCAAGCCAACATCTCTCCACATGCCCAGCAGAAGGCACAGCAGAGATGAGTGTCCCTCCTGCTGAGCAGTTCTCCCTCTGATAGCTTCCCTGTCAGCGTTTCCCCACCTGGGTCAGTGATGGGAGTCAGGAGAGCAGTGGTGGCAGTGCCAGGCACCGGTGAGGGCCGATGAGGACTGTGGTCCGCTGGCCAGCTGCAGTGTCAGCCCAGTGCCCCTTCAGCTTGCCCTCCTCTGCAGAACTGTCAGGGTTTTCACAGCAGATGACTGTATTTCATTTGCCTAAAGAGAGCAGCCTCAAAAGGCTTCACAGCTCCCCTTACCTCTCCACTGTTATAATTAGCCCCCATCTCCATGACCTGAGCTGCTGCTTTTGGTCCCCCCTGCAGCTGCTGCCCCATGGGCTCTGCACCCAGGGGCTCCCTTTTCCTTACTCTGAACAAAAAATTTCACTCAAGCCCCACAGATGCTGCTGGGCTATGGGTAGATAATGGATCCTGTGTCAGATATGGACAATCTAAATTCCTTGCCCTGCTGAAAAGAAAATCCTGGCACTGATTTTTTTTTGTGGATTAGGAAATTTGGAGCCCTGCAGGTGCTGCTCCTCCTCTGCTTTCCCCCATCCTGAAGGTGTAGGTGTGACAGCCTTTGAGTTTAGCAGGGGAAGGATGCCCATGGTGATCCAGTCCTGATATTGTCACTCCTGACTGCCATTTCCATGTGAAATTCCTAGAGGGAGGAGAAGCCCCTGGAGCCCTGGGAGCTGGAGAGCAGGCAAGTGCTGTCTGCACAATCATCTTCAGCCCATGCCCCTGCTCCCAGGGCTCTGGTTCCTGGGCTGGTGAGCAGATTTGCCATGCAGGGCGTGAGGACCATCTCCCACCCAAGACGGATCTCGCCCCTCCAAGGTGCCTCCTGCTGAGCTGCTGCCCGGGCGCCTGGAGCCAGCAGGTCCTACCCGCGCCCTGCCTCTGGGCTCCTGTGCCTCCCAAGATGAAAATCAGATATTTCTTCCTGAAACATTCTATTTTTCTGCAGCTCTGAAATGTCAAAAGCTGGGGGAGAGAGAGAGAGAGAAGGGAAGAGCTGTCTTTTAAGGAATGCTTTCCCCAGAAAGCAGCAGCCTCAGAGTGCCTCCACGGAGAGCCACCTTAAGCCCCAGGGTCCTTTCTGGGTTAGCAGAAACACAGTGCAGTGCCGAGGAGAGTGGCAGGGGAGAGAGGCAGCAGCCCCTGCCTGGCTGTCCCAGGAGGCAGGGGTGCTGCTGGTGGCCACCCTGCTGCTGCTGGTGGCCACCCATGTGCCAGGGCTGCCCGGCAGTGCAGAGATCAGTTCTGTGCTCTCCACAGTCATGCCTGGCTCAGTGCTGCTGGGAAGGGTTGTGCCCTGTGCGCTGATGTGCCAGAGAGCTGCCCGAACCTGGCAGGCTCCAGCATGTGAGGAGAGCTGCCTGCAGTCAGGGCACAGCAGGGTAGTGAGGACAGCACCCTCTGGCTGCATGGCTGCAGGTCACCCCCTGGGATGTGGGTGGTGCTGGCACCACCTCTGCTAGAGCCTGCAGCTGAAGCATGTCCATCCAGAAGTGAGCTCCCCCTGTGTGAGCTCTACAGTTGCTTTAAAAATGGGTAAACTGAGGCATGGAGATTGCTGCCATGAATCAGTGTTGGAACCAGGTGTGAGGTTGCAGTTGGGTGTGGGGGTGCAGGTGGGTGCTGGAGGCAGTGCTGGACCATCTCAGCATGTCTTGAGTTGGAGGATTATGATCAAGTGTCAGGAAGAGTTACCACAAGAGCTTTGCAGCATCAAGGCTGGAGGTACCTCAGCTGTTGAAATGGAACAGGGAAGCTTTAGACAGCATCAGAGAATTGTTTGGATTGGAAGAGACCTTTAAGACCGTCAAGTTCAACCATGGCCCTCAGCACCACATCTGCAAAGCTTTTTGATCCCTTCAGGAATGGTGACCCCCTCACTGTCCTGGGCAGCCTGGTCCAGGGTTTGATAACCCTTTTGGGGAAGAAACCTTTCCTAATGTCCAACCTAAACCTCCCCTGGCTCAACTCGAGGCTGTTCTCTTTTGCCCTGTTGCTTGTTTCTTGGAAACAGAGCCTGACCCCCCTGCTCCAGCCTGCTTTCAGGGAGCTGTAGAGAGCAGTGAGGTCTGCCCTCAGCCTCCTTCCCAGCATGAGCTTTATCTTCCCAGACACACCCTGACAGACCCGAGGGAGAGCTGGCCTGGCTGCTGTGCTGTGGGTGCTTGCAGGGGGCTGTGAGGCCCTTCTGGCAGAGTGGCTGTGTGGGGACTTGCCCTGGGCTCATCCCTGCCCCCAGGGATGGTGCTGGGGCCATGCACAGGAGCATCCCTCCATAGAGCAGTGCTACCCCCATGGGATTCCTGCACCTGTGCAGGTTCTTAATCCTCCTTTCTTTCATGCTTTGCATGGCTCTTCCCTGGGCAGCACCTCGAGGTGGCTTTGGGTGCTGAGCCACATCAGAGAGCGCTGCAGCTCTGCTGCCTGTGAGCGCAGGCAGCAGGAGGCTGCCTCTTGCTGGCAGCATTCCCAGGGACTCGTGGTGCTGTGGCTCTGTCCTCACCTCGCTGCTCTGGCCCTGTTTGAACAGAAAACAGAAACTGCTGTGCCAACAGGAGGGCACAACCTGGGCCAGCACCAGCTGGGTGGTGGTGGCAGTGGGGTTGTGTCCTGGGCTCCTCCTCCTCCCCTGGGCCCTTCCTGGCCCTTCCCCTCTGAAGTAAGGCAGCTGCCTGCTGCGCTGCTGGCCACGTGTTGGACTGGTGCAGGGCTGGCTGTGCTGGGCTGAGCTGGGGAGCTGCTCAGAGCTTATCTGCTTCAAGCTGTGTTGCTCCTTACTGACTCCAGTCCGGCAGGGAGTTGCTCCAGGAGGTCCAGCAGCTCTCAGAGAGCGCAGAGCTGTTGGCAGGGACAGTCGTGGTGTGGTTTTGCAATACCAGTGTCACTGCAAACAGGAGGACAGGAGGAGTGCAGGGTGGGTCTGCACTCAGGGAGTGGTTTTGAAGATGACAGAGACCCCTCTGCTCCAGCAGGGCACCCACAGCAGCTTGCCCAGGAGCACAATGCCCAGGGGGGTTGGAAGCTCTCCAGAGAAGGAGACTCCACAACCTCTCTGGGCAGCCTGCTCCAGGCCTCCAGAACCTTCACAGCAAACAACTTTCTCCTCCTGCTCAGGTGGCACCTCCTGGGTTCCAGTTTGTGCCCAGTGCCCTTTGTCCTGTCCCTGGGCAGCACTGAGCAGGGTCTGGCCCCAGCCTCTTGTCCCCCATCCTTTATCTCTTGCTGAGCATTGCTCTGATCCCTTCTGGGGCTGCTCTTCTCCAGGCTCAATAGCCCCAGGGCCCTGGATCCTCTCCAGTAGTTCCTTGTCTCTGCTGAACTGGGAAGCTCAGGGTGAAGGTACTGTGGTGTGGCCAAGTAACTGATGCACCAGTAATGAACTTGGGTCTGGGGCACATTCCTGCCCTGCTTCTCTTGGCTCATGCCACCAGGGCCAGATGCCATGTTCAGGACACCCAGCACAGGGAGGGAGCAGTTCCAGTAAAGGTTAAATAATAACCCTGGGAGCAATCCAAGCCGTGGTGTGGAGCGTGGCAGTGCCAAGGGGCTGTGGCCAGGCTGGCCCACCATGATCTGAATGTCCCAGCAGTACCCAGGGTGCATCAGGAGCCCTGGCAGAGGCCCAGGCAGCATCCCCATGGCAGCACCACTCCTGGCCTTGGCTCCCAACCTGAACCCTGTGCCCAGCACCCCCTGTGCCCAGTCTGAGGCCAGGCTGCCTGTGCTGGCTGCCTGTTGACTCAGCAGCAGCCTCCCCTGGGCTTTGCTGCAGGAGGGGCAGGGAGGATATTCTGCAGCAGTTTGTGGAGCTTTTGGAGCAGAGCTTTATGCGTTTTCTTTTCTCTTGTGTGGGCTTTTTCCTTCTCTCTGCCCTCCCTTGCAGCTCCTCCTGCAAGCTGGGGGGGAACTGGCAGCTTGTGCAGAGAGCTCTTCCTGGGGTCAGTTGCCCCTGTTCTGTGCCTGCCTGCCCTTACTCCAGGCTGGGTGCTGGTGCACTTCAGAGGCACACAAATACTTCCCTTTCAACATCTGAGCCTCTGCTCTGATCAAAAGGAACACAGATCCCAGCTGCCCATCTCCCAGTGGTTAGATCACAGCCCCTGGGATGGGGGAGTGCAGAGAGGTTGCATGCTCCTGAGCACCCCAGGGAGAGGACTGGCCACAGCTAGGGTGAGGTGGTGGCCACTGCCACTGGCCCAGGACAGCAAGAGAGAATCCAGCCAGGTGACATCAGAGAGGATCCCTTTGCAGCACCACTGCTGGGAAAAGGTTCCCAGTTGGGTTTGCTCAGGCAGCTCTTGTCCCTGCAAGCACTGGGAAGAGAGGGCTGTGTGCGGTGGTTCAGAGGGTGAGGGCAGTGCAGAAGGTGGTGTCAGTGTGGTAGGGGTCCATAGAGTCATGGACTCACAGAATGGTTTCCTTTGGAAGGAACATGCAAGCTCATCCAGTCCAACCCTGCTGCAGTCAGCAGGGACAGCTGCCCCTAGAGCAGGGTGCTCAGAGTTGCAGTGGTTTCACCATGGGTCAGTGTAAGCCATTTCATCCTTGTATCTAGTCAAAATCTCCCTCTTTTGATTTCAAACCATCACTCCTTGTCCTGTCACCACAGGCTCTGCTAAATCTGCAGCTGTGTGCAAATCACTTTGCATTGGCTCAGTGCCCCCCATGTGCCTTCTGAGCCTGGCAGTGGCTCAGTGCCCCCATGTGCCCTCTGAAGTGTTCTCCAGGGGGATGGGAGGAGCAGGACAGCCCTGCAGCTGCTGGGTTCCTCCTCTCCTATTGCTGGTTCCTTTGGAAAAGAGACCAAACCCCACCTGGCTCCAGCCTCCTTTCAGGGAGCTGTAGAGCACCGACAGGTCTCCCCTCAGGCTCTTTTTCTCTGGGCTGAACAGCCCCAGTTTCCTCAGCTGCTCCTCAGGACAGTTGCTGTCTAGACCCTTCACTGGGTTCATTGTTCTTCTCTGGACCTGCTCCAACACCTCAATGTCCTTCTGGGAGTGAGGGGCCCAAAGGTGACCCAGTACTAGAGGTGCAGCCTCAGCAGTGCTGAGCGCAGGGGAGCAATCCCTGCCCTGGTGCTGCTGGCCACACCTCTGCTGATCGGGGCAGACCCTCTCTGCTGCAGCCCAGATGCACCAGGACCAGTGTGCCTGCACGTGGCAGGTGCAAGAGGCAGAGGGATCCCTGCTGGATCTCTGGGATCTGCAGGCTGCCTCCCATGACTCAGTGCCAGAGCTGCTCTCATATGCTCAGCACTGCTGGAGCAGTGACTCAAATATCAGAAGAGGCTGGGTGCTGCCCTGCCACATCCCTCCAGCTTTACTTTCATGGGCTGGTGTTGTGGGCGGAGGCCTGGACCGGCACAGTGCTGACCGTGGGACAGGCATCTTTGTGGCTGCTGTTGGAGCTCTCTGATGCTCTGCTCTGTCAGCAGCAAGGCTGGGGGGATTTGGCCAATCCGTGATCTGCTGTGTCTCACCCACAGCCCCCACTCGGAGCCTGGCAGGTGCAAAGCTGCAGCCATCACCCACAGCCTCTGTCTCTGCCCCTCCTTGGTAGGTGATGCAGGTCTGTGTGGAGCTGGTCCTGTTCCTGCAGTCAGACTGCGAACGTTATCTGGCTGGGGGTGAGCTCCAGATGCTGTGAGGTCCCTGCCTGGGATTCGCTCACACCAAGAAGAGTGTTTTCCAACCTTTTATATCCACAAATGTGCTCCAGTGCCCCTGGCTGCCCTGCTAGCAGTTCCAGTTGCTTCAATGGAAATGAGCAGGACACTCCTGAGCTGCTGCCTGGGGCTGGAGCAGGTGGGCATGAGACAGGAGTCCCTGAAAAGCCACCATGTAGGTCAGCAGTGCTGGTCGTGGCTGCTGCCACTGCTGCTGTTCTAGCTGCCTGCAGGGAGCAGATGCTGCCTGAGCATCCTCTGCAGCTGCCCTGGGATTGGGGGCCAGCATGGTCAAGAGAACATAAACTGAGCTCCCAGGTCAGGAGAAATAAAGAACTACTGGAGAGAGTCCCACAGAGGTCACAAAGATGTTGAGGAGCCTGCAGCATCTTTGTGAGACTGAGAGCCCTGAGGCTGAGAGCCTGGAGAAGAGCAGCCCCAGAGGGGATCTGAGCAATGCTCAGCAAGAGCTATAGGGTCTGGGGCAAGAGGCTGGGGCCAGACCCTGCTCAGTGCTGCCCAGGGACAGGACAAGGGGCACTGGGCACAAACTGGAACCCAGGAGGTGCCACCTGAGCAGGAGGAGAAAGTTGTTTGCTGTGAAGGTTCTGGAGGCCTGGAGCAGGCTGCCCAGAGAGGTTGTGGAGTCTCCTTCTCTGGAGAGCTTCCAACCCCCCTGGGCATTGCGCTCCTGGGCAAGCTGCTGTGGGTGCCCTGCTGGAGCACGGGGTTGGACTGGGTGATCTCCAGAGGTCCCTTCCAACCTGCACTGTGCTGGGGTCCTGTGTTTTACTGGGTTTTGGAGGCAGAAGAGCAGCTCAGGCTGTGCCTCCTCCCAGCAGCAGGTCACAGCCCCCTCCTGTTGCCTTCAGTGCTACTGCTGAAGCTGTCTGTCCTTGCAGCTGCCTCTCCTTCTGCACAGGAGCTGCACAGGTGACCCCTGCGAAGTGCCTGTCCTCTTCTCTGCCTTGGGAAGCTGCTCTGCCACCTCCCACCTGAGCTCTTCTTTACCAGGTCCCTTCTCTTGTCTGCATCAGAATGGCTTTCTGGGCACTGAATGAGTGTTGAGGTTTAAGTAGTTCATTTGTTGAGGTAAATCGTGGTGAGGTTCAGGCTGGAATAGCAAGGTGAGGGAGGCAAGGACCTCAGCACCCTGCTCCTTAGCTAGGCTGCTGAGCACGGGGCTCTTCCGATGGTGACAGCTCAGAAAGATGGCTGTTTAGTGCCTCCTGTTCACTTGGTTTCTTCTTTCTATCACATCAAAGAAGAGTGAATCACTTTCTCCTTAGAGGATTACATTATTCCAGAGGGCTGTAAGGACCCACTCTGGTTACAGGCTGTTCCTGGAGGAGAGTTGAGATGGAGAAGGGCAAAGAGCATTTTTCTCCTTGCACCTGTTCGTTGCAGCGTGGAGCCGCAGCTGCATTTCTGTACAACTTGCAGAAGCTGCCTGCATACATCTGGATCTGCCAGCAGCACAGAAGGGGCCTTCATACCATGTCCTTAGTGTTCTGCACAGAAAGGACATTGTCCTGGGGGCATTTCCAAGCACAGAAGGGCCCTGGCGTGTCCCAGAGCCAGAGGGTGTTTCCCATCTGAGGTGTGTGCTGTGCTGGGGTTGTGTCCTGCGGAGCTGGGCAGGGCTGCATAGTGATCATTCCAAAGGCTTGGATCTCTAGAGCTGCCTTCCAGCCCCTACCACTCTGTGATTCCTGATACTCATGGGATAACTCTTGGAGTATCCATGATTCAGCTGGGAAAACAGCAGCTAAAGGAATGGTGGCATGCAGCTGAGCCTCACTGTCTGGGCCAGAGGGTGCCAGGAGCCCTGACATATCCCAGGGTTCCTGATGCACCCTGGGGTCCTTGATGCAACCCAGGGGCCTTGACACATCCTACTATCCCTGATGCATCCTGGGGACACTGATGCATATCTCATGCAGGAGGGATGGGATCAGCAGAGGGGATGGGTGTGCAGGGATGGGTGTGCAGGGATGAGGTGCAGGGATGAGGTGCAGGGATGGGTGTGCAGGGATGGGTGTGCAGGGATGAGGTGCAGGGATGAGGTGCAGGGATGGGTGTGCAGGGATGGGTGTGCAGGGATGAAGTGCAGGGATGAGGTGCAGGGATGGGTGTGCAGGGATGAGGTGCAGGGATGGTGTGCAGGGATGGGTGTGCAGGGATGAAGTGCAGGGATGAGGTGCAGGGATGGGTGTGCAGGGATGAGGTGCAGGGATGAGGTGCAGGGATGGGTGTGCAGGGATGAGGTGCAGGGATGAGGTGCAGGGATGGGTGTGCAGGGATGGGTGTGCAGGGATGAAGTGCAGGGATGAGGTGCAGGGATGGGTGTGCAGGGATGAAGTGCAGGGTTGGGTGTGCAGGGATGAGGTGCAGGGATGAGGTGCAGGGATGGGTGTGCAGGGATGAAGTGCAGGGATGGGTGTGCAGGGATGAGGTGCAGGGATGGGTGTGCAGGGATGAAGTGCAGGGATGGGTGTGCAGGGATGAAGTGCAGCTTGCATCCAGCCAGCACTGCACATGACGTCACCTGGAGCTACAGTCACTGGCTGTTGGTACCCGGAGGGCAGGACGCTGCTGCAGGCAGAGTTAACTCTTTCCTGAGCATCTCGAGTGCCATTGTGGTAACAAAAGAGGACCTTCAGGGGCCTGGCCATTGGTCTCTGATGGCTGCAGTCAGGGGAGGCCTCGGGCATGGGTGCTGACATTCTAGGAGCTGAACGAATCCTCCAGGGGCCACATCCAGCTTCCTTCTTCTCAAAACAGCAGCAGGAAGCCAGATGACAGCCTCAGAGCTGAACCAAGAGCTTCTGCCTGCACAGATTTCTGGGGCAGGCAATTTCCAGCAGGATTCGGTTATGCCAAAGGGCAGTGCCAGCCCAGCCATCACCCACATCAGCAGTGCTGGCTGCACACAGCTGCTGGCAGGAGCACAGCTGTGCAGGGAAAGGGCTGGAGTTACCTTACCCACATCAACCTTAATTTGCTGGAAATGTGCTCCTGGCAGCCCCTGGTGTGAGGAGAACCTGGGAGTGGCACAAAGTGGTGTGGCAGACTGGGCCACCAGACTGGAGAGGCACCACAGGTTCCTCTTCCCAGACCCATCTCTGAGCCCTGGACTGAGCCCTGAACCTGCAGCCACTTCTGTTATGTACTTAGGAATTGATGTGGCTTTGCAGAGGCTGTTGCCACATCTGGAGGAGTCTTGGCTCCAGCAGCCAATAAGGAAATGCTGCAGATTCTTTGCTGCAGAGCAGTCCCAGCAGTGCCAGCTGAAAATGGGGCTTTAATTCTTTGGAGGTTCTTGTTTGTTTTAAAATGAAAGGGTTTGGTGCCAGTCCAGACAGCATCACTGCTCTCCTCCCTGGCCATCTCCAGCCTTTTCCCTGCTCCACCACACAGGAGGAGGTGTTGGCAGGCACTGGGTACCACTGGTCCTTCCCTTGGAATCCAGGAGTTCTGGCTTCAGGTCTCCTGCCAGTGTTTTACAGCAGGGTACTCAGAGGGCTCTGATCTCTTGAGCACCCTGCACTGGTGACCAGGATGCTCCAGATGTTACCTGGAGCATCTCCTGTCAACCAGGGGAGTGAAAGATGCAAGCACCTGTTAGCACCAAGGCCTGGATCCTGAAGATGCTCATGGGCTCATCCAGCTGCTCCAGCCAGCATGCAAGCAGGTCTGAACATCAGGCCACTTAATTTAAACCCTAACCTATTTTCTTGGCATTCCCTTTCTTCCTTGAACTCAGCTTAGGAAGGGCAAGTTTGGGCTCAGGCTTCAGCCATGGCAGTGGAGTGGGCAGGGCATGGTCGGTGAATGGTTCTGAAGGCCACAGAAATTTCTTTGTGGGTTGCAGCTCTGCTGTGACCATCCACCACCGTCCCTGAGTGGTGAGCCTTGAGCAGCCTGGGCTGCTCAACTTCCAACCCAACCCATTCTGTGATCCTTTGCCCTCATGCCACCAGTCTCTAACATCTTAAATCCTGTTTCGCCATCAAGGAGCGATGGTGCCTGCAAAACCTGCCAGCTGAAGGTCCTGAGGTTGGGCATCCTGGCTGAGTGGCCTGCTAGGCACTGTTTTAACAACCAGAAAATGCAAACCATGCCTTTAAGCTGTGCCCTTGAGTCCCTGTGAGCCTCAGAGGTCCCCTGTGAGCAGAGCTGGATGCAGGATCAGCAGTGCTGCTGGAGGTTGCTGGCAGAGTTCTCTTCCCATTGCCTGCCCTAAGCTGATTTATTTATGGATGCTGCACAAGACTAATTTAGACTGGAGCTTGGGTAAGGAGGCCTGGCTGCAGCAGGCATTTTCAGAAGAGAGGTGCTGCCCAGGGTGGGTTGTTGGTGTCTGAAGTGGAGAAGCTTCCAGGGGGATGCCTGCTGCCCTCAGCCACAGCAGTGTTCAGCCTACAGAGATGATTCACCGTGGGAGTTTGCTGAGTGTTGTATTACCACATCCTCTTCTCCAGGGAGTGATGTGATTCTCAAGAGTGTTGGGGTCCACTTACTCCTTTTCCTCAAGTGCCCTTGAGACCCACTTCCAGAATAATGGCCTCGGGTTTGTTGTGCTTCTCGGGCTGATCCCAATTTCCAGCCCTTCGTTTAAATGAGCCCTTGACTGATGGAGGCTTGGGGCTTTGTCAGTGCTCTGTCTCTGCGTGGCTGGGTGAATGGAGGAGTGCATGCTCCTGCAGCCCGGCAGCCGCTGCAGCGAATGCACCAGCAGCCTGGCAGCCGCTGCAATGAATGCTCCTGCAGCCCAGCAGCTTCTGTGCCTGCTGCAGACCCTGGCACAGGCTTTGCCTGTGTGAGGCTTTGAGGCGGTGGCACAGGGTGAGCCACGGTGTCCTTCAGTGGCACATCAGCAGCAAACACCAGTGCCAGGGCTTGGGAAGAAGCTCAGTCATGCCTGGATGGAGGTGCTGAGCGATCTGCAGAGCAAGGCTTATGAGGAGCACCTGAGGGAACTGAGGTGGTTTAGCCTGGAGAACAGGAGGCTGAAGGAGACCTCATGGCTCTCTACAGCTCCCTGAGAGGAGGCTGCATGAGGTGTAAGTCGGCCTCTTCTCTCAAGTATCCAGTGACAGGGCAAGAGGAAATGGCCTCAGGTTGCACCAGGGAAGGTTTAGGTTGGATATTAGGAAAACTTTCTTCACTGCAAGAGTGGTCAGGCATAGGAAGAGGCTGCCCAGGAAGGTGGTGGCATCACCATCCCTGGAGGTGTTCACCTGCCATCTGGGGTGTGGTTTCCTGGGCATGTTGTTGGGTTCCAGTTGGACTTGAGGATCTGAAAGGTGTTTTCCAACCACGAGGCTTCTGTGGTTCAGCGCACGTTGGACCAGTGCCTGCTGTGCTGAGGGTCTTGGAGCTCCTTTGATGGGAGTCCTGAAGCCTGAGCAGAGCATGCCTGGCTTCAGTGCATTAAATGCAGCCATGGCTGAGCCCCAAGCCCTGGCCTAGCTGACAGAGAGCTTGTTTTACAACCTGGGGACTGAGAGCTCTCTGTTCATGGGGTTGCTTTCAGATCCTGAAATGAAATTTGAGCATGTCCTTGGGACACATCTTGATTTTCAATTTACTGGTGGGGAAAGTAAGACAGAAGAGGCCAAAGGGAGCCCTTTTCTGATGTTTCCCTCTTGGAGCAAGCACATTATTGCTTCTCCCACTGGTGGCTCTGGGAGTGACTGCCAAGGGCAGCAATTAAACTGCATGTCTGGGTCTGGAGAAACTCCAGGTTCATTTTCCTACCCTGCCACAGATTTCCTTCCTGACCTTGGGCAAGGCAAGTAAGGTCCCATTGCCTAGGACAGCTCTGCACAGCTTTCTTCTCTGAGCATTTGCAGACCTTGCGGCATCTGCTGCCCAGAGGTCAGCTGGTGGCACCATGGGCGTGGTGACTTTGCCCCAGACACCTCACAGAGCAGGAGGCCCTCTGTGCTCTGGCATTACCTTACATGCTTCAGCTCTTCCTGAACCTCTCCTGCTTTCCTTGCAGGATCATACCCCAGCTGGAGGGCTGCCCTGCACAGCTGTCACCAGCCAGCCTGCCTAGCTCTGAGCTCTCGGAGGCCACCAGGACCTACCTGCAGGGCATGAGCCGCTACGACCTGGACGAGCTCGATGCCTGCTGGTTGGAGCTGGTCAATATGGAACTGAAGGAGATGGGTGAGTAGAGCTGCTGGTCCTGCTTCTTGCCTGGGCAGCCCAGAGTGGGCAGGCAGGATTTTTAAGTAATTGTGTGGAAGAAAAGGCCTTGAAGATGAAATCTTCATGGAGGCTCTCCCAGAGAGATGGTGTGAACAGGAGCTTGGCTTTAGGGAATGGTGCAAGGAGAGCCATGGGGCAAGCCAGGGGCTTGTACAGTGCAGGTGCACAGGAGCAGAGCAGGAGTCTCATCTGCAGAAGAACTGACAGATGCAAATCACTCCTGACAGTGCTCTGGCTGCATGGCCATCATCAGCCTCACAGTGATCCCTGCAGCATCTGCCCTGCAGGAGGGGTTGGTCCGGGTGGGCTCGTTGAGCCTGACTCCTCTTCCTTTCACTGCCCACATCTGAAAGCTTTCCTCCAGCCTACACAGAATCACAGATTGTGTTGGGTTTGAAGGGACCTTCAAGATCATCCAGTTTCAGCCCCCTGCCATGGGCAGGGACACCTCCCACCAGCCCAGCTTGCTCAAGGCCTCATCCAGCCTGGCCTTGAACACCTCCAGGGATGAGGCATCCACAGCCTCCCTGGGCAACCTGTTCCTGTCTCACCACCATCATAGTAAAGAACTGCTTCCTGATGTCCTAATTTCTCCAACTACAGTCAAGTGGGCAGATGGATTCAGGAGGAAGAGGGTTTCCTGGACAGAATTTTCAGCAGTACTGGTCCTGGCCTGTCTCCTGTCCAGCAGAAGGTTGCATCCACCACTGCTGTTCCAGCCCTGCCCCTTCCAAACAGCCCTCTGTGCATTTCAGCTGAGTGCAGGTACCTGAGCTGTGACCCCTGGCACTGGTGCTTGGCAGGGTCTGCTGGGCAGATCTGCTGACACAGACACATGGCTGTGGAGTCCTGCCAGGCTGGGGGGATTTTCCAGTCCTTGTTAGGTGAGGGTTGCTGTGGGGTGGCTGCTGCTACACAGGTGAGGATAACAGCACAATAAAGCATTCACCTTGTGAGGCCAGTGAGGGCTGAGGAGTGCCTGCAGCAGGAATGCTTCCTCCTTGCAAAGGTCTCTCAGGACTGGGAGAAAGGACTGGCAGGGGCTGGAGCAGGGGGGCTGGAGCAGTGCTGAGCAGCAGGGCTGCTGGCTAGGGGCTGCAGTGAGGTTCAGTGGGCTGTAGCTCAGCAGGCTCACGTTGGCCACCATCTGGCTGGTCCTGGTGGCAGCACATCTCTGTTCTGATGTACTCCTGATTTATACCCAAGTTTTGTTGCCATCATCTCCAGGACTTTGAGAAGGTTGTAGAGGGCTGGGGGTCTGGCAGGCAGGGAATGGAATGAGTGCTGGAGCCCCTGGCTGTGGGACCATGGTCACATCACCCACAGCAGCCGTGCCTGGTGCTGGCCTGCAGGGGCTGCAGGGCACCAGGGCTGCTTGGGCAGTGGGCTTGCATGGGGAGGATGCATTGTGTGCCTGGGGAAGCAATGGGCCTGGGGGCTTACAAAGCTGTTGCAGCAAATCCATCATCTCCTGGGCTGTGCTGGAGCAGGGGCTCTGCTTCCTCTGTTTCTCATATGGGAGAAGCCACGAGCAGCAGGGGTGGAATTTGGGTGCCCTTCAGCACCCAGTGCAGAGGGTGGCTGCTTGGCTGGGCTGCAGGCAGCCCATAAATAGCTTTCTCCCAGAAGCCCTTGACATTAATGACACACTGAGAGCTCCAGAGCAGCTCTGCTGATCTCTGAGATCATAAACATGACTTCACTGGAGAACTGCAGCCCCTCCTGCTCAGGGAGTCAGCAGTTATCTCCCAGCCTCAAGGGACAAGCAGAAGCTGAAGTTCCTCCCGGGTGCTTGGCTGAGCTCTTGTCCCTGGGCCCTGCAGGGGCACAGTGTCTCATTCCCAAAGTATTTAATGGCAGAGAAGGAGCCTGGCCTCTGACTGGCTCCAGAGGAGAGCTGGAAAACACCCATGAGATCATCCTGCTGGCTTCCTGTCACACAACTCCTGCCTTTTCCAGTCCTTTTTAGGCCACCCCAGGGGCAGAATTTTATCACCCGGATCAGATCAGCCTCCAGATAGCTGCAGCTGCCTGTGCCCTGCCTGCTCCTCTCCCAGCGGCAGCGCTTGGGAAAGCAAAAGTTTTGCACATAAAGCAGCTTTAAGTAGCTGTGAAGCCCCACAGAGAGAGGCTGTGGGAGCAGAGATGTGCTGTTTGAAGAGATGCAGTCAGTACTTGAGCAGGCCTGAGTGTTTCATTGGCCACTGCTGGGATGTGAGGTAGCACCATCAGAGTGTCTGGAGGAGACTGCCTGCAAGGCTAAGCCAGGCTGTGTCCCTGCTGCTGCAGGCAGCACACACCTTGGCCTCTGCCTTTGCACAGGAGCCTTCCTTCCCTGCTAACATTTTGTGCTGTGTTTTGTGATCTCTGCTAAGAGCCAGGCTAGAGAGACTTCAAAGTACAGAGCTGAAAGATGCCTTAGTGGTGATGGAGAGACCCCAGATCCTCCAGAGACTGCTGAAGCCACTGCTGAGGGCAGGGCTGAGGGATCCAAGCACACCCTGGGCTCCATCCATATGGAGCCTGCTGCTCACATATGCCCAGCACAGCTTCTGTCTTGGGAGCTGGAGGTGTTCCTGGCTGTGGGTGGCAGCAGCAGGCACAACCTAAGCTGTGTGCTGGTGAGGTGATGCCACCTGGGCAGGGGTGAGGGTGCTCAGGTGGACCTGGAATGCACTGCAGGTGGAGGAGGAAGCCCAGCAAGATGTGCTGAGTGCAGCACAGGCTGCTGTTAAGTGTACACCTGAGACAGCAGCTGCCTGCCTCCCTGGCAGCTTCTGGAGGCCCTGGTCAAGGCCACCCCCATCCCACCGTGTCCTTTTGGGAGCCCTTTTTCCCACCACATTGGCACACCTCAGGCAGAGACTGTCCCCATGCAGCTGCCACCCACACACGCACAGGTGCCAGCACCAGGGCCAAGCTCCATCTTATCTTATTTCAGCAGCTGTGGGCACAAGTTCCCTGCTGTGCTGCCGTGGCAGAGACACAGCTCCATGCCCTGCTGCTGCAGCTGCCCAGAAGGAGAGGCAGGATAGGGATCACTGCCCCCCAAAGCAAGGGAGCCAGTGGCTGCCAACCTCCCCAGGGATGCTCTCCAGCCATGACTGGCTGGGGGATGTACAGAGTCTCTCCTTATAGTGGGATCACAGAACCCCAGCATGGTGGGGTTGGGAAGAACCCTTGGAGCTCATCCAGTCCAACCCCTCTGCTCCAGCAGGGCACCCACAACAGCTTGCCCAGGAGCACAGTGGCTGGGGGGGTGGTTGGAAGCTCTCCAGAGACGGCGACTCCACAGCCTCTCTGGGAAGCCTGCTCCAGGTTTGACAACCCTTTTGGGGAAGAAATTGTTCTTATTGTCCAAACAAAGCCTCTCCTGGCCGTTTCCTCTTGTCCTGTCTTTTGTTCCTTGGGAGCAGAGCCCAAACCCCACCTGGCTCCAGCCTCCTCTCAGGGAGCTGCAGAGAGCAGTGAGGTCTCCCTCAGCCTCCTCTTCTCCAGGCTGAGCACCCCCAGCTCCCTCAGCCTCTCTTCATGAGAGTTGTTCCCTAGATCCTTCCCCATCTCTGTTGCCCCTCTGGCTCTGCTCCAGCCCCTCACTGTCCATGTAGTGAGGGGCCCAAGCAGGAGAAGAATTCAGGGTGAAACAGTGCAGGTTAGTTTCCTGTGAAAATGGCCTTCACCTTTCAGCTTCTCTTTAAGCAAGGGAATCCAGAGGTATTTCAGGTGGCAGTTCCTTAAGTTGTTGGCAGAGCTGAGAACACTCTGAGCCTGTGGCAGGGAGACTGCAGCTTCTCTATGTCCTCGTAGGAGCAGATTTTGCAGGGAAGTGCTCTTGATGTGCAGATGAGCAGGGATGGAATTCAGCAGGAAAAGCTACAGGCATCTTGCCTCCCTGTTCTTCAGCCCAGTCAGTTTTGATGTCATTCTGCTATGTCCATCAGTTCCTCCCAGCACTTGTGGTTTCCAGCAACAGTCAGAGTTCTGCTGCTGGATAGAGCAAGGAGGCTTTCATCAGGAGTTCTGCAGGACTGCTCCACAGTGCTGAGCACTGCTGGAGAGACACAGAGAGCTCCTTAGAAAGTGGCTTCTGAAACACTTTGCCATCATCTTGAATGTGAGCAGGAATTGCTGTTGGTGTGTGGCAGAAAGGTGAGAACTGGTTCCTGTAAACCTTTGAAGGGCTTTGGCAGGCTGGGGATGGTACCAGGAGATTTGGAGGCTGCTCTGGGATGCTCAGGCTGCAGCCTGTGTGGCTGCTGGGTTGTGAGCAGTTCTGCTTGTGAACAGCATTGGTGAAGGGTTAAGGTGCAGTTCCTTGTGTGCCTGCAGGTGAGGGGCTGGAGGTGGCTGGGTGAGTCCCAGGTGGTCTCATGTGTTTGGGTGGTTGCCCATCAGCTCCATGACCTTCTCAAAGGGTGCTTGGGACAGGACTCAGGATAGGCAGGGGAGCACCTGGCCTGGGGCAGGGGTGCCTGGTGTGCCCATGGGTGCCTGGAACATGTGGCTGCTCAGCTCTCAGACTTACTTAGAGGCAAATCATAGTATCACAGAATGGTTCGTGTTGGAAGGGACCTTGAAGGTTCTCCAGTTCCCTGCCAGGTCAGGTGCTCAGAGCTCTATCTCAGCTGTCCTTGAACCTCTCAGGGATGAGGCATCCACAGTCCTGCTGGGCAAAGCAAATCCTTGTGCCCAGCAGTGACTAGACTCAGGTCTAGCACCCAGCCCCTGCTTCTTATCTTTGGGTTGCTTTCATTCTCATGGAACTGCAGAACTGCTCCAACCTTTCTAGGCGATGGTGTAGCTGCAGTGAGCTGGCCCAGCAGCCTGTCAGGCTGAGAGGTAAAGCTGTCCAAGGGAGGAGACTCCACTGCTTCCCTTGGGAGGTGATTCCAGTGTCCAGCTGTGCTCAGGGGGAAACATTTCCTTTTGGATTCCAGTGGGAATGTCCCCACCAGTACCTTGTCCCCATCAGCCCTTGTCTTTTCCATGGACTCCTTGTTCAAAGGGAGTCTCCATCCTCCTGGCCCTAGAGAATGCTCAGCCCAGCTTTGCAAGGGTGGAAGCCCAAGCAGCAGGTTCAAAGTGACTCCCCCAGAGCTGGAGGGACCAAGAGCTGCCATGAGGTCTCAGGAGCCCATGGTCCCTGGCAGGTATGACCGCCCCCACCCCATCAGGGAGCTGCTGTCCTTTCACTCTCAGTTTCATAGACACCAGGAGGCTGCATCACCTCAAACATGCTTCCCCTCCTAGCTCTAAAGCCCTCTTGCTTTGCCTGTTGATTTGGGTTTGTGCTGCAAAGCAGGCTCCGAGGTTTAGAGCTGAGCTGCTGGCACAGCCTGCAGCGCTGAGGGCTTTGTTCAGGAGCTGCTCCATCTCCAGGCATCCTCCACAGGGCCAAGGGATTTATTGTTTCAGTCAACTGACTTCAGCAGAGCTCTGTCTGGTGAAAGGTGGCTCCCCAGCTATTTCCTCCCCAAGCAGTGAGTCAGCTCCAGCACAGCCAGGAGCAGTTAAGAAGTGGTTCAGCAGAGGAAGATTGCTCCTTGGTGGCCACATCAGTGAGGGTGCTCCAGAAATGATCACCAGGGAGAGCAGTGCTGGATAGAGTGCCTGATGGTGCTCCCAGACCCACTGCTGAGGCTCAGGGGCCAGCCCAGCAATCCCAGCTCCTGAGAGATAGAACACTGAAGTGTGGTCTCAGGTGCTGTGCAGGCAGATGCTGAGAGGGCCTGGGGAGATGAGGAGCCCCCAGGGACTGCAGGGGTTCTGGGTGACTGTGGAGCTGCAGGGATCATGGCAGACCCCAAGAGCAGAGTTGCAGTGAAGAGTTTCAGCTGGGAGCAATGTGCAGATGCAAGTCCCAGGTCCTGGATGTTTTCCCTTCTGGAAGCAGACCTGGAGACCTCCTGTAGAGCATCATCTTCTGGCACTGCTCCCTTGCTGAAGTAAAGTCTCCCCTCTGCTCTCAAGACACATTTGGCTGGGTACCTGCTGACCTCCAGCATCCTGCTCTGGGCTGAGGCAGGGAGGATAGCTTCTGTCCAGCTGGGATGCAGTGGTATGAATCCTTTCACCCAAACCGGAGGAGAAAGTTCTTTGTTGTGAGGGTGCTGAGCCCTGGAGCAGGCTGCCCAGAGAGGTTACAGAGCCTCCTGGTATGGAGAGCTTCCAACCCCCCTGGGCACTGTGCTGCTGGGCAGGCTGCTCTGGGTGCCCTGCTGGAGCAGGGGTTGGACTGGGTGAGCTCCAGAGGTCCCTTCCAAGCCCACCACGCTGGGGTTCCTTGGTACAGTGTCCTTCCCTGTAGAGCCTCCAAGAAGCCCTCTTCCTCCCCCTCCTCCCCCAGTCCTTTCATGGAGGACCTTGGCACACCTTAAGCAAAGGAAATGCCTTCCTCTTGGTCAGGGGTAGAGTCCATGGTCCTGATGCTCATCCCAGGTGTGCCTTACTTCCTGGCCATCACTTGGTTCATTCACTGTAGCCAGGATCAGTGCTGGGGCTTTGCTTTCCCTGTCCTGGGGACAGTAGGGGTGTCCCTTGTGCATGGCCACAGGGCATGTTCTGGGGTGGTTGCTGTTCAGCTGGCCACAGTCAGCACAGCTCCTGTGCTGCCAGTGTTGTGAATGGAGCTGAGCAGCACAAACTGCAGATCAGTGGAGCACACATGGGGAGCAGAAGCTGCTCCCCCAGGCCCCATGGTTTAGGTTTCATAAGTGATGGATGCCCAGCCAGGGCCATCCTCAGTCCCTGAGCCCCGGGGGCTGCCAGAGGGGTGAGCTCCTGGTGTCAGTGCAGCTGAACAAGATCTGTGCCATCTGACAGCTACTTGGCACAGGGGCTGGGAAGGAAGCCTGCCTGAGCTGCTGCTCCAGCACCAGAGCTCTGTGGGGTCAGGGGCAGCTTCTCCCCAGGGTTCAGCTGGTGCTGCCAGGGCATGGCTGTGGATGGAAAGTGCAGGAGGTGGCATGGGAGCAGGTGAGACAGGAATGGTGATGTCAGTGTGAGCCTCACCCCACGGGCAGGTCAGGGTCATGATTCCTGTGGGAACCTCCCTCCCTTTCCTGCTTGCCCTCCTCCCTGAGCACAGCCTGTGGGGAAAGCAGCAGGAACTATTTGGTGACCATTTTGATGTCCAGAGAGGGCAGAGCCTGAAGCGTGGAAAGAAAGGGAGTAGCTCCAGTGCCTAGGATCAGTCACAGCTGTGGAGCTGGGACCCTGAGCAGTGAGTCCCTGCTGGGCTGCTTTAATGCTTGCATGCAGCCATGGCCTGTGGCTCTGCACAGGGCAGGTGCAGCTTTGAAGCTCCTCCAGTCCAACCCCTGCACTCAGCAGGGACATCCCCGACTAGGGCAGGCTTCTCACAGCCCCAACCAACCTGACCTGCAGTGGTGCGAGGGATAGGATATCTGCCACCTCTCTGGGCACCGTGGGCCAGGCTCTCCCCACTCTCAGGCTGAAAGATTTCTTCCTTGTTTCCAGTCTGAATCTCCCTCTTTCAGTTCAAAACATCCCCCCTTGTCCTGTCACAACAGGTCCTGATAAAACTCTGTCTCCAGCTTTCTTATTGTCCCTCTTTGAGCACTGCAAGGCCACCACAAGGTCTCCTGCAGCCTTCTCCTCTCCAGGCTGCCCCAGCCCAGCACTCTCAGCCTGGCCTCACAGCAGAGGGCTTCCAGCCCTGCCAGCACTGCTGTGGCCTCCTCTGGCCCTGCTCCAACAGGTCCCTGTCTGTGCTGAGCACTCCAGAGCTGCCCCAGCACTGCAGGGAGGATCTCAACAGAGCAGAGCACGGGGGCAGAATCCCCTCCCTGCCCCTGCTGCCCACACTGCTGGGGATCAGGCTGGGGCTGGGCTGGCAGCGCTCAGTGCCAGCTCACGTCCAGCTCTGCACCCCCAGCACCCCAAGTCCTTCTCTACAGGGCTGCTCTCTAGCCCTTCAGCCCCAGCCTGGGCAGGCTGTGCCAGCTCTCAGAGCTCCTGCACCGCTCTCTGGGGCTGCTCCCTGGCAGGACCGGCGCTGGCAGGCTGCGGGGGCGTGTGGCAGCGCTGTGCTGGGGCTGTCTGCCTCAGATGGCATCTCAGGCTCGACACAGACATGCAAAATGCCAGGCTAGCTGTTTGCAGAGGCTTGTTGAGCCAGGGGCACCATGCCAGTGTGCATGGCTGGGGGAATGCTGAGGAAGGCAGACAATGGTGCCTCTGCTCGCCAAGCTCCCTGCGGCTGCACTCCCCCTTGGCAGAGCTCCCCAGCTGGTCCCTCGCCATTGTCTCAGGAGGAAGGGCTGAAGGCCTTGGGGCTTTGTAGCTGGGAGAGAAGACTGTGGGGGGATCCTATCAGTGCTGGCAGATACTGAAGGGGTGGGTGTCAGGAGGGTGTGGGGCCAGGCTGTGTTCAGTGGTGCCCAGTGACAGGACAAGGGGCAATGGGCACTACCCTCAACATCAGAAGTTCCATCTGAAGGTGAGGAGGAACTTCCTTACTCTGGGGGTAGTGGAGCACTGGAGCAGGCTGCCCAGAGAGGTGGTGGAGTCTACATCTCTGGAGTCATCCAAACCCACCTGGATGCCATCCTGTGCACCTTGCTGTGAGTGACCCTGCTCTGGCAGGGGTTTGGACTCGGTGATCTCCAGAGGGCCCTTCCAGACCCTGTCCTTCTGTGTGACTGGGTGAGGGGGCAGCCCCTGCTTGACCCAGGGTAGGGACCTCACTCTGTGGCCTGGGAGATGCCCAGGCTGGCAGATTTCTCACTGAACATGTCATTCATGAGTGCCTCTCTCTGGTACTGCCTCAAGCCTTTTTCCCTCCTGTGCTGCTTGTAAATGAGATCTTTCCTCCTGTTTCCTTGCAACGAGGAGGGAGGACAGCAGCATGGCTCAGGCTGCTCTGCTGGCTGCTGCCTCCTGCAGCATCCTGGCCATCCTCGTGGACAATCATGCAAATGAAGTGCAGAGGTCAAGAGTCTTGTGCTGCATCCTGCTGGTATCTCCATGCCCCTCTCTGTGCCTGCCTTGGTGATGGACTAGGGAGAGGGTGCAGTGAGGACTGAACTCTGCCCTCACTCCTGCTGCTGCCAGATCTTTTCCCTGTTTTGACTTCTCTGGAGTGAGCTCAGATTGCATTTGTGGCACCAGGATCTCTGAGTGTGGGTGAGAGGCAGCACTTCTGAGAACAGCATTCAGCCTTGCCCCGTGCCAGTGCTGCCAAGCTCCTGGCAGCAGCATCCCCCTGTGATGGCTGGTGGCTGGGTACCCTGCTGCTGGAAATTACTGCCCTGGAAGAGCCTTTCCTGGTTACTGGCCTTGCTTTCCTGGTTGTCACCCTGGAGAAACCTCTGGCAAAGCACCACTGCCACTTCTTTCTACTAGAGGTCCTGTTTGGGGGGGAACAAAAGACAGCAGAGCAGAGCTGAGCCCATCAGAGTCTGACCTTCTGATTCCACTAGAGCCAGCCAGGAGGAAAACCCTGACCTGGGCTTAATTTCAGCCTTCGGCTTCAGTTGTGCCAGTTCCCTTTAACTGGCCTTAAAAGGGTTTCAGTTGCAGCCTTGCCCCTGTGTGGCCAGGGCTGGTGGGAGCCATGCCTGGGCACCAGCACCTCTGCAGCACTGCAAGAGCTCAGTGCCCACACTGCTGCAGCTGAAGGTGCCCTCCCTGGCAGGCAGTGTGGTGCTGTGCCACACAGCCTGCAGGCCCAGCCACACGCAGCCCTGCCTGCTGCCCCTTTGCCCCCAGAGCTGCCATCTGAAAGGCTCAGGCAGCCCAGAGCCCCTCCCAGGGGCAGCCCAGAGCCCCCCGGGGGCAGTGGCAGCCTCAGCAGCCTCCTCCTGCACCTTCTGCCCCGCAGAGAAGCCGGAGCTGGACGAGGTGACCCTGGAGCGCGTGCTGGAGGAGCTGGAGACCACGTGCCAGGAGAACATGGCGCTGGCCATCGAGACGGAGGAGGGGCTGGGCATCGAGTATGACGAGGACGTGGTGTGCGACGTGTGCCGCTCACCTGAGGGCGAGGATGGCAACGAGATGGTCTTCTGTGACAAGTGCAACGTCTGTGTGCACCAGGTGAGCCCAGGGGCACCGTCTGCATGCACCAGCTGAGCCCGGGGGCACCGTCTGCGTGCACCAGGTGAGCCCGGGGGCACTGTCTGCATGCACCAGCTGAGCCCGGGGGCACCGTCTGCGTGCACCAGGTGAGCCCGGGGGCACCGTCTGCATGCACCAGCTGAGCCCGGGGGGCACCGTCTGCATGCACCAGCTGAGCCCGGGGCACCGTCTGCATGCACCAGCTGAGCCCGGGGGCACCGTCTGCATGCACCAGCTGAGCCCGGGGGCACCGTCTGCATGCACCAGCTGAGCCCGGGGGCACCGTCTGCATGCACCAGCTGAGCCCGGGGGCACGGCTCCTGCCCCTGCCCGAGCTGCTGTGCAGCCCTGGTCATGCCATGGGGGTCCTCGGGGCGTCTCCTGCGGGGTGTGGACAGCAGGTGGGGTCTGGCACGCCGGCGGGCAATAGACTTGCTTGGCTCTGCTGCTCATCGCCAGCAGCAACAGAACAGTGTCACAGGGCCATGGAGTGGCTTGGGCTGAAGGGGCCTTCCAAGCTCATCCGGTCCAGCCCCCTGCAGCCAGCAGGGACATCCCCAACCAGAGCAGGCTGCTCAGAGCCCCAGACCTGACCTGGGCTGGTGCCAGGGATGGGGCATCTGCCACCTCTCTGGGCAACCTGGGCCAGGCTCTCACCACTCTCAAGGTAAAAGATTTCTTTCTTGTATCCACTCTGAGTCTCCCTCTTGTAGTGTGAGCCATCTGCCCGTGTCCCTCAGCAGGCCCTGCAGGCTCTGTCCCCTGCTTCACTTCTGTCCCTCTGACAAGCCACAGGAAGGTCTCCTGCACAGTCCCGGCTAGAAAGGCCCTACCTGTGAGCTTGCTTTGCCCTCCTCCTATTCTCTGGTCTCTGTGGTGGTTTATTTTGTACCTCCTCTTCCATTCCTGTCCTTACTCTGCTTTCTTAGTCCCTTTTTCCCTAACTAAGCTGCGGTGGGCACCTAGGGATGACCAGCACCGTGTGTGGGACTGGCTGACGGGCTGGGAGGGATGCAAGGGTGCAGGTCCGCACTCACCTCACACTCACTGGGCTTGCTTGGACCTCTAGTGTCCTCCACAGCATTATTGTGGGGGTAGGAGGACCTTCCACAGCTCTGTCTTACCTCCCAGGGTTTCTGCCCCAGCTTCCCTGCTGAGCAGGGCAGGATTTCGTTTCCCCTTGCTGCCTGGAGGAAGCAATTCTGTTTCAGGGCTGATAGAAATGCTCCAAGCCTTTGGCGGGGCAGCTGTGGGTTCCTGCACTTGGGGAAAGCTTGACATGGAGCAAGCAGCTGTCTGAGGCTCCCCTGGGTCCGGCATGGGTCCAGAGAGGCTCTGCTGGTCGTGCTGAGAGGGGAAGCAGTGTGTGGTGCTGGGACAGCGATGGCAGCTCCTGGGCTTCTCCCTCTGCGTGAAGGGTTTGGTTCTTCCCTCTGAGGAGAGCCATTTGCTCGTCTCTGGGCAGCTTCCCTGGAGGTGGGAAGGCACTGGAGATATCTATAGCTGGAGGTGGGTGTGGGAATGGTTTCCATCAGTGACTCAGACGCCGTGGAACACCGGCACCGCTCAGGGCTGGCGCTGGGGGGTTCTCTGTTTTAACAGTCCCTGTTGGCAGACCCAGGTGCCAGGGACAGGAGCCTGGGGAAAGGCAGGCAGTGTGCCCAGGGCTGCCAGGGCACTCTACTGACCCCCACTGTGACCACCACAGGCAGCAGCTCTGCTTTCAGTGCTGAGAGCAGAGTGGTGCTGCAGAAGAGGCACAGAATGCTGGCTTGGAAGGGACTCCAAGGATCTTCTGGTCCAAGAAGAGGATGAGGTGGGCTGGATTTCAAGGCTGTTGAAAGCAGAGGGAGATTTTCCCTTGTTTTCAGGGAGCAGAGTCCAGCCCTGAGCCCTTAAGCTGCCTGTGATTTAATCTCTGCCCTGGTTCATGCTCTAAGCCCCCAAGCCCAGAGCCACAGCCCACAGTGTTCCGTGGCATCATTTCTTACCTAACCTGCCCCATGCCCCACATCCCAAGCCTGCTGGGGACCTGTCCTGCAGGCAGCTGGGTGCCAGTGCCGCAGCCTTCGTGCACGTGAGAGTGGTGCAGGGCAGCCGTGGGGCTGTGGGATGTGGCTGGAGCTGTGCCTCGCCCCCTGCACCCCAGCAGGATGGGGCAGAGGCAGGGCTGTGCTCAGACATGGTGCTGGGTTGTTGGTGGTGCTGGGAGGGATGGTTGCAATCATCTCATCTGCAGCACACAAGCCCTGAGGCTCGCTGGTAATTAATTGCTGTGAAGTGTGGCTCTTGGAAAGCACAGTCAGTGCTCCCCTCAGAACTCTGAGAGGAGGAATCTCCCCCCTGCTGCTGAACCCTTGTGGTTCAGGCTGTCTGCTTCTGTTTAGCAGGGGAATGATCCAGCCCCAGCTTCCAGCCCCTTCTTCCTGGTCCTGTCCTCATCGAATTCCCATCCCCTCGTGTGGGACACAGCCAAGCCCTCCCCGGCTACAAGGACCACACCAAGTCTCTCTGTGGCTCGGCATCCTCCCTCTTTGGTGTCCCCTTCCTGGTGGCATCACAGCAGGGAGAGGCACAGCAACAGAACAGCTGCTCAGCTGCTGCTCACAACTGCTCCTGGAGCAGCTTCTGCCTGCTGCTGGGCTGGGACACTGTGTCCAAACCACCCCACTTCCAGAGCTTCTCCATGGCTGGCACAGAGGCTCTGTGCTGTTTACTCCCAGAAGCAGAGCTACTCCTTCAGCTGCTCTGAAACCTCCAGGCATAAAGAACCAGAGGCAGGGCTCTGCTGGAGGTGTGACACTGGGCATAGTTCCTGTTTTCCCTGGAGTTCTGGGGTCAGTGTCCCTGTTTATTCTCCTGGTGGTACATGCCAGGCTGCTTTCTGATGGTGCTAGACCTCATGTTTTGTAGATCTGTTCCAGGAATGATTTCCCTGTCAGGCTGGAGTGCTGGGAGACACCGGAGTTCAGTCTCTGACCCATGCAGCCTCGCAGCAGCATTGCCTCCCTCAACTCCTCAGTGTCCCAACAGTCTGCTCACAGAGTGGCTTTTACGTCTTGGAAGTCACTGTCAGACTTGATCTGTGTTCTGGGGCCACCCAAAGCCATGTGATGAAGTCTGCTCTTAGGAAGAGAAGGCTGAGGCTGCACCTTTCCCATGCTCACACAGCTCCACAGGTCCCCTCTGCCCCTGCCCCCTTCCAGCACTGTCACTCTCGGGGGCAGTGACCTGCAGCAGCAGGATGAAAAGCTGTTCTTTGGGGGTAAGCTCCAAGGAGGGCAGCTGACAAAATGCCTGGGCTCAGTTTACAGCCCCAGCACTGGGGCATCTTGTTGGCACTGCCCACTTGCCTTCTGAGGGGTCAGAGCAGCCAGTTCTGGAACTGAGGACATCCCCTCAGTGAAAGCAGTGCCACAGCCCCACCTGAGTGCCCAAGGCACTGCTCTGCCACCCTGGAGACCCTTCAAGTGCTGGCTATCAGGAGCTGTCCTGGTTTAGCAGGAGCTGTTTAACACAGTCCTGAGCTGTGGCTTCCCAGGAAAGCCTTTTACCATCAGCACTATGTGATAAGGCTCATCACTGTGTGATAAGGCTCCATCAGCTGCCTCTGCCCTGAGAACAGGAATATTTATGGAGCACTTTGGCTTCCCTGTGTCCTCTGCTGTCACCGCAGCTCGGGGAGCTCCCACTGCCTTCAGTCCACACTCTCTGGGCTGCAGACTTCTCCCTACCTCCTTTACATTTATCATCCCCTATGGTTCCTTTGTTTTCCTTCTCACTCCAAGAAGGACACTGAGTGTGTCAAACAAGTAGTGAAGCTGGGGAAGGGTCTACAGAACAAGGCTGGTGAGGAGCAGCTGACTGACCTGGAGCTGTTCAGCCTGGAGAAGAGGAGGCTGAGGGAGACCTCATTGCTCTCTGCAGCTCCCTGTAAGGAGGTTGGAGCCAGGTGGGGGTTGGGCTCTGCTCCCAAGGAACAAGTGATAGGATGAGAGGAAATGGCCTCAAGTTGGAGCAAGGGAGGTTCAGGTTTGACGTCAGGAGCAATTTCTTCCCCAAAAGGTCTGCCCAGGCCTGGCCCAGGCTGCCCAGGCAGTGCTCTGACGGAGCAGCCTCCTTGCCCATCCCCCGGTACAAAGCAGGGCCTCACTCTCACTGATCCAGCAGGAGTGTCCCTGTGAGGAGGGGGAAGGGAGCAAGGAGGGGAGAGCTTGAGCTTGCTGTCTGTGGCCGTGGGGCTGCTCTGTGTCTGCTCTGCATCAGGGTGCCCAGCTGTGGTGGCAGTAAGCCAGTGGTGGTGAAGGAGGAGGTCTGGGAGGATGCTCTTCCTGGGCTGCTGGCACTAACCCATCTTCTCCACCTCTGTGCAGGCCTGCTATGGCATCCTGAAGGTGCCCATCGGGAGCTGGCTGTGCCGGACCTGTGCCCTGGGCGTGCAGCCCAAGTGTCTGCTGTGCCCCAAGAGGGGGAGCACTGAAGCCCACCCGCAGCGGGACCAAGTGGGTCCATGTGAGCTGTGCCTTATGGATACCTGAGGTGAGATGTTCGCCAGCCTGCTCTGGACAGACAGAGGGGCACAGACCTGCTTGCCAGGCCTGAGCCCATGATGTTCATTCATGTCCTGAGTGGCAAGCCCGGTGCCAGGGTCAGAGCTGTGCATTCGGTGGGCAGCCAAGGGGCACCCCATGAAGGGAGGGCACAGCTGGGGGCCTTCAGGAGAGCTCTGGGCAGGGTAAAGCTGATGCCACATGCCCAGCCAAGCTACACAGCCACATCCAGGTGAGGAATTCGTTCAGTATACACTGTTCAGATTTGCTGCTGATTGGGGTGGGGTTTCTCCCAGTTCCAAGTGACCCTGAAAAACAATCAGTTCAAATTCCAGCCTTCACTCAGAGTGCCAGCAGCCCGTGGGACAGGTGGGGTGGTGCCCAGCATTCACAACCTGTTCTCTATTCCATGCCCAGGTTAGCATTGGCTGTCCTGAGAAAATGGAACCCATTACAAAGATCTCCCACATCCCAGCGAGCAGATGGGCTCTGTCCTGCAGCCTCTGCAAGGAGTGCACTGGGACCTGCATCCAGGTATGGAGCTGGACACCACAGAGGCTCAGACCCCTGGGGCTGTGCCTGTAACAACTACTGCAGATGCTTGAGGTGGTGGTGGCTGTGATCTGGCCATGGCTTGTTCCTGCTCTGAGCCAGCGTGGGGACAGGGAGCAGGAGCAGCCCTCAGGCAGCAGCAGAGGCTGTCTGTAGCCGCTGCCTGTCCTGAGTGCTAGGGATCTCCATTAGCTGCCTGTGCATGGCCCAGTGCTGCTGCTGGGGTGACACTGATCACCAGCACTGCGAATGACCTTGGCTTGGAATCAGGAGCCTGCAGCAGGCTAAATGCAGCTGCCAGGGAAGTGAGATGTGCATGAGAGCCATGGCCCAAGCACCTCACGAACCCGGGGAGGGGCTGGCTGGGAAGCCTTTCACTGGGGGGATATCAGGAAGCCCTGGGGTTAGGTTGTCCTCACTAGGCTGCTGGCTTGGCAAACAGAGTATTTACCATGTGTGACAGTGCCACATCTTCTCCACACCACAGCAAAGCACAGCAGGCACTGGCTGCCTGCTCTCCCACAGCAGCAGTGTGCTGAGCAGGGGGAAGACCTTCCCATCCCAGACCAAAAGCAGGATGCTCTGGGGTTTCCTCTTACAAAAGTGGGACAGAGCTTCCTGGATCATGAGCTGTCTTCTTGAGGAGCAAAGCATGGGTTGGGTTAGAAGGGACCTTAAAGACGATCCTGTTCCTACCCCTCTGTCATGGCCTCCTTCAAGGCCTCAAGAAGCTCCCCTCCAAAACGCAGCCTGCCTGGGGAGCCTTGCTGCATGCAGTCGATCCCCCTGCTGCCCTCTGCCCAGTGTGACCTCCTGGTGGTGCTTGGGCACGGACTCCAGCACCAGCTGCTGGTGCTTTCAGTGGCACACCAGGTGTGCAAGCATCCTTGGCATGCAGGGAGGGATGGAATAGCTTTGAAAAATGGGAAGAAGGTTTGGGACGTGTACCAGCCCCAACTGATGAGCTGTGCAGCACCAGGAGCTGCCCCTGTCAGGGTGGCTGGCACAGCAGTGACCACTGGGGGACCAGAAGAGCTGGCTGGGTGCAGAAGGATGATAGGAACAGGGGGTCTGCAGGTTCTGCTGTGTTTGTGGCACCACCCTGTGTTTAATGATTCAAAGGGAGCTGTTTCAAAGCAATCCTCTTCCCTTGGGGTGAAATCTCAGCATGCTGCTTTAAATCTCCAGCGCTGACTCACTTCTCCTTGGTGGCTCTGGGTGGATCTGGCTGTTCCCCTTGCCAGATGGAGACTGTGCCATGGCAGCAGCTGCTTTCAAAGAACGGAAGGGCAGGCAGGCTTGGCAGCATCTATGAGGCTTCATCCTCTTGCTGCCAGCATGGCATGGGAGCTGTGAGGTCCCAGGGACTCGCTGGATGTGCACTAAAGGTCACCAGAGATGGAACAGGAGCTTTATTGTCTCGTGTGCCAGCAGCTCACAGTGCAGAAGGCTTCATGAGGTTGTCAGTGGAGCATTTGCTGAGGTGACCACAGCACAGCTGGGATGGTTTTGCTCCAAGGAGAAGGGGGAGAAGGGGAAGGAAAGCAGGCAGTGTCTTGGTCTAAGGCTTTCTGGGGTAAAGCCACCAGGCCAGCCACAGACAAATAACCACTGGGTACTCACCAGTGGTACAGGGCTCTGCTTGCAAAGCTTTGTTTCTGGAGCACACCTCTGGTGAGTGCCTGTTTGTGGAGGTGTCCCTGAGCAGCCCAGTCAGCATCTCAGGGGTGTGACCCAGCTCTGCCAGGAGCAGCCTGTGTGCTGCTGAAGCCCTGAGCCTGTAGCCTCAGCAGCTCTGGGGAGGGAGGAGGGGGTCTTGCTCACAGGAGGTGGGTTTCCAAGTGGCTGGTCGGAACTGGGCTTGGCCAGAACAAGAGGAAGAATCTAGAAAGCAAGCTGGAGGAGCAGAAGACTCATCCCAGAGGGGCACAGGGAGGCTCAGGGGCTGCCCTGCAGCATAAAGAAACACCTACCCAGACAACACTTGCAGAGACAAATGTGAGCTGTTTTCCACAGGCACTGCTGTGTCTTGAGATGTTTTTCCCTGTCCAAACCTGACCAGCAAAAAAGGAAACAAAGCCCTAGGAGGCCTGAGGAAGGGCTCCCCACTGTTTACATGCCCTTGACCTTGCTGCTGCCCTTCCTTTCTGGTGCAGAGCTGTGAGCCCAGCGTCCCGTGGCCAGAGCGCCAGATGCTGGGCAGAGATGCAGCCCATCCCCAGCTCCTGCTCAGGGCAAGCCATGGCTCCATCGTGGTTCCTGTGGTCAGACATCAGGAGATGCCAAGGGGAGCTCAGGATCCAGCAGCAGCTTGCTTGGTTGCATTGCTGAGATAGAAGAGGGAGTGCCAGGAGCTGGGCTGCCTCAGAGCCAAGTCCTGGCCGTGCTTGCTTTGGACCCAGCTCCTGCCTCACCAGTTCCCTCCTCCCCTCTCACAGCAACTGGAGGAGCTCACCAGGGCTTTTCAGAGCAGCACGGGAAGCCAGATCTCTGTCAGCTGCTGGCAGCTTCTGCAGAGAGTGTGATCCTCTGCTGTCACCATCTCCAAGTGCTTTTTGGGGGTGTTGTTTGGAGGACAAACCCTCAGCATGTCATTGTCACTCACTGCTGCCTGCTCCCCTTGAGCTGTTTGTGGTCCACATCCCTTGGGATCACTGCAGTGGTGGTTCCCAAGCTGCTGTCCAGTTGTGCCTGGGAAGGTGCAGAGGCAGAGCAGCCTGTCTGCAGCACCCCCATCCTCTGCCTAACCCCATGCCCAAGGGTGTCTGTGAGGCTGAAGTCACTGAGCTCAGCTGGGAAGCACCCTCAGGATCCAGACCATCTGTGGTCCCCAGGCATCACATGGCAGCTTCTGTGAGGCTGCAGAGACTGATGGCTTGGCCAGGCTTCAGCACCGGTAATTGGTTTTTCCTTCCTGAGCTCCCCTCACAGCTCTGTTGGAGGAGCTGCTTCCTTCCCCGGCAGCCCCAAACCACAGCACTGTAAGCTGGAAACCTCTGCTTGGATTACCCTGGCAAACCCAACCATCCCTCTCTCTCTTTAGGCAGAGTGGCTGGAGGGCTAATTACCAGCCCACATTAATCCCTGGTGCAGTTTTCACCCTCTCTCGTGGAACGTGGGGATGGATTTGCCTGGCTCAGCTGCCAGCCTTGCCTGAGAGGTGCTGTGGGCAGGAGAGGCACAGTGATAAGGCAGCAGGACTGATAACCAAGTGTGGGCAGTAAGGGAGCAGGGTCAGTAGCAAAGCGGGGGTGCTGCATGCATCTGAGCCTGCTTTATTCCTTCTGGGGTGGAGCAGTGGGTTTCAGTTGTCACTTCAGGCAAGGTCCCCAGGTGCCCATGCCCAGCCAGGTCCCTCTCCTGGCTGCCCTGTCAGCTGAGCTGCCTGATGGCTTTCTCTTTGCATTCTGGGAAGGGTTCCTGCCAAGTGCTGCCTGCCATCTGTCGGAGCAGAGCTCCGGGATGGGTGTCACTCAGTTTGCTTGGCTCCTAAGGTGGAGGGATGGCCATTCCTGCTAGCAGGATGTTGTCCTGGCAGGAGCCACAGCCATGTTGCTACTGCTGCTGTTAGCTCCGGTGGCAGAAAAGGGAGGATGGGGAGGTTGCTGTGTGGCTTTCCTGGCTCCCAATCCAAGCACACTGACAGCAAGGGGCCACCGGCGTCCCTGGCTCTGCCAGAGGTGTTCGTGGGCACAAAAGGCTGCTGGAGTTTGAAGCACCACTGGTTGTTAGCCCAGAACAGCCAGGCTGGAGGACACCAGGAGTGTGGTGGGAGTACATTAGCAGTTTGTCAGGAGCATGGCAGGAATGTGTCAGAGTCAGAGTGGTTGGGGTGGGAAGGGACCTCTCAGGCTCACCTCCTCCAGATCCCTGCAGCAAGCAGGGATGTCTGCACCTAGGGCTGGTTGCTCAGAGCCCCATCAAGCCTGACCTTGAATGTCTGCAGGGATGGGGCCTCCACCACCTCCCTGGGCAACCTGTTCAGTGTTCCCCCACCCTCATAGTAAAGAACTTCTTCCTCATGTCCCTCCTAAATCTGCCCTGCTCCGGCTGACAGCCATTGCCACAGGTTGGAAGTGCATCAGGACTTTACCAGGAGCCCATCAGGAGCTCCATAGCTCCATGCAGTGCTATCACCAGAGAAGCAAGCTGGCAAAGGCCTCCAGATGTGCCATGAAAATGAGGAGTCCAGCAGGTGACATCCCATCTCTGTGCAGCAGTGCTCACTCCCAAAGCCACAGGTTGCTTTAAAAGCCAGGCTGTGGCAGACTGCACTGAGCAAATCTGGAGGCCACAGTCATCTCCCTCTGTCCTTCCAGCACCAGAAATACTCAAGAGGGAGGCTGGTGCGTCTCCCCGTGGGGAGGCTGTGACAGGGTTTATCCCCTGCCAGGGGAAGGCACCCACTGCCCAGTTGGTGTGCTGGGTGCCCTGGGCTGGCGTGGGGAGCACTGGTGAGTCCCACACAAGCACCAGCAGCAGAGCAGAGGGAGCTGAGGTTTGCAAGCTGTCAGCTATTCCCTGAGGAGCTGCAGGCTGAAGTGAGGAGCAATTGGCTGTACTGGAGCAGGGTGAGCAGGGGTAGGAGTTCATCACCTGCTTGCATTTGGTACCTGCAGGAGCTGCAGCACAACATCCCTGCCCAGAGCCATGCTGGTGCAGTTCAGGGCTTGGCTGAGGCAGGGCTGCATCCAGTGCTTGCCCCGGCTCTGGAGAGCCCTGGGAGTGGAGGACCTGGCCCCTGCTGGCCCTGCTGTGCTTGGCACAGGAGTCTGCCCAGCCCATAGGTGTGCTGGGCAGCGCAGGCGTTCCCCATGAGGAGCGCGGGCAGCGGAGCGCGGGCAGCGGAGCGCGGGCGGCTCCCTGGGATGGGCTGCCGCTCGAGGGTGTCCCTGGGGTGGGGCAGGCAGCAGCGGTGCTGCAGGGTGCCCTGAGGCCTGTGCTGTGCCCGCAGTGCTCCATGCCCGCCTGCGTCACCGCGTTCCACGTCACCTGCGCCTTCGACCACAGCCTCGACATGAGGACCATCCTGGCCGACAACGACGAGGTCAAGTTCAAGTCCTTCTGTCTTGAGCACAGCGCTGGAGCCACCAAGCTGCCCGAGGAGGCACGGACAGAGCCTGACCAAGCCCAGCTCGACCTGGAGAAGGTCACGCTGCGGAAGCAGAAGCTCCAGCAGCTGGAGGAGGACTTCTATGAACTTGTGAAGCCTTCAGAGGTGGCAGAGAACCTTGACCTGAGTGAATCCCTGGTGGATTTTGTCTACCAGTACTGGAAGCTGAAGAGGAAAGCAAATTCCAACAAACCACTGCTGACACCAAAAACAGATGAAGTGGACAACTTGGCCCAGCAAGAGCAGGATGTCCTCTACCGACGCTTGAAGCTCTTCATGCACCTCAGGCAAGACCTGGAGAGGGTGAGTACAGCTTCTCCTTCAGTACTGTGCCCTTGTGTTCCACCGGGGCTGTTTTGAGTGTGCCACTGCCTATAGGGCTTGACAGGCACCTCTGAGGCTCGCCCAGTCCAACTCCTACTCCAGCAGGGCACCTACAGGGCAGACATCCTGGTTGGGGTCTGTTACAGACGACCCAACCAGGAGGAAGATGTCGA